>CM069447.1:13221053-13257743 GCA_035610835.1 Ophiura sarsii | reverse complement strand
ATTAACATCAAAGCACAGCTTCATGGCACGACCACTGGTCTGCCTAATCTAGTAGTTGGAGAATTTATGACCGACCATTAGCTAAATCATCGGTGTAAAAGTGACTCTTGACAGTGGGACATAACTAATAGGAAAGAAAATCCCCTGTTATCGTTTTCATTGACGACCTTTGATAATTGTTGGAAAAAATTGACCTTGGACAATGGGCATAATGTGCGATGACTAACCGATTAATAGTTTAGATCTTTTAAAAATCACGGTGATAGAAAGTTCCGGTATCAATGAAGTCACAGGTATAAAATGTTAGCACCGATAAACAAGACGTCATTGATACCTGGACTCTCGATCACCGCGAAATGTTAAAACGGCTTGTTGATGGATGGCAATTTGTATTCGTTGTTATGATAAGTATGATGTGTTGTTCTATATTTATAACTACGCGATTTGAGCTCGATAATTATTTTACTAACACAATGCACAATGTTGTGCTTGCCGAACACCTCCTATCATAGCCTCTTTTCCATTTTCTGGTGCTCTCATACGAATCCAAATGGTTGGGCGCAACCACTGACTATCTGTGGCGCAACACTATACATTCAATAAATCAGAAAAAAGTGGAAGGTTGTAACTGACAAATAAATACATAACACTTGCTGCTTTCTATGCGGAGCAATTTTTTGTCAAATTTAGGCTAACGAAAACAATATACTCGTGACACTGCGTTCACACGTCGTATAATTAGTCTAATTAAAGTTCAATAATAAATACATAATAAACCCATTACAAGGTAAATGTTTAATATTAATAAAAAAACCTCAATGAATATCAAAGTTGTTATGACACATCCGTCGTCGGCTCAACAACATTTGAACTCTTGACCCTAACCCATTATATAAATATTTCGAACTTTTCAGTCGATGTCGTAGCCGATTTTCATCGTTCACCATCAGAATCGTGATTTGCATTGACATCCAAGACCTTCGGGGGGAGGTGTCGTGCCAGGGTGTCGTGTGCATGATACACTTGCTCTTGAGTTTAAGTTAGGTGACAGTTTTCCCGGTTTTGAGTCAATACGTGCGGGCAAATGAAATTACCTGGCTATTTCTGTTAAAGAAAACACCCAGCCTTGATTACAGCGTAGATAATATCTATGAACAAAATATCTGTGATTTAGCATATCGGCCAGAACAGGGTGAATTTCGCGGTAAGATTTTTTTTCAAGATACGGTCATAATGAACAGAGAACAAGTAAAGTTAAGTAACAAAAATAACGTGTTTCTCGTCCGGACCTTTATAAAAATTAGTAAGGGCAGCCCTTATTATTTGTTATTTTTGGATTTTTTGTTATATTTCCGAAGCCAAATTACAAGCTTTTTACAAGAATCGTTTCGATATTCGTATCACTAGCTATGCCAACAGAGTGTTTCTAGCATCTTTTGCATTGAAATATAGTTGAAAATGATGGACACACTCACACAAAACAAAGACAGTATGATTTTTGATTTTTTTTCCCCCAATATTTTTTGGAAATTTTTTGGAATTTTTGAAAATAATAAATAACACAAATATTGGAGCAGCGTCAAAAATCGGTGCGGGCGGGGACGTCAAACACATACTTTTGTTACTTGGCCGAAGGGAAATAATAAGAACTGTTTCAGGTATGAGCGGGGGTCAAGGTGGCGGGGTCAGAGTGGCAGAGTCCCTTGCTTGGGTTAAAGGGGGCAGAGCGATTTTGGCGATTTTGTTTACACGTGTTCGCACGTATTCGCAGGTCTTAAACGTTTTTACAAGTTTTTACACGTTTCTACACGTTTGTACACTTTTTTACACGTTTTTACACGATTTTACGCGCGCCTCCCCCTTAATCTGCCCCTGATGAGGATGGGGATAATAAAAAACCGAAATATATTTAATGTCAGTATGATACTGGTGGTGACGCTTTACTATTCTAAAGGTGTAAAAACCTGATAATCATCGCACCTTTGAGGCAGTGGTGTAACTATAAACTACTACTACTACAAGAGCCGCGCACCTTCTGGTCACAATAGTGACCAGAAATAAAGATTGGTTGATATATCTATACCTTTGGTGTGAAAAGCAGGGACTTTCCCTAGTGGAAATGTGACTGTGTACAAGAGCATTGCACCTCCGTCGCTATCAGATGGTTTCCGGCATGTTCTACTACACAGGCAGATAGCGTTTCCTTTCAGTTACTGCTTCACGCTTCGACGCGACGTCATGCGAGCTTTCCGGCCCAAACTTAGAAAAGAAAATGTTGGTTACACATGTACTTTATAAAAGGTTTCTGAGTTATTATAGTGGGATGTTATGCTGAGTAAATTAACTTCAATAGTCTATTTCATAAATGCGACAAATGGTGATTTTCCTCACATGACCAGCGCTGGAGGTGTATTTTCAAAACGCTCGCCTCCAGAAAAATGTTATTATGGCAACAATGTGAAACCAGAACACACATGACACATGGCTTATACGTGTAAATGAGTTGTCAAATGAAACACTTTTTATGTGGCAGTTGGCTACCTTAGGTTTCTCGCTTACGCGATCGTCAGGCAAACTAAATGTTTTCCTTCTATACAACGAAGTCAGTGAGAAAAATATTCGCAGTACGCGCGCGAAAGGCATCTTGCGTATTCAATTCGCGAAACATTGCTGCGCACAAAACGCAACACACTGAAATCGCTGAACAGATAAAAAAAACCTACATTTAACATGTTTAACATTATTTTTCCCCCATGTCGGCACTTGGAAACTATCACGCTTCTCTTATTTATTAGATTGTCTTTGTTGTGGTGGAGAATTTCTATTTTCTCGTCGAGGCAGAGGTTACATTGCCCTGATCTCCTTCTTGTTGTGTTGGATTGTCTTACTATCTCTCAGTCTATTGATACATTTGTAGTGCTTCTTCTGTTTAGGCCCCAAACGTATTTTCTCTGTCTCGTTTATCTACCTTTCATGTTTGAAGGATTTCTTATGGTTTCCATACCTTTCTTTGAACGTACCACATGTGAGGCCTATATGTATGAATTCACTTGCCCTGGCACTGAACTTACTGTAGCTTTATAGGCTATAGCTGAAGACAAGCATTTTTCAAGAAGTGGACAGTCTCCTTTAACTCTACAATTACAGTTACAGTATTAACAATGTTATTATAACACGAACGACAACAACTCAGCTCGGACTAGAGTGTGGTTCGTTTTCAATAGTTGAATTCAATACATCTTATAAGAGAAATTATCGCAAATCTTGTTCGGTTTATAAAATGTTGACATTTACGCAAATGAGCATAACATACATTTACCAGCACCAATTGCATCCAAATAAAACTCTTTAGAAAGCTAATGTGATAACCCGTCTAACCTCTATAACAAATCTGTGAAATGTTGTCACCACTTTTAAGGTAAAATATCCATAAGTTGAGTACACTTTTTGAAACATGTAATGACATTTTGAAACTGTTGTCTCCAGACGGCTGCAGATGTGGTAATGAAATTCAATTAGTTTGACATTTTTTAAAAACATTTTGTGACATTTTGGAATGTCGCCTGCAGACGCCTCCTGTCGAGTGGAAAGTGTTGATACCAGCGTCCAAATTCTCGGCCTCGACTTATTTCTCAATTGTATACTGGTTACTTTTGACATGTCCGTTGAAGTAAAAGGCTAGGTAGTACATATAGGCTGTTAAGATGTTCATCGTGGGTGTAAAATACAATCCATTTTTCTCCTTAAAGGTCACATTTCTTAAGTTGGGACCCTAAAAAGGTTGGATTTGTCACTTTTTTTCGCTTATTTGCCATTCAAATGCTTATATTTTTCAAACCATACATCACAATTGAGTACATTTAGTCTCAGTTGGAAGATAATTTATTGCTTTAATAGTATCTATAAGAAAAATGTATAAATCAAGTTGAGATTAATTACTATAACTCGTTAATTACAATTAGTCAGGGTGGAGGAGGGTGAGGATGCATGAGGGTGAGGATGCACACTATGTATTTCAATGGGATGGGCAACATTTTTTCACTTATTTGCCATTCAAATGCTTATAATTTTCCAACCATACATCACAATTGAGTATATTTAGTCTCATTTGGAAGATAATTTATTGCTTTAATAGTACCTATAAGAAAAATTTATAAATCAAGTTGAGATTAATTACTATAACTCGTTAAATTACAATTAGTCAGGGTGAAGGCAGGTGAGGATGCATGCGTGTGAGGATGCATGCTATGTATTTCCAATGGGATGGGCAAAATAAATGATTAAACCTTGTATATTAGTTCATTGAATTATTATTTTGTGTGATAGTATCATTATTGTAATTACCAAACCTTGATTAGTGTTAATTACATCCCCAATTAATTAATATTACTAATTAATTACAAACAACAAATACCATCTGAAAATGTATCAACGGCAGATTATTACCCATTTCTAATGGTAACTGAAGGGGATGGGGGGGGGGGGGCAATATCTCTGCAGTGTTTTAATGAGGTTGGACCTAATGTTGAATGATCCTTAATATTTTAGATAATCTTTGCTAATTATATTGATACTAATTACCTAGCAAGTGCTTATTTTATCCACCAAATCCGCACAATAATATCACGTTTTAGTGTTTAGGATTAACATGTCCATCGCCGTCACCCTACTAGTTTTCAAATTGTTCAATATCCAATGCTGATTTCTATAGATCAACAGTTTTAACTATAATATTAGCAAGATGTCAGTGCAATTAATGCCAGGCATAACATTGTAATCAATTCATAATACAGAAATGAGGTTGTAAGTAATCAGCCGAATTTGTTTTCTTCATTTTTGGACACCCTGTATAATAAGATTTGAATGAATTGTACCTTTCTACCAGAAAGGTATGTTCATATTAAACTTCATTTAAGTGTTTCTTTTGACAAACAACATTTATATACATTTTTGTCATACTGTCCACACAGAATAATATATAGTTTTTTATGTGAAAATTTACACATTTGATCACCCTGTATTTTCGTTTGACAATTAATTAACCCTACATATAATGTATGACCGGAAGGGCCTTGCCTTTGGCTTATCAAATCTAGGGTTCAATATTTATTTTAATGCACTATGTTTAAATTAGGAAGCATACAGTAAATTACATTTCATAGTAATATTTATTTTGTTACACCCTATATATTTCCTAAGTCACCCTGTACACTGGAACAAACACTAGCTATTCACAATCCTAGATATCTCAGCTTTCTAACAATGAATCATTTTGCACACTTTGGATTTATACTTTTTGAGTTATAGGATTAGAGCATTATCGCATGTAATTTTTGTCAAATGTATGCATGTGACGCAATAGGGTCCCAACTTATTAAATGTGACCTAAAGGCATATTATGTGATATTTCCCAGGGAGCGCCCTCTATTCATGTTGGTTTTTTTAAACGTTGATTTTCTTGCAGATTTACATTTCGGTTCAAAAATCATGAATATATTCCAAGTTACAGAGCAATACGATTCCTAATAACCTCAAAAAAATCATGGTTTTAGAGTGAGTTTAGAGTAAATTTAAGTTGTCGGCGCAGACTCTGACAGTTTATTTTTATTCTAAAACCATGATTTTGAAGTAATTAAGAATCGTATCGCCCTATAACTTGAAATGTATGTACGATTTATGATCAGAAATGTAAATCTGCAAGAAAATCTGTTTTTAATTTTATTTTTCGGGGATTGAGGGTGTTTCCTGGAAAAGATCACATATTAAACACTCAGAGAAAAAAGAGACACATCAACAACAACAATATTTAAAGAAAGCTTTACACTTTGGAATAATGAACGTATACTAAGTTAACCTTGTTTCCGCGTAGTAAGACAGCATTACTGACAAAAAATAAAACACTAAATATCACCCAGCATAATTAGCATATGGCAGTGCTTCCAAACAAGATCCAACACTGTTTAATCACATTTAATAATTCTGTGTAAATGGCGCAAAAATATTGGCTGTCCATAGCGGATAACGTACCAAGTGATTGAGTGTGAGTTTACGCAAATGCCCATAATAGTCGATCGCGTCAGCCGGAACCTTTCCTTTCTTTAATGATTTATAATACACGATGTCTCTAGTATATCCCTAGAACTAGCTCTTTTTAACCCTCACATATTATTGTCATTATTTTCCAACAACGGTTTTTTTCCAACTGCAGTGCAACCAGGTGCGGATCCCAGGATTTCTCAATAGGAAGGGGGGGGGGGGGGGGGGGGGGGCGCCAAAGCGGGGGTCAAAGGGTGCAGAGCCCCCAAGGCAATTTTTAACACGTTTTCGGTTATACACGTATTTATAGGTTTTTACACATTTTTACACGGTTTTTGCACGTTTTTACACGTTTTTAAACTTTTTCGCCCTGTCAAAAGGGGCCCTGTCAAAAATATTTGGGCAAAGGCGCCCTGTCAAAAATAAGGGGGGGGGGGGGGGGGGGGGCGCATACCCTAAATCCGCCCCTGGCACCTGCTCTGATTAAACACATTATCCAATCAAAATCGGTCTTCCAAAATGATTAACATATTAATTGTATGATACCCTTTTACGTCTCCTCTGTGACTGGCTGAAAATGTATTTCTAACCCATCAAAAGTACCTTTAGAATCCAATAAGTGGATCAGATGGTCCCTGGTGGTTTAAATGCTAGTTCAAGGTACCACACAGTGACAATAAGGCTAAAGTTTCAATAAATGCGGTAGTGATCTCTCTGTTGGATCTAATATCTAAAGCTCGTCAAGAATCAACTTGTTCCGAATTATTTCAGTAGAAAATGTGATGGCATTGATATTATTAGTGCACTGGGTTTTGAAACTTTTCTAGTTAGGGCCTCTGAGGTTCACTTCCAATTGATGTCACTACGTACTTTAACTGCCACAATAAGAGGGATTCACTCACAAAGAAAGACCATATTGAGGTTTATGTCCCGGGGGAGGGGGGGGGGGGGGGCAGTCAAACATAATGATGTACACATGCGTGACCAAAATTTTTTCCAGACACCCCCTAAACAAGTTTTACCCTGCAAGCAAAATTACCCCCTAAACAAGTTTTAGCGCGCTTTCCCTGCAAATTTTGACCCCTAAACAAGTTCTTGCCAGAATATGACCCTAAACAAGTTTTGTCTATTTATTTCGCTACAAAACGACGGTCTGGAGGACGGTCTTTGCTATCTCGGTTTGCTATGGCGATTATGACGCTGTAGGAACGAGTGACAAACATGCGTTCTCAAATTGGAAATGAGACGCTCAAAAGAAATCGCAAAAACGGGAATAACATTCTTCTGGGAACGGGGAACAAAACAAGTTACCCTAAATACGTTCGACCGGTATTTTAAGCCACCCTTTTTCTTGAATATCAGCGTGTTTGATACCCTTAACGCGTCACGCGCGTGACGCGTCCAACACTGAAAAAACACCCTTTTTCTTGAATATCAGCGTTTTTGATACCCTTAACGCGTCACGCGCGTGACGCGTCCAACACTGAAAAACACCCCTTTTTACGCGTTTTTTTGGTCACGCATGTGTACACTATTATATTTGACTGATTTGTATATTTTTTTTCGAAAAACAAAACACACGCATGTATTGACCTAATTCATACACGACACTATACAAATCAAAATCCACTATTTGAGCAACATTTTGATCTATGTAATATAAAATATTAAACATGGTAACAACCCAGATAACATAACAATATTGGCCCAATATTGATTTTTCATTGGCCCAATATTGGCTTACAGTATTGGCATAATATTATTTGGCCATTGGCCCAAGCTTGGACCAATATTGGCACTCGCCAATGAGTGCCAATATTGGGCCAATACTGGGCCAATATTGGCATTTGCCAATGAGTGCCAATATTGGGCCAATACTGGGCCAATATTGGAACTCGCCAATGAGTGCCAATACTGGGCCAATATAACATAACAATATTGGCCCAATATTGATTTTTCATTGGCCCAATATTGGCTTACAATATTTGCATAATATTATTTGGCCATTGGCCCAAGCTTGGCCCAATATTGGCACTCGCCAATGAGGGCCAATATTGGGCGATCTTGGAGAAATGTTAGGTAGGAAGCCAGGTGCAGGACCAATTTGGCCAAGGGCAAGCCTAGGACAAGGGAACAAACCTTCAAGGGACAGGACAAGGCACAAGATCCTAGCCAAAAGGCCGGGAAGCGATAACTCTTAACAGCGGCCGCCTTTTTTAGACCACGTCATAATTTGAATATCAAATCAATGGTGTTATTTCCCGCCCCTGGTATATTGCGCCCATTATTGGACCAATATTGGTTGCCAACATGATGCCAATTAAAGAGCGCCAATGTTAAACCAATATTGGTCCAATATTGGTGACCAAAAGAGTGCCAATGGCATTGGCACTCAATTGGTCACCAATATTGGTCCAATATTGGTTGCCAACATAATGCCAATTAACGAGCGCCAATGTAAGGCCAATATTGGTCCAATATTGGTGACCAATAAAATGCCAATGCCAATATTGCCAATGGGGAACCAATGAACCAATATTGGCCCAATATTGGTCAACAAGATAATGCCAATGACAATATTGCCAATATTGGGCCAATATAGGGCCAATATATGTATGTTGTCTGGGAAGTTTGCTAACACCCGCAGTAAAAATCGGGGAACCCGCGATAACTGAACAACGAATCAAAACAAAGTGGGTCGTGCGAACACTGAACGGCGCACACGCGGAGTGCATTAGACACTTTCAATGTAATCCGCGTATTTCAGTTTCTTGCTTTCTGATTGGTTCAAAACTAGTAAGAGTGTATGACTGCTGGCCAATGAACAATGAACACATTTCACGTTTCCAAATGCATGAACATAACTCCTTGTCCTTTATTTCTACTTAATTTCTTTTCATTTCAATCAATGACGTTTTGGTCTTTGTACGCTCACTTTTGATCGAAATGCTCATTTCATCTGTCATAGTTTCACCTTGGATATGAAAAATATACAATTCCTTCACAAGTGTCAGCTGCATCTGATTTATAATTCACCGTGGTTTTTATTCATTCGAAAATTAATGACAATTTCAGTTATATGATTACCCGGAATTTTGACAAAGTAACTTCACAAGTCAAGGACTCCTGATCAATCACAATAGCAAATGCAAAATAGATATGTTAACAATTAAGAACGTTACATCGTTCATTTTCGAACTGGGGTTTCGAACACGCAGCATACCCCGCACACACAAACAAAAAGGATTCGCACCCGGCCTATTCTACGTCCATGCAGTTCATTGCACTATTAAATAATGAAACATGTAAAGGTAAAGGCGGTCGGTCCTGTAATTCCAGGAGTGGTGTGCCCATCTCTCTTTCAAAGCGATAGGGCAAGACTCACTCCTTTTTTATGATATCACTGTGTGGGGCTCGCTACACATCCTCCACTGCGAGTCTATTACTTTCCCAGCACTGAAGAATGCCGGTACCCATTTAAATACACCTGGGTAGAGAAGAGTAATTGCGGTGAAGTGCCTTACTCAAGAGCACAACATGTTGACCACAGCGAGACTCGAACCCACAACCTTTAGATTAAGAGTCCGGTGCTCTACCCACTGCTCAAATCGTAAACACTGTTTAGTTTACCCAACAAGATGGCTGCTAATCGATAACCGGTACATAGAATATAACCTCTAAATTTTAATGGTTTAATAGACCTCGTATGTTAACAATGTAATACATTGTAGATGTTTTGTAATTCTAGTTTGTAAGTTGTCTCCGCGAACAGACATTTGTAAACGCTACATTTTCGGACACTTCACTGTCAATGCGTTGACATCATCAATGCCCATCGAAGTTAATGTATAAGGAAACTAAAATATGTTTTTGCTTGATTCGTTTTCGAAAGTGTTTCTTTTTCAATGACGAGGTGCAAAAGTGTGTAAACGCTACATGTTAGGAGACTTCAGTGGGGGTGCGTTGACATCATCGATACCCATTTAAATCATTGTATAAGGACAAGTATTTGCTTGATTTTTTCGCGCAATTGTGTCTTTTTCAAACAATTGTAAATATATGTCTAAGCGCTTTTAGTGTTATGGACGTCACAATCAGTCTCTGTATATTACAGTACAGAATATGATAATTTGATGAGAAATGAACTCGAACTGTTTCTGGTATGAACTTGACATCTAGTATGGTGTGCATATGAGATTGTTTAATATATTCCTAAGAAGATGAAAGATAAGAGCTTCTAGATAAAATTCAATGACGATGTTCATAACAAGCGATTTGTTCATTTTCCATACACAACGGAGAAACAAACGTATGGCTAGCTGTGTCTTATGATAAGAACAATGATCAAGGTTGCACAAAGTGCGGGAGCAGGGAGCACCGCTCCCGGGAAATAATGGGCAGAATTGGGGAAATAATGCCACGTGGAAAAAGAAAAAGTATTGGGGAAAAGAGTGAAAAAAGAGGAAGAGAAAAATATGCACCTTTGGGTTACGATCTGTGGTTGCAGGCCGGTATGGGTATACTAACGTGTTTATTGTTTTATTGCTTTTCCCCAGTGGCGACGCTACAGGTGTGGCAAGGGGAGGGCATTTCCCCAACAGGTATTTTGTGCCCCCACCCCCTCAAAAAAATTCTATTTAGTTAAAATTAGAAGAAAAAAATTAGCATAGAAAAGCAAAAAAAATTCGCGCTTCGCGCACATTTTCGTATTAAATTAGAACAAATGTGACCATTTTAGTGTAAATTCCACACAAAAAAATGTGCGCGCTCGGCGCAAATCATTTTTTTTTTATGCTCCCTTAACAAAAATTCCAATCCAATATTGTAATCTGATTTTTATAAAACCTGTAATTATAGGTGGGGAAATGTTAAGCTCAAAACCTTGCTCCTGGAGAGGAAACAACTTTGTGCAACCCTGACAATGATGTCGGCTTAACACTTTCCACACGGCAGGCGTCTGCAGATGACATTCCAAAATGTCAAATAGTTTTTCAAAATGTCAACATTATTGAATTTCATTACGTATTTGGAATAACCATGAGAAATGCATAGAAACAAGTACAAACATTACAAATTATTGGTTCAGCAATTCTTGAGATAAGAATTTAAAATTTGGGAACGTTTCTGAAAAAATCTATTTTGAAAGTAGTAAAAATAATAGCTGCGTGGAATATGTTAAGGTGACCAGTCCTTTTTTATGTGTAACCAAAATAATGTTCGATTTTGTTGTATTTTGCTTGACGTTTCTGGAGGCAAAGGTCCTAATTGAATAAATGTTGAACTAGTCAAATAATATGTTGATGTAAATATACTTGCACATTTAAAACTGTATTTCTTGATTATAAAAATTACGGTTCTCCTACGGATTTATAATTTATATTATACTTTTGTATCCCACATGAAAATGTCTAGTCAGTAAAAAACACGATTTTACTATAATGGTCTATTTCACATCTGCGTCAATCATATCAATCGCTGAGTATTCACTTTTTGATAGTGTTAATAATCCTGGGATATTTTAATTATTATCATGACTGTAATTTCAAATGTTTTGTGTACTGTCCTTTGGCCATTTTTGATTAAGCGCTTAATAAATGCTGTTGTTATTAATATTATTACAAAAATCGTCTACTCCGGTAACTAGCGTATGGACTCACGCGAAGGAAATGGAAGATGACGTATTGTATTCGCCAGAAACGTTACATCACTATCCAGAGAAAGTGAAATGCATGAGATATTTATGTTATTGTTTCCGCAACAAATTGATTTAAATTTCTTGGTGACAATTAATGTGTCGACATGTAAGAACTTCCTCACCATGTTTCAGGGAAGCAACAATGCCCCAATGGTTCCAAAAATGTGACAGATCTCACACTGAAGTGCTCCGCCCACGTCACAGTTCCATTGTTACTTCATATGCTTCATCAATTTAAGTAAATAATTACCAATCTACTGAGCAGAAATACACAGTATACGATCAACTCAAAAGCACTTGATCAGGAAACTGTGACCTATTGCCTCTTTGTAAACTGGGGAGAGATGTGTTTGTATTAGTCTGTAGGAGGTGGCTACAGCCAGCAGAGAGGTCACGCTGCATGTCAGATTTTGTTGTACCTAAGAAAACAATGAAGTCTCAGTGACTGCAATATTTGCTACAAATAGCTTTCGGAAAATGGTTTATTTGGGCTCCTCAAAAACTCAGAAACGTTTTAAAATTCATGTAGAATTTTAGAGGAGGGTCAATAACATCTGCAGAACGGTAAAATGTATAGTATTAAACACGTTTTGTGACTAAATTCATGTCGTAAAATGTTGGAAAATACACGTTTTGAAAATCTGCGGTCTTCGAAATTACAGGAATCCTAACTCATTCATAACCTCATCAAATCATAAAATGAACCCTCGTCTACCAAAAAAAACCATTGACGTACTATTATATCTGCTTGGAGATAGCGAAGACCACGGACACTTCATAGCTTCATACCACGGGATGAAATTCGCAATAGACATTACATGGCGAAAATCGTACAGATTTGCACTGCAGTCCTCTGTGTTGGGCGTGTTGACAATAGCAAGGTCGTTTGACTATCGTGTGTGGGGGTGTGCATGCTTGTGACGACGGACCCGTTTAACAATCTTCATAGCTTTCATATAGGGCTTGGTGACCTAACTATTGATTGGCTAGCAGACTGAATGATTGTTAATTTTATTGTACAAAATCAATGTCAATACGCTATTATGGTGGACCGTGTGATGATTTTGGCATGGATTGCTCATAAAACTAAGTACTAATTGCCGAATCAGACAGCATTTTGTTTTAACAATATTTGTATACATGTAAAGGTAAAACAGATTGAGATCACGTCAGCATTTTGATAGCATCGAATGTCTTGTAAAAATATGTGTGTTGTATATTGTTAGATAAATTTAAATCGTATCGCTATTCCAATAGAGGTTATCCATGTAGCCATGCACAACGGACTACAAAGGGGAATCGCATCCGGCTGTTATACATTCAATTGAATTTGTGCCTGACGTCGTCCAATTCATTGCAAGAAACCCGACAAGATGGCAGCTAATTCGTAACATGGGTAACCTCTAGACAGTCAACACAATAAGTAACTGACCAGGTGATAAATGTGCTGATAACTCGAAAAGTATAACTTCTACATAAACATTATATCATATAAGCCTAGTAGTTGAGAAATTTCTCTTCTTTAGTTTTAGATATTTGAAATAGTCCACGCTAAGAATGGTTGATTATTGAGAAAGTTACAATCCCAATTGTAAGGTCAGGTACGATTTTCATTTTCGCATTTTCCATATCTGCATGCGGACTCAGACGGGCAAAGTATTGATTACTGGTAAGGGGAGTGCTGCACAGGTTTGAAATGAAAATCATACTTGACCTTACATTTGGGAAAGTAACTTCCGCAACCATTCCTAGCGCGCAATGCATGTATATCAAATTAAAGAGAAAACATTTCTCAACAACTTTAAAAAAAAAAATGTTTATGTAGGAGTTATACAATTAAGAGTTATCACGACATTTATTCCCTTACTTGTTTTTGTTGACTGTATATCGCAATTCATTAATGGCTATTAACACAGTTATAAAAAAATATGTGTGTGTTTGTATTGTATTCAGCAGATATAAACGAAGCTCCAGGATCAGCCGACACGAGTAAACCTAGCAACGCGGACTGTGTTCACGGTAAATAAATCCGTGGTTTTCCTTTTTTTTAAGCGACCCTTTTCTAGAAACACCGGAAGCTGAGCTGCGAAATCGATACGCTGTGTTCTTGGGTAAAAATGACTTATACGCTGAACCTGTACGATGAGTTCATAATCAGATTATGTATAACCTATCGTACAGATACGCCTGACAAGTAAAGGATGAAGTGTACTTTAGGTCCCAGATACTGGTATACCGGTATCGTCCAATACAGGAACATACACATTTCCAGTATCGGTCGATACTGGTGTGATTTTACTGTTCCAGTATCGGTTAATACTTATCGAGTGATACTTGAACGTTGTTATGTTCCAGTATCGGGCGATACATGCTATTAGTAGTGATTTGTCCCAGTATTGAACGATATTGGTACATAATTATGTTTCAGTAGCGCCCGATACTGGACAAACTTTGTACCCGTAGCGAAAGATACTGGATGTTACAGTATCGGACGATACTAGTACAGCAGGGACCTAAAGTTCACAAAGTACACTTTTTCCAATGTAAATTGAGACAGAAAGCGCACGTTCCCATGCCTGATCGATGGGTACATGTACGCTTGGAGATACCGTACATAGGCTTCAGCGTAAAACTCACTTTTACTCTGGATTCCAGAGGATTGGTTTCGCAGCTCAGACAAAACCGAAGATTTCCTGAACTGATTCACCTAAATGCTATTTCATTCAAAATCTATAGCGGGAATAAACACAAATCTAAATCATGCAATTTAGTGACGACGCTTCTTCCCCCAATACAGGACACATATAGTATAATCTTAACACTTTCTACGCGGTAGGCGTCTGCAGACGACTTTCCAAAATGATTCAAAGATTTCAAAATTATAGAATGTTATTACCATATCTGGAATCACTATGAGAAATGCATTAAAATAAGCACAAACATGCCTAATATTGGTTCAGTAATCCTTGAGATAAACCTTGACAGTTGAGAATAGTTTCTGAAAAAATATGTTTTGTATATGGCTAAATCAATAGCCACGTGAAAAGTGTTAATGATCGTTTTGTTATAACAATGGCTGGTGATACAAACATATGATATGACATCACGTATAAATCCAATCAGCTAATCTATACGAGGTGGAAGTTTCACATGGTTTAGGCACCGAAGAAAACCAATATATAAAGGTTTAATATTGACTATTGAATCTAAATAAGGATCATTTTAAATCCTGTTCATGAAAAACTTACACAAACCTGTATAGCTATTGAAATCTTCTTGTTATACAATGATAATATCTGTTTTGTTTTTGGAGCTCCCAGCTAAAGATTTTGAATAAGCATAATGTTCGGTCAGAGGTTTATTTTGGTTTTAGGTGTGCATATAATTTCCGCGTTATACCTTGCGAACCTCACTAGCTAAACAAATAAATAAAACGCGCTTAGCACACACGGACATGTTACCCTTGACCATTCGACTGTGACGGGTATGTTAATACATCTACCTTTTTATCAAGAAGTCATTTGTAATCTCAGGGTCACGAGGTTGCACGTCATGGGTAATATGTCCATGTTGATTCTTTTTATTTTCGCATATAAAATGTTATACCTATTCTTATAAACGCCCGCAATTTTTCGTTCTGCACACGTTGTTTTAAGTCCTAAATGTATGTATATTGTGACGAGAAAAAACCCTGCATTACGGGCGAACTGACCTTTTTTGCTATTTTCAAAACAATGTAAAAGACTGTGATATTATTTTTAGAAATATCAGAAATATATTTAGAAATGTCAGAAACGTTTTTAGAAATGTCAGATGCATTTTTAGAAATGTCAGACACATTTGTAGAAATGTTAAAAACATATTTAGAAATGTCAGAAATCAGAAAAGTTTTTAGAAATATTAGAAACGTTTTTAGAAATGTCAGAAACATGTTTAGAAATGTCAGAAACATTTTTGGAAAGAAATGTCAATATTTAGCAAATTACGCGTCAGTCGAATTCGTAGAACGGGGCTTTATGTCGCCTAATTAACACCGGTACATTTTTATTTTTCCTGCACGATTTCTATGCATGCTCGGTGAAATTATTAAAGTTAATAATATATATATATTTTAATGTTATACTTCGATAACTATTACATTTACCACAAGTATAATTAAAGTCCTCCTTTCCCATGCATGTCGTTCAATTATATAATCAAATGGTAATCATTAAGGTAGAAATCTAAGAAGCATTCAGTTGTTACAGAACACATCTTGTTTTCGATCTGAATACACCAATCATTTATTTCAAAATGGACTGTTAAAGTCCATTTTCACTTAAATTTGTCCGATTTGACAATACATTTTATATCTGTGAGTGATATCTGCCAGATGCAATATACGAGGGTCGTTCAATAATTAATGAAAGTGATCATGGTATGGGATGCATGAGTGATTCTATTGAGGGATAATGTGATCAATACAAAGTATGAACCTTTGTCTTTCAAACAATACACTTTTGGATTGTTAGATACCTTTGGTTATGTAATGTCATTAACATAAACACAATAGGTTTCAGACACTGACTGAAATCTGTCAATTATTTGGCTGGATATGTAATATGTTGAAAATGGGTTGATTGATACATTTGCGTATATCTCGGCAATGCAAGCATAAAAACAAATAACACTTGGCACATAGTTAGAACACACACTTAGCTCTGCTTGACACTCTTTTCTAGATCTGAATTCCTTGATAAAAACAAGAAGGGACCATCTCAAATGCGCTTTTATTTAGCAAAATCCGCAATAATATACCTTAGAAAACAATAAAGGATAAAGAACAATGGTGGGATTATAATTTAGTAAATTGTTGTGGGATGTAATGCAATGATAGTGGGGATTTCAATAGGAGCTGTTCATAACATTTCCTCAAACCATTGAAATTATGCGACGATTACTTTAACAATACATATCTAGTAGCTCTAAAGATAGCAGTAATGAGAGAGGTGGCGGCAGCCATCTTTGATTGATACATTCATGTATAACTTTATTTTGACTATTACAATATTTAAACACATTGATTTAAGCATTTTTCATTATATCTGATTAGAATTTGAAGGCACAGCAAGCTTTTATCTGGTAAATTTCATGATTTTAGCCATTTGTGGCCCTGTTCAAAATTATCTGCCGTCTGCGCATGCGCATATTTTCTGCAGGTTCCATGCGAATAAGTTCAGATAATTAGTTAGCTATCATATGGAATCCCTCAAACTGGTTAATTGCTTGGATTTTTCCTAAATTGTTTGATTTTCCGAAATATTAGTGATTCCTGACTGAGCATTTTTAAATGAAAAATGGCTATTTGAAATACTGATATTTGTATACATTTTATTTGATTGCCTCTCCTTACTTTTTCCTCTTATACTACATATATCAAATTACACAGGATTAAAGTTATTGTCTTTTTTATCATACTTACGCGAAAAAAATGGGATTTACCTGCTTCTGGTGTCATGTTATACAATCTTCTTACCACATGTTTTATACAAACAATTCAAATTTCCTGCCAAATAACTGACTTAGCAGTGTCCCAAGTGTACTTACTTTGAGACAATGCTATGACGTCATAGTTCACACTTATAAATCCAAAACTGTATTGTTTGAAAGATAAAGGTTCATACTTTATATTGATCACATTATCCCTCAATAGAATCACCCATGCATCCCATACCATGATCACTTTCATTATTTATTGAACGACCCTCGTAGATGATAGATCGCCAGATACATACTCTTACATTCTGAAGTAATGTCACTATATTTTATTTAATAAATATAAGAGGACCTGACGTTTCGATTCTAACAGAATCTTTATCGAAGGTAAAATGACAGAATACAACATTACACAACATATATATAGACAGAGGAACAATAGGCAGGAAGTCAAAGTGACAGATGAATGAATAGGGGACGAAATCATACTAGACAGCTGATTGATGAAGTGGATAAAATAACAAAAGGATGACATAGACAAAGGGGAGATTAAAAAGTAAAAGGCAAATGGGATATAAAAAATAATTGGTGAGTGAAATCAATAATGGTGATTGATGACTACAAATAAATAATAAAATGGGTGGAAATGTAAAAGGACTGAGAGAATGCATGAGAAAACAAGAAAAAACAAAGTAGGACTAGGCCTATGGTAACAAATAATGGAAATGCACTGGAACAAGTAATGAAAATTACTGTGCATAGGAGACAATGTTGAAAATGAAAACAAAGTATCACATATATCAAGAAGTAAAAAATGCAAAATGGAATGAAGAAAAAGTGGAGAAAAACAAATGGGTAGAAAATACAAATGATAGGTTTATCAGATACAAATGGAGGAGGTGGCGGGGGGGGGGGGGGGGTTATTTATCTGAAATACTTGACTTGAATCAAGAATTGAGACACTTCTCCAAAATACTTGACTATTTGTTTGTAAACCAAGTAGGCTATGACTTTTAAAATGAATATTCGTATGCAAGCATAGCCGATTATAAATTAAAACATGATCTGAACATTAACTGTAGTTGATACTAAACGACATTCTGCTCAGTTTGATTTACTAAATGCAACTTGAACATACGAAGGGGTATCAACACGTTTTTGAAATCACCCACAAGTAAAGGAGCTATATTGATGAAATTTTGTTAGTGTAATCACTGGTCCTTAAACATAATATTATGGTGCAAAAATGGTCTTATAAGTATGTTTACTTGTATACAAGTTGCGCTAGATGCCAAGGCCATGTAAATCAATGACGTCTTCCAACGGTGATGTGTACATGGTCAATTATAATGGTCCAATAGCTGATTCTTGTGGGACGCCTTCCAGACGAATATTAGGCTCTGATGGACCATTATCGTTTACCAATTACACAGCACCGTTGGGAGACGTTCATTGATCTAAAAACAAAGAAAGAAAGAATTCCCAGCAATAAGTCCCTTACTACTGTAACCAACAGTTGGGTACAATGTGAAGAACTGAAGCAACCTCTATTTAGAATAGGCCGTTTTTAAACAATCACAATAAACAACCTAGCTGTCTGTATAAGCTCTTAATGTGTGGATGATTAACGGCAAAAATAGCGTATTAATAGGAGCCGAGTTAAATATTTAAACTAGCCTTGTTGATACCTTTTAAACAGCGGCGGTTACAGCCTTTAAGCAATCATGTTCAGTGCGCGTCATGTAACCAATACCTAGTTTAAAAATGTTTAAATTTGTTTAAGGATTTCGTAACTCGCAAGATAAGAGTGTACTAGTTTTGCAGTGCAGCCAGACCTGACAAATTAGGTGGTGGGGGTACTCGAATAGTAAAGAGGGTAGGGGTGTGCGGCTGGGCAGTTTGAAAACAGGGGCTTACCGAACTGAACGGGCACCAAAACAGGGGCTTACCGAACTGAACGTTCGCCAAAATTGGGGTCTTAGAGAACTGTTTTAGGCAAAATGTTGCCTTATAAAAATGATATTTTTATGATTTTTGGTTGAATTTGGGGTCTAAGGAAACTGCTAATGGATGAAAATGGGGTCTTATGGAACTACCAGGGGATGAAAAGGGGATCTTAAGGAGCGGCTGAAAGGCGTGAAAGTGGGGCCTTGACAGCCGCACATACCCGTATGGCCAATATACGTGAGTACCCTCCTCCCCCCCCCCCCCCCCCCCCCCTCCCCGGGATTAGTTTGCCTTGACTTGACTTGTCTTGAGAAATATTACGAACAATCAAGCTTGAAGTCAATAGGTACAAACAGTCATGACAAGCATCATGGCGTAACAATAACAATGACGAAGTGATAACATTAACGACGATGTTAAAATCGAAATTGACTAACGCCAGCTCGAGAGTTACCCCCTGCATCGCGCTGGTTCGTAATTTTGAATACGATTTATACCGTTAAAATAAACCATCGGGTTCCCAAGCGTCGGTAAATAACTATGCTTCCTTTCATCTTCGAGCTACTGAAAGTGAGATTCGTTGAAATCAGTCAGACATCTCGTAGTCATGTGCTAATAAATTAGCATATATAACAACTGTGAGATTTACCTCAAAGTGTATACATCTGTCCAGCATTTCTGTACAAGTCGTGCACTGTTATCTTCAAGAACAGTGATGAGCAGATGAGTGTGATGATAAGAGTGGTTTCCAAGCAGTCAGATACAACTATGTTAATAACACTTTCCACGCGGCAGGCGTCTGCAGACGACATTCAAAAAGTTCACAAAATCGTTAAAAAAAGTTACAATTATTAAATTGAATTACCATAATTGGAATCACCATCAGAAATGCATTAAAATAAGTACAAACATTCCTAGTATTGCCAATAGTATTGGATCAGCAATACTTGAGATAGACCTTAAAGATTTGAGAAAGGTTTCTGAAAAATGTGTTTTGTATTGGTAAATCCAATAGCCGCGTGGAAAGTGTTAAGTGGAAACAAATCGGCGACGGGTGAGTCACAATCAGTGTTATTTATAATGCTTCTTTAAAATCTCAAATATCTACTGTGTATACTTTGCACGGAGTCATTCATTAAATGGCGATTTTAACTCCGTTTAACTCCCGCATTCTTCGTAAGTTACATCCCTTTTTTATTATTTCTCTGATCTGATTGGCCGATATTCAGACAAATTGATATTATTTAATATTTCGATGAAAAAGATGGGTACAGTTCAAGAGATTTTGGGATATTTTGTGTTTACTCTTTATTAATCAACTTTCATTTATTATAAACATACAGAGTAAATACAGAGTAATTTATTGTCATATTTCATACAATTATAAATCATACAGAACAATGCATACATGTACATGTACATGTTCTATCATGTTTCTTCACACGTTATTTTAAATTATAATCTAATGCATATCATTTCATAAATGTTGTTCATATTTTTTTTACAATTATGTTTGCAATAACATAGTCCAGGTGTTCATAGATGATTAAAATGTCGATATGTGCACATATACGGCGTAGAAATCAGGGGATTTCCCCAACATACCCGTACAGATGTTCTCGCGAATACCTTTTTTTCATTAATTTTTAGATCAACATCTTGAAATAAATGAACATCGATCATGCTAATAAAAGCATTTCGCGTTATGCCGTCGATTTCGTTCACTCCTTTTCACTATATACACTATATATTGTAATATGAATGATTGATCACGAGTTTCTCCAGGTTAGTTCGGCATATATCTTCAGCTGAAATATTGTCACGAATTTTAATTGATGACGACATATTTACCCATCCGCTAATATTGCATCCCGTAATTCTTGCGATTCACAACAAGATGCGCCGCCCTCGGTTGTTTCTTGCCATATCGATTTGTTTTTGACCGTTCTAGCTACCATTGGATTGTCACGCCAAGTGTGATATAATAATTGGAGAATAAAAGTATCATTTTTAGACCAGGTGTCATTTTTAAACAACCTTTATTCTCATTTTTGAGCAATCATATTTAAGACATTTATCAACGAAATAAGTACATGTTATTGACCACATTTGACAACTTTTACCCCTACTAGGATCGAATAACCCATAAACATTCCATCCAATCCCATATGAAGAGTACACCATGCGTAAGCGTCACGGCGTCGGCATAAGCGCAGGAAAGGCGACAAAGGCGCACTGCATAAGTGCGCGTTATGGAGCAAACCACGCACTGTGATGGTCGGACGCACTGTTAAAACGTAAGCCCCACCTCCCCGTGTTCAATTGTCTCATCTCAATGTCGCCGACTTCTCTTAGAACCAATGGGATTGCTTAAAATGTCTTAGCTGTTTAAAAATGTTGAACAACAACAGCTTTACGATGGATCCCGTATAAATAATACAAAGGAAACGAATCTACTATAATCGTAAATTAGTTTTGAGGGTGTGCATTCGGTTGTTATAGCCATTGCCATTTAAACACACAAATCATTTTTGTTTCTGTGTTGTATTCGTATTACGCGGCATTTGGATGTCAATTATTAACCATAATGCACTGCGTATATTTGCCTATCCCAATCAACCGCTAGCGGCGTAGCCGGGTATCATAATATTGCGAATACCGATAATTAGTTTTGAAAGGAAATGACGATGGACATTGTACGTGGTAACGTGAATGTCATTGGATCAACAATACGTTACAAATGGACATGTATGCGCTAATTACAACATCTGTGTAGTTTGGTTAACACTTTTCACGCGGTTTTACCAAGAGATCTTTCATAACTCTTTCAAAGGATTACTGAATCAATCCTTGGCATGTTTGTATTTATTTGTATTTATTTCAGTGCATTTCACATGGTGATTTTAAATATGGTGATGAATTTTAACAATTTTGACATATTTGAAACATTTTGTGAAATATTGGAATGTCGCCTGCAGACGACTGCGCGCGTGGAAAGTGTTATAAGCCTTCGGACACGAACGTATTGGATATTATTGTTAACAACCGTATTGTGTCTGAGGCCAGTAACCTAGGCTGTGCACTAGTGCACTTAATTTTGCCACCCTTAACATCACGGTGAAAGCAGTGGCGTCGCCAGAGGGGGGGGGTCATTTAATTTGATGGTCAAAAGTACACAGATGAAAAATGCAATATTCTTTGGTAGAAGCTTGTTTAGAGCTAAAATGTAGCTCAATCGTGCAAACAATAGGTGCAAAATCTCTTGACTAACAAAAATCTTGTCGGTTCATTTTAATTTCTCGTCCCCCCCCCCCCCCCCCCCCCCCCCCCCCCCCCCCCCCCCCCCAATATGAAGAAGCTAGCTACACCACTTGATGAAAGTAACGATGGTAACATCAGCTCACATAGAAGACTTGATCATATTATCATGCACTATTCTTAGGCACAGGAAGTAGTTTAGTATGTAAATTATCAAACAGCTGGCTTTCGGCCGACATCCACTACTTAAATATGGACCGTCCATCCATTATCACATAGTCCGGCAATCAAACAAATATTGCCATCTTTTATTATCTAAGCCTCAGAATTCAAGGCGAGGGGCACAAGATTTAAAAACAAAACGATTTATGCAACTCAAAATTTGAAATGTGTTACTGTTTTTGCAGCCATGACATAAATTGCCCGCTTAGGAGCACTATTAATTCGGTTTGGTAAACCTATTGTTATCAATTACTACGAGAGGATTGCCTGGTTGTTAATTTAAATTCGAGCGGTACTTCTTGCTAACTGCATGGGTGAGTTTCCATTATGTTCCAAATTACATCCACGCTCATGCGTTTAAACTACTCAATTGCAATACAGCCGGTTGGTTGCACACGAGAATTATGTCATACAGCAACCAGCTTTGATGGAAGGCGAATATTTAAATATGGTGCCGGTTTTTAGGGCAACAATTTATAGCGCTGCTAAGCGGGCCTTGTAGCGTAATGTCTGCAATCGAATATCGATGAGAAATAAAGACTTGGCGTTACCTGTTGCTGTGTGAATCCTAGCTTATCATTAACCGATCTTTACCCTTTCCACGCTGCTATTGGTTTTATTTACCATGTACAAAACAAATGTTTCAGAAAACTTTCGCAACTTTCAAGGTCTATCCAAAGGATTACTTAATCAATAACAGGCATGTTTGTTCTTATTTTAAAGCATTTTCACATGATGATTCCAAATTTGGTAATAAAATCCAACAATTTTGACAGGTGTGAAACATTTTGTAAACTTTTAGAATGTCATCTGCAGCCGCCTACCGCGTGGAAAGTGCTACAACTAGCCAGTTCGCTATATCCATAGACATATTGTAGCATATAATTTGGTAGGGTGGTATTAGTGAATATCCCTGTGGGCAGAAAAGAGTAGTGTTGCAAAAGAAAAACACAATGCTACTGCACCTGTTTGTGAACTCTTTCTGATAAGGCATCACATACTCACGTGGTCTTTCTGTATGTTAACACTTTCCACGCGGCTATTAGTTTCACCATATACAAAACAAAACTGTCAAGGTCTCTCTCAAGGATTATTGAACTAATACTACGCATGTTTGTACTTATTTCAATGCAATTCTTATTGAAATTCCAAATATGGTAATGAAATTCAATAATTTTGACATTTTTGAAACATTTTGTGAACTTTTGGAAATGTCGTCTGCAGACGCCTGCCGCATGAAAAGTGTTAAGCATGTAAAGCATTTTTCAATTTGTCCAGCGTCTATATCCTCTTACGTAACGTGACGATGTTCCGCTTTGGCACTGGTCGAGTGTCAGAAATATTATTTACATTTGTCTCGAAATTACTTTGTTGATGGTAAGTCAATGGCATGTCATTGTTACAGGTCAATGATCCTTTTCTTGTGCGAGTGGACGCGATACTTTAAAGTGAATTGAAAATGTTCTGATTAATCTATATACAACCATATGGTCGAATCCAACGAAAAGTGTACACGTGATGTTCAGGCCTATAATAAAATAATCTATATCTTGAAAATTTAATTTTTGTGTTATACGTATCCGCCTCGATGAGACGGTTCGCGCCATATATATATAATATGACTAACTTAAATGCACAATTGGGCGTATACGAGCAATAACCTGCTATTTTTTACCCTTGTTTTGTTGGACATATAACCGTTTAGATGAAAACGAGCTCAAGTGGAAATAATGTTGCCTGTTTGATTGCTGGATATCTCAAGAATGCCTCTTTTAATTTGTGTTACTTTCGATAAATCCCCTGAATTGTTGTGATTTTTTTCGGTGTGGTAAGTTTTGACGTTACCTACAAATACATGTTTTGTTAAATCTCACTTTCGGGGAAGAATTCGCATGAGGTAGAGTAATTTGTGCTGTAAGGAAGCCTAAATATATTAAAGACTTAAATGCATTGTCCCCATTCGGTGTTTTGATTTTTGATGCATTGTCCCCATTCAAGTCGGGTTTTTTTGTTATGATGTCATACAGGCTGTCGATACACTCCAAGCTTGGCCGATTTGGGAGCACCACGCCAAGTTAATGCGCAATGACTAAGCTTTCAAAAGTGGGGTTTTCGGGCAATGTTATTCTCCGGGGATGGTATTGTTGTATTCAAATGCACCTATAATAATTATACAATTGATTTTTTTTATTTATCGACTTGCCGGGATTTACTGTTATCATTTTCAAGCCTTTCACTTATATCCTTCTGCATGAATAAGTGACAAGATTGTAGGAATACATTGAAATGGACACGCAATTTTGTAAGGTATTTTTTTACAAAAGAATTGCACGGAGGTAATTGCGAGTTGTTATTTATCAGACATGAGACTAGTCGCTTACTTTTCACGTTTGAATGGCAATAAACGAATAATACAAATTATGAATAGCATTAACCCTGATATGTTTTACCATAAACAGGGTGTGTTCCAGAGTTGAATCATCAACAGGCTTCAGTTTTAGCCGACTTATCAGCTATTAGGTAATATATAACGCATGAACATATTCTAGCCATCTGATTGGTGGATACTACATCAGATAACACAAAATAGTTTGGTCCATTTCATGCTTGACGTCACTTCCCGGTCTTTTTTTTTCTTTATAAAAGTACTATTGACCGGGCGGTCAATAGTACTTTTGTTGAAAGAACAAAAATGCCCTGCCTCGTACGATGTTGCCATAATGGCGGAGGATCGCCTGTAAGATCTTTTTTATGTTTAATTTGATCAAAATCGCACCCAAAAATATTTGCATGCGTTATATAAAACAAATATGGACTGCTCTTTATTCGTGAAATGGGGTAAACTATTGTCTCTCGGTGATCTGGAGACCTAAGCCTACTATTTTCCCTCAGCCTTCGGCTTCGGGAAAATAGTAGGCTTACGGTCTCCAAATCACCTTAGGGCAATAGTTCACCCAATTTCCTTCATGAACAATCCATATTTGTATGTATAATTGTCCCACAGCGACACATTTCCAATTTGGTCTTATTTCGTCTTTAGATGTGTATGCATGTATACAATCTAAGAATCATGATTTTCAACATGTTCTAGGAGCCGGAATCAAGTATACAATAGTATCTGTCGATTTTGTGTACTATCGGCTCGTCGTCAAAATGAGATGTGTATGCATGCACACAATCTATGAATCATGATTTTCAACATGTTCTAGGAGCCGGAATCAAGTATAAAATAGTATCTGTCGATTTTGTTTACTATCGGCTCGTCGCGGAATTGTTTCGGTATCGAGTGACAAATCCTATGTATCAGTGTATGGTTACAGGTATACAATTATCTTCCTTTATACCGGTATGGTATCGGGTGATATCGCTATACCAGTTTCGGGTGATGCCGGTATGCAAGTATCGATATCGGTATACAAGTATCTGGCTATACCGGGTTAGCAGTGGTCGAACTGGCGATACTGGTAGGCCTATACCAGTTTCAGGTGAAACCAGTATACCGGTATCGATACCGGTATACCACTATAGAAATAACTGGCTTTATCGGTATAAACACTAAACTGGTATACCAGTTTGGGGCGATAATGGTATATCAGTTTCGGGTGATACCTGTGTATCAGTTTCGGGTTATACTAATTTACCAGTTTCGGGTTATACCGGAATACAAGTTCGAGTTATACAGGTATAACAGTTTCAGGTTATAACGGTAAACCAGATTTGGGTTATACCGGTATCGATACCGGTATACCATTATAATAATGGCTATACCGATATAACCAGTAGTTGGCGATACCGGTATACCAGTATAGGGCGATACTTTGACCAGTATACCAAAATCTGTGATTTATACTAATACTATTCGGAAAAAGTGTACTTTAGGTCCCAGATACTGGTTTACTGGTATCGTTCAATACTGGAACATAAAAGTTGCCAGTATCGCTCTGATACTGGTACGCCTAATTATGTAACGTGTTTATGTCCCTGTAGCGGGCAATACTGGTACACATGGTACCAGTTTGATTTGTTCCAGTATTGACAGATACTGGTACATAAATGTGTTCCAGTATCGCCAGATAGTGAAATGTTACGGTCTCGGGTAAACAAGGTGTTGTTAATGCAAAACTGTTTGTGTTATTATGTTGTGAGGAAATCCCGTATCGAACAGAAATTGGATATTATCGAGCAGCACATTACATTATCCAACTTTCTTGACTACGGCTTTGATGCTTTATCCAGGGTAATAAATCATCCCCTCTTACACCATGTATCTGATTTATTCACCGCATTTCCACCGCTGTCCTAAGCATAGCTCAAGGCTCTTTAGTATGGGTGTAACTAGAAGCCCTATATACTACTTTTGTAAAAGTGTTGTTGTTGTGTTAACAAATTCCAATTTTTAATTTCAATTTGTCATAAAACTAGTGCCATATCATATTTTTTTAAACAAAAGTTCACATTTTGAAAAAAGAATCACATTATATTATCCGAAGAGCAGATTTTAGTTTTAAAACTAGCCCAAATTTGGCGGAAAGTCACCACGTGTGCCAGGTCATGTGGCAAGACTGCAGCGCCTCGGGCTTTTTTTCCAGTTCCACCGCTACCATACTCAAGGTCCCCCAGCATGCGGTCAATGGTGTTGGACGGATGTAATTCTTGAGTGAAACTTACTTATACTAGCGTCATGGCCAATTCAACCTGTCAAACTTGACCTTACAGGCAACTGGAATGTAATGTATAATATACCTTGTCTATATTTAACGACACGGTCTCGATACCAGTCTCATATTAAGCTAGGTGTATTTTGTTTACAATTCCCCAGAGTATTAGTGACTAAAGCTGGCATGGCCTTCATATCGTGCCCGATATCGAGCACCAATGTATATGTTATCCAGACTCAAATTATATAATATCGAACCCAGTATTACGCTACAAGGCCCGCTTAGCAGCGCTATAAATAGTTGCCCTAAAAACCGGCACCAAATTTAAATATTCGCCTTATATCAAAGCTGGTTGCTATATGACATATTTCTCGTGTGCAACCAACCGGCTGTATTGCAACGCCCATTGAGTAGTTTAAACTCATGAGCGTGGATGTAATTTGCATCATAATGGAAACTCACCCATGCATTTAGCAAGAAGTACCGCTCAAATTTAAATATACGACCAGGCAATTCTCTCGTAGTAATTGATAACAATAGGTTTACCAGACCGAATTAATAGCGCTCCTAAGCGGGCAATTTATGTCATGACGTATCGAATCTCGATGCAGTCTCAATAATTATATCGAGTATAAATGCAACTGTTCTCTTATTGTTTTCATAATTAACAGTTCTCCCTTTAAATACTCATGATAACAAAATATCAATGATGTTTAGATATATCGCATGTGCCGTTTCCTCATAACATATCTACGGTGTTAAAAACCCATCTACTAAACGCTCTTTCAATTACGCTATATTACCCGGATAAGTGATTTATCTGTGGGAATATTCAGTTATATTGATTATTGCCTAAGTGCTATACATCATCAATAATCAAATAGAGCACATAATAAAACACAACCTGCATACAGTGTTTATTCGGAGCTAACATTGAACGATCATACATCTATTTCCATATTATCATATGTAATCTGTTAAAGTTTCATAATTTGAAACACCCATTAAAGCACCTGTTTTAATAGGACTGGGAAATAACGATGACAAAATAGAAATGTATCACTCCTCCCGCGATGCTCTTAAAGGTCTTTAACCCACATTTTGTACATGGATATGTGTGTTATTCATAGCGCTAGACGCTCACTTAATTGCGCTTAAATGGCAACAAACGACACGGCGTAACTATTTCGATTTATATTCATACTTTCAAAAGGAAGTATTTATAGTGCAAACACGTTTTATGATTAAATGTGAACTTTCTCTCTTTCTCTCTCTTTCTCTCCTCATGATGCGCCTCAACTATGTCATTCAACCCGTGACTGCGGGCATTAATACTGCGTAGCTATTCAATGGCGTTGCCCTAAAGGTGGCGAACCTTTAAGGGAAACATTGCAATGGGATAACCCGCGGTGTGTTTACGTTGAGCTTTCTGGAGACTTACACTTTCAAGCATGCGTTATTTACCATTGTAGCCGTAAGGCCCAGGCCATAAGGTGCTCGGTTAATGTACGTTAAGTTGATTTATAGCTATGTGCTAAAGCTGTCGTCTGACATTTTTTTGCTTTTAACGAGAGGGATTGTGAGTGAGATTCTACATACAATGTGTATAGGTCGATAATCGAACAAGGCAGCTCAATGAGTTGTTAGCCCTTTTAGGGGGTTTTTTCAAACTATTTTTCTAATATTTACGTCGCGCGGCGTGCTATCAAATAACACCGGTTAAAGAGCGCGGGAAAACAAATGTGTTTTGTAATTACATTTCCTCTGACTGCATTTGTATTCTTGGATGAGATATTGCACATTTCGTACTAATTACGCATTCATCAGTTCTTGAAAAGTGGTAAAACATTTACTTTTATTTTGCTGAATGCCTGAATGACACAACAAAACACCGCATCAGCAGTTTTACCCGAAATCGACAAACATGTCTCTCGTGAGACTGAACGATAAGCGAGTTCAATACTTAAATCCTTCACATTTTCGAAAATTATTTGACAGTCTGTATCCTAAATATATTTTTTTTTTTTTCAAATTTAACCAAAAAACCCAATATATGTACTCCAAGGCTATGAGAAGGTATCCTGTGGGCATGATCGAAGACATGAGAACTCTCGAGTTTTGTGTTATTCATCATGTTCGATTTTGTAGTACACAAGCACATTGGAAATGGTTGACACCTTAAAACATTTAAACATTTGTTTTTTTAAGAATGTTGATTTTTAACAACATTTTTGTATATTTTTCATATTAAAATCACACATATTCAAACTGTTTTAAATAGTGAAACCCTATAGAATTTCCACGAAAGATAGTCAACTTATATTTTAAATTGATATTCATACACTGACGTATGATTGAAATGAATGCCCGGGAAACGTGTTTAGATTAGCTAAAACAGGTTCAGCAAATCATTTGTCGTTATATACCAAATATTGTAAAACACTTCTCGTGGTGCAACCCTCTTAACACTTTCCACGCGGCAGGCGGCTGCAGACGACATTCCAAAATTTCACAAAATGTTGAAAAAATGTCAACATTATTGAATTTTATGACCATATTTGAAATCACCATGAGAAATGCATTGAAATAAGTACAAACATTCATAGTTTTGGTTAAGTAATTCTTGAGATAGACTATGACATTTGGCAGAGATTTATGAAAAATCAGTTTTGTATATGGTAAAAATAATAGCCGCGTGGAAAGTGTTCTGAACTCCAAAAAAGGGCATCACTCTGAATGACATCATGATGTAGTGGTGGTACCCTTGAGGAAGGGGCATAACACTTTCCACGCGGCAGGCGTCTGCAGACGACATTCCAACATTTCACAAATTGTTTCAAAAATGTCAATATTATTGAATTGTATTACCATATTTGGAATCATTATGAGAAATGCATCGAAATAAGTACAAACATGCCTAGTATTGCTTCAGTATTCCTTGAAATAGACCTTGGAAGTTGGGAAAGGTTTCTGATAAATCTCTTTTGTGTATAGTAAAACTAATAGCCGCGTGGAAAGTGTTAATATATAAACAGGTTTATTGAGGTTAAGCTAACCGTCATGTTAGAAGGGGCGGGCATGTATTACACGGATTTGGGGTTACAATATCCCGCCAAGACCGGAGAGCGATTTTATCCTATCTGACGTAGATGAATCTTGTTCATGTTACACAATGAGCGCATTACATATTATGAATTAACCCCAGGCAAAACCTGGTTAAACCACACATTTCAATCATTCCAGACTTTAACACTTTCCACACGGCTATCATATTAGTTTTACCATATACTCAACAGATTTGTCAGAAACCTTCACAACTTTCAAGGTGTATCTCAAGATTTACTGAACCAATACTAGGCATGCTTGTACTTATTTTAATGCATTTTTAATTTTGATTCAAAATATGGTAATGAAATTCAATAATTTTGAAATTTTTGAAACTATTTGTGAAGTATTGCAGACACCTGTCGCGTGGAAAGCGTTAACTCTCATTTATTATACAACGCGCTCATTGCAATATGAAGAGATTGTCTACGTCAGGTAGGCAACACTCGCTTCTAGTCTTGCCGGGGTGTTGTAACCCATAACGCGGGTAACAAAGGTGTATCTGTGGTACACAGTCGTGAGTCACAAGTACATAATGAGTGTGTTTGCTTTTTGCCTTTCACTTATGACCTTCTGCATGATCCGTATATACAATATATCATTTGCATAAAGTTGATGCGGTCTGTCTACTGCTGCATTCATAGTAATTTGGCGGGAAATTAGATTTGGTGTATTTGTGAACGTGTTAAAATATTAGAATTAAGTTAGCTGAAATCCCTGATTCTCTCGGTAAATTACCCAATACGTTTGTTTTATTGCTGTAGATTTTTAAAAATGATGTGGTATAGTGCACACAGGAGGTGTAAAACATCGGTCATTTACGACAACATGTTGCATGCTAGTATTGGTCAATGTAGTTACATAAACCTGTCACGTATCATGAGGTTTGAAGCTTCGGTCACGCTAAACGCGATGTGACTTTCAAGAATGTAAATTGATGAGATGACCATAGTGTTGTAATTAAAGGTAAACATTTGCGGGTAAAATAAAACGATATGTCACACTTGGAACAATTAAATGCAGAATTAAAATAGGCGACGAATGACGTACTTTAGTAACTTACAAAATTTGTCGGTGACAAAAGCTCGTTCTTTAAAAATTCCCCCGAGTGAATTGTCCTCCTTAAAGGAGGTATCCCGCAAGCACAAAAGTGTGCATTATATGTTAGAAATATAACTATCGAGCCCAACTTTTGTAATTATATAGAAAAAAACACCACACTTATGACAAAAACAAATAAAAACCGCAATCTCTCAACATGCCCTTTTTAAAATTCGCGGCGATCGAAAGTCCCAGTGTCGATGATGTCATAGTTGTACAATGCACATGCGCAAATGTTAGCACCCATACCCATGACGTCATCGACACCGGGACTTTCAATCGCCGCGAATTTTAAAAAGTGCATGTTGAGTGATGGCAGTTTTTATTCATTTTTGTGACTAGTACGGTGTTTTGTTCTATATAATTACGTTACTTCGGCTCGATAATTATTTTTTCTAACAAACAATGCTCAATGTTGTGCTTGCGGGACCCTTCCTTTAAAACGCGTAGGTGGTAGGGGTTTATAACAAGCAGATCTCCCATACTTGCAAGGACTTCCATATGTGTATGTTACGGGGTATTTAAGAAGTTGGGGGTATTTAAGGGGGTTAACAAGAGGATATCGTTATCTATCAGTATCAGAATAACCATTTTCAGTGCATATTCCATTTCAGTGAAAGCAGTTTGAGAGTGAATGCAGTGTGAGTCATAAAGAAGTTGTACGGATTTGAATACTTTTCCTGAGAAAGAAAAAGAAATTTGATCTTAAACTCAAGCGATATTTTGACGAGAATATTCTTCCAATCATCTGAAAAAAAGAATGAATGAAATCGATCATACCTATCCAGAGTTATAAAGCTATTTTACTAAAACAACCCTTTCTTTAGCTGTCCACCGATACGTTAAACAGAACAAAGTAAAGAAAATGTATAAAACTCATCATTATCAGAAGTATTTGTTTTATTCCTCATAATGCAAAATCATAGAATCCGTCAAAAATAGAAGGATAAAGTCTTATTGTAGTCGCACTGATTATTTTGTTAGGCACACCATTCCAACTTGTGTTTGAAATCCCGGGCTTTAATCTTATTTGAATATGAATTCGTGTGTTCATGTTGCTGTCCACTTTAGTGGGTAGATGTCAAGAGAATTAAGCGTTCCGTTGACAGCTAAAAAAGTGGTTCTTTTAATAAAACAGGCATAGCTCCTGATATAATTGATCGATTTCCATGATTTCTTTTGTCATATGAGCGGAATAAGATGCTCTATGAAATCGTGTCTCATTGATTTGTCAAATTTGTTTGGTCTATTTTTAAACAAATATTCATTCCCGTACAACTTCTTTTTGACTCACCCTGTAATTCTATTGAATTAAGTTTATTTTATACCGTTTTAGATGTTAGCAGTCTTTCTGTATTATTTCTTTAAACATTTTAATTTGCTGAATAGTTTATTGATTCCGATTTGGAATACATAATAGCAATGAGATGTTTGTGTCTGTTCCTTATGGATATTGAACAAAATATGTCCCCATTTTGAAGCGTGATATGTATTCTGTCATACATTGGCTGTTTTATTGCATAAATAGATACAATTGATGAATATGAATATAATTGTGAATATGAAAATAAATATATCAAAATCAATATCAATATGTGAATATGAAAATGAATATGAATATGAATATGTAAATGTAAAAATAAATATGAATATTATTATGAATATGGAAAACGAATGAGAATGCGAATGCAATTGCGATTGTAATTGCGAATACAAACGCGAACGCGAATGTGAATGTGAACGTGAAAAGAAATAAGACTAGGAATAGGAAAAGGAATATAAATAAAACACAACTATTTTCGATTTTTTTTTTTTTAAATATGCACGAATCAGGTCACCAACAAAAATACTACTACCGAACGTATTTATGTCAGGCAATTTCACACGGGCACGGCCTAAAAAAAGAAGATTTTTTTTTCTCTTCTCATTCTGCGAAAGTCATACTTTAGACATTAATTCAATACAATTAATACCTTTCATCGCCTACATTTGTCAAATATTACCCCTATATTATAGTATCGAATAACCCACCCATTTTCCATCCAATCCCGAGCGGTGCGTACTCACTGTAGTGAACGCACTCCGCAAGGGTAGTTACGCTAAATAATGTATGCCGTAGGTCTCAATTTATCTCTGTAAATGACTATATTTATAAACCTCATACTACCTCTGGAAGGCGTCCCACAAGGATCAGTTATTGGACCATTATAATTTACCATGTACGTACATAGCACCGTTGGAAGACATCATTGATTTACATGGCCTTGGCATCTAGCGCCACCTGTAAAGAAAATAAACATACTTATGAGACCATTTTTGCGCCATAATGTTTTTAAGGACCAGTGATTACACTGACAAAATTTAATCGATATAGCTCCTTCACTTCTGGGTGATATCAAGAACTTTTGATACCTCCTCGTATTATCTCATGAAAAACCAATGAAAAAATCCGTAAACGTTCTAAGCTGTTAAAGAATACCCATTAATAACTATTACGCTGTAATAAATATAGCAATTCAAACATTATTACTGTTAAACTTATCATCACTCGTCAGTTTGTATTTATTTCAAAATATCTTCGCCGAATATCACAAATAAAATAACCAAAAACTCCTATATCTTTAGCGCGCAAACCTCCCACTATACATACGCTCAGAGTTGCGTTGTTGTTTAAAACAACATTTCCTTGTCAATGAAGCCGCATTAATATGCTTGGGGATTTAGGGTTGTTTATTTTTCTCGTGGAGTAACTGTATAAGTGTAAATGTGTACCAATTTCGAATAGATTTCAGTTGGATCGTATTCGATAACACATGATGTATTCAACCTCAGCTCTGCTGACTATGACACTTATACCGATATTAACACTTTCCAGGCGGCTATTATTTTTACCATAATATAAAACTGATTTTTCATAAACCTCTCCCAAATCTCATAGTCTATCTCAAGAATTACTTAACCAATACTTTGAATGTTTGTACTTATTTTAATGCATTTCTCATGGTGATTCCAAATATGGTCATAAAATTCAATAATGTTAAAAAAAATAAACATTTTGTGAAATTTTGGAATGTCGTCTGCAGCCGCCTGCCGCGTGGAAAGTGTTAACACTTTCCACCAAGGGCGTCCCCAGACCCTTTTCATTGGGGGGTGTAAAGGTCATCAATTGCCGACAAAGCCATTTGTGCCGACACTAAAAAAAAATTTGCTCGCTTCGCTCGCCGGAATTCATACACGCATATTTTAAAGAGGCGTCAATCCATTTTCATACACATTGGGGGGGGGGGGGGGGGGGGGGGGGGGGGGGGGGGGGGGAGGGGGGACACAAGTTTGATAATGATAATTGAAATGTTAACATAAAGCAGCATATAGCGCTGATTGAATAGTTCTGGGGGAGCCAAGGGCATATCCAGGACTGTTTTGTTGGGGGGGGGGGGGGGGGGGGGGGCAAAAATCCTCAAGCCATCTTGTTATTCTTAAATATTGAAACGTTGAAACTAATACAAAGAGCGCAAAAATTGTGATTTTGAAAGGTACAGTATGACGTTTAAATGTCCTCCACATAACATTTAGGGCATAATTCTGTTATACCCTCCACACCCTACATTAGTAGTATGCGTCGTTCATGCACTGTGAATACCCCTGTGAAGGGTATAACAGAATTACTCCACATTTAGATTATTTGTTGTGGTTTGAGGGCCATTTTAATATTTAAACCTGCAGAAAATATGCGCGCTGAGTGCGCAAAATTTTTCAGTTTTTGAACTAAAATGGTCATGGAAAACTGTCTTGTTAAAGCTTAAATAATGAAACATTGATACTAATACGCGCGAAGCGCGCAAAAATAGGCATTTCCAACACTTACATGGTCAAGTATGACGTTTTTGACGGTTTAATATTGTATAGTTACATAAATATCAAGTCCAAATCCAAATCGTATGGTTTGAGGGCCATTATAATATTAAAGCCTGTAGAAAATATGCGCGCAGAGCGCGCCCAATTTTTCAGTTTTTGAATTAAAATGGTCATTGAAAACTGGTTGAAGCCTTCTGATACTATAAATTAAGCTTAAATATTGAAACATTGCAACTAATATGCGCGAAGCAAACGCAAAATTTTGCATTTGTAACACTTAAAGGGTCGAGTATAACGTCCCCACATATAATATTTGGTTTGGTTCGAGACCATCATTGTTGATACCTGTAGAAAGAATGCGCGCGAAGTGCACAAAGATTTTCATTTTTTAAACTAAAATGGTCATAGAAAACTCGACATATAGACCTATACCATTACGTGAGATAAGTGGCGTAACTAGACTTTGTTTTCATTTGGGGGGGGGGGGGGGGGGCAAGAATGGGCAGTAACTTAAAATGGGGGATCCTAATGGGTGGGCTCCATTCCAGTCAATTTTCGACTTTACACCTACTTTTTGCACGATTGAGCTATATTTCGGCTCTAAACAAGCTTGTACCATAGAATATTGCATTTTGGGAAGACATGCGCGCGTAGCGCGCGAATTTTTTTTCATTTGGGGGGAAAGCGGGGGCAAGGGTTCCAAGTGGGCTGCCCCCCCCCCCCCCCGCTGGTTACGCCACTGCGTGAGATATCGATTATGCCCCTGGTGCACACACAAATTCTGGTCTCGCGCAAATAACGACAGTTGTGCTTATTGTCTTTTAAGATTATAATTAAAATTATAATGATAATTTGCATTGTTCAAGTCGAAGTTAAGACAGAGTCTAAGCTCTTACATTGCATTGACACCTAATCGTTGGAGTTGGACTTACTTTTGCGATAGACTGATAGTGGGCTTGCAGAGTCTACAATCAGTACAATGAGAGCAATTGGCCTCATAAGTATAGGCGAATTATTGAATATCTCGTAACCTATGTGCCAACATGATTGGCCATTGGCGACATTATTGACTTGGGTTTGCATTGACAACGACAATGATAAAGGCCTAGTTAGTATAATTAAAGAGCAATACAGGTCCCACACATTGCCCGTTAGGCCTAGCCTATACTAATCCGACACAATTTTTGCTAGGTGTCTTGACAATAAGCAAAACACTATTTGGGCTTATAGGCTGTTCATGTGCGCCGACATAAAATCTCATACAAATGGGCTCGTTCACACAGTGCCTACAAATTTATATGCCTACATTGCCTTTGTTCATTTTTGATTTGTGTTAAC
>CM069447.1:13180308-13220953 GCA_035610835.1 Ophiura sarsii | reverse complement strand
AGAATAATTTCTCCAAATTGTTAATGTTACATTATTTTTAATAATTTATTGTTCATCATTCCTTGTAAGATGTATGTTCGAAAGGTAAATAAAATGAATAAATTAACTAATAATGTTTAAAGCTGTATTTTTTACTAAATAATTACTATGTTGTGGCAAGTTGATGAACTCCCGGATGAACTCTGCTCGCCCATAAACCATAATAGACTTGTTTTTAACAAAGGTAATACTGTGAATCTGAATCGCATCCTCAACGTGTTGGCTATTTTAAATTTGACATAATATTAACATTTTCCACGCGGCTATTGATTTTATTGTATAAAACAGATTTTTCAGAAACCTTTCCCAACTTTCCATGTCTATCTCAAGGATTACAGAACCAATACCAGGCATGTTTGTACTTATTTCCATGCGTTTCTCTTGGTGATGCAAAAATGGTAATTTAATTCAACATTTTTGAAACATTTTGTAAAGTTTTGGAATGTCGTCTACAGATGCTTGCCGCGTGGAAAGTGTTAAACGGCTGAAACTTTGCCAGACCATATTGCCATATACGGCGTAATATACAACCAATTGCCTTCAGATTTGGAGAAGTATTAGACACATAAGCCTAGTTGAGTTTAGGATATAAAACGAAATTGTAACCATGTCATCGTCTGTGTAAAAGTAGAGGTCAAAGTTCAAAATGTTTACGAAATAATTACTATTTTCGGCATGTTTAAGATCTTCGCACGACTATAATTTGAATTATTTTAACAATGTAATAACATTGACATCCCCCAAGTGTTGGCAATTTATATTTGACCCAATAGTCACCTTATGAGATTAGTAAATGCTATAATTTAACATGCCTAGTAGTATTGGTTCTGTAATTTTTTAGATAAGACTTTGAATAATTGGGAAATGTTTTTGAAAAATGTTTTGTAAATGGTAAAACTATAGTTACAACCATGTAGAAAGTGTTAAATTCAAATATTTACGTTAACATATTCGAAGACAATTTAGCGCGCCTGAAACACATCATGTTTAATCTGAGACTAATTAGTCTCAGGTTTAATTAATTACCCATTGCTATATAATAGAGTAAGTTGCTATCTTCAGTAGATAGCAAATCTATCAAAGTAAATTGCTATTTTCAGTGATAGCAAGTCTATCAGAGTAAGTTACTATCTTCAGTAGACACCAAGTCTATTAGAGTAAGTTGCTATCTTCAGTAGATAGCAAATCTATCAGAGTAAATTGCTATCTTCAGTGATAGCAAGTCTATCAGAGTAAGTTGCTATCACTGAAGATAACAATTTACTCTGATATATTTGCTATCTACTGAAGATAGCAACTTACTCTGATATACTTGCTATCTACTGAAGATAGCATAGATAGCAACTTATTCTGATATATAATACTTGCTATCTACTGAAGATAGCAATTTACTCTGATACACTTGCTATCTACTGAAGAAAGCAATTTACTCTGATAAACTTGCTATCTACTGAAGATAGCAACTTAATCTGATAGACTTGCTATTTAATGTACTGAAGATAGCAACTTACTCTGATATACTTGGTGTCTACTGAGATAGCAGCTTACTCTGATAGACTTGCTATCTACTGAATAAAGCAACTCACTGTGATTACTTGCTATCTACTGAAGATAGCATAGATAGCAACTTATTCTGATAGACTTGGCATCGAATGAAGGAAGCAATTTACTCTGTTAGGAACCGCCCGAAATAACTCCGAGTTGAAGGTAGCCCAATTTTTAGCAAACCACACCACAGCTTTTCAACACGCGGCACACTAGTCAAAATCAAAAGTAGCCCAATTGGGCGACGAAATCGTGGTATTGGCAAAACTGTTATCTGTAAATTATCTCGCAATTATGTAGTCAATTATCACGTCATCTGTAAATTATCTCGTCATCTCGACAATTATCACGTCATCTGTAAATTATCTCGCAATTATGTAGTCAATTATCACGTCATCTGTAAATTATCTCGCAATTATGTAGTCAATTATCACGTCATCTGTAAATTATCTCGCAATTATGTAGTCAATTATCACGTCATCTGTAAATTATCTCGCAATTATGTAGTCAATTATCACGTCATCTGTAAATTATCTCGTCATCTCGTCAATTATCACGTCATCTGTAAATTATCTCGCAATTATGTAGTCAATTATCACGTCATCTGTAAATTATCTCGCAATTATGTAGTCAATTATCACGTCATCTGTAAATTATCTCGCAATTATGTAGTCAATTATCACGTCATCTGTAAATTATCCCGCAATTATGTAGTCAATTATCACGTCATCTGTAAATTATCTCGTCATCTCGTCAATTATCACGTCATCTGTAAATTATCTCGCAATTATGTAGTCAATTATCACGTCATCTGTAAATTATCTCGCAATTATGTAGTCAATTATCACGTCATCTGTAAATTATCTCGCAATTATGTAGTCAATTATCACGTCATCTGTAAATTATCTCGCAATTATCTCGTCAATTATCACGTCATCTGTAAATTATCTCGCAATTATGTAGTCAATTATCACGTAATCTGTAAATTATCTCGCAATTATGTAGTCAATTATCACGTCATCTGTAAATTATCTCGCAATTATGTAGTCAATTATCACGTCATCTGTAAATTATCTCGTCATCTCGTCAATTATCACGTCATCTGTAAATTATCTCGCAATTATGTAGTCAATTATCACGTCATCTGTAAATTATCTCGCAATTATGTAGTCAATTATCACGTCATCTGTAAATTATCTCGTCATCTCGTCAATTATCACGTCATCTGTAAATTATCTCGCAATTATGTAGTCAATTATCACGTCATCTGTAAATTATCTCGCAATTATGTAGTCAATTATCACGTCATCTCTAAATTATCTCGTCATCTCGTCAATTATCACGTCATCTGTAAATTATCTCGCAATTATCTCGTCAATTATCACGTCATCTGTAATTTATCTCGTCATCTCGTCAATTATCACGTCATCTGTAAATTATCTCGCAATTATCTCGTCAATTATCACGTCATCTGTAAATTATCTCGCAATTATCTCGTCATTTATCTCGTCATGTCATCATCTGGTTAACTCGTCATGACCCTTCAGGGCCACCGTAGTAGACAAACTATTTCGCAAGTAATTGTGAATTTTAAAATATTTTGTAAATAGCATTTTTTTCACACACCACCTTTAACATTCAGAGAAAAATTAAATCAAGAATGCGTTTAATTTACATAACACATTTTGATACATGTTTATAGAATATTTTTTATCAAATCAAAACACACCCCTCCATTTCAATAGTGGTACGGTCCATTGGATGACAGGAATGTCATTTCACCGCGCGATGATGCAAAATGACGATTCTCTTGTGCTGGGTAGCGATCGTTCGGTCTAAAATTGTGGCTTTAGGAGTGAGTTGTCACATATGGCCCTCGCCAACAATATTTTCCTCAGGGAAATAGCTACATTTTGGTATATAAAGCTGTTTGCTACCTTTAAGGATTGCATGGCGAAATGCATTTATACGCCGAAAAAACGGGCGAAAAAATGAACACATTTTGCAAACAGTTTTTGTTTGTTTACGATTTTGCATCGATGCATATGCATTAGGCCAACAATTTTTTGTTGTTATGTTGTCCTCCACAGCTTTCAGAGAGGAGGGGCGGGCGGGCGGATTGTTTTTTTTTCTTTTCATTTTTTTCTTTTACCAGCGGAAGCTCAAAGTTCAGCCAACAAGAAGTTGAAATCACTCTGAGAGTCGCACATATATGTTATAAACATTTAATTTAATATTCAATGCCATTTAAACTGTTTTTAAAAAAATCTGAAAAAAATCTGAAAAAAAATCTGAAAAAAATGGGGAAAAAAATAAAATCGGAGCGGCCCTAAATCCGGAGCGGGCGGTCGAGGACAACATAACAAATTTTTGGGGGGCCTTACTGGCTTCCAAAATAGGGTTCGCCATCCTAGTGATTTGCATATGAACAGTGGGTTTATCTCAAATCGACAACGCTTTGTTACTGTACTTAAGGTATGGGGAGTTGTTGAAATGACAATAATAAGCGGCGACTATTCGAATACGCGCTCAATTAAATAGGTTGCAAACAATCTGTATAATGAATACTAAATCAACATAGCTGTCCATTAAATGGCGGTTAAATACCGGATATTTCTACATCCGGTCAGTCTGAAGTGCCAGATTCAGAGCCGTCATTTATTTTATTTATAATAATGGCACCAATACTAATGGAAAATGATATACAGGGGTTGGGAACAAAGCACAGATTTAAAACCTTTTAATTAGTCCGACGTTAAAGTGTTTAATTAGCTGATCTTGTTTGCCCTTTAATAATTGTTTGTAATTTGAGTGTAAGGCCAAAAAAAATGTTATGTTGTCCTCCACCGCCCGCTCGTCAGATTTAGGGCCGTTCCGATTTTTTTTCAGATCTTGTCAGATTTTGTTTTGTGTTTTTTTTCTTTAGATTTTTGATTTCTTTTCAGATTTATTTTGTTACAGTTTAAATGGCCTTGAATATTAAATTAAGTGTTTATAATATATATGTGCGACTCTTAGAGTGATTTCAACTTCTTGTTGGCTGAACTTTGAGCTTCCGCTGGTAAAAGAAAATTTAATTTGTTTTTAAAAATAAACAAAAAACTCGCTCGCCCCTCCTCTCTGAAAGTTGTGGAGGACAACATAACAAAAAAAAATGTTGGCCTAAGGGAATAAGGTCAGACAATCTGTTTAAAGGAGGTGTCCCGCAAGCATAAAATTGTGCATTTTATGTTAGAAAAATAACCATCAAGCCCAACTTTTGTAATTATATTGAACAAAACACCACACTTGTGACAAAAACAAATAAAAACCGCCATCTCTCAACATGCAATTTTTAAAATTCGCGGCGATTCAAAGTCCCGGTGTCGATGAAGTCATAGTTATACAATGCACATGCGCAAATTTGAGCAACAATACCCATGACGTCATCGACACCGGGACTTTCGATCGCCGCGAATTTTAAAAATTGCATGTTGAGTGATGAAAGTTTTTATTCATTTTTGTGACTAGTATGATGTTTTGTTCTATACAATTACGTAATTTCGGCTCGATAATTATTTTTCTAACAAATAATGCTCAATGTTGTGCTTGCGGGACCCTTCCTTTAAGGGTTCTATATTGATTTACAAACCAGATTCATATGTGGCAGGCAGCAATGACAGTTTTGCATCTTGAACAGTTCAAATCATTGCTAAATACTTACCTAGTTAATGCTAATGCTTAAATTCTTCTTGTTTTGTCTTTTGTTACTCATGTTACTGTTTTATTTGTTATAGCGCATATAAGCTTAATTGTGTTATGCGCTCAATAAGCATGGTTTAATTTATTATTATTATCATTATTATTTGAAAAACATTATACGGATATCTGCCATGTTACCATCGAGAAAGCTCGCAACAAACAGCGGAATATTTTGCGTGTTCGTCTCAATGGTGAGAATAACGTAGTGGGTGGGTGAACCTGCGAAGAGGGTGCACCCCCCCCCCCACCCCCCCCCCCCCCCCCCCCCCCCCCCACCCCGTTCTCCCTGTAAAGTGTATAAACGAAGCTTTGACTTCATAACTTCAATTCAGTGTAGAGTCCTGATTGCTAATACAGTTTTACTTTGATAACATTGCGACAAATTGTAATAAAGTAATTACATTTTTTTATTTATATTATCAAGCTTTTCAAATGGTCCAACACTGTGCATTGAATATTGTTCAACACTTTATTCACTTGCGAGCAACATTCTAGAAACGAGTGCATTGTTTAATTGTTAATGAATAGTGTAACATATAGAAATTGTCTGGTTGAATTCTTCCCCGGTGATATTTAGTTTCAACTCAATTCAATTTCTCGGCACGAAAGTGCGAACTAAATTCCGTAGGGGCTATGCAAGATGCAATGGGCAGTGACATGGTTACACTGAAGGGTTGTGATCTGGTGTTATGAATGCATGCATGCGCTGTGTTTATTAAGAATTCCGAGGTGTGTGTTACCAGGGCGACAAACGGAGAAGGCGATGTGATCGGTGAATCTGCTGAAGAAAAGAAAACTAGTAACGAGGAATTTGTGACTTAGTATCACACTGCTATCTACCTCGTTCAACGCCGGTTTTAATATATATAAATTATAAGCGATTAGTTCCGAGTTAATCGGTTAATATGGAATATGTCACCTCTGGATTAGAACGGCAAATGTTACGTTTATATGAGTATATAGAACGGCACATGTTACCTCTATATTATCACATTATAACGGCCAGCGTCCGAATTAAGGAAAAAAATCTGGTTGCCCGCCGGGCAACCAAGCAGGAAATTATGGTTGCCCGGCAGATTTGTTGGTTGCCCGTATTTTATGTGCTGATTTTGTTTCATTCACGGTTCTGTAAAATATTTAAATGCATGTGTTAAGTGTTTCACTTCTTGTAAAAAAATTGGTTGCCCACCGGGCAACCAAATAAGTACATGTTGGTTGCCCGGTGATAGTTTTGGGTGTCCTGGGCAACCGGGCAACCACTTAACGCGAACGCTGATAACGGCATATGTCTCCTATTGATTATTACATAGAACGGCATATGTTACGTCTAGATTATTACATAGAACGGCATATCACCTCTAGATTATTACATAGAACGACATATGTTAGTATAGATTATTACATATATCGGCATACTATGTTACCTCTAGATTATTACATAGAACGGCATAATATCACTTCATGATTAGTGCATATAACGGCATATGTTACGTCTAGATTATTACATAGAACGGCATATGTTACCTCTAGATTATAATATATAACGGCATATCTCACCTTTTGATTAATACATATAACGTTTTATGTTACCTCTCGATTAGTTCATAAAACGGCATATGTTACGTTTATTTTATTATATAGAACGGCATGTGTTACCTCTAGATTATCACAAATAACGGCATATGTCACCTTTTGATAATTACATAGAACGGCGTATGTTACGTCTATTCACCTCTAGATTATTACATAGAACGACATATGTCACCACTTGATTATTACATAGAACGGCATATGTCATCTCGATTATAACATAGATAGAACGGCATACGTCACCTCTAGATTATTACATTGAACGGCATATGTCACCTCGATAATAACATAGATAGAACGGCATACGTCACCTCTAGATTATTACATTGAACGGCATATGCTACCACTTGATTATTACGTAGAACGGCATATGTCACCTCGATTATAACATAGAACGGCATACGTCACCACTAGATTATTACATAGAACGGTTTATGTCAACTCTAGATTATTCCATAGAACGGCATATAATGCTACCTCTAGATTATGTAAACATCCAACGTCATTATGTTCCATCTAGATCATGTCATAGAACGGCATATGCTGCGTCTAAATTATTAAATAGAACCTAATCTGACTTCTTCCTTATAACCTTAATATTTGAATACCGATCATGTTTTGGTCCGTAAGTCCGTGATACTTAAAAAACTCTTAACAAGCAGATATAAAGGAAGAGTATCAAAAAGAGAATTGTGTCATAACAAAACATGCACTTTCCAGTTTTCTTGAAATCAGGTTTCAAGATCCGTTTTTACAACATAGAGTCATAAGTATTATACATGATTGTTTACACAAACAAACTCCCCTGAACATTTGAGTTAAAGGTCCCTAATAGGAATGTTGTGTATCTAATTAAGAATAAACTTATCACATCAAAGTTAACCAGGGGCAAAAACAAATAATTAAGTAATGAATAATTAATTAATTATTAATAAATAAATAATTATGATTCATTAATGATTACTTAAGTATCAATAATTATTGATCAATACTTAATAATCAATAATTAATTATAAATTAAAAATGATTAATTAATCATATATTAATTATTCATACTTATCAATCATCAATGATTAATAAATAATTAACTAATGATTAATGAATGATTAATGATTAATTAATAATAAATAATTAATAATCAATCATTAATTAATTACTAATAGATATTAAGCATCAATTTGTTATTCATGAATAATTATTTAATTACTAATAGATATTAAGCATCAATTTGTTATTCATGAATAATTAATCAATTACTATACTAATTACTAACTTTTTTTCTAACTTTTCAATTGCAATATTTAAGTTTGAGCCATTAATGTGGCACATTAAATACACAAACCGTTAATTATAATCAGTTGCTACATGGATTTACACCATGAAACACTAATGCATGATTTAACTTTCGGCATTTATAGTTTTCCATTATCATACATACGTAGTAAAAGTGTCCAATATCCTCAGTATGACAACAGCGTTAACCATGTAAACCATGATTCACAATTGATTGTACCATTGACCCTTGTACACACACCAATACCAAATAGGCAGAGAGTCTCATTCATGGTTATTACAAAACTGGTGGTTGCACCAAAATAAACATGTATCTGTCCACAAACCAATAACCGTTTCATTTAAGGGCATCTCTGGTCATGGTGTATACATGTAAGTCAATACCGTGGTGAGTGACGGGACTATTGTAAATACGTGCGAAAAGACATGTGAGTAATTTGTTCCTGCCATTGGGATGTACATGTATATGTCTGCAAAATTGTCACAGGCTGCGTATAGATAATTGGAAATAGTTATGATTCTACTGTTATGATTGGTTGACAGGATTCTGTATTAATAGTGTGGGTGGCCTTTGTGAACCCATGAAACTAAGTGTACTTGACGTTTTGGGTGGCCCTATTTAACACTATGCTGAAGTACCAAAGACACACTGGATCCATGATGTGATCTTGCTAGAAAAAAAAGTTGATCTCGATCTGCAACGAGCGTAATGAACATGTACCAGTACAGGTTTGTTTCATTATGAGAAGTAGAATCATACTCACTGCGCGAGAAAAAGGTTCCTCGGACAATGACAGGTGTAAAATGTAAATTAACATGATAGTCCAACAGAACAAATACTTGCATGATTCAATATTGATAATGACCTGGAAACCGTCAGGTTGGATTTTTCCCTTAGGATACTAGTTCCAACTCAGTTCAATTTCTCGGCACGAAACTACCAACCAAATTCCGCAGGGGATATGTGATGCAATGGGCAGTGAAATAGCTACACTAAAGGGGTTGTCTGGTGTCATGAATACATACAAGCGCGGTGAACAACTGCTGTTATCAAGAATACAGCGGTGTTTGTTACCTGGTGATGAACCGAGAGAGGAGAAGGCAATGAAATCAATAGGACCGTCGAGAGCGATATTGGGGTGGGTGACTTGTGACTAAATAATTAAAGGAGAACAGTACTATTCATTACTAAGCCATGATAAAGAAAAATAATTATCTAATGCATATTATAACCATAACTGCACTTTCCCAATCTGTGATTATTCGAAATTCGCGCCCGGTTATCTGTGTTGAAAGTGCTGATTGGATAGCCATACCCAGTATTGTGACGTCATCGTTACTAAAACCACCTCATCGCGCTGCACATAATCACGCAGGAATTCAATGCATAAATCGAAAATATCAGTACATGAAACAGAGACGTGGAAAACTCGTAAATGTTTTGTCATATCTTCGATCAATATGGCGACGTCCATACATGTGATTTGTTTTCTTTCAAAAGCCGATTTTGTCCTAACCCGGCACTTAAACCATTAACCTACGTATGCGGTCTTTATACTAATAATGCTACATATCTGTGCGCTGAAGTTCCATGGAAATGATTTCCTTTAAAACCGACAGTGTTACCAACCCCGTCACATTACTGGGTAGCCACGTCACCGTCAACATGAATCCCTTGTATTGCGTGATACAATGTCTACCACTTTTCTCAATTGGTAGACAATTGAGAAACAATGCCGAACTCACCCAGCCTCGTGCTCGCACAAACAGATATGCTGAAAGCCCCATTCCTTATTATGTGAAGTTGATCAACAGTGATCTCCCATAAATTGCTTCGCATATCCTGTATTTGGCCTTGTCCCTTGTTGTTTGCCATGTTCCTGCCCAGTATGTTGTCTATTTGTGTATTGAATTGTTTTATATGTATTCCTTACTTTCCTGTACAATGTAATTCGGCCTTCGGGTCGCGATTTTGTGCCAATAAAATCATATCATATCATATCACTCTATAAGGGAGCTATTAGTTTCGACGCCAACCTATTACAAGGCGCAGCTTTGATTTTAGTCACGTAGTTACATGATGCTATCAATTTGTGTGGAAACAATATAACACCTTTTGGAAAAAGTGTACTTTAGGTCCCAGATTCTGGACTGTACTAGTATTGCCCGATAACTTGAACACCCAGTATCGACCGATACTGGTACAATATGTTTCCAGTATGGCACATATAAAATGGCCCAGTATCGGGCGATACTGGAACCTAATTAGGTACCAGTATCGTTCAATATTGGGACAAATTACACCGGTAACACGTGTACCAGTATCGTCCGATACTGGAACATAAAACGTTCCAATATCGGTCGATACTGGAACACAATTTGGTGTTCCAGTAAAATCGTACCAATATATATATCGTACCAGTATCGACCGATACTGGCAACTTTTATGTTCCAGTATTGAACGATGCTGGTATACCAGTATCTGGGACCTAACGGGCCACATTTTCTCTATCATCATTATGCGAGAACAAAATGGGAAGCTCGAATTTCCGTAATGGCAAGCAATATTGAACGGTCTTGCTCAATTTTGGAAAGCTAATCTGTTTTTATACGATTGGTATTGAATCAGCGGTTTGATCAGCGGTTTTTTTAAATACGAATCATTCAGATCAGGAAATACCCTGCTTCACAGTTTAATACCACTCTTCGTTTCAACCACGTTTATTTTAAATGGCAATGCGTTTCCATTAAACCAAATTATTGTCTGGTTTTTGTTTGTTTCGAATTTCTCTAAATTGTGTTAAATCAAGTATAAAACAAGCACTGATGGGCGTTCAAAAATTGCAACTCACGCTTATAAATCAATTGAAAACATGCAGAAAAAAGATATTGATGGCATCGTAAATTGTATGGATGGGCTCTTCCTGGTAATATTTCAACGTATTACATTTCTTGGCACGTAAGGGCGCACAGCACTAAATCACCCCTCGTTTTGTGTAATGGTAGTAAGTTCCGGCAAAAAAACAACAACCGATTTTGTGATTAATGGGGTCTTTGGGAATCAGTTTGGCGTGAGGGTAGCATTTCATAATTAAAATGAAAGATGATCTCTTGTACTTTGATCAGGATATTGCAAAATATTGATTTTCGATCGTATTGAAAATTTATCACGTGGATGAACACACGTGATCGTTGGCGGTTAGAAGGCGAGCGTCCGGCTGAAAATAGGGGTGGCGCTGTTTAAATGATCGTATCGTAAAAACTTATTGGAAGGTGTAACACTTCTTGACGATTTTATGAAATGTGAATGTTTGTTTATTAGAATAAAGCATTCGAGACATTCCAAAAAAGGTTACTAAGGGCCCAAAATAGCGACTCTTTTAGCCCTAATTTACATGTAATCCAATGGGCGGTTTATTTAGTGCTGTGCCCCCGTAACTTAATTCTATAGAGGCAATAGAATATGAAAACCTTACGGAATAAAACAATATACTTCTATTTATGATCAGTACACACAATATTATGAATAGAGCTGCATGATCGTCTATCCTAGCCTTTCATCAAGGCTTTGTGGTAGTAAAACAGTGTGAGTGCCCTCTATGGGAATAGTATCACTCCGCTCGGTCTACCGAGCTCGGCGGTCGACAGGTCGACCTACGCCTCGCTTCGCTCGGTGCTCGACAGTCTTTGACAAAGACTACGTCTACCCCGTTGACAGTCACGTGGGTATTTATATTACTGCATATGGCCAAGGGTGTGCCAGTGAGCTTGCCGATCGGGTCCACTTTTAAATGAAAATTTGGTCAGCATAGAACTGGTGGCGCTATACTGATCAGGCGTGATTGTAGCAGACGACACGACGCTGGCCACGCGTCTCTCAGACGACCCAATATGTCAACGGGAGTGCACTATTTTGAATTATTTTTAACAGTCATCGCCCGGTTAACGATGACAATTCTTCTAATTATGATGAATTTGTCAAAATGATAAGATTAACATTCGCGATTACGTGTTATTCACCTTAATATTCATTACGTATTCAACATTTAGGTTTCGCGTGGCCACCGTCGTCTGTGTAAATCCACTACGCCCTCAAACCTATGCTGACCAAATATTACGTTAAACCTGGTTAAACACTGTTAAACGCGTTCAACGCCGGTCACCGACACATTCCGATGATTACCATAATTTATGTAATTTATGCAAACGGCCCCGTTTTCGCTACGTGTGTTAGTATAGAACTTTCCTATCCCAAAATTAATAGTATCCCTGATATGGCTATAATAGCCGGCTGCAAGTAAATCAGCGCGACTTTGAGCTGACCAACGCGCGCATTCGATTGGCCCGATTGTATCTATAGCGTCAATCATGCCACCTCCCATGCGCTCTATATTTTAGCACGCGCGCGGAGAGAAAGTGCTGGACTTCTCAGACGGCGACTATAGCTCATCTGCGCATACATATTATATTATGTGCACCAATTGTGTATTTTTCAGAAGCATATTCCCAGAACTTTCAGGGTTAGCCTCTGAAAATGCCAAATGTAAAAACGAATGAAAACATGAAAACATATAATTTTTGAACTATCAATCAAATGCATATAAAAGTATACATTTTTGGAAAGGAAATGGATCAGAGAATTAACATTTTGCATCAATTTTGACCAAGGAATTTGGTTTTTTTAGAAAATCACAATTTTTAAAAAAAAATTAACAAAGCTAACACAAATTATTTTGAGTAAAAAAAAGCTCAAATCGCTTGATGCTGATGTAAATACTCAAAATTAGGGACTTTTTGTTTGTTAACCTTATCTAGTCATTTTTGAAATTGTGACCATATATAAAACAGATTTATATCTATGGTGGAATGATAAAATAACGGTTGGTAATCAATCTGTAAGATTTAAATATTGGTATGTTAAAGGCGTAGTGTTCATAAATGATCTGTTGAAAAGTAATGGTAAATTTCTTTCTTTCCGTGAATTTTGTAACAAATATCATATACGCTCAAATATTATCGAATACTCTGGTATTGTGAATTCAATCAAAAGTAAATGGCCTTGTATTGGCAGAGGCAGAGCAAAAGTCCTGGAACCTTTTACACCTATGGCGTATGACCTGCTCTTAGGAGCGAAGAAAGGTTGTAAACCGTTCTATAAACTATTGCTAAAGAATGTTAAGACATCTTGTAACAGTCCGTTGAAATGGCAACACGAACTAGGAGTTTCAATCGACATAAAGGAATGGCAACGAATATGCTATCGACCAATGCAAATTACAAAAGATGCAAAACTTCATTGGTTCCAGTACAGAATACTAAACAACATATTGGGCACAAACCGTTTGCTTTATAAAATGAAAATAAAAGATAATGATCACTGCAGCTTCTGCAACTCCAAAACAGAAACTATTTTTCACTTGCTATACCAATGTGATATTGTTACAAGTTTCTGGAAACAAATCCAGCTATATATTAGATGTATATTTGCCCCAACTCTAAGAAATATCAATATAACGCCTCTAATTGTTATTTTAGGCACAGAGAAAGATGACGCTCTTGACCTTGTACTGTTATTAGCTAAATTCCATATATATAGGGCGAGAGTACAAAATACAAAACCAAACGTAATAACTTTTAAACATGAAATTCTTTTCCATCTTAAGGCCGAAAAATCTGTAGCAATAAGCAATAATAGACTTAATCAATATGATAAAAAATGGGCTAACTGGAATCGTCTATTTGTTTGAATAGGAATGAAAAATATGATTGTGTATATAGTTGGATTTTGATTTTGATTTTGTTTCGTTTTGTTTCTTTTCCGTTTTGTTTATTTAATATATTGATATGGAGTTGTTCACACCTTGCTTTGACTGTGTTTTTCAGGTACACTTGCAAACGTGTGCGGTGCACACACTATGTATATATATAAACATGTAAAATAATGTATAATATGTATATGCTGTAAAGAGAAGTGATGAGATGTTGTCAATAAAAAAAATCACCTCTTGCTTGGGGGAAGAAAAAGAAAATATATATATATATATATATATAAATAAAACAGATTTTGTTTTTTCAGAAACAATTACGGAACCAATACTAGGCATATTTGTACTTATTTTGTATGCATCTCCCATGACAATCCCAAATATGGCGATGACATTCAATAATATTGACACTTTTGAAACATTTTGTGACATTTTGGAACTGTCGTCTGCAGACGACTGCAGAGTGGAAAGTGTTAGTACGCTCGGAATGGCGTCCTGAAAACACGCGAATGCATACATCTAAATATTCAAATGTTCGTATTTTGACATAACTAAACAGTTTGATATACCGGTATACTATCTTACCGTCTTACCGCTCCCATAACCCTCCAGGGTCGTAGGGTCACTGCATGACGGATTTATTCACCACCTCCCTCCATCTGACTCGGTCATGTGATAATGCTTGGGTTTCTGTGAACGTTTTCCCAGTCCATTCTGTGATGTTGTACAGTCAACTTTTCCTCTGACGATACTTTAGTCGTTCTTTTAATTTATGAACGCCAAATCTCGATCGATCACACATGAACTTGACCAGTATATGATTTTAAATTTATAATCAGTCGTCAAGAAATTATATTCTGTCTGGAGGAGATAGTGATTTATTTATATATTTGTCAGCGTAATGTACAGGTATAGCTGATTTTATAATATGACATGATCGTTATCATAGCGGAAGTCGATGGCTAATCACGATCTCTATCGCGATATTAATATTGCTTTTCTTGCGATGATTGGCAGGTTCAGTGAGATTATGAAACCATATCATATTATAGTGCGACTCAAATAAAGTTATACATATCGCAGCTGTTCTGTCAAAACCCAATGGTGTTTGTCCGGCCCTTCAGCGTGTACATTGTGAAACTTCCATATGGTTATACAGCGTGTCCCAAAAAACTGGGTTCAAAAGTTTGCGAGCTTACAACTAAAAAATTAGGAAACATAGAAAGTTTATATTTAAGGATATTAAACAAAATATACATGACCTTAATTGGTTAAACTCTGTAATTAATCCAATATAAACCTTTTGAAATACAAAGATTTTAATAGAGCGTAGTCAAAACCCATTTGTCCCACTTTTCAAGGAACACCCCGATGTGTTGCAATTGCACATTGTTGTGATTTCGTCAATGTTTTGCATTTGCATTCATTCTTTACAAAGACTTGGGCAGTAAATAAAATTATCTTGGTCATATACCAATAATACAATTTCATTATTTATATAGACATTAACAAAAATGTTCTTTGTTTATAGTCCGAGTTATTGTTAAGTTCTTTCGGAGAATAAACCCCATGCCGGGAGTACTGCACATAGCGCATAGTTTCATGCAACGCACGGATGGTTTATTCCTTAAATCGGGACAAATGGCTTCTGACCACGCTCTATTCAAATCTTTGTATTTCACAAGGTTTATATTGGATTGGTCTTCAAATTTACCCAATTAAGGTCAGGTATATTTGTTTGATATCCATAAATATAAACTATCCATAATTCCTACTTATTTCGTTATAAGCTCGCAAACTTTTGAACCCAGTTTTGTAGGGACACGCTGTACATATGAAGTGTTGCCTTAGACATGTTCAAGGGGTGAGAGCATTAACACGATTTTGACAGATGTATCTTTCAACATGTTTAAGCAGAGGTTATACATAGAAGTTCCTATTGTACATGTATACATGCTTAAGGGCCGGATGAAAATGGCGTGGTGTTTCATACTTTACTGAGTATTTCATCAGATAATTGTGTAATTATGTAGTTGATAAGCCCCTCGTCTTCATTAAAACTGGTTCAAACTGGAATGTTGTTTAAATTCCCATTGCCTTATTCCATGCTGTAGCCGACTTGTATTGTTCTTTAACTGTAAAGTCTTCTTAGCTGTAAAGTCTTCTTAGCTGTAAAGTCTTCTTAGGCTCATGAAAGTCAATTGCGAGTTTCCCGTTCCTTTTTTTTCAAAGTGATGAGGCGACTTTTTCATTATTCATTATTCATTATTTGATCAGATTTCATTATTGATATGTAAATGCATGTTTAATCAACCCATATTGATACGGTGCTCATTTAAATAATATAAAAAACATGTTTTTAAGGTTAAAAAGCTGGTAGCCAGCGAGTCGGGGACAGAAACGAATAAATGCATCAAAATAATGTTCACGGAAGGTAGGTTTACGATTAAAAAAGCCTTGCTTATGAGCCTAGTTCTCAAAATTCATATTTTAAGAAAGTGAAAAATGTGTTCAAATTGATACAACTGGCAATAATTGTGTTTAAAAATAAATAATGAATTTTTTGAGAAATCTTGAAATTTTGACGCTGGTGAAAAAAAGTGATGCGGGCGGGTAACGGGAAACTCGATATCGACTTTCATGCGCCTTATGTCAAGACAATACTTTTTTCTATTACAGGCCTATTATAATTACAGTATTCTTAATTCATATTTTCTTAACTTCTTCTTAAGTATGATGTGTAAAATAACAGTGATAAATTATTGGTATAGAGTAACAATTGAAATATACCTGGGAAAAACTTAACACTCACACCTTTTCCAGTCATGTATCAGGTCGTTATCGGTATACAGTGCATCATACCGTTAACGGGAGACAACAATTACATTAACGTCATTTAAAGGGTCAATGTTGGTTGATAACTATGTAAGGTTTGATACCTGAGACTAAAGCTATATGTGAGATATATATAGAGAGCGTTAATCGTTGTTATACCCTAGTTACAGGCTCCCCTTTTTCCATTTTAAATTTCTTGATACATAAAGACACGTGTAGGTCTCCCCACCCACCCTAATCTTTTACACATGGGTTTAAACCATTATGATTTTATATTCATGTATACATAGTCACTTTTACCATGTCTCAGGAAAATCGAAGATAATGATTTCGAGTAAACAGAAAAGTTTTAACACGAATGTTCGGGTTCAACACTCTAGCCAGCTTCTTCACTGATTGTGAGGTCTCTCAAACATGCCATTATAAAACAATTATGTTACTTGTCCTGAGATATCCCTCATAGACATATACAATATATATTCTAAGCTTTCGACGTCATAAGACTGTAACATCTGTACTGCAGGCGCTCTAGATAAAGGCACAAGGTAACTGCCTGCAGACTAATTAGGACAAGTTTAACTAAGATATACATTGTATACCATTGACCCCACATCTGGTCAACCGGATCTATAATTAAATTTGCAAAGAAGAACACGACTACTAATCTTGTAATTAATAACATAGTACGGAGGGATTTAAGGTGAGCTCCATAGGTCAATCGCCCGAGGAGTACATTCATTTGTAATACTTACGTTTAAGGATGGCATATTGATTCAAATATGTCACTGTTGTGTTTCTAATAATATTGTCCTGAAGAATTGTTGGACAGTCAACTTTAACCTAATGTTCACGAGCAGTATGAACGGCTTTCCTGCCTTCTTGAAGATCTAGCAAATCCATTTTGGGATGTCATTTATATGCATTGAACACTATGTCAGGTTAAATGAATGGTGAGTTATGCACATATCACTTGTATGACGTACTATACGACCTCCGGTAGAGGTGCGTCATGGGCGCGTCATTTACAACCACATTCTTGACGCAGGGTACGTCATGGAAATGCTTTAAACCGTCACTATACTTAGGACGAATGAGTACGTCAATGTCGTCCACTTTACCTGGGTGCGTCGCAGGATACGTCATCGTGCGTACAATAAAATACGAAAATTATATTTTACATGTAAGCCCTATTCACCAATCAGGCTTTATAATTTAGATAAGCAACTCACGAAGTGAAAAAATCACTAGATTCTGATACTCTCATGGCATGTTCAGTGCAAAAATTGAATGCGTAAAATCCCTCGATCGCCATTATGATCTTTTAAATATCTATACCGGAAATACCACGGAGGATGGTACTCGCGCGCGTATATAAAACAAATCATGGGTCCAAAATCGCGACAATCGTAAAACACAAAAGTGGGTTGGAACTTCAGACCTCCAGCGGCACACCCCGTCATAAATAGTCTGAGTAGGGGAGGGTTAGAGAAGATAAGGTCTAGGTCAAGGAAATATACTTCGGCGTACTGTAGGAACAAGAATTTGTCATGAAACATGTTGATAGTTGCTGCGGAATGAAACGTGCTTCAAGATATGTATAAAGTTGAATAAAGTCAGAAATGGTAAAAGTAATTATATAACGTCAAACGAGTAAAATTTAAATGTTTAATATAGTCGGCCAACTTCCCTTTCAATCATTGTTTGTTTGGGTTTTTTTCCTAAGCGATCTGAAAACATTTTACACTTTAAAAAAAAGCAATCCAGCGCAGTCAACAAGACGATATAAGACGGTGGGGTGCATCATTTGAGACGCTCCGTCAGAATCAATCAAAGATCCGTCACATTTGTGACACAGGGGGGCGTCATGATCCACGATAAAGTGACGCACCTCGGTAAAGTGACGCTATATTCCCGGGGGACATAATAGTGCGTCATACAACTGACATGTGCATTATAATTCATTGCGCACACATGATACACACCCACAATGTGTATCACGCACTAGCAATGATATATCCCATAGAAAAACCTCGCTACGATTTTTCTCCATTAGGAGTGATGAATTAAAGCATAACTTTAAAAGTATCTCCTTTATCATGCCTTTATCCTTTGTTATGTACATTTGACGCAAACATCAAAGTAACGGTCACGCTAATCCTGGATAGCCCCGCACGTGTAATCGTGTTTTCAATCCTAAATATTTGCATAACAATTAACATCTTAACAACTTGAAGACAGCCTTACCAGAATTGCTCGGGGCAGCTGGTTTAATATTGTTATCTCACTTTTGACCCAAGCATCTCGCAATACAGGTCAAAGTTACACCTCATTGAGCATACATACCGCGAGGCGAGTTTACACCATTTTAGTTATTTTTTAGGGAACGTGTGATAACTTTTACGTTAAATATGAGCCGTGTAGTATTATATAGTGATGATTTTTTTTAACATTGTCTCACCGATGGCTGAAAATCGGCGAATTATGATTTTTTTCTATCGTAAACGGGAGGTCGTTCCCTTGGAAACGTAGTCCCGTTTTCAAGCCCGCCCTCTATTGAAATGTCGAACTTAATCGTCACTCCCAGTAGAAGTCGGACTTGATGCGTCACCGTGTGCAAGTTGACGGCAATGCGTCACTATATGGCGCTCAAGCCGATCGCGCACCCGTTCCGGTTCGCGCACATACATATGCGTCATGTTAATTGGTTAGCGACAACGTTAATATGTTAAGATGACTCAATGTTTTAGATTGATAACAAACTTGACCCCACCGTCGACCCCTAAACATTTGTATTACCAAACTTGATATACATGATATATGTTGCTGCAAAACACGTACAAAATCAAACCGCGTAGACCCAAACGATTTGAATCTGATGATTTATTATACTGAAGTTTATCGGTAATTTTCCCAACGAATAATGCTAAAAATGGCGATTGATAGGACAAAACGATAATGGCAGTAAAGGGATGCAAGTTATTTACAAGCTTTGGTAAATAATACTAATCGACACACTTGTACAGTGTTACGATTAAATGAGTCTAAAACAGCGGTGTTAACAAATCATGTTAAAACAAATATATGCATGAACGGCCTTTAAAAGATTCTTGTTATTCAAATCCAAACCACAACATAAGCTCCTGACCTTAATATTAAAACACTTAACATGGTCTGTTATTGGATTTATCTACCCTCATATGCGGCACAACGATGGCTATGAATTTAATGCTCTAATAATGTGGTCGTAGCATTATAAATGACGTCATAATAGTGTTTTATATCAGCATATAAATATGTATAATTGATAATTGCCTGCTTGGTCAAACGGTCAATGAAACACACGATATCCCATCAGCTATATGACTGGTAATTATCCCAGAGGGCGGGTCATTATACTCGTAGAATAGCGGACGACGGTGATGAGCATAGCCTCGTTCACGCATTTCCAAGGATAAATTATACATACGGGCTACGCAATCATCCAAATTCAGAAAACGGTTAGTTAATGATGTAAAACAACATTACTTGTCCTAGTTATCGGATGAAAAAAAAAAAGTTTTAATAGATAGATATAGGGCCTATAATTACTAATCCTCGTATGTAGGCCTGAACCACTTGGTATTCAAAAGTTCTCGGCGTGCCGTGTTCATCAACACCTTATATCAGAACATGGTAGTGAATCTCACCATAGTTGTGTGCGTTTGGTTTATGATTCCAAATCATGTTCCCTTGCAGTATCAATCCAGTATTGCTATTCACGGTCACCAAGTAGAACCCTCTCATGCGCAGTCAACATTTTGCCCGTGCCAGCAGTGCAATGTATAACCAAATGAAACTCCTACCAGAATCCATTGGTTTGGAATAATTTGGGAGGATAAAAATGCTGAAAACATCGCCATATCTCGACAAATGGCACATGGGATCACTCGCAAAATAAATCGACAGACACAGTATTTCGACCACATTTTATTGCATGCAAATTAATCTAAAAATGTCTCGTACATTAAATGTGTATGAACCATGACTGGCTCACTTTTAAAAGAGTGAATCGAAAACGAGAGATGATTGTCCATCATGTACGAAATAGGTAAAGATTTGTTGGGTATTACGCCCGAATAAGTAGTAAGTGGGTATACCTTGACTTCCATCTCTCCCCTATCTCCCCCCCCCCCCCCCCCCCCTCCCTCTGTCTCTCTCTCTCTCGCTGTGTTGTGGGTGTCTTGACTGTGATCGTGATTTATTCAAAAACATCTCAGAAGACGTGCTTCAAATGTGCATCAATATGCCTATCCAACATCACTTAATGTCTTTCCTGAATAATATGAGCAAGTTTCGTGACCAGAAATTGAATTTAGTCGAAACCCAATATCACCAGGGACATTCTATAAGCGTCAGTTCTTATATGTGTCGCAATGTTAATTGGCCACTGTGAGCTTCATAGCTCACCTTATTACATAAAAGGACTGTAATTTCCAATCGTCTAATGTCTATTTCTTTACAATTATCAAAGAACTAACCGATTTGTTGTGATATTTACTGACAACGAGTTGATTAACACTTTTCACGCGGCAGTCATGTGCAGACGGTTCCAAGATTTCACAAACTGTTTCAAAAAATCAAAAATGTCAACATTATTGATTTTCATCACCATATTTGAAATCACCATGAGAAATGCATTAAGATAAGTACAAATATGCCTAATATTGATTCAGTTATCCTTGAGATAAGACTTTGATAGTTAGGAAAGGTTTTTGACAAATCTGTTTTTATATGGTAAAACGAATAGCCGCGTGGAAAGTGTAAACACTTTCCACGTGGCAGGCAGCAGCAGAAGACATTCCAAAATGTCACAAAATGTTTAAAAAATATCAAAATTATGGAATGTCATTACCATATTTGGAATCATCTTGAGAAATGCATTGACATAAGTACAAACATGCCTAGTATCGGGTCAGTAATCCTAGAGATAGACTTTGAAAATTGTGAAAGGTTTCTGAAAAATCTGTTTTGAGTATGGTAAAATAATAGCCGCGTGGAAAGTGTTAAGCTTAGACTTATCGGATGCCTGACGAACCATCGTAGTTGATGTCGAAGAAGTGCGTTGTGGAATGTCACGTCCCCTTCTTAACGAGGTGACACAATTCTTAAGCGATGTTCACTTTCATCGAAACAGCACACTTAAATGGGCAGACCGTAACAGACTAACACTTAACTCACCGGAGAAGTGTTATCACATAGCGGAACACCACAGAGTGTTCCATAAAAAAATGTTTAACACTCTCGTCGGCTTGTAGAATACTGTTGACTTTATTAGCAATGTGTAAATGAAATACTATAAAAGCTTGTTTATCAACACATAAAGTACACATGGGGATTGAGATCTATGTCTTATGAACAAACAACATTTTTTATTTACGTGGCAAAATCCCTTTGTATTTAATAACCGTTGTGCAAAAGAAAAATATGGAGTAGCAAGATTAATACGGTGGTATTCAGAGTAAAAGTGAATTTTACGCTGTACTTTTACGTTGAAATTTTACGCTGACGCTAAAATCAAATTATTGCAGCATCCCTCCTACACAAGCCTTAGAGCAGGGACATTATCAAGAGCGCCATCGCTTGATGGCTAGTTTATCTAGTCTCAATTTATTTTTGATTGACAGGTAACATCTTTTGTTCCTCTCAAGTGATTGCCCTAGACAAAAGTCACACGAGTCGATGTACATACCCGAGTCATCAGGTACCCATCGTTTAAACCCCCATAATGCAACGATGGCTGTTAATCGACACATTGAAGTGTGTACGAACGAAATAGATGTCCTTAATTGTTAAGTGTCGTTTAAATCAAAATTAGATTCTTTAAGTGCAACAGCTTTTTAAATGCTTTTAGGCGAAAACTCTGTGTTAAAAACGCTTAAAATAGGAAATATAAAGCATGTTAAGCTTATGTTGAACTGTATAATGTTTTTTTCTTACTTAATTTACATCGAATAGATTTAGCTCAGCGGTAAGGTGTCGGATTTGAAATCAGCGGGCTACGGGTTCGAATCCTATCACAGCATGTAGTTTTGTCAATGTTATTTTATTTCGTATTTATCGAGATTTTTTATCCTGAGACAAGTATACCTAAAGGGATAAGCGCCCATACATACCATTCATGCGCAGTGATCCAGGTCTGATACTGCATAATTGCTTTTCACTATCGAAGTGATTATGTAACTCCCTGGTAAATGGGTCACGCACCTTTATTAATGCTAGCACATCCCATTGGTTTTATGTAGCGATCTTTTCAATCAGTGTTCAGGACTTGTAAGCGTGATCCAATTGATATGGTAATACTTGGTTTACATTACAAGTAACACTTCAATAGTAAATAGTGGCCAATCGATTATCATCATTCAATTTAATTTGTAGTACGACCTCGTTATTAGCGTCAGCGCGATATATTAATCCAGTCATTCAGTTAGCGTCAGCGATATTGTAATCCAATGTCATTTCAAATAACCTGAACACGCTTTTAGTATGGGCTGGTTACGACAGATTTTGAAATTATAATTAAAGCAATGTATTATAAAATTGAAGTTAATAGTTTGTGTTTGCTTTAATACGAATTGAAACACCATGTGATCTTTTTAATTATGAAAAGATAAGTTTATGAGCTCGACCACATCGAAATATGTATTAATAATTAATTAATTAATGGGTAAATAAATAGATAAATAAATTAATATATTAATTCATTAATTAGGTAAGTTATTAAATCCTTAGACAAACAAATGAATAAATAAATATAATGTATAACATTAATGTTCAATTAATTGAAAATCAAATGAACACATAATTAATAAATAAACCCATCAAGATAGAAGAAAGTTTAAAAAAGAAGAAAATCAATATGAATAAATGTCAATTTAAAAAATAAAAAAATGTAAATAGATAATAATATTAAATAAATAAATAACGTAAAATAATATAAATAAATAACATTAAGAACTTCAATCAAGATTGGAACCTACGGCTTGTTGATTGAGAGTCTAAAGCTCTACCGACTGAGCTATTTCGAACCTCGTGATATCAATGTATTTTTACAATTTAATGTTTCGAATAACACATTACATCAATTTATAGAAATTGCGTGTGGTACAAATTATGTATGCAGCTTCAATTTTCTTCAGTGGGCATTCTGTTAAGAAAACAAACTCCCTTGTAGTAGAAAATAAGTTGAAAATGGATGCCCCTCCCCGAGAACCAACATGCAAAATGAACATATTTAGATAATATTTGTGTACATATTTTATCAAAGTCACATCATAGTTTATGTACCAAACTTTTTTTAAACAGTAGATTTCATGCCGAATTACATTTCTGATAATAAATCATGAATATTTTCTGAGTTACAGGGCGATACGATTCATAATTACTTCAAAATCATAAGTAAAATAAAGACAAAAAAGGTGATTCCAGTGAGATTCGAACTCACGCGCAAAAGTGTCCATTAGACCACCGCCTTAGACCACTCGGCCACAGTGACAGTTCCCGATTACAGTGGCAGAGAATTAACAAATACCAAATACTTATTTGAATGTCGTTATTTCCCAATGATCATAAAATCTGTCCGAGCCGGGGATAGAATATTTTGAAACAACGTGTTATTGCACAAAGGCAACTGATTTTTCTTAATCCTTACAGTTGTAAGTTTGGGCTGATTTCCATTAAAATCCATAAAGGTCCCTTCCCAGTCAATCAATTGCACGAGAACATTATTAAATATATTATCCCAAAGCTCGCGGTAAACCAGACATTATGCAATTCAAATGTTAATCAGTAAATCAAACAGAAAAGTTAATGTCTACTTCACGGAATTATAATCCCTAAATCGATAGCACTGTCAGACATCAATGACTTATCTCAATACTACATGCAGTATTCGTAACATGATCTCAATCAATAACATTGAATAGAGACTGGCCTTGCGTTACATTGCATCACGGTGTATTTTGATGAGCACCGATAAAGTCGGGTAGAAAGTGAATCAAAAGAAATCAATCATGGGTCATTCATCGATGTTACAGACCATTCAGTTTATTCTTGGGATTGACGCGGGATATTTGAAAGGAGAGTAAACTCGCATGACTATGAAATGGGCTTTTTACTTCTGGTAGTTTTGGTGAACAAAGTTTAGTAATTCTAATATCACTACATTAGACGTTGTATTACCTGGATTGTTTTCAAATGAGAATAAAATATAACTTGAGTATATAAGGAAGTACGGAATTCTAAAAATAAATATGATATGAACGTAATTCATTGAGAAAATAAGCTTTGAATCTTACCCGTACTTGTTTCATAGACTTTAAAACATCTTACCTTCATGGAATAATAATTCCGTAATTGCTATTCCAATATTTTATCTAACACTCCTATAGATAGTGATATCTGATGGGCTATTTCTCTAATATTTCAACATTTTGGAACATAATGATCATTTAAATATAGCGACGATAGGCTAAATCCCCTGTTATTATACTTAAATATTAAAATGAAGCAGACGAAGCAACGCCCTATAGCGTCACTAGGCGGCGTTGATATTGCAGTTTATATCCAGGAGGCGTGACCACAGTACCTTTCCGGTTCATGATTATTCACAAACACACTGTTTGAACGTCGAAGAGGGCGCTCGTAATAATGTCCAATTTTTACCTTGTGTAAGGCTTGTGCCTATAACATCTCTAATTTGCACTTTTCGGTCGTTGATGGGGTAAACAGTGATATCAGCGTAACGTTTACATTCATCGCCTTTTTTCGTTACCCGATATCGTTATGTTGATCATTTTCTGCCTTTTACCCCATAACGACACGAGGCGCCAATTAAGATCTATAAATGACACAACTCGACCAAAATTAAATAATTTAGAGCTAAGAATTTGATGTTTTGGAAAACATGTACTGTAGGTCCCAAATACTGTTATACCAGTATCGTTCAATGCTGGAAAATACACGTTGCCAGTATCGCTCGATACTGGTACGATTTAACTGTTCCAGTATGACCACCAAATTGTGTTCCAGTATCGCGCGATACTTACTATACTACTTACTTAATAGGTCGATCTCGATCGGTCTTCGTGATGGCTCGCCATATTACGCTGTTCCTCATGCATGCTTTCATCTCCTCATCAGTCAGTCCTGTGTCTTTCCCCAAGATGTCCAAGTATGTTAAAGCTGGACGACCGGCAGATCTCTGTCTATGTTTGGGTCTCCATAGCACGAGGTCAGCTGACACTATCTCATTTTTTCTTACCCGGCAATTTTCCATACAAGTCTTTGTTTGGTACCTTGTCATTCCAACTTATGTTGAGTGAAGTTCTCAGCATCCTAGTGTAGCATCCAACTGGGATTTCTTGAGTCTATTGGTGATGGTTAATGTCTCGGCACCATACAGTTAGGACACTTTGAACAGTAGCTTTGAAAAGGCGGATTTTTATTTCTCGACAGAGGCTTGATTTCCACACTTTGTTTAGAGTATATCAGGCCGACCAAGCAAGTGCTTTACGTATTTTAATGTCATGCTGGCTGCTACCTACCCAAGCTCCCAGGTATTTGATATCCTCTACATTGTCTAGATTACTTCCATCAGAGGTTTTTAGCTTTACCGCTTGTGTCTGGTGAAATACCATGCATTTGGTTTTCTTAGCATTCATGTGGAGCCCAGTTTTGAGTGCTGCTTCCTCAACATATTTCAGCAGCATCTGTGCCTGCTCCTTAGTGTCAGAAAGTAACGCTTTATGTCATCTGCAAAGTCATTTTTTGTTAATTTGTTTGCCCTATTCTACGACTTTGTCTAGGCGTGATGGTGAATCCTAGTTCCTCTTCTCTCCCACCGATAGCTATTCTTAAGCAATAATCAAGGATGATTATGAATAGATAGGGGAAAGGGTATCTCCTTGGAGTACTCATGCTAGGATGTCGATACTAGTACATATGCTACCAGTAATGATTTCTCCCAGTATTGAACGATACTGGTCCGTAATTGAGTTCCAGTATAGCCCAAATACTTGTACATTTTATATGTGTCAGTATCGTCCGATACTGGAGCACTGACTTTCTACCAGTATCAAACGATTCTGGGTGTTCAAGTACCGGGACTTAAAGTACACTTTTCCAATGTTTTGTCTAGAGAGATTCACATCTAGTAAAATATTCATACACTTGTACACAGCTGATTCAAGTTATTACTCTGACATAAATCTTAATTTTTCTAGATTAAAGGTTGGTTTTACTTCAAACCACAGTTGCTTCACATATCCGGATACTGTGTGGATACATGAAAACTAATCTTATTTATTCCGTCCACGGGCATCCAAGGATGTTGATGATTTTAAAGACGCATGTTCTGATCAGGGGTTTTTTGGCTGTGATTTTTTTTTACACATCAATTTATTTTTATATCAGAAGAATCACCATATTTTTCTCATTATGTCAGTAAATTCTTGAGGCCAGAATTGTTCCATTTATAAATGATAGGCTATACAATGTGGTGAATTACGCTACTACCACACGTGGTTAACCACCCGCCAGTTTGTGTACAACTCAAACTTTGGAATTTGACGATTTTAAAATAGAAAATATATCAAGTTGAAAATTGGCCCACCAATCCCATACCCCTAGAACATTTCTTTTGTAAAAGAAAATCTATGTATCCTGAGGTGAAATATATTTGGGACATACTGTAGACAGGTTTCATTACCTAGCGCGGTCCTTGTGCAGGGCTCTCGACTCTACACAATTGTGCCAACATATCGTATATCTTTACACACACAGGCAAAAATATATCGATTACGTAAAAAAATATATCGATTACTGGAAAAGACATTAGTTCAATTACCTCGAGAATCTTTTTTCTTTTTCAGACGACCGAAATGGCACGAAGTAAGGTACAAGTTGTGTTACAGAACAGTGTACTATTATTCCACAGTTGTATTGTGTGAATTCGAGATATGCAAAACGTGAAGGAATGGTGGCACTCGGGACAATGCGCCTGTATGATGAATAAGGCCAAAAAATTGCTATGTTGTCCTCCACAACTTTCGGAGGGGAGGGGCGGGCGGGCGGGCGGATTTTTTTTTTCTTTTTCTATTTTATTTTATTTTACCAGCGGATGCTCATAGTTCAGCCAACAAGAAGTTGAAATCACTCTAAGAGTCCCACATATATGTTATAAACACTTAATTTAATATTCAATGCCATTAAAACTGTTAAAGAAAAATCTGAAAAAACAAAAAGAATCTGAAAGAATTTTTTTTTAAATCTTAAAAAATCTTTAAAAAATCGGAGCGGCCCTAAATATGACGAGCGGGCAAATCTGACGAGCGGGCGGTCGAGGACAACTTAACTATTTTTGTGTTGGCCTAACGGTTCAGTAATGTACCTTTGAGGCGATTATTTTGTTCAATGCTCTAAAGTATCTCTATTCCCTAGTATTAACTCAATTCAACTCAACTCACCTTAGTTTTTATTTTAGCTGTAACTCGATTTGCGATCTACAAACATAACACGTCTTAACCCATAACCGTGTTTCGCTTAATGGCCTTGTCGTAACTCGGCCCACTTTAGTTGCGCTTCTCACAGCCTTATCGCACCCTCCTCCCAGCCTTAACTCGACTGGTCTTTTAAGTTACAACTCGCCTTACTCCTAGCCTAACTCATGCTTAAACTCATTTACTGCTAACTCCAAACCGTACAAAACTTCTCCCGTATCTCACATGTCTCGCCTTAATTGTTTACCACTATTCTACAACTCTCTTAAACCTCGTCCTCCTAAGGGGGTGGTTACCCCCCCCCCCCCCGCCCCGCCCCCTCCCTTCCCCGATTGCGCTAAAACGCAAATTACAGTGACATAGGGCGTCTAGGTTTTAAAAGATAGCAGTACATAATTCTCAAAAGAAGAAAAGGCCCTTTATATTTAAGACATTCAAGTAATTATTATCTCAAACCGTATACATGTTAAAATCCTTAAAAACAAATGTGAACATTCGCCTTGTGCAGTATGGCCAATATAACCAAATATGTTTTCCATTAAGGGATCACGTCAAAACTCGACCGCCAGGCAACCGCCGGTTACGGCCGGTTCCGCCCGGTTCTCACAAAACGTGTCGTCTGTTATAATATACACACATAATGAGGTCAAAAAGTTACACTCTGGTGAACACGACCGGTTGATAGTGCCTCGTCACACGCGTGAGCAATAAAATCTTGAAGTAATTGGCTCTCAAGTCTCAGTTGACAACCAGTACAATACATCTATTGATTTTCGCTGGGGTTGGCTTTTTCAATCTGTTTATAGCTCAATTAACTTTTTAAAATCAATACCGAAAGTCTATGAATGGTTTTTTATTTTATAGAACGATTATAGAGAGAGCTATTATGACCGCAAAGTAACAGATTGATAGTGTAAATTGTTCCGGTTACAGCATTAAGTCAACCGGCGGTTGTTCAGTGTTGCATGCGCTAATATTCATATACCAGTAAAACATTTGACCTGAAAGAACCGGGCGGAACCGACCGTAACCGGCGGTCAACGGGCGGTCGAGTTTTGACGTCTTTCCTAAGCCTATGCCATGATTCAACGCCATTGATGCTAGAGTTAAAACAGAATCTGACTAATTGTGCCATGGATGGGCACTGTAACACGATGTATACACATGGAAAAAAGTATCGCACCACTGTTTTTTCGTTGAAAAGTGCAAATGTGGCCTCGAATTTTGCCACCATGGTGTGATATTAAGGATCATTTGTTTGCGTAAGCTGTCCAACAAAATGTTGTGCAATAAAAGGGCCACATTTTAGTTTGTGACGTAATCGATGTAATGGTTTTTTTCAAGGCCAAGGGGAAAATGCATGTTTTTGTCCAAAAACATGCATGAAAAAAGTTTGGGTATAACACGATATTGAGAGGCCCGATGATTAATCTCTAAAGTTGTAATCTTTGGTTACACAATTAAGTCTTCCCAGGTCAAAGGTCATCTGGGGTCAAATTTAAAAAAAACTCCCTTTTTCGTACGCCCAACAGTTATGGGGGTCTAAGGTCAAAATAGGTCAAATGTTAAAGAAGTTCAAATGACAAAAGCAATATTGCGAAGGTGTTGACCTAGGTCAAATAAACAAAAACAACATCAACGGTGACTAATATAATGACTATTTTAAGTTTTTAAAGTCTATTCAATATCGCGTTATACCCAAACTTGTTTCATGAATGTTTCTGGACAAAATCATGCATTTTCCCCTCGGCCTTGAAAAAAACATTACATCGATTACGTAACAAACTAAAATGTGGCCCTTTTATTGCACAACATTTTGTTGGACAGCTTACGCAAACAAATGATCCTTAATATCACACTATGGTCGCAAAATTCGAGGCCACATTTGCACTTTTCAACAACAAAAAATAGTGGTGCGATACTTTTTTCCATGTGTATAGATGACGTCGTGACGTCTTCAAAGGCTGGTTCGAATTACGATGTTTGTCATGTTTTTCCCCCTAGCCAACCGAATTGAGTCCTGGACATATTGGACATGTTTTCATTATCTAAACCTGTGACAATGTAAATCAAGTGAAGAACAAAGTGTACGCTTGTCTAATTAATGTATAATTAAGAAGAATTGTATACAAACTGCTCTTTATAACTACATGTTGTACTTTTGTATAAGGACTCAGAACCAATAGACAACTAGCGAGCACTTCGGCAATATCCACTTTAATGTCCCGAACCAGAATTAGGTTAAATTCATAGGTCCATTTCATTGGTCGGACATTCTATGGTTGTCTTTTATGTAAATACTGGTACTAGAAAATGTTTCTTATTTGAAATGTGTAAAATTAACTGTCATTCAATTGTCAAAACATTCATTTTCTAATAATGTTTTATGTTTGCGTCAAAAATAGCGGCAACCGTAATATTGTTTCCTTATCAAAAAGGCAGTAACTACTCACGAAAATAAGGTACCATATTAATTCCTTCAAGTTTAATTAAACAGCTAACTCTTCAATGAATCAATTGTTTGTTTCTATTTATTCGAGTATTATTATTTTACGAGTATAAACGCTCATTACTTTTCTTAATCATACTTAACAGAAAAACGACATATTGAAGCAATGAAAAAGATTGATAAAAATGTATGCTATACACTATTATTTAGAAATATTTTAACCTGAAGCCATCATATTACAGATCTTAACCCTTTCCAAGTGGTTATATATTAGTTTTACCATATTCAAAACAGATTTTTCCAAAACCTTTTTTAACTTTCAAAGTCTATCTCAAGAATTACCAAACCAATACTAAGCATGTTTGTACTTATTTCAATGTATTTTTCATAGTCATTCCGAATATGGTAATAAAATCCAATAATTTTGACATTTTTGCAACATTTTGTGACATTTTGGAATGTCGTTTGCAACTTCGTGTCGCGTGGAAAGTGTTAAGATCCGGATCCAAAATGTAATTGCATTATATTGATGTAGATAAACGTAACAAAAAGCGATGAATGCACTAGTTAAATTTAGAAATAACCTAGCCAGGAGGTACCTGTCATCAAATGTCATTTGTATACAGTCATCACAATAAGTAACTGACCAGGTAATAAATGTGCTGATAACTCTAAAACTATAACTCCTACATAAACATATTAAAAATTATAAACAAGTTGAGAAATTTCTCTTCTTGAATTTGAGATATTACACGCTAAGAATGGCTGATTATTAAGGAAGTTACAATCCCAAATGTACTGTCAAGTCTGATTTTCATTTTCACATTTTCATTTTAAACACGGGGACTCAGACCGGCAAATTATTGATTACTGGTAGTGGTAGTGCCAATTCACCCGTCGATTGCCTGGTTGTTGGATAGTCGGCCGGTGGCATCGTTACGGTTTATCAATACGGCACACACGCTTTACCTGTCATACTCTCCCCGTGTTGAAAAGAAAATGTTAAAATGAAAATCAGACTTGCCCTAACGTTTGGGATCGTAACTTCCTCATTATTCAACCATTCTTAGCGTGTAATATCTCATATTCAAGAAGAGAATTTTTTCACCAAATTTATAACTAAATATGTTTATGTAGGAGTTATACTTTTAGAGTTATCCGCATGTTTATTACCTGGTCAGTTACTTATTGTGATGACTGTATATCGCTATACTGATAGCATTCAATGTTATGTGGTCAATCAATTGATTTTTGCTCTTTGTTCGATATATCCATACATTTTGTTTTCATTGTTATGATAACTTTGACAGCTGTTTTTGGTTAGTATTCATATCGCGTGTGTGTCTTAATAATAGATAATGCTTGGAGATATGTTGCAATTAGTAGGGAGTATCTACGTAAACATCATTGTTAGTGAATACCCATTACAATTTTTACATACTGTCCAATAGTATAAAAATGTGTTTCAATGTTATAAATAACAATAAAAAGATCATTTCTATCGTAAGGACTCAAATACAAATACTCAATACGTACTTCGGTCTTCATATCAATCGATCACACGTGAATTTTCATGACATTCATGACTGGAGGGTCAGAAGTCACAAACTGGTCCAAAAAAAATGTTTCACTTCTAATAATGTTGAGAAATGCACCAATTCTGATTAAACGGGACAAAACTTAAGTTTTACATACTTAATGACCCACAAACTATATATTGTTGGAAAACTTATGATTCAAGGTTTTTCATTTTTGCAAAAAAGAATCATATTATACAGGGTGTGTAACATTTTTACAGGGTGGAACATAAAAAAGTTGATCGTTTTTGCTCCTCACAATATATTTTGATAGTTTGTTCAATTAGGGTTTAGCTGAAGATAGTCACCAAAATCAGAACAACCGCAGAAGGTGCTACCAAATTTGCTAAGAATCACCTGCCCAAAATGTACACAGGAAAAGTACAGGGTGCCTAAAATTATGATGAAATAATGCATAAAATGAAGGTTTGTATATAATATTCTAAGAAATTTAGTTAGCATGGACTATTTAATTTAAAGGAAAATGGTTATCAAAATGAACTACATGAATATAATTAAAGTTCCTTTTATTTTGAATACAGGGTGGTCCAAAATAGGTCTAAATAGCAAATTGTTCATAAATCTATGAACAATTCTGTGAAGAAACACTTCTGGCTTTTTTAGTTAAATGGTTTACTACCCAGGGTAGAAAAGGACCGAAGAGTCACACAATTGAAATAGAGTGACTGCGATTTGGCCATTGTTTAATCAATAAAATGAATACAACTGTGTATTTTTTACATTAAAACACTCCCTGAATTGAACATCATATTCTAGTAGAGAATGTCTAGATAACAATTCAATATTAGTATTCATAGTAGCAAGCACATGTTATTAACACATATGAGAAGTTTGAAAACTTTCCTATGTAAACTTTTAAAATGGCATCAATTTCAAAAGTTCTAGTTTTCCGCTATTTTGTGTAGAAACCTATGGGCGCCTCATCCACCGGCTCCACCCTTGACTCACTCGACGTTTAGATTGATAACTTCACTGTTGCTAAACATGTGGCTTTAATCCTTTTTTTTATTCGGTAGCTGGATAAATTTTCTTTAATATGATACCAAAAATGTTATTTTTTTTGACAACTTCTATTTAAAATAGAGACACGTATCACGATTTTAAGGATTTTTTGAAACGGCCCCACCTTATTTGATATACCTATTAGTGACCTGTGACCGGATACATTGTGAGAATCTTTTTTCCTCTGATCAGAAAAAAGGGTAGGCCTCTAAAGAAAAGATACCGGGACCTTCCAAGAAACCATTGTGGCCGGTCGCATTACCTGTCTAATTAAACTTGCACTCCTATTACTTCTGAATATGGTCTCCAGGGTCGGATTTAGGGTGGGGGGGGGGGGGGGGGGGGCTTATTTTTGACGGGGCGCCTTTTTGACAGGGCGAAAACGTTAAAAAGGTGTAAAAAGGTGTAAAAAGTGTAAAAAAGTGTAAAAAAGTGTAAAACGAGTAAAAACGTGCAAAAACGTGTAAAAACGTGTAAACACGTGTAAAACGTGTAAACAAAAGAGTAAACACTTGGTGACCCCGCAAGGGCTGCCGCCCCCTTGACCCCGCTTTACATGATCCGCACGTCAGCTTGCACCGGGCACGGTTGAGTGATCATCCAAAGCATACAGTTGGTGCGCGAATTTAGTTAAACACGCATTAAACTACCCCCGTACCCATGTTTAAAGGTAGACACATTTCGGCGCGTTAGACGCGTGTTTAAGTAAAATAAATGTACGAGAATTGCGTTTAGTTAAACGCTGTGTCTAAAGTCAAAGTTATACGCGTGTTTAGCTTAACACCGCGTTTAACTACGTACAAGACTACGGCCCCAGGTAACCATGCTGCTGTGTGCTTTCAAACCCTTACACAAGCGTAATAGTTGCATTATCACCTTCAGTGAATGAATTGATCGAGGTCGTGATACTGTAGTAAAATTGGTTTTGGGTATCGAGTCCGTTACATGCTGGCGTCAGAAACTTGAAAACGAGGTGAATTAAAATGATTCCGAATGATTGATTATATATATTAAATTGTGTCCAATAATCGTTTTTAATCACCGGCAATCACGCAATCAATTGTTCCAAATCGATACATTAATTTCAAGTCTTCAAGAGTCTTCTGGACGACATCTAATCATCGGGTGATCCACAGATAGGGCAAAATAATTAGTTTCCAATCATATCAAGATGAACACTAGTCGTGATGTGGGACTTCCATCGTCTCCACTCGAACCCACGGCCAAAGTAAAGAATCCACCAAATATTACAATACTATTGAAACTATACAAATTAATTTGCTGGATTCGTGTTACTTTTGTTCATCAAATCCAAAAATGTGTTGTTTCATAATTGGTTTAATTCGTTCAAAACAGTTATTAAGCTCAAAGCTGCATGTTTGTAAGGGAACCTGTACAACTTGATGCACATGTGATTGTGATTTGTTGCCATATTCTTTAACCCCCGTCTTACAGTGGTTCTGATTGGTTTATTGCAAGATATACTCATTTGAATAGCCAATTAAAATGCAGCTTGTAACATATTTCACTCCAATCTTTATCAGGGATACAATTATTCTATTAAACACTGTCTCTGATTGGTGCAATAAATGATGTATCTATCTTTCTGACCAATCGGCCGGTAGTTCTTAGGGGTTAAATCATGGTGCACTGTATGCCGACCACAATTGCTCCTCTTGTATCTTGATATCTTATCCACGCAGAAAGATCCATACCTACTATTTCCACCTTCTTCATGTTCCTGCGAAATAGGTCACTGAATGACCGCAGTATTGCACCGCTGATATTGAAATACTATGCAACTTTCAATTTCGATCAAAGCTCTGCGTGTTTGTTTCCTTAAAATACTATAAAAAGAGGCAATCTGGGTTGACAACTTCTTTAGACATCGATTAAAACGGCTTCAATGATAGACATTCTTTAACCAAAGTCTTGTTTAAATGTCTTGACCATCAAACTACTCGATTTTTTTCTTCTCTTTTTCGCCCTAGTCCAACATGCGTTGGTTACATCAAGGTATATAGATATCTCAATCCGTTTGCATGGTGCACTTAAAGATTTGTATTGTTTAAAGAGGCGTCGCTGTTCCAACGTCCTAACATAGGCTATTCCATTTGAAATCCATACACCCGCTATGGAGGAAATTACATTAATATTTCCCAATGAGAGTGTGACTCTCCCTGTGTGGAAGATTAAGGTCATATCTTCCATAGGGGGTGTATTGATATCAACTGGAATAGCCCATCCATGATCAGTAGGGAAATTGTGTATGCATGTATAAAGTGACTCCGTATCATATAACTAATAGTTTTCCAACCCACAATTATTGACTAACATTTCAACCGAACCATGATTTGGTATTGCATTTTTGGAAAAAGGTGCATTTTTTTTCTTGTCGTCCCGGCTTGTCGTATTTCATTCAGAGCTGATACAATCAGTAGTGGTAAGAGTGCGACTGGCGTTAGCCAGGAGCACTCTTACTTACTAAAGTTTTCTAGATCAACGTATTCTAGATCAACGTATTCTAGATCAACTGATCGTACAAGTGACTAAGTTGGTAGGCCCTCTCGTCGCCATTTCTCTAATATCACTGTTTTCTGCAAGTTCCTCGGCTTTACATTCTTGAGCCAATAAAGAAGACTGCTCTCAATAGGTGCTCCATGGCTTGTTGTCCAGTGTCACGTGGTCACATCGTTCGATGTCCCTACTTGAGAGATATTCTATATCGGCGGCGCGCGAGTACCGGCCATGTCAGTCTATTGAGACATTTCCATTCAACCTACCCTAGATCAGCATCCGTAGGAAGTACTTCTTTTTCACATTACGAACATGGAACTTTTTGATGGGAGATTGGCTAACCGCTCTTTCCATAAGGCAAATCTTGCACTTCAGCTTTAACAGTTAGTTCAACTTCAATTTGGAAACGGATCCATTTACTCTCTTGCAATCGATGGATTATCACTGGGCTATTCTAGTTAAAATCCTTACACCCCTGTGAATGACTAACTTAATCTACCACACAGGGAGTGTAGATTTTAAAATTGAGTTACTCATGCAGGTAAGGGAGCAGTTCCATTTGTACGCGATAAAAATTGCGAGAATGTTCCGGGCCCCGATGAGTTTTTTATCAGGCCCCGATGAGATTTTTATCGCGTACAGTTGCGAGTAGCAAAGGATTATTTATCGAGTAGCGTATTACCGCTTGTTTAAATATAACGAAAGATAAGTGATCGGTATGTAAATAGAGCTTCGGGTTATTTATTCTAGTTGTAAGGTACAAATTCAGCATTTCATGTTTTTAGAGATAATGTTATTGATTATGGATGTTTAACGTAAATTGTATTATCCTCGTGTATTTGCTCAACAATGTCCCGCTCTATTTGCTAAACATACCCCAGGGTATGGCAGAGGCCTCGTATCGGGCCCCGATGTCTATTTTATCGGGGCCTGATGACTATTTTATCGCGTATCAACTTGAAAAACATCGGGTCCAAAACATATAAGGCCCCGATACAGTCGCGATAAATTTATCGCGTATAAATGGAACTGCTCCCTAACTCAACTTTATATGCACACAACCAGTGGGGTAGATTAGGGTATTAGGCCAAACAAAAGAAACATTTTTTGATTTTCAGTAGTGCGCGCGCATTTCACTGAGATGCTTGTTTTTTGCGCATTTAAAAAAAAAAGAATATAGAAAAAACGGGGACAAATATTGTTAGGGCGCCATCTTGCGTCGAAATTGTGTCCAACATGTTTCATGATAGCGATTGGCCACATACGGCACACACGAAAGTGAAAATCCGCGGCGAAAATCAAATTTTAGCGAGCAAGTAACAAAGGTGCACACATTTTACTAAATAACACCATTTCAAGTGAATCTCTGAATTTGAGCAACAACAAAAATAAACACGCATTTCGTATTTGACTTTTCAGGTTTGCTACTGGAAAGAAAGAGAAAAAAATGTTGCCTTAAATGTATGGATTTCAAATGGAATAGCACGTCATTATTGCTCCAATGCCATTCAGCATTACCTCCTTATCTTAACTCTTTCCACGCGGCTTTTAGTTTTACCATATTCAAAACAGATTTTCATAACTTTTCCCCAACTGTCAGGGTCTATCTCGAGAATAACTGCACCAATACTAGACATGTTTGTACTTATGCCAATGCATTTCTCACGGTGTTTCCTAATATGGTAACGAAATTCTGTAATTTTGACATTTTTTAAACATTTTGTAAAATGTTGGAATGTCGTCTGCAGCTACCTACCTGCCGCGTGAAAAGTGTTAACAGAATAATAATATCTTCTCGGCAGGGTTTTTGAAGGACATCTTACCCTTCTACAGGGTCTTACCCTTCTACAGGGTGTATCAGAATGAACTGTACCGAGGCAATATGATTTATTACAGTAGGAATTCAATTGATATTGTTCAAACCGTTTTCTTAAATATCTTGCGCAAACGTCCAGCTTTCATAAGAATTTTTAAATTTTGAAAATCGGACATTTCTGATGGAAAATACAGACTTTCTGGTAAAGATGGAAGATGGTAGATTTTAATTTTGGTCGAAATGATCAATTTAAATTATCTGTGAAAATACTAACCCTACCTGAGATATCCATCCGTCCATAGGACAGGGTTTATCTTTGGTCGCCATATCTCAACTTTTCACATCACTTGTATAACTATTTATTATTTGTATACTTTTGTGGGTAAAATTTGGAGATAAATTTTGATTTTTAATCCTCAAATAAACCGGGATTTGTTCTGCTTGAGTGGTTTTAACTTTCCTTTCTTTGGCGGTTGTTTTGAATATTGCTGATGTGGTGTGGGCTACATTGTCTGAAATGTTGGGGGTAGTCGTAAAGAGGATTGATTGAAATTGAAGACACGTTTTTCATCGACTTTCAATTATATCTTGCCACACGAGAACAAAAAGAGATACCTCAATGAAATTAACATATAATATAGGCAACATGTTCACCTTTATATTACAGGTGCTTAAATTTAAAACAATAATAATTTTGTATTTTTTATGTATTTTAGAAACACGGTACAGTTCATTCTGATACACCCTGTATTAAAAGCGTTTAGCGGTAGGCCTAATCAATATGGGTATTTATAGTCTAGTGCGGCATCTAGAAGCACTGGTGACAGTTTAAAATACTGCTAACATTTTAATCATAGTGGGCCATATTCTCGCAGTAAACACGGTTTTAAGCACAAACTAAACTCATTTCTAAATTCAACGCTAGTGTATCTTTTAAAAGACGCGTTTAACAAAACCCGATTTTCAACTCCGCAAATCTCATCCTCATAGCGGTCGTGTATACACTGTACTACGGGTATTCAATTAATTGTGACCCCAAATTCCACGTGTATTTTTAAGACTACACGATCTGCAAGTCAGCTGGCGCCGGGCACGTTTGAGTAATCATTCAAGGCGTACACGTGGTGCACGAGTTTAGTTAAACACGGATTAAACTACTCCCATACCCTTGTTTAAAGTTAGACTCTTTTCAGTGAGATAGACGCGTGTTTTAGTTAAACAAATGTTGGAGATTTGCGTTTAGTTTAAGCGATACGAGAATACGGGCATTCACCGATGCTATTATTCTAACACTATTGTGAAGTTTATAAAGAATTTAATTCACTCAGTTTTTTATAACTCCTAAATTCGAAAACATGAGCGCGATGGACATTATCTTTTCAAATCGATACTTTTACATTGTGTAATGCGAGTGGGAACGAGACGGTGACGGTCTATTAATGAATGTTGAGAAGATATTTTATGACAGTGCGAATGTCTGCGCATGCGTTTTGTGTTGAGCGATCTTGATCCAAAACACACGCACCCCTTCTCAAGAAAATACCCACTTCCCCATTCATGGCTTGACGTATGCTTATACATAACGTCTGACGGTTGAGTTAACACTTTCCACGAGGCATGCGTCTGCAGACAACATTCAAAAAGATCACTAAATGTTTCAAAAATATCACAATTACTGAATTTCATTACCATATTTGGAATCACCATGAGAGATGCATTACAATAAGTACACACATGCCTAGTATTTGGACCAGCAATCCTTTAGATAGACTTTTAAAGTTGAGAAAGGTTTTTGAACAATCTTTTTTGTAAAATGGCCGTGTGGAAAGTGTTAAAAAAGAACGCACACGTTCATTGACCTTCCCTGCTTTTGCAAAACTTCAAAGTCGCCAATAACTATCTGGGTTATCGACTTAAATTTATTAACATTACAGAACATTTGATATCGCTATAGATTTCTTTCTGATTCCATCTTTCATTCTCTGTCTATTAGCACTACTTACGTGTAGTAACAACGATCTCATCTTCGAATTCTACAGACCTTCGACCTTGTATTATAGCAATTACACTTTGCAATACAGATACGTCGTACTCATTCTACAATTCGTAATGCTAGAATACAAATGTGCCTGATAGCTATCATCATATACCGATAATTGCAAATCATCGAGCGCGGGAAAAATCATTACATTACTTTTACAATATATTCTAAGTTTTCCATTCTCAAAATAAACTAGTATTTATCATGTTTATATGAATGTCGGTATTTATTTCAGATTGTGTCGTCAATGTGGCGCTTGCGAGCAATATTCTGATAAGTGATACAGCGTACATAACATTGTTTTGAACTGATATCCATTTCGGTCACACCTGTATGACTAGCTTATTTGAAATACGCGGTAAACAATATCGGTATTGATAGTCTGTAGAGGCCCGGCATAAATTATTATATAATCTTCTTAAAAGGGGACTCAAGGAAGTCACTTGTGAATTTTGTGAGTGCTGTAATTATTGAACTTTGACTCAAATAGATATAAAAGTATACATTTTTGGAAAGGAAATAGGTCAGATAATCCAAATGTTGCGTATATTTTGACCACAAATGTTGATTTATTTTTTGAGAAAATTACGAAAACCCAAAAAAGTTCAACAAAGCTAACAAATATATTGTTTGTGATTTTTTTGTGTTAAATCTACATTTTTGGTCAAAATTGACGCAAAATTTGGATTCTCTGATCCATTTCCTTTCCGAAAATGTATACTTTTAAAAGCATTTGATTAATAGTTCATCACAGCACGTACAAAATTCAAAAAATCAAGTACAAAACTTTCTTGAGTCCAACTTTAACACTTTCTACGCGGCAGACAGCTGCAGACGACATTCCAAATGTTCACAAAATGTTTCAAAAATGTCAAAATTG
>CM069447.1:13017700-13180208 GCA_035610835.1 Ophiura sarsii | reverse complement strand
CTGCATAAATGCATTGATCGGCTTTGACAAAAAGGCATCAACCATTCTTTGAATTGACGCGGGATTTTTGAAAGTGATGTAAACCGGCTTGACTTTTCTATGGCGATGTTTAGCTTATTATAGTTTTGGTGGTGAACAAAGTTCTGTAGTCCGCCATGATTCCAGGACACTACGTCATATCCAGGGCCTCTATTGCGGCAACTAAATAATGTAATAATACTAGATGATGGGATGAATAAACACAGTTTGATAAGAGAATAGAACGGTGAAAGTATCTGTATTACTTCTCCAATTGATTCCAAGTTTGACATTCAATTCCACTCTCGAAACTATTCTATATCTGAATGTCGGAATTGTTTTCAGAATGTGTCGTCAGTGTGGCGCTTGCGAGCAATATCTTGCCCAAGTGATACAGCTGATAATCTTTCCTTAACACTTTCCACGCGGCAGAGAAATGTAAATGAACCAACAAGAGAGCCTGAGTGAAGTAATACGCGCGTAGCACGCGAATGTTTTTGAGTTTACACCTATTTTTGCACGATTGAGGTACATTTTGACTTTGAACAAGCTTGCACCAAAGAATATTGCATTTATGGGACACGAAAAATGTTCATCAGTGTATTTTTGACCATCATAATTCCATGATTCCTCTTGTCAAATGAACCGACGGTGCCAATCTCAACCGAAACCGAAACGACGTCAATATTGGTGGTGGGGGGCGATTACCCCCCCCCCCCTCCCCCCCCCCCCCCCCCCCCCCCCCCCCCCACCCCCCCCCCCCCCCCCCCCTCTGGCTATGCCACTGACCCAATAACTATAACACTTTTCAATTTCGATCAAAGCTCTAGTCTCCGTGTTTGCTTAGTTAAAATACTGTAAGAAGAGGCGGTGTAGGTTTACCACCGTATTAGTCATTGATGAAAAAGGCCATCATGATTGAAATTCTTGGACAGAAATGTCCTGAGCATCACGCAACTCAATGTTTATATTGCTCTTTCGCCTTATACACGATTTGGTTACAAGTAGGTGGTCATTTAAACCCGTTTGCGTGGCTTACTTCAAATAAACATTGTTTAAAGAGGCGTCGTTGTATGCAGTCTCAGATTAAATAACTCTCGTTCTCCCTGTTCAAGCGTTCTAGAATCCATGACCGGTCGAACCATTCTGTGTACATATATTATATAAACTGTCCTTCGTATCATATTCTGTTTTTATGTAGGATTGATCGTCAAAGTAAAAGGAAAGATATCTTTAGAATACCTCAGGACAAACTGTTTCGTATGGCCAAACACGATTCAATATAATATAAAATAGCCTCAGTCGTTTGCAATTGTTGTAAAGTGCTCAACAAAAAAAAGTCATACACTTTGTGTATGTTCCATAGAGTGATTTCCAATTATTCTATGACCAAACAGGCTATAGATAGACATGTTGATGAATCAAACAAAGATTAGGCATGAATAGAGAATAATGACTCCAAAACAACTGTTTTCGTGAATTTGTTTGGAAATCAAGGTTTTTTGTTCTGGTCTGAGGAATTGTCCCGAAGGGGCGCACGAATGACCAGAACACAACCGAGGATTTCAAAACAAATTCACGAAAACAGTAATTAAGCAATCATTATTCTCATTCATTACTGAAAAGATGCCTATTTATCCAAATCGTTGATTTGTACTGATATAATTGCGCTAATATATAATTAGTTTTCTGTTTATTTTGTCCACCCTTCTTAGTTATTGAAACAGTCCAAGTCGGGTCATCCCCTCATTTACATTTTTATCATTTAACCAATCAGATATAAGCTTTAATCGTGTTTCCTCATAACTCATTGGAAATTCAGTTGAGGGACGTAAGGCGTTAATTTGATTGGTCGGTCATTGAGCAAAACAATCAAACACTTTTGCGCAGTACTTTCGGGCAATTATTAGTAACCTGCGCTCGCATTATCATCTAACGATTATTTGATTGGAACGCACTTGGTTCGCAGCTATCGCGATTATTCATGAAGTGATGAATTAGCACCAGTTAATGAAAATCCGAGACGTTTCCAAATTCGCATATATTTAATACACTACGCGGGAGAAAAGACCGACGGTTACCAAGCAAATATCCCGCATTTGTCCCGTATTACTGCACATTTCCCTTGCGCGGGCTCACTCAAATGTAAATGGTTAAGCATGGGTAGTGTAGCATGTGAGATCGATATCCCCAGTCATCATCTAGGCCATCAATGCATAAACAGCGTTTTCTCTCTGCGTAGTGTGTTGAAAATGCGAATTTGGAAACGTCACGGATTGTCTTTTAAATTGGGCTAATCATGGGTTGACCATTGTTGTTTTGTGACAAGTTTGGTACCAAATTGTGCCTAAGAGATTCATCCGAATGTATATCTAACCTACATGTATTTGGTCAAAACCACCCTGAGGATTAGAGTTAATATGTCTCATTTTCGAGTATACACACAGAATAGGGTTTGCCTACACAAACAAGTGTTGAATGCACACAAAAATTGAACTTAACCCCAACTGTCAACGTTAGGTACTCCCTTTTATAAGAGCCAAGTAAGCATGAACCCGTTTAAGACTCTCTTTCCTTTTACTCTAAACGAGAGGCAAATAATAATAAAAAAGAAGCTGTGGTGGTCAAGACTAAGAGTATAATAGTGTCATTATGTTTTCGGTGGGTGGAATGTTGGATGTACATGTCTTCAAAATGACTCTGTGAATATACTTAAATTTGTCACCAAATAGTTTAAACAAATCAAACTATAACAAACCTGATGTACACATTATTTGCTAATGGCTACATGTTCTTAATATCGTTTTTTTTTTTAATTGGGTCAAAAATCATTACCCTGTATGACCGTAACGGGGTTTATCACATGATTACAACGAAAACCATATACAGCTGCGAACAAACCAATACAATGATGCGTTGCCGCCAGGTTTGTAACACTTGCAGGTATCAACATCAACATTAACCTCTTTATTTAGACATTAACATTTACGGTCTGGTCAACAACTAAATAGTTAAGCATTTTTTCAACCATTTATACAACACACTCAAGGCAAAACGTTTGTTGGTTGAGTTACAAACAGAAACACGTTCATTGACCTAAAATATAGCGAATGCGCTAATGGATATCTGGATCATGATCGGTTTTTATCATTATTCTTTTTAGTTTTATTATCCTCGAATGAACATTAGACATCGTAATAAATTTCTTTCTGATTCCATCTTTCATTCTCTGCTCATTAGTAAAACTTACGATTTAGTAACTACCATCTTATCTTCGTCTACCGACCTTCGATCTTATATGATAGTAATTACAGTTTGCAATACCAACTTATCCATTATACGTCGTCATTTTAGACTCGAAACATATCTCGTAGCTATCACCACTTACTTATAATGCGAGCTATCAAGCGCAGTAAAAATATTTATATTACTTTTGCAATTTATTTCAAGTTTGATATTCAATTCCACTTTCGAAAATAATCGTTATATGAATGTTGGTATTGATTTCAGAATATATCGTCACTGTGACTTATGCGAGGTATATAAGGTATATCTAGCTCAAGTAACATTACGTTCCAGTTACCTGTATATTTTGTGATATAATTTGTTGACAGGTAGAATGGCCATGAAGCTAGTACTTGCGTATGGACAACCTGGACCACATGTCGGGGCCCAAAAGACAGTCTACAGTCTAGCTATACGTCTTGCCACATATGTTGACTTTAAGCCCCCATTTGGCTATTTTTTAAACTAAAATTTGCTCAAGGGATACTATATTGTGACATTTTTCGCAATTTGAACTTTTGATTTGACAAAATCTGAAATATCACTAGTTTTTATAACAAATTGAAGTTCAAAGTTTGATTGTTATAACACAACTACTTTTAAAAGTCACTCATTGGACTTCTGTTCAACCCAGAAACTTCACCAAGGAATTGACACCAAGCAAAGAGCCTTTGGCCGTGCTCGAGAGAGAGAGAGCGATGGTTGAGTAGCAAGTGTCCTGGCAATAAACAGGTGGTGCGAAATAAATATGAACAATGGTGTAAGTGGGGGAAGCTTTATAATCTGACAAAGCTTACAAAAGGGGAGTTGTTATAGTTTAAACAAATTAAGGGATGGAATCGTAATGAATGACGCTTGTCTTCCCGTTAGACATGTAGTCTGAGAAATTATATTTTCTGTTGTTATTATGTGTCTTAATACCATATTATATATCTTAACCATACAGGTTGTTATTGCATCATTTATGAAATTGTCAGTATAATCCTCACATCTCTCGATACGTAGACTTAAATAGTTTTTAGTTGACCTAAATGCCGGTAACAATTGTGTATTTTAAAAATGTATGTCCCTCATGAGACAGTTTTTAACACTCCCTGTATAACTGTCAGGAGGTTGTCCTGAGTTTACACGGAACTGCAACATTTCCCGGACGCGATTATTTTTTTCGTACATGAGTTCATTTGTTTAACAATTACAACAAATCATTTAATTCAATGAATTTTGCTTTATTTTGTATCAAAACGGAATAAATACATGTTGCTCAACTCATGTACGAAAAACATAATCGCCTCCCGGACATAAGGTTACACTTTATCCGATAATGGAGATGAAATTATTCAGAAACGTGCTTGTTTGGAAACCTTCTCTATCATTCGTTCCTTAGATTTTCATGAGGTGCTCAATACGTGCATCGTTGCTCTACGATACGTAATTGCAAGCATTCATCTTACGATTGAAACCTTTCACGACCGTAATTAAAAGCATCCATATATTCATGGGATTCAAAGACGAAAAATGTTACACTGCTTGCCATTCTTTTTTAGCATGATATGAAATTCTAAATTACAGAGTGATTCATTAATAAGACATCCTTACTTTCAACGTGTAACGAAATAGACCTTAAAATCTATTAATACTCACAACTTAATTGGAATTTAAATTTTTAGCAATGTTCAACCAATGTATGTAACTAATTTCTTCGGGGAGAAACGACACTTTCGCAGATACGAACATTTATATTAATATAGGAGTTTAGGATGTTACATATATTGCTCATTTCCCTCAACTACAGAAGCAAATGAAATATGGTTTTCGCCATGTAGTAACACAATTCATGTCCATTATATTCTTGATCTTGTTACTTTAAGTTAAGGTGTCATTTTTGGGACACTTTGTATAATAGAATAGTTAGGCGATACAATTACGCACATTTCCCCAACATGCATCAGTCACTTTTATGCACGTTAGGCCGCACTGCAAACCCAGTACGTGACTTGTACGTCAGACTTTTACGATAGGCGAAAAGTTCAAAATTGTAAACATGCTCAAAAAAATGTCATAAACCACAGCGTACCTCTGCGAACCCATAGCAAACCGCTAACGAATACAGCGTATACCAACTATGTCACGAAGGAATTACAACTTACACAAACGTACACCTAAATATAGTGCGGACTCAGTTTCAGTCCATATCAGTACTACCTTGTCGTAGGTGTTTAAGGTACAGTCACAGTCACGTGACAAAGTGACAAGGCAAAGTGGAAATATCTGGCTTAAGCTCAGTACAATTTCAATGGGTGCGTGTATGTATGACGGTCCAAAATATTACTTTGGCGACTATCGTATAAGTCTTACTTATAATACGTCACTTATACGTTTCAGATATACGCACTAGTTTTGGGGTGCGGACTTGATTTCAGTTCATATCAGTACTACTTCGTCCTCGGTGGTTAAGACATAGTCATAGATCATGGCTTCCAAAGATCTTTCATTTTCTCCATATTCAAAGTTTGACATTTAATTCTCATATCAGAGATAATCGTATTCAGGTTTGTGGAATTGATTTCAGATTGCGTCAAGCGTATGTGTTAATACAAGTATACTAACACGGTTTGCTATTTTGCTGTTAGGGATACTAAAATCACACGTCTTTTATATTCACTGTATTTTAATGTCATCTATTTATAATTGACTGGCATTCTTTTTCAGTGTTATATCTGTGACAGCAAATAGTGTTACGTGGCTTTAGAGGGGTGCTGTCCTTCGATATGGATCCCACTTTGTGGTTACGAACATGCAATCCAATAATGTGAACATTATAGTTAGTTACTGACATTGTTCTATTTATCAAAATAACGTCAGATTCCGTGTTTGGTCTCTTCACTCTTTACAATTGAGGATATGGGTATATTGAAGTGTAGGACAGTTCGTTTATCTATTTGGCAACTTCAGATAAAAAAAATCATTTAAAACATACATTTTACTCCTTTCTTTTCTAAAAGAAAGAAGAAAAAAGAAAGTTTTTTTTAGATTGTATGGGTCGGTCGTGTTTAGGCATACAAACCCTTTTTCTGGGGGTCTCATGTTCAATGAATCTAGTCGAGCAAGATCTTTTTACGGGCACAGCATTCATCACTATTTGAAGTCTAGTAATTAACAACTCTCTTATTCCCTATACGTGCAATAGAAGCTCTGTTTGGTTATAGGATTCCATAGTTTCTGTCTTCGTACTATAATTAGCGTTGACAGAACTGGATTGGTGATATTGACACTGCGTTTGCATCTAGAATTACAATCGAAACCATGTTTTTTTTTCTCGTAGTGCATTAAAACTACTGTAAATAGAGAAGTGTACCGTAACACGGGGTGAATAGGGACAGTTTCAGCACTCTCTAGATTGTAGATTTTTCAATGTAGCCTCATGACCCAAACTTTTTAGCACATATTATGTCCACCTATAATGTCTTTGAACTGCCACTATAAATAATTAAAAATATGTGATGGGTATATTGTCCAAAGTGTATATTTGACCACTGTATTCATTGACCAGGCACTTGCAATTATAACAACATCACGGTATTGATTACATAACCTAGATCACATAGTATTGATAGGCAACCCCAGGGCATTGACTTACTGTAAAATGTCATTTGATATGCCAGGGGTAATGACATTCAACAAACTGTATTTATAGTTTTGTTATGTAGTCATTAGATACCCTACTGCATACAGCATAATTAATGATCAATAGAACCTCAATGGTGAGAGCTGGTGATCTAAACAGAGCAGTTAACACCGTATCGGTATGTACTGGCGCTACCGGGGATTGAACCCGCGAATTCGGTCGACCAATGTGGACGGTGTTCACTGTACGGGTCTTGTATGTAACTTAATCGCGTACGCTCTTATGAAAGGGGTCAAAAGTAAGTCCCCCTCCCCCTTAAAATTAGTTCACGTTTGTCTGTATAACTCCGCAAACAATTAGAGTTTTTGAAAAAAAATTAAAACGTTTTTAAAATGGACCAACGCTTGGCTACGTATAAAAAGTGTTTTCACTTCAATATCATTTTTACTTTTCCCAACATAATCACATGCTTCTAAAATGATGTTTTCAGAAAAAGTGGTACTTTTCAAGATTTTATACAGGAAAATTATAAGAATATCTCCAGTGCTTTAAAATCAATTTCGATTGGCTTTATTTTTAATTAAAAGAAAGTCCCTTCTTTCTTAAGCTGGTCTTTAGTTGAAATTTAAAAAGAAAATCATGCATGACTAGCCAATACTATCCACCATTCACGCCAATAACTTCCCCGAATCGTTAAAAAGTGGCATTTTTCGGTAATCATCATTTTGGAGAAATGTAACTATTTTTGGAAAAGTAAAAATGGTATGAGGAGTTTTAATCTCTCAAAACGCCTAATTGTTTGTGGATTTATGCAAAAAACTCGTATAGGATCTTGAAAAGTGCCACCTTTTCTGAAAACTTCATTTTCGAGAAATGTGACTATTTTGGGGAAAGTAATAATGATATTGAAAGGGGGTAACTTTCTATGAATAGCCAAGCTTTTTTCTTTCTTTTCATAAGTGTTTCAATCTCTGAAAACGTCTAATTGTGTATGAAGTTATGCAAACAAACGCGATCTAATTTAAGGGGGGGGGCTTACCTTTTTAGACCCCTTTATATTCTTAGTTTTACACTTCATGCTTTATTGAAATGTATTATTGCTATGATATTTTAATAACTGCTAAGATATTAGTATTTCATCTGAAATGGTCTTCATAACTCTCCAAAGCCCATCAAATAACCCGGTCGATCGTCACCAATATAGTTATACAGTCATCACAATAAGTAACTGACCAGGTAATAAACATGCTGATATCCCTAAAAGTATAACTCCTACATCAACATATTTAATAATAAAGTTCTTGAGAAATTTATCATCTTGGATTTGAGATATTACACGCTAAGAATGGTTGATTAATAAGAAAGTTACGATCCCAAATGTTAGGGCAAGTCTGATTTTCATGTTAACATTTTCTTTTCAACACGGGGAGAGTAAGACAGGTAAAGCGTGTGTGCCGGATTGATTAACCGTAACAATGCCACCGGCCGACTATCCAACAGCCAGGCCATCGACGGGTGAATTGGCACTACCACTACCAGTAATCAATAATTTGCCAGTCTGAGTCCCCGCGTTAAAAATGAAAAATGTGAAAATGAAAATCAGCCTTGACAGTACATTTAGGATTGTAACTTCCTTAATCATCAGCCATTCTTAGCGTGTAATATCTAAAATTCTTTTATACTTTTAGAGTTATCAGCATGTTTATTATCTGGTCAGTTACTTACTGTGATGACTGTACATGGTTCTCATATTATATCTCGTCTGCAACCGGGAATTTCATTTTTATTTCTCCTAATATATTGTAATGCTTCAAGGCGGATGATATGTTTACTATTCGTTTTAGTAGTATTTCTAAAATGTGGTATTTTTTATTATTAAATCGATTTGAAAACGGCGGCCTCATATTGTGAATTTGTTTTGAATTTTGAAGGTGATGGTGGCCCATTAAGATTTTTAGGGAATTTCCAAAACCTATTATGTAAACCTATGCCAGTTTTACTTAAATTCATTAATGTTTACCCTTATTTGAAATAAGTAATTTATTTGATGGTAATTTTGAAATTTGGCAACATGAAATTAAACATATTGTATTGGCCACTTTGAATTTTAACCCATATGGAAGCCAGTTTGAATTTTGATTTTTTTTTTTAATTGACATATATCAATATTCTGACCCCTACACAAACCTACACACCATCATATTCAGCTGTAAATATCAGTGTAGAAACACTTTTATTTGTAAAATGAATTTAATCGTGAGACTAGTGACTATATTAATGCACACATAATATGAAGAAATATGTCATTTTAATACTGAAGTGGTTTTTTTTATAATCTTAAGACTTTTAACGCGGCAGGCGTGAGAAGACGACATTCCAAAAGTTCACAAAATTTTCAAAAATATCAAAATTATTGAATTCCATTACCACATTTAGAATAACCATGAACAATGCATTAACATTAAGTACACACGGAGATCGGTTTGCTTGTAGCAGTCTGTAGTACTCAAGAGCATTAGGGTAAATACATAGTTAGGCCTATCAACCTTTACAGTATTAAAAACGCAATCGTTTTTGAAAATTGAAAAATAGAACAAAGTTGACCATATCGCAGAAAGTGAGTGGGAGGGCTACGAGAATCGAATAACTTTGCTTAAGTGGACTTATGGTGACATCATGTGGGAAGCACTTTTGGTTTTGACCATTGACATGAATACACTACCATGATATGATGTTTTCGAACGGTGTTGTTTTATAAACACGCTGCCCCAGAGCTTGTTAATTTGTATACCAATTATTGCTTCCTACGCGGACTCTTCTTATACATAATACAACGGATACATATCCATATTTTTAACCGACAAACTCGATGTCTTGCTGAAGGCCATGAATACTCAAAACTGTATGCTACCTGCGATGCTTATTTTAATATTGATGCAAGTACATCATAACTGTCAATCAATATTACTATTAGTTGAATTTAACGATTAAAATATCCTAAGATAAGCTAACCTTCCGCACTAGTTTCTTAACACTTCCCACGCGGCTAGTAGTTTTACCAACATATTTTTTCTTCTTCAGAAACCTTTCCCAAATTGCAAGGCAAGGATTACTGAACCAATACTAGGCATGTTTGTACTTATTGCAATGCTTTATCATGGTTATTCCAAAAACGGTAACGAAATTCAATAATTTATAATTTTTGAAACATTTTGTGCAATTTTGGAATGTCGTCTGCAGCCGCCTGCCGCATGGAGAGTGTTAAATGGCAAAAGAACACCGTAGCTTTCATATACACATACCAAATAGGCTAGAATAGCGACATATAGCACCTTTGACACTGAGTATGATAAGAAGGCCATGTACAGACTGTAACAAAAAAAGTTATACAATCGCAATTTTATTTTTAATTCAATGTTAAAATCATGCAATGTCAAAATCTCTTACACTCTGTGTTAAGTTCCGTTTTGGCTACCAGAATCATTTTATTTGGTCTTTTTAACTACTTGCGTTTAAAAGTTATGACCAATCTACTAAGTCGTCTTGAAATCGGGTTGGGCCACTTTCACAATAATATCATACAATCTTGCTTGTATAAATTAAATGGTTAGGGTATCATGCAAGGAACATTAGGGAGAACAATATAATTCTTTTTTCAAATAGTTTTATTTCATTTGAATAAATAAATTCATAAAATAAATAAATCATATTTGTAAAGACCTAACCTTCTTTGTAATACTTTTAACCACTTGAAACGAACCATTGTTGTCTAACAAGGGCGCTCTACTGCTATGTTCCTGGTTCGATTCCATTCATATTTATCCCAGTGATTTTACCATTGATTAAACCAAAGTGGCCCAGGTGATTTCATGACTACTTTAGACAATTGATCATATCTCTGCTTACCGACCATCGATTGTCATGAAACAAAGCTTATTCGAAAGCTAAGAAAATTCCCCTTGCAGGCCAGTAAAACTCGAAACAGAAATTCTACAGGAGATATTTTTAATATTTTTTTCAAAACTGTATAACATTTTTTGTTACAGCCTGTATTTCAACTACTGTGCACTATTTAACAAAAAATCAAATTCACTTCTACATAATATAATTCGTGGTGATAATGTAATATTGATGATTTAGGTTATCCCCCAAGCCTTTCTCCTCCCCACCCTCCATACTCTGTTGTTGCATGACACCATTTTGTTCATAGAGTCAATATCCCTTCATATTACTATCAAGTGTTTAATGCCTAACTATCCTGTAGCTGCCAGTTGTGTTATGTTGCATAGTTGTCCACGTGACAGTCGTGCAGACGAGAGTACCACAATTGCACAAGATGTTTCAAAAATGTCAGAATAATTGGGTTTCATCACCATTATTTGGAATCACCGTGAGAAATGCATTAGAATAAGTACAAACATGCTTAGTATTGATTCGGTAATTCTTGACTAGATATAAGACGTTGACAGAATTGGGAAAGATTTCTGACAAATCTGTTTTGTACATGGTAAAACTATATACCAGCGTATAAAGTGTTATAGCTCCTAGTTAATAAGAGCAAAGTTACACAGGGCAGCCATTGTTGATTAGGTGCATCAAAAAAACTCTATTTTATAGCTGCCATGTATAATATTATGCGAGATGAAGGAAATTGAGTACTTGATGTCCCAGGCATGCATCAATCGCACGTTAGAATAATGCGCATCCTATAACAGTTACACTGGGTCACTGCATTATACCGTGTAAATGATGCATATATTCCTGCGGGACCTAACATTAATACTCTCTTTCTTTTAGCCGGTGCACACCCGTAAAAACCTAACAATGGCGCAGGAATAGTTGTAGAGTCGGTACACTGCACAGTTAGCAATAGCCAAATCCCGCGACCTTATTACTATATTATAGCACATACGCTGATAAGTTACAGAGCAGCAATAACTGATATAGTGGCGTTTGTAATACACTCACATTTCTATGTGCACCGAGTTAGTCCCTCGTGGTCTGTAACAAGCAACTGGAAGTGTTCAGGCGCCATCATAAACTGTCACAAGTGAGTTATTCCAAGAGATTCAAGTGAAGGATCTAGGCACTTAAAAGACTGTATTCCGGTCATTCGGAAAATGCCTCCTACATTTTCATAACTCAGCTGGAATACCTTGCATATTATAAACACTATTAAAAGAGATAATATGGTAAAATACACGAAGTAGTCTCTTTTTTGTATAAAGCGTAAAAAACAACGCTTTTATAATATGTGATGCGATCTGTGAAAAATTTTCATATTGGAGATATTTATATCATAAGAAAGCTAAAACTGTGCTGATTACAGAACTGTTTCGATCATTTTTCTACGATCACTACAAAAAAAGTTATGAGTGAATGATGATTGTGATGTCACCAAAAGCTACAAAACAAGAAATCATGAAAACAGGCCAAAAAAGATACATAATTCAATATAATAACATTATAAGGTTAATAATAAAAGTGACTTAAGTAAGTTGTCAAGGTGAAATTTCATGAAAGATGATGACACAAAGTACTGGAAACTAATTTTCTTTAAAAAAAATCTAAAAAAAAGAAAACAGTATTTTATTTTTTTATTTATTTTTTTTCTTCTATTTTACCCATAATCCCTAGTTCACATTTAGCGACATCCGACGGGTTTTCTCAGATCGCATCACATATCATATTTCCAATTAGTGATTAGTTGGTGATATAGAATTGCCTTTAATGTCGCCAATGTGCAACTTCTGTCAAAAAACTCCTAATGTAACGATTTGTGTACCTTTTATTTTTCGACTTCGGAATTAGGCATTGCTCCGTTTTGTACATACTAAGTATTTTATTCAGGTGCACTGCAAAAACTAGGGTGTTACTTTAGCACTGGTTGGAGTTAATACGGGTCCAATCAAAACAGCGGTATTAAATTTGCACCGGTGTTAAGATTATTGGTGTTATTTTCAACACTACTATTATTGTTATAACACTGGTAGTGTTGAAAAAACACTGATTGGATTGGACCCGTATTAACTCCTAAATAATATGCATGGTATTACAGAGCTAATTTGAATATATGAAATGGCAGCCATTATAGCAGCCTGCCGTTATATATGATGCAATGGATGGGCTGCCACAGGGTTAACACCCTTGTTTTTACAGGGTGGATTAACATAAAAGCCAAAATTGTCAACATGTCTCTCACCGACCCCCCCCCCCCCCCCCCCCCCCCCCCCCCCCCCCCTACCATCCTGACACCTGACACCAATGCAGCCGGACTGTCCCCTAAAAATAAGATTTTTTTCTTCTTTTTCTACATCATAGTTGTATTCCCCATAACACGGTTAACATCCCTTTTCAATTTTGTCTCGTCTTTTCGGACAGACTACAGTGATATAGAGTTATCAAAAAAAGTAACTAATCAGGTCTAATCAGGTAATAAATGCGCTTCTAACTCTACAAATATATATCCTACCTAAAAATATTAATTTATAAAGCTGTTGAGAAACTCATCTTTTTCAATATGAGATATTGCATGCTAGGACCGAATGATTATTGAGGAAATTACACTCCCAAATGTAAGGTGAAGTCTGATCTTCATTTTCACATTTTTATTTTCTATACGCGGACCCATCTACGGTTACCTTGTCGATTACCGGGAGTGCAATTGGGGGATGCATGCGCAGGTTGGATAGTCGGCCGTATTGTTTCGATAGATCAATACGCCACACACGCCCTATAATACCTGTCATACTCTCCCCCGTGTTGAAATGTAAAATGGGAAAATTAAATTGTGACTTTACCTTACATTTTGGTTTGTCATTTCTTTAATATTCAGCCGATCCTAGCGTGCAATATCTCACATTAAAGACGATACATGTTTCAACAACTTTATGATTTAAGATTTATGGGGAGGATATATATTTTTAGAGTTAAACGTCCATTTATGTCCTGTATAGTTACTTTTTTATGACTGTCGGTTGGTTTTCTGGTTTTCGCACAGACTACACCCTGACTGACTGACTGAAAATATTTGTTGCTTTTCTAACGAAATTGGCAAAAATGGAAATAATGTGTTAATGTTCATATGGTATACGGATCGATAGAACGAAATCCATTGGAAATTAACAACGTTAGCTATTAACTAAAAGAAAATGTTACACTTTACCCAGTTCTTTCACCAATTTGCTTTGTCTGAGTTATCTATAAATAGCTTCAACAGTTAAGCATTTAAAAATCAGCAGGGGTGTGTGATTCCACGCATTGTATGTAACACATAATTTAGGAGGATAGCGGGCTGGTCTCGTATGTGTATAGTGGTTTGGATGAATAAAGTTTCCCTTTCGAGATAAGCCAAAACTAAGATATATTCGTCAGGAGGGTGAATAATGCCCAGGGAATCAGGACACTGTTAAGCGATCGTTTCAGCTCAATTTACCCACAATATATGCGCAGTGCACAATGCGTAATTTATTTTCGTTCAGACTCATAATGTCATGTCTGTTACTTTTGAGACCTATTTCTCTTTTTTAAGAAGGTTTTACGAGAAAAAATGTTTGAAATATAAATTTTCAACTTGCATTTTGACGTTTTCAAACCAGGGACAATCTAAATGTCCCTGTTTTATCGAGCATTACCAAAAACGTATTAGGGCTCGGTTCAATCGATGGTATGATGCTATGTTTACACCTCAAATCGGATAGTGTTAACTTCATTTCAGTTAATACTGGTGATTAGTATAACTAAAGGCCCTGTCACACCATAACGTATCGCCTCAACGTATGCCAACGTATGCAAAATATCGACAAATACGTTGGTGTACGTTGGTGTACGCTGATATAAGTTAAGGGTACGTTGGGGATACGTCGTTTACGTTAAGAGCACGCTGTGATACGCTGTGACAATTTGGACCACGAAAAAATATTGAGCATGCTCAAAATTTCTCGACGTACTCAACGTGTGCTAAATACGTTCTGCATAAGTTCCCGGTAAGTTTGTGGTACGTTAAATATACGTTGACATACGCTGACATACGTTAGTGGTACGTTACTCGTACGTTACTCGTAAGTTTGTATACGTTGATGAACGTAGGCTGGGGGAAACGTACAGCCAACGTAGTGATAACGAGTTGATAACGTATATGTGCCGTATGTCTAACGTATGCCTGGCGTATTTCCAACGAGATTCGACGTATTCTCACGTATTCACCTTATGCCGGGCGATCGTGTAAGGCCCTGTCACGTATCCATAGCGTATCCATAGCGTATTGAACGTATACATAGCGTATGACTAACGTATTCATAGCGTATCCCTAACTTATAACATACTTATGACAGCTTATGACAGCGTATGCGAGCGTATGCGAGCGTATGCGAGCGTATGACTAACGTATGCTTAACGTATACTTAACGTAGCGTAGCGTATTCGTAGCATATGATGATGGGTTGATATGTGTTCAGCACGACAGACCATGAAGAAGTGAGGATGAGATACTCAAGGGACCCATTTATATACTCAAACCCTCCATAAGTTCCCAAAACGCTGAATGCGCGCTAGCTGTACGGTAGCCCTGTCACACCATGGCGTATCGCCTGAACGTATAACAACGTATGCGAAATATCGAAAAATACGTTGGCGTACGTTGGCGTACGTTGGTGTACGCTGATACAAGTTAGGGGTAAGTTTGGGATACGTCGTATACGTTAAGAGCACGCTGTGATACGTTGTGAAAATTTGCAACACGTCGAGCCCGCGAAAAATTATTGAGCATGTTCAAAATTTCTCGACGTACTCAACGTGTGCTTAACTTACGTTCTGCATAAGTTCCCGATAGGTTCGTGGTACGTTAGACATACGTTTACAAACGTTGACATACGTTAGACATACGCTGACATACGTTAGAGGTACGTTTATCGTCTTAAGTTTTAGGTTGGACATATAGATTTACCCTTCTAGATATTTTAATAGTTATCATCTAGGCTGCGTTTACTTGAACTGGCAACACTTGTCCCGCCGTGTACGAAACTCAATTTCTGCAACGGTATAAGTCACGTGTTCGTTGTACGCCGAGGATACGCTGAGGATACGTCGAGCACGGCAGACATACGCTACGAATACGTTGGTCATACGCTCGCCGATCGCATACGCTGTGATACGCTGCCATAAGTTTGTTATAAGTTAGTGATACGCTATCAATACGTTAGTCATACGCTATGTATGCGTTTAATACGCTATGGATACGTCCATTCCATCACCGATGTTGACGCAATTCGTTGGGAAGTTGGACGTTCTTGGACGTTCTCGGACTCTGACAATTTTCGAGCTATTTTTTGAATACGTCGGCATACGTTTAGGCCACGTTCAGGCCATACGCTATGGTGTGACAGCGCCTTAACATGACGAGTTTCACATAAATTGGGTTGTCCATTCCTTTAGGGATGGCTTCCAGATTCGTACGGATTGAAAACCGTAGATCGGAGAGGGTAAACGCACTGGCTGTCCGTTCACGGGAGTTGTTCAATGCGTTCGCTAAGCATGGCTAAACACGTATTGGTTGGTCATTTTTTAACCGCGTTCCGTTTATCTACACAAAACTGTCCGTTTATCCCAGTGCTAAGCTTGGCTAAACTTGCATTGTTTAGTCATTATTTAACCGCGTTCTGTTTATCTTCACAAAACTGTCCGTTTATCCCAGTGCGTTTACCCTCTCCGATCTACGGTTTTCAATCCGTACGAATCTGGATGCCATCCCTTACCCATGTTATAGGAATGTTCATGAGCCTAACAAACTCTTCAATTTCGTCAATATGCAGCAGACATTTACTTCCATGGAGTGTATATCTATATCGGAGATCTAAATCTTATGAATTAGTTTTGAAAATGTTAATGTGAGTGCAAACCGATAAGCCCTGCTCTCGAAACTTTCAGGTACCTTTTATCGAAACTAAGGCGATGTCTTCTATTTTCGCAAATATTTGTTTTCACATTTTGTTATCACGCAACAAAATTTGGGATTGAGATTGACATATTGCAACTATAGATGACAGTTAAAGGTGTATGTTCCGATAGTGACATATCGATAGTTCGACGGTTCTATAGACCGACGGTTCTATAGTCCGAAAAAAAAATAAGGTTGAGAGTGGTATTTAGTTGGCCTACCTGGATAGCAAAGGGGACTAGTTAAATGGCCATAGAAATAAAATACAAATATATACTGTGGAATGTAACAAGTTTCCCTTCCAAGTGGAAAATAAATTTCTCAATTAAATGGAAATATTTTTTGAGTCTGTGTTATCCCTTTAAAAGATTTTTTTTTATTATTTAGAAGCATTCACGTTTATAAGGAGACTCACGTTTGAGTACGACAGTCAATCGCCGCCCGCGCATTACAGTTTGCGTCCACAAGGTGTTAGTTGCCCGAACCTATCAGCAATGGCTGCCGCCCAGAGCTAATTTTAGTTTATACATGTATGATCAGGATCGAGCATAATACACATCTCGACTACCATAAATAACTCATGACAGAATAGTGTTGAAGACTTCCGGTACTCAACACTTAATGTTGATATGTACGTGGTGCAGTAAATATGGCTATTTGGATCCGAATTGATAACATCATTACAAATATGTAGGCATTATCCAAAATAAGTGTACATCAGAAATGTTATGTGTGGGTATGTTTGAAATGTTTGGTAAAAAGTGGCGGCACCAGCATATACCGGGGGGCATAAAAAAATGGGAGGAAAGAAGAAAAAAAAATATGGCGGTCGTAGGCCAAGAAGAAAATAGGGTTGAGCTGACTGGAAGCGGGGGGGGGGGAGGGGGGGAATGCAAGTGGGGCCAACGGTCATGACTGAGGGTACCCCCTTGTAGTACCGCCTCTGCAAGGAATACGCTACGCTTGCAAAGAACACATGTCACACAGTTGTATATATTAGTTGTATTCTTCTGAATTAGAGTACAACCCGGGTGCAGAGCTGGAGATGAAACCACAGCATCAATTCAGAAAAATCAAAATTACCGTGAAAGAGAAAATGGTTTCGTCCAACCATAGAATATCCCCGTATTCTCTCTAATAATCTGGGTGTTTTTTAGGTGTCCGAAAAAATTTGAAAACAATGGCTCCGAAAGGGGAAAAACACAATAAAACCATATTTTCCGCATTAAGCATAGCTGTTGTATCTTTATTTACTTATTTTAAATCGCATATCGCATATCGTATAGTTTTTTTTCCAAATGTATGTGAGACATACCTTTTATCTTGCTGGCCTTTTGTCCAAATCAGGCTAACAAACATTGTTATGTTGTCCTCCACAACTTTCAGAGAGGAGGGGCGGGCGGGCGGATTTTTTTCTTCTTTTCTTTTACCAGCGGAAGCTCAAAGTTCAGCCAACAAGAAGTTGAAATCACTCTTAGAGTCGCACATATGTGTTATAAACACTTTATTTAATAATCAATGCCATTTAAACTGTTTTAAAAAAATCTGAAAACAAGAGAAAAAAATCTGTAAAAAAAGATCAGATTTTTAAAAATATCAATCTGAAAAAAATCGGAGCCGCCCTAAATCTGACGAGCGGGCGGTCGAGGACAACATAACATTTTGTTTGGCCTCATAGTGACTCACCCTGTAGGCACATGACAATAAGATTGGAATGTATAATCAATCAGATCATAGTGACTCACCCTGTAGGCACATGACAATAAGATTGGAATGTATAATCAATCAGATCATAGTGACTCACCCTGTAGGCACATGACAATAAGATTGGAATGTACAAACATGTTGTGACACCTGCTCCGCTGCTCGTACTATAATCTGTCCCTAATCAAAACTTAACACTTTCCACGCGGCAGGCGGCTGCAGACGACATTCCAAAATGTCACAAAATGTTTTAAAATTGTCAAAATTATTGAATTTCATTATCATATTTAAAATCCCCATGAGAAATGCATTGACATAAGTACAAACATGCCTAGTATTGAGTCAGTAATCCTTGAGATAGACTCTGAAAATTATGAAATATTTCTGAAAAAAACTGTTTTGTGTATGGTAAAAATAATAGCCGCGTGGAAAGTGTTAAGACTACTATCACTTCTTGCTACTAGCCAAAATCAATGGCATAAAACGGGTTATATCCATTTCATTAGATATATCTTTGTATGGGTGCTCGTTCAAATTATAAATGGGCTATTGCATTTGAAATTCGTACACCCTGTGGAAGACATCACCTTAATCGTCCCCCACAGGGAGTGTAAATTCCAAATGGGGTCATAACATAAATCGCCCGCTATCAATTCGGTCTGGTAAACCTATTGTTATCAATTACTACGAGAGGATTGCCTTGTTGTATATTTAAATTCGGTGCGTGTACGAGAGGTACTTCTTGCTAGGCTGCATGGGTGAGTTTCCATTATGTTGCAAATTACATCCACGCTCATGCGTGTAAACTACTCAATGGGCGTTGCAATACAGCCTGCTGGTTGCACACGAGACTTATGTCATATAGCAACCAGCTTTGATGGAAGGCGAATATTTAAATTTGGTGCCGGTTTTTAGGGCAGCAACTTATAGCGCTGCTAAGCGGGCCTTGTAGCGTAATGAACCTGCAGGATCCACACCACTAAATAAATCCCCATTGCCTACTTTGTTAAATGACCCCTAATAAAATGCAATTTCCTCGTATACAAAAAGCGACTGGTTACTCCAATTTTTCATTTCAGAAGAAGATCTTAGTCTAAGTATTTCTGCAAACAAGAAAAAAATGGCAAGGTGAAAGCAAACTGTTCGAGATGTGCGCCGTCAATGATACGCATGGGTATTGAGCGCCCAGGCCTATCCCAGGTTTAAAGGTATATTATGTGATTTTTCCAGGGAACGCCCTCAACATCGAAAAAAAAATTGAAAGCAGATTTTCTTGCAGTTTTACATTTCTGATCATAAATCGTACATACATTCCAAGTTACAGGGCGATACGATTCTTAATTACTACAAAATCATGGTTTTAGAGTGAAAATAAACTATCGGGTTAATACGACAGTTTATATTTTCACTCTAAATTCACTCTAAAACCATGATTTTGAGGTAATTAGGAATCGTATCGCTCTGTAACTTGGAATGTATGTACGATTTATGATCAGAAATGTAAATCTGCAAGAAAATCTACTTTCTAAAAAAAATCATGAATAGAGAAGACTATCTGGAAAAGATCACATAATATGCCTTTAACACTTTCCACGCGGCCATTATTTTTACCATATACAAAACAGATTTTTCATAAACCTTTCGCAATTTTCAAAATCTATCCCAAGTATTACTCAACCAATACTAGGCATGTTTGTACTTATTTCAATGCATTCTCCATGGTGTTTCCAAATTTGTTATTAAATTTAACAATTTTGACATTTTTGAAACATTTTGTGAAATTTTGGAATGTCTTCTGCAGCCGCCTGCCGCGTGGAAAGTGTTAAGTAATTATAATCAGTTATTGAAATCTCTAAAATGACTAACAAAGCTTACAACATTGGTCAAAAGAAGACACTTTTTGCACTGATATTATTTGGTAATCTTCATTCAACAATCATCCGATCAAAATGTTAGCCCAAAACACAACTTTTGGAGCATTTTCATATCGTTCACTTTGAGGAGTTTTATCCTACCAAATTCAACAGGCCTTTCATGCCTTTCGTCGTCTGCTCCATCATTTATTTAGTGGTGTGAAATCTATAGACTGTGTACATTAAAGGTAGATGACCCGATCACATTTTCGTAAAACAGAATTATTTCAAACATACGGAGATTTTCATATCATATGAAAGCTCGTATTTTTCTCATCATCATACTGAAATTTGACGGCCTAAATCGGTATAATTACGGAGAAATCGATGAAATAACGTCGAATTACCGCGAATGGTGGTAACCACCGATATAGTTTGTGTACTTCTCAATGGGTACAGTTCACAGCATCTTGTGCGTCTAAAATAAGAACCATTAGAGCTATGCAACTCAAACTTTGGAACACGACTTTTTTAAGGATGACCTTTCATGTAGAATAGAAAACTTCAAGTTGAAAATCGGAACATCTACCTTTAACTGTAATAGCCCACACGGTTACCATATATCAACTATAATACAACGTGCAATAAAAGTTAAGACCCTGTATTCAACGACCTTAAATCTGTGCAAACTCGCTCAACCGTAACATACTTTATATCATCGATACCCTCGTCTTTGACGGCTCCCTACCCCCGGGTAAGGGTAAGGTTGTACCCTCAATTCTTTTTTTTTCAAAATGAGCGCAAAAGATGTAAAAGAGATCACGTAGACGCTCTTAGGTCACTGTCCTTTGCGTTTTAGCGCAATTGGCGAAAATTGGGACCCCACTCCTACCCTTTGGAGGACGATAATATTATGTTGAAGAACGGAATTAAATTACACAAACTGTTACCGGGTGTTGAACCAGGTAATCACATTGTGAGATACGTACGGGAGTTCGCCCTCATTTTTCATGGAAAATGGGTTTTCTGCACCGAAGTAATACTTAGGTGTATATATTAACTACCATCTGAAACTATTTACCTTAATTCATGTTATATTTCAAAATCATTTCGATGTAGATCACATTGAAACTATCAGCAGAATGTAGCACATATGGCTTCACTCACATTTCTATCTAGCGCCATCACTTCAACCCTTTCTCCATTAATGATTATACGTTTGAGGATTCTTACATACTTTATCTACTTTACTTTTTCCAAATTTGATTTTTCTCACCAATCTATCCGTGCACCTTTTAAGATTGTTGAACATGATTATAACTATTTCACGTTCAATTGTTATATTTTTCATGGCCAATAAAGTTATGTTTCACATGGGCTACTTTTTTACACATGCACAATGATTCAAAAGAAAAACTCACACTTTATTTGCGAATATTAATTGGAATGTTCTTATTGTTTTATTTTCTTATTTTAGGATGCTATGCTTCCGCATCGCACAAAAGATTACGCAGGGATCTATTCAAGCACAATAGATACGACACCACCGTTCGCCCTGTGATTTTTACTAATACAACCACTGTGGTCGAAATGCAGTTCTTCGTGGCTCAAGTTCTAGATGTCGTAAGTATAGAAACACTTTCTATTCTCTAGTGGCCCTACTTCGAGATGTTTCTGTATTTAATATAGAAACACACATTTTAAATGTAAAGGTTCTATTTAACGAAGAGGCACATTATTATGGTTCAAGTTCCTAGATGTTGTAAATAGTGAAACATGTAATGTTCAGTGTCTAAAGTTCATGTTTAGCTAAAGATATAGACACGGGGTTTTGTCATCTGTTTTTCATAACAAGAATTCATTTCTTTTCACAGTAACATATATCTTTCAATTGACCAATTTAGGTCCCAGATTCTGGACTGTACTATAGTATCGTCCGATACTGGAACATCAGTATTGAACGATACTGGTACATAATTATGTACCAGTATCGAGCGATACTGGAACATAACTATGTACCAGTATCGTTCAATAGGCCTACTTACTACTACTACTTATTTCGATCTCGATCGGTCTTCGTGATGGCTCGCCATATTACTCTGTCCTTCATGCATGCTTTCATCTCCTCATCATCCAGTCCCGTGTCTTTCGCCAAGATGTCCAAGTATGTTAAGGCTGGGCGGCCGACAGATGTATGACCGTGTTTTTGGGTCTCCATAGCAGAAGGTCAGATACTATCTCATTTTCTCTTCTCATGCAATGCCCGGCAAATCTCATCCTTCGATCTGTGATGTGTTCTGATACCTTTTGTAAGTTTCCATACAGGTCTTTGTTCGGTACCTTGTCTTTCCAACTAATGTTGAGTGCAGTTCTCAGCATTCTAGTGTAGCATCCATCTAGAGATTTCTTCAGTCTGTTGGTGATGGTCCATGTCTCGGCTCCATACAGTAAAACACTTTAAAAAGTCGCTTGGAAAAGCCTGACTTTTATTTTTCGACAGAGGCTGGATGTCCACACTTTGTCCAGAGCATTGCAGGCCTTCCAAGCAAGTGATATACGTATTTGTATGTCATGCTGGCTACTACCTACCAAAGCTCACAGGTATTTGAAGTCCTCTAAGTTGTCTAGGTTACTTTCATCAGAGGTTTTTAGCTGTACCGTTTGTGTTTGGTGAAATACCATGCATTTGGTTTTCTTGGCATGCATCTGGAGCCCAGTTTTGAGCGCTGCTTCCTCAACATATTCCAGCAGCTTATGTGCCTGCTCCTTAGTGTCAGAAAGTAACGCTATGTCATCTGCAAAGTCAAGATCCGTGACTTTCTTTGGCCCTATTCTTCGACTTTGTCTAGACTTGATGGTGAATCCTAGTTCCTCTTCTCTCCAACGGATAAAAATTCTAATAAGCAATAATCAAGGATGATTATTAAAAGGTAGGGGGCAAGAGTATCTCCTTGGAGTACTCCTGCTAGGATGTCGAACAGTTCCATGTCGCCATCAGGTGATATAACTTAAGCTCTTGTGTTTCTGTTCGTTCAATACTGGGACAAATCTCAGTGGTATCATGTGTGCCAGTATCGCCCTATACTGGAACATAAAAACGTTCCAGTATCGCTCGATACTGGAACACAATTTGGTGTTCCAGTATCGACTGATACTGGAACAATAAAATCGTACCGATAGTTGTAACTTTCCAGTATTGAACACCAGTATCTGGGACCTAAAGTACATTTTGCCCTAATAATTTTATTCTCCCGGTGACAAAAACTAATCTCTCTAGTTATACGGGCAAACCAAACTCGCAATTGGACATTTCTGTGAATTTTCAACAATTTTCGAAATTTTTAACAACAACAACGTTTTTTTTTAAAAATTCAACAAAAAAAGTTCTTGCTTTAATTCTAACAAAATTGTTTTTCTTTTTAAATAAGGAAATTCCAAAAAAAAAATTCTAACACTAAATTCTACAAAATATTAACACTAAATTCTACAAAATTCTAACACTAAATTCTACAAAATGCTAAACCTAAATTCTACAAAATTCTAACACTAAATTCTTCAAAATTCTAACACTAAATTCTACAAAATTCTAACACTATTTTCTAAAAATTGAACAGGGTGGAATTTTTTTTCGCATTTACGTGAATATTCCTCAATAATCAAAATAATCGAATACTAGGCTAAGCCTTCTTTGCAAGTGATTAGTTACAACATTAAAAACTGACCTTAATAGTTAATGAGGATATGTAATGATAAAACAATGGCTTAATGAAAAAATGGGTGGATAAAATCGAATAATAAGTCATTGCAAACACACATCCTTACTCACACACCCCAACCCACCCCGCCCATACACTAACATTTCATAGCGTAATATTATTTTCTTAAAAAAGACTCAAAGTGTTGAGCAAATAGTGTTAGCTTCCGTAGTGCTGTTTTAAAAGCTTTATCAGACTTAAGAGAAACATATTAGGTATCATTCGGAAAATAAATCTATGGCTGTGTCTAGTCCGGATTTAGGTGCCAAATCAAAAGTCTGAAAGAAGCTAGGGTCATTCAAAAAGTTCTTCCTCCTCCTTACTCCCAAATCCAACAAAATCTCAATTGCGCAATCAAGGTACATATGGGCTCCGAAAGTTTAATGTTGGGAGCCCTACCCCTATACCAAAAATGTCGACGTTAAAGAAGGTGTCCGGCAAGCAAAACATTGTGCATTTTATGTTTGAAAAAGAATTATCGCGCCCAAATCACGTAGTAATATAGAACAAAACATCATACTTATCTTAAAAACCGAATAAACACTGCCATCTCTCAACATGCCATTTTTAAAATTCGCGGCAATCGAAAGTCCCGGCATCAATGAAGTCATAGTTATACAATGCACTTGCGTAAATTTGAGCACCAATAACCATGACGTCATTGATCCCGGGAATTTCGATCACCGCGAATTTTAAAAATGGCATGTTGAGAGATGGCAGTTTTTTATTCATTTTTATGATAAGTATGATGTTTTGTTCTATATAACTTCGTGATTTGGGCTTGATAATTATTTTACTAACATATAATGCACAATGTTGTGCTTGCTGGACACTTTCTTTAATTATAATATTTGCTAGCACGGACTATAATTCAACTACGATATTATTCTATTTAATAAATACCATACCAGGAGGTATTTTTATTTTAAATTTCCTAGTATTAAAGTTCAATGATAGCAAGACAGAAGCCTTATGCTTTGCTTCCCGTTTTGTGCCCTCGGATCCTGTGCCGACAGTTACTATCGGATCATCATCTGTAATTCCTTCTGCAGTTGCCCGTAATCTTGGTGTCGCCTTTGACAACGATCTCAGATTGACACAGCAAGTCAACAGCATCTGTCATTCCGCAGCATTAGCCATTTATAGACTTGTTCAAATTCGGATATCTTGATATGAAAACCACGGAAATGACTCATCCACGCATTTGTGACGTCACGCCTGACTACTGTAACTGTCTACTTTATGCCTTACCACAATATCTGATTGGTAAGCTTCAGCGTGTACAACATTCTGCGGCTAGGCTCACTGCGATGAAACGCAACCACGTCTGTGACATACTGAGGGACCTTCACTGGTTGCCAATCACCGAACGCATTGAATACAAGATGCTGCTTATAACTTACAAATGCCTTCATGGTCTGGCCCCTTCTTACCTGACAGAACTCTTGAAGAAACACGATCCTCCTCGGACTCTTAGATCTTCATCCATGGACCTACTGGATCCACCACGTGCAATTCATACCCGTACGTATGGCGAGCGTGCGTTTTCGGCGGCTGCCCCGAAACTGTGGAATGCGCTTCCCACCCACCAAGGTTCGTTCTGCTACCACTCTCGAACAGTTTAAGTGCAGGTTGAAGCACTACCTTTTCACTCGTTCGTAATTTGGCAAATCTGTATCTATATTGACTTTTGCGCTTCAATTGTGTTTTACCTTTTACTCATGTATATATATTGTTAATTTGTTAAGGTATTTTATGATTGTGCAGGTTGTGCGTTTTCTTAATTTTTAGTTTTTATTTTAAATTTATTGATTTTATCTTTGTGCGGCGCATTGAGTTTCCTTGCGGTCTGAAATGCGTCTTTTAAATGCCTGTTTATTATTATTATTATATATTAAAACAGTGTTCTTGCAGCTCCTCTTGCGAAGCCTCGTCCTTCCAAACGGGGAAAACAACAAAACACATCTACACTCTTAAACAACGGGGTCAAATACGCACCTAACCTAAGAAACGGATTTAAAATATTGACCACTTTGTAAATTTGACACCATTTTAAGGTTATATGCGTAATTTGATTCCGTGGTTTTAAGAGTGTACATATGTTTGGATCACACCAGAAAAAAAGTAAAATAGGATTTCAAATTCATAAATGTGGCTGTGATTCGCGATTTTGATTCACGGGAAACATCATAATGGCTGGCGTTATAATAGTGAAATTATTGGGGAGTAGGTAGCTAACTCATTGAATGACCCTCATGTGAAATATGAGCTTAAACTAATTTTGTTACTGTTCTATTCGGGATTTACGATTGAAATGAATCAGACATCATTGGCGTCAGTTTCCGTTTGACGTGCGGATCGAAAGCCTTTGATGCCACTTTAATGCCACTGAATCGACATATTTTTATCCCAAACTAATGACAAAGTCAGTTTTCTATAGATGCATTGTATACAGTCGTCGTCGTTTTATGGATCATGGTGGGGTACCGCGCCATTTTGTCCCGAAGCAATGGTCATGACGTCATATTTTGGTCGATTTTCTGAACTTTTGTATTGGATTTACGTGCAAAATATATGCCCTTGGCAGCATACTTTCCCGGGTGTGTGGGTGCACTTTAAAATGTTCTAAAATGGACGGATATCTAACCAATTTGATTAAAAAACACGATCCACACACCTCAGAATTGCAAAAAAAGCATAAAACAAGTCCACTTTTTTGTGCCTTTGAACAGAGTGGCGGCCGGGATTGTAGAATTTAACACATTAACCCATGACCCATGATATAAATAAATTATTTGCAATGGCTTTTTCCAATTAGCACGGTTAGTGTAGTGGATAGAACGTCGACACGAGGAGCAAAAGGTTGTGGGTTCGAGCCCCATTAGGAACACTTTTGTTTTATATGCTGGATTTGCTTAGCCTGCCGGCATCATCTGTATGCTTGCCCACACGGACGACCACTGCTGGCGTTTACCGAATAAATTACGCCATTTGTTCTCATCGAAAATGTCAAAAAAAATTACCGTTCTTTTAAAAATAAGGATTATAATCAAATTACAAACATATTTTGTGCGAGAGCAACATACACATTTGGCAAAAATGGCACAATAAATAAATGGATATGGTTAAATAATAAAACTATCGCAATTACAGTCGTGGATCTCTGTGGCGTGCGTAGGTTGGCCATGTCGTTGGCAATCGGAAATCACGGGTTCGAATATTCCTTTTATTTTTGTATTTTTTAAACTTGATGGTGGATTAATGTAACATCATTGTTATGTCAATTTTTATCAATTATAAATGCCACCAATGCGTTTATAGTTTTCTTTTTATTTATTTATCTATCATAAATGTATCCTTGATTTATTTAACTTTGTATCTAAACAATTAAAATGCGTAAACAGTTATATTGCTCGATAAATAGAGTGATTTAACTTGAGTTCGGTTTGATTAATGATAGCAAAACTTGTTGTAAAACCATTTTACCAGTGTGTCCAAATTTCTCCTTTGCACACTTTGGTAATACATTCAGAGATGTCACTTTTCAAGCTTGTTATAGCTAGTTATAGCTAGGCTCAATTATAAGCAAGTTTGCGACCGGGTTTGCGACCTCTATGATTTTAGGCTGGTAACACAATCCCACAGTGCATTTCGTTAAAACAGTGTAAATTATTTTTCCACGATACGTATCACGTGATAACCACGATCTTTTTCGCAAAATATCGAAACATGGCGCGGTACTCCCCCCCCCCCCCCCCCCCCCCTAATGGCTGATTATTGGTGACTCTATTGAAGATGGAGCGCCACCGTTGTCTATGAATTGTGGCAAGCGATGAGCAGAGATAAGGCAAAAAAAAAAGTAGACTTGCCCTTTCCGACCGACCCGAATTTTCGGAAATCTAGGGTTGCTATTTTGTGGGTTTTTTTCAAAAAAAAATAAAAACATTACACATTTTTTTTAAAAAAACCCAATTAAAACAATTAAGTAGGGTGTTTTTTTAGTAGTATTGAGTAGTATCTGTTTGTTTAAAAATCATTAAAAAAATCAACAACAAAAATCTTTAAAACGTGTTTTTGTGTAGGATCTCCCTGTAAAATAATTTTAAAAAATCCGACCGTCCGACCCAGACTCTGGCCCTGAAAGGGCAAGTCAACCCTTTTTGTTTTTGGCCTAAGCGATTGACCATTTGCTTTGCAATGCCGTCAGTCCAACGGACCAATTGGTTTGCCACGTATTTACGCCTTCCTTCGACAGCTCCTTGTATTATCATTTTTCTCGAGTGTCACCCTCTTGTCTAGCAATATCTCCAAAGTATGGTAGTTTGTTTGTGCAGACTGTTAAACAATATAAAAAAATACAGTTACATTTCAGTCTCACTTTCCACGCGGCTATAAGTTTTACCATTATACAAAACAGATTTTTTTTCTTCTTCAGAAACCTTTCCCAACTTTCTAGGTCTACCTCAAGAATAACTGAACCAATAAGAGGCATGTTTGTACTTATTTCATTGCATTTCTCATGGTGATTCCAAATATAATAAAGAAATTCAATACTGTTGACATATTTGAAACATTTTGTCAACATTTTTAATGTCATCTGCAGTCGCCTGCCGCATGTAAAGCGTTAAGAGTAGCTGCAGTGAGAGTAATGTGTCTTAGTGCAATAAATAATATCACTGGTTACCAGAATCAAATCAGTTGGGGTTTATAGTTCCAATCAATTTCGTCGTTTTTGAGCATTACAAATGTTGTCTGACGTAGCCAAAAGGCCTCAGCAGACTCCACAACGCTCCAACGATGAGCGCAAGCGTTGACCACCATTGACCAGCTGCGTCATTTTGTTGTGGTGGAGCTACTATACACATGTGCAAGAGCGCAAATATTTCGCGCGTTGTGGAGTCTGCAGAGCCCTTAATTGAAATGATGGCCTCATTGGGATCATCATGCAGGACTTCACTTTCTTTTATCGTTTGGAGGAGATTACTTATTATTGGATTATGTGCACAATAGTATTGTCGCCCCCTCAGGTCTACTCTCCGGCGTTATTGCTTTACAGGAGGAGAGATGTATGAAAATCTAACACCAGTATGCTTAGTTGTTAGAATGACCTTTTAAACGCTGTGTTCACGAATGTATAGGCAGAGATACATTGATTTCAATAAATAACAATATATTTAAAGATCGCAAACCATCAAAGAACTTAAAATGGCGGACAGTCTTCGACTTACAACCCATCGAGAAGCTGTGGCCAAGTTTAAAGAAACAAGTATTTGAGCCTCCATATTGCAAAACAATAGACCAACTTGTTACCAGGGTGCAAACTATTTGAGAAAATATTTCAAAAGAAACCCTGGCTAGCCCTGTCCATCGTTTAACATTGGAAAACCCGTGTGTTATAATGTATTAACCACCATAGGGAGAATAATTTCTAGTAAATATGTAGAAATACCAAATTTGAACAGACGACAGTTCCAAACATATTCAAGATATTTCTCTCTTTCTGTCTTTCTGTCTTTCTCGTCTTCTTCTTTTCCTCCTTTTCTTCTTTCTCATCTTCTTTCTATCTTTTGTCTCTCTTTCTTTTTTTCTTTCAAGATACTAAAATACTAGTTTATGCGCCCATGATACACGTTTGACACGAGCGCGTTAAATATCTCAATTGCCCTAAAGCAGTCTGTGCAATCCATCAATGATTAATAAATAATTGCGTATAGGTCCCAGATTCATTAAATCGAACGAAACACAGTTCTTAAAACAGAATTGCAAAGTAATTCCTCTGTGTTTGACACCTTCTTCAAACTATCACCAATTAATCCCTATCTCTATTTTGATGATTAAAGAAAGCTATCGTTCACTGTAATTTGAACAGCGAGTATCGTGTGATAGGCTGACTCCCTTGTGCAGATCAAAAACGGTCTGAAATGTATCCATGCTTATTTTGGATTACTTTTACATTGATAAGAGTATAGTACTAGTAGGTCATGATGAAAGTATACAGATCATTAGCCCATCAACCACATTTCTTAACACTGTCCACGCGGCTATTGGTTTTACCCTATACAGATTTGTCAGAAACATTTCCCAACTTTCAAGGTCTATCTCAAGGACCAATATTAGGCATGTTTATACTTATTTCAATGCATTTCTCATGGTGAATCCAAATATGATAATGAAATTCAATAATTGTGACATTTTTGAAACATTTTGTGACATGTGACCAGGAGTAAACTCTAAATCGGTGCTTCGGAACAATTATCTTCTTGATCCAACATTTCAATGTAGCTTAATATTGTTCTGTATGCCCGATGTGCTGTACGTTACCGTCAAAGACACGTCTCCTGCCGGGTCATATAACATTACTTTAATTAAACATTTTCTTTGTAAGTATCACATGGAAAGCCTTATCTCTCAGCGGCATATGTAGAATATTTCGCTGTATAGAAATTGTGGTTTATGATAAAAAGAGTCTACAAAATTGGAATGGGTGAAAGAAGGGTTTTTACACTGGTATCTGATGGGATTTGGGTTTTTGTTCAAGTTTAATACCATGAAGACATGTGCCGCTTAACACTTTCCACGTGGTTATAAGTGTTACCATGTACAAAATAGATCTGTCAGAAACCCTTCCTAATGTTAAAAGTCATTCTCAAGGAATTTTGAACCAATACTCTGCATGTTTGTGCTGTTTTCAATGCATTTCTCACGTTGATTCCAAATATGGTGATGAAAAGTACTAATTTTGAAATTTTGTCTGCAGACGCTTGCCGCATGAAAAGTGTTTACCAGTATCATATACAGTTAGTAGGTCTATATTATAATACTTCAGTCGACGTACCATGTGACCAGGAGTAAACTCTAAATCGGTGCTTCGAAACAATTATCTTCTTGATCCACCATTTCAATGTAGCTTATAATATTGTTCTGTATGCCGGATGTGTTATACTTTACCGTCAAAGAAATGTCTCCTACCGGGTCATATGAAATTTAATTAATTGAACGTTTTCTTTATGATTATTTCATGGAAAGCCTTATCTCTCAGCAGCAGATGCAGAATGTTTCACTGTATAGAGATTGTTGTTTATGATAAAAAGATCTCTACAAATCTGGAATGGGTGAAAGATGGATTTGTACACCGGTAGCTGATGTTTGTTTTGTTTGTTGTGTAAGTGTAATACAATGAAAGACATGTCCCGCTAAATACTTTCCACGCGGTTTTTAGTGTTACAATATACAACATAGCTTTTTCAGAAACCTTTCCCAACTTTCAAAGTCTATCTCAATGATTACTGATTCAATACTATGCATGATGGTACTTATTTCAATGCATTTATCATTGTGATTCCAAAATTGGGGTGAAATCACTATTTTTGACATTTTTGTAACATTTTGTGAAATTTTGGAAGTGTCGTCTGCTTCATACACATTTTATTTGACGCAGAATGCATGATCGGGGAAGAGTCGTGTAGAGGCAAATATTACAGGGTTGTCCGAAGAACGTTGACATTGTTTAAAGAGTAGCAGATCTTACCAATATTTCAGAGACATTTATATTTGTTTTTAAATTATCCTAAACTAATGGCAACATTAGAAATTGTCAAAAATTAGTTGATTTTCAAGTCACGAAGATCTCATTCAGACTTTTTCAGATTTGATCCTGTCTAGCTTCAAAAAATGTAAATGAAAGTATAGAGGTCATGATTAAAGTATGTACAGAATATTTGTTGATCAACCGCATTTCGTAACCAACCTATAGTATCATACGCAGTAAACCTTCAGTGGACGTACCATGTGACCAGGAGTAAACTCTAAATCGGTGCTTCGAAACAATTATCCACATTTCAATGTAGCTTAACATGTTTCTGTATGCTGGATGTGCTGAGTCAAAGGAATATCTCCTGCTGGGTCGTATAGCCTTTAATTAATTAAACATTTTCTTTATGATTATCACATGGAAAGCCTTATCTCTCCGCAGAAGATGTAGAATGAATGTTGCGCTGTGTAGAGATTGTGGTTTATAATAAGATCTCTACAAACTTGGAATGGGTGAAAGAAGAATTTGTACACTGATATATCTGATGTTGTTTTGTTTTTTATTTAAGGTTTGATATTAATACAATGAAAGACATGTCCCGCTTTGCTAAGCTTAAGGGTAACGTTTAATCAACAGATCAGCGGCCGCTTCATATTTTTTTTATTTAACACAAAATGCATGATCGGGCAAAAGTCGTGTAGAGGCATTTTATTTAAGGGTTGTCCAAATAAAGGGTTTTTTTTATCTTTTAAGTTTAATAATCGTTCTTTCTTCAGTTACAAATACTTCATGATTACAAATCGCCACTCTTTTCTATCACAATCACATACATGTATATCAAATCAAACATGTTCAGTTTAAATTACAAACCTATTACATATATTTACTATTCCTTGTATCTTCTATGATATGTAGCTTCAAAATATGATATAGTTTCAAGTTACACATCTCATTGTTACGCTCAGTCATCTGATCAATGTAAATTGATGCTATTTAAATTGTCCAAATAAAGTTGTCATTTTTTATCGAGTAGCTGATCTTACCAGCATACAGTATCTTACCAACATTATACTATTATTTTAATTATCCTAAACTAAGGGCAACATTAGAAATAGTGAAACATCAGTTGATTTTTAAGTCTTGAAGATCTCATTCAGACTAGCTTTATGTCTGATTCAAAATGTGTAACTTAGAGTTTGACTGTATGCTCAATGTATGTTCTATATTAGCTTTTTAACGAGTTCATTACTAGTTCATCCCATTAAAAGTTTGAGACTATCCTAGCCAAGCTGTTCAAGAAAGTCCAGGGTAATAAATCTTCCCCCTCCTACACCATTTCTCTGATTGAGTTCACACCACCTGTGTATTGCTGCTGGTCGGGTATCATTCCTTTTTATAATTTTCTGGTTGGAACTAGAAGCCAAAAGTGTGACTTTTGAAAGTTGTTGTGTTAAGAAATTTAAATTTGAATTTGTTATAAATTAATAAGTGCTATTTCAAATTTTGTCTAATCAAAAGTTGAAATTTCGAAAATAAGTCACAATATAAGTATCCCTCGAGCAGAATTTAGTTTTAAAAATTAGCTCAATGGCGGCTAAAAGTCAATATGTGGCAAGACATGTGGCAAGACTGTAGACTGGCATTTGGCGATGCAAGGTCCCGACATGTGGTCCAGCAGGGTGTCCATGGAGCAAGTACTAGTTTCATGGCCTGCCAAACTGTCAACAAATATATCACAAAATAAACAGGTAACTGGAACTTAATGTCAATTAAGTACAACTTGGTGTGTTTACTGTATGATACACAGTGTGGGAGTAATCAGATAATCCCCAAACCAATATCGTAAACAAATTCATCACTTCAACCTTGTCTGGTTATTAAGCTCGAATATTTCCCTGTTGTTACACAAAGTGGGCGTCCACGTTTTGGTACTCACTTTAATTCAATTTTTTAGTTACAAATGCATTCGTATATTTTTCTTCTTCTCATCTCTTATTACTTGCAAAATAGAGACGAATATCATAAACAAAATTATGTCTCGCATTAAACCATTCATTTGTGGTTAAGCTCGAAGATTTTGTCTGTTGTTTATTATTGTATAACCTGATAGAAGTAATAAATACGCAAACCCGCTCACGTTATTACGTATTCCCCATTTACTTAAATTAGGTGCCATATCTAACTGTCAGCAATACATAGATATATAAACATATAATTACATAACGATGTGTGGATTTAGGAACGAAACTTAATAATGGAACGACTTCGCCATTAATTATGATTGTCGCCTGCGGAGAATGTTATATACATTATTGTATGTTAGCTAAACAAGTGTCTATATCACCGCTGCGGGTGCTGTTACCGTGTTTCTATAATATAGTTGTATGATATAAAAGCATATTTGATTTATTACATCTATCATCGGCACGCTATTAATAATGGATGTTATATAATGGTTTTTTGGATTATATATACTGCGTGCGTACAGGTATACAACGTTCGAAGTCTATTACAATTGGAATGCTCTCTGACCGGCCCATCTTTTTAGTGTCTTTGACAAATGTCTGTAAAAGTTGAAGTTTGATAAGACATGTTAGAGAAGGATGGTAAGATTAGGTACGGTAGAAATAGTAGAATCCTAAGATTATTTACGGTAAAATCCTAAGATTAGGCTATCCAGGTTCTTGAGTAAATAACAAAATGGACCCAGTCGTAAAAGAAATATTGCTAAAAAGTATAACGTTAAAGGGACATTGAGAGATACGTATGGGATTGCGCCATCAATTATCCTAGAAATCAGGTTTTTTTGCATCAAAGTAATACTTAGGCATATACTAACTATCATCTAAAACAGTTAACCAACATTTGCCGTTAATCATATAAAATGTCATGATTTTCTTAGTTTCGATATGATCATATCGAAACTAGGTGCTGAATTCGGAAGTTATGCTATCGTTTTACACTTAGACTTTCGCGGCAAATCTCAACCCGGAAGTGCCGGTTTTGGCTTATTCGGCATGAAGGCGATGTCGGAATTGTACGACATTTTGGATTTGGGCTATGTTGATGATTATCTTTACGTTATTTGCTCATTTAGTATATCGATACATCTCTCAATGCCCGTTTAAAGGCATGCATATACCCTGTCACATAAGGTTCATATTGTCGACGTTAATATCTGCAGCTGTCCACGGATCAACCTAACAATATATGCAGTTGACTGATAGGGCAACTATGCCTGCATCCTTCGCACTCCTTTATTATAAGACATTTGGAATGAATACCCTTCCCCGGGACCCTTCCTCATTTCTGCTAAAGCGACTGATTCCTATACTCAAATAAAACAATGTACAACATTGTTAAAACGTCCTGGGTGTAGAATTGCGCAAAACAAATGCATTATCAACTGTTAAGGTACATGTACGTGTTGGGTAGAGGAATGTATTAGGTTAATAATGGATAGTGGCGGAAGGGAGTGGACAATACTGCTAGATTTGTGTATGCTATAGTTTTGGAGTGTATTACCTAGTCAGTTACTTATTTTGAGGACTGTATGGATCCCTGGAGATAGACACGTGGAATGGGCAGTTGTTGGTAATCTTATAATAAGGAATAGTATTATATCACACTAGGTATACAATGGATATCACTTACAAGAGAGACTTGAAGCAAGTCTAAACAAACGTACATGACATATACCAACAATGTCTATAGGCGACAATAATTAACGACACAATTGTACGAGAAGATGTTCTACCATTTTTTCGGCTACCGAAATCCTTTTAAATCGATTTGTAATTAGCTGGTCTATTTATACATGTATGATTATAATTGAAAGTTATAAGGGTCCATATCCAAACTCTGAGTGCTTTTAAATTGTTTTTCTAGCGATTTCAAAGCACTTTTCCAACGAAATACCGTTGGAAAAGCGCTTTTAAATCGCTAGAAAAATGATTTAAAAGCACTGAGAGTTTGGATATGGACCCTAACATGTTTGCAATAGGACTATTTCTTTTACATCAAACTCTTTTCTTCCAATATTCCCTAAAATTAAATCTTGAATCCTAAACAAAAACTAATTTATGACTGTATGTACACGGTTCATCCTACTTTATTAATCAGATTTGAGATTATTTAATTATCTTAATTAATACTTCAGTAAATGATGTAAAGCATGCTTGCATCATTTTTAACCACAATGGCATAAGACGTAAGTATATGCATGATAAGAAACCTCTATTACAGAACAACACTCCATTTTCACCCATATATAAGGCAGTTATCTACTCCTCCTCCTCCTCCACTTCCTCAACCACCCTGACTAATTATACTTAACCGGCTGTATCAATAAATCAAAAGTGATATATTTGTTCTCACTTTAGATTATTAAAGGGTATTAAATTACCTTTAAAATAAGACCAAACACAATTCAATCTGATAGATGGATACACAAATATAATAGCCTAAAGACAAAAAATTAAAACAAAATGTAACAAAACCACCTTTTATAGGTGCCGAGGTTATAAACGTGTCCATAAGCGGTAGACCAGTAGCTTCTGTAATGCCGTCAGTCTAACGGACCATTGGTCTGCCACGTATACGCCTTCCTTCGACAGCTCCTTGTATTATCATTTTCTAGATTGTCACCCTCTCGGCTGGCAATATGTCCAAAGTATTGTAGTTTGTTTGTGCAGACTGTAAAATAACTTTAAAAAGAATACAGTTACATGTAAGTCTCACTTACCACGCGGCTATTATTTTTACCATATACAAAACAGATCGGATGTGTATAGGCAGAGATATATTGATTTCAATAAATAACAATATATTTAAAGATCGCAAACCTTCAAAGAACCTACAAATGGCGGACAGTCTCCTGACTTAAATCCTATCGAGAAGCTGTGGCAAGGTCTAAAGGAACAAGTATTTAAGCCTCCATATTGCAAAACAATAGACCAACTTGTTACCAGGGTGCAAACTGTATGGGAAAATATTTCAAAAGAAACCCTGGCTGGCCCTGTCCATCGTTTAATATTGGAAAACCCGTGTGTTATAATGTATTAACCACCATAGGGAGAATAATTTCCAGTAAATATGTAGAAATACCAAATTTGATCAGACGACAGTTCCAAACATACACAGAATGTTTCTCTCTTTCTGTCTTTCTGTCTTTCTCTTCTTCTTCTTTTTCTCCTTTCCTTCTTTCTCATCTTCTTTCTATCTTTCTTCTCTCTTTCTTTTTTTCTTTCAAGATACTAAAAGACGCGCCCATGATACACGCTTGACAAGAGCGCGTGTAAAATTTCTCAATAGCCCTTAAGCAATATACGAAATCCAACAATGATTAATAAATAATTGCGTAGGACCCAGATTCATGATATGACCCGGCAGGAGACATGTCTTTGACGGTAACGTACAGCACATCGGACATACAGAACAATATTAAGCTACATTGAAATGGTGGATCAAGAAGATCATTTTTCGTAGCACCGATTTAGAGTTTATTCCTGGTCACATGGCACGTCGAGTCATCGACTGAAGTATAGGCCTAATGCATAATATGATACTGATTAATACTTACCACGCAACAGGCGTCTGCAGACGACATTGTAAAAATGTCTGCAGACAACATTCAAAATTGTCACAAAATGTTTCAAAAATGCTACAATTATTGAATTTCATTATCGTATTTGGAATCACCATGAAAAATGCATTGAAATAAGTACAAAAATGCCTAGTATCTGTGCTTGAGATAGACCTTGTTTAGTTGGGAAATGTTTCTGAAAAATCTGTCCTGTATATGGTAACACCAATAGCCGTGTGGAAAGTGTAAATAAATGCGGTTGATGAACTAATGTTCTGTATACTTACATCATGACCTACTATACTCTCATCAATGTAAAAGTAATCCAAAATAAGCTTGGATACATTTCAGACCGTTTTTGATCTGCACGAGGATGTAAGCCTATCACACAATACTCGCTGTTCAAATTACAGTGAACGATAGCTTTCTTTAATCATCAAATAGAGATAGGGATTAATTGGTGATAGTTTGAAGGTGTCGAACACAGAGGAATTACTTTGCAATTCTGTGTTTCGTTCGATTTAATGACTCTGGGACCTACGCAATCATTTATGCACTGATTGCTTTAGGGTAATTGAGATATTTAACGCGCTCTTGCTTGAAAGAAAAAAAAGAGAGAAGAAAGATAGAAAGAAGATGTTTCAAAAATATCAAAAATAGTGAATTTCACCCCAATATTTGGAATCACTATGATAAATGCATTGAAATAAGTACCATCATGCATAGTATTGGATCAGTAATCATTGAGATAGACTTTGAAAGTTTGGAAAGGTTTCTTAAAAATCTATGTTGTATATTGTAACACTTATAGCCGCGTGTGTATAAAGTGTTAAGCGGGACATGTCTTTCATTGTATTACACTTTAACAACAAACAAAACAAACATCAGCTATCAGTGTAAAAATCCTTCTTTCACCCATTCCAATTTTGTAGAGATCTTTTTATCATAAACCACAACATCTCTACAGCGAAACATTCTACATCTGCTGCTGAGAGATAAGGCTTTCCATGTGATAATCATAAAGAATATGTTTAATTAATTAAATTCCGTATGGCCCGGCAGGAGATATTTCTTTGACGGTAAAGTACAGCACATCGGGCATACAGAACACTAATATTAAGCTACATTGAAATGGTGGATCAAGAAGATAATTGTTTCGAAGCACCGATTTAGAGTTTACTCCTGGTCACATGGTACGTCGACTAAAGTATTATAATATAGACCTACTAACTGTATATGATACTGATTAACACTTTCCATGCGGCAGGCGTCAGCAGACAACATTTCAAAATTAGTACATTTCATCACCCTATTTGGAATCAACGTGTGAAATGCATTGAAAACAGTACAAACATGCAGAGTATTGGTTCAGTAATCTTTGAGATTGACTTTTAAAACTAGGAATGGTTTCTGACAAATCTATTTTGTACATGGTCACACTTATAACCGCGGGGAAAGTGTTAAGCGGCACTTGTTTTCATGGTACTAAACTTGAACAAAATCCAAAAAAAACTATCAGATACCGGTGTACAAATCCTTCTTTTACCCATTCCAATTGTAGAGATCTTTTTATCATAAACCACAATTTCTATATAGCGAAACATTCTACATATGCCGCTGAGAGATAAGGCTTTCCATGAGATACTTAAAAAGAAAGGGTTTAATTAAAGAAATTTCATATGACCCAGCAGGAGACATTTCTTTGACGGTAAAGTACAGCACATCGGGCATACAGAACAATATTAAGCTACATTGAAATGGTGGATCAAGAGGATAATTGTTTCGAAGCACCGATGTAGAGTTTACTCCTGGTCACATGGTACGTCGACTGAAGTATAGGCCTACTGCATAAGGGACGCACCATTGGATTTTCAGGGGGGGGGGGATGGAAGTTGGGGTCGGACATTTCTTTGACGGTAAAGTACAGCACATCGGGCATACAGAACAATATTAAGCTACATTGAAATGGTGGATCAAGAAGATCATTGTTTCGAAGCACCGATTTACTCCTAGTCACATGGTACGTCGACTGAAGTATAGGCCTAGAGCCTAATATAATACTTATGAATACTTTCCACGAAACTGGCGTCTGCAGAAAACATTCACAAATGTCACAATTATTGAATTTCATTATCATATTTGGAATCACCATGAGAAATGCATTAAAATAAGTACAAACATGCCTAGTATTGGTCCTTGAGATAGACCTTGAAAGTTGGGAAATGTTTCTGAAAAATCTGTCTTGCATAGGGTAAAACCAATAGCCGCGTGGAATGTGTAAAGAAATACGGTTGATGAACTAATGCTCTGTATACTTTAATCATGACCTTTTATACTCCATCAATGTAAGAGTAATCCAAAATAAGCTTGGATACATTTCAGACCGTTTTTGATCTGCACGAGGATGTCAGCGTATCACGCAATACTCGCTGTTCAAATTACAGTGAACGATAGCTTTCTTTAATCATCAAATAGAGATAGGGATTAATTGGTGATAGTTTGAAGTGTCGAACACAGAGGAATTAATTTGCAATTCTGTGTTTCGATCGATTTAATGAATCTGGGACCTACGCAATTATTTATTAATCATTGATGGATTGCACAGATTGCTTAGGGCTATTGAGATATTTAACGCGCTCTTGTCGAGGGCGTATCATGGGCGTATAAACTATATTTTTAGTATTCTGAAGGAAAAAAGAAAGAAAAAAGAAAGAAAGAAAGAAAGAAGATGAGAAAGAAGGAAAGAAAAAAGAAAGAAGACGAGAAAGAAAGAATCGCATTTGTTTTGCGCAATTCTACAACCAGGACGTTTTAACAATGTTGTACATTGTTTTATTTGAGTATAGGAATCAGTCGCTTTAGCAGACATGAGGAAGGGCATCCGGGGAAGGCTATCCATTCCCAATGTCTTATAATAAAGGAAGTGGAGGCTCTACACCTGTCAACTGCATACATTGTTAGGCTTATCCTGTGGACAGCTGAAAATATCAACGTCGACAATATGAACCTCATGTGAGAGGGGGATATGCATGCCTTTAACGTTATACTTTTCAGAAATATTTCTTTTACGACTAGGTCCATTTTGTTATTTACTCAAGAACCTGGATAGCTTAATCTTAGGTTTCAAACCCAAAGAAGATTTCTTGATGTACCCCATCATGCTTAGCGCCCCTACAGTATCAGCAGGGCTGATAACCAAAAGAAACAGTGCCACACATGTGTTAAAGTAATTAACAGCTGGAGGTCGTCTGACATCTACCATAGTAATACATGGTGCAGAGAGGGTAAACTTAGCCACAAATGAAAGAAGTTGAATCCCAACTAAAACTTGTATTTATAAAAATATCGGACCTTTAAGAAAATCAAGAGAGGGCTGTATTAAAGACACGTCAATCATATTACTTGCAACAGGATTTTCTTAAAGACACTCGTCTAACAACTTTATAAGCATTTTCTTGCACTGTAATCAGTGGTCATGTGATGAAAGTGAAGCATCCTGGGGTGCATCAAGAAATCTTCTTTGGATTCTACCGTACACAATCTTAGGATTCTGCAATTTCTACTGTACCTAAACTTTCTCTAACATGTCTAATCGAACTTCAACTGTTACAGATATTTTTCAAAGACACCAACAATATTGGCTGATCAGAGAGCATTTTAACTGTAATAGACGTACGCAATACCCATTTCTTATTCGCATAAACTTCGAACGTTGTATATCTGTACGCACGCAGTATATGTAATCCAAATAACCATTATATAACATCCATTATTAATAGCGTGCCGATGATAGATGTAATAAATCAAATTATGTTTTTATATCATACAACTTTATTATAGAAACATAGTAACAGCACCCGCAGCGGTGATATAGACACCTGTTTAGCTAACATACAATCATGTAGATAACATTCTCCGCAGGCGACAATCATAATTAACGCCTGATTTCAACGCGAAGTCGTTCCATTATTAACATTCGTTCCTGAATCCGCACATCGTTATGTAATTAGATGGATATATATCTATGTATTGCTGACAGTAAGATATGGCACCTAATTTAAGTACATGGGGAATACGTAAATACGTGAGCGGGTTCGCGTATTTATTACGTCTATCAGGTTATACATTAATAAAAAACAGACACATCTTCGAGCTTAACCACAAATGAATGGTTTAATGCGAGAAATGATTTGTTAATGACATTCGTTTCTATTTTACAAGTAATAAGAAAAAAATATACTAATGCATTTGGAACTAAAAATGGAATTAAACTGAGTACCAACACTTGGACGCCCACTTCGTGTAACAACAGGGAATTCTTCGAGCTTAATAACCAGACAAGGTTGATGTGATGAATGTGTTTACGATATTGGTTTTGGGATTTACCTGATTACTCCCACACTGTGTAGCATACAGTAAACACACAAGTTGTACTCAATTGACATTACGTTCCAGTTACCTGTATATTTTGTGATATATTTGTTGACAGGTTGGCAGGCCATGAAACTAGTACTTGCTCCATGGACACCCTGCTGGAACCACTGCTGGACCTTGCACTACAGTCTTGCCAAATGTCTTGCCACATATTTACTTTCAGCCCCCATTTGGGCTAATTTTTAAAACTAAATTCTGCTCTAGGAATACTTTATTGTGACTTATTTTCGAAATTTTTACAAAATCTGAAATATCTCTAATTTTTATAACAAATTCAAATTAAATTTTGTTTAACGCAACAACTTTCAAAAGTCACACTTTTGGCTTCTAGTTCCACCCAGCAAATTATATAAAGGAATGATACCGGACCAGCAGCAATACACAGGTGGTGTGAACTGTGCACTAAATCAGAGACATAGTGTAGGAGGGGGAAGATTTATTACTCTGGACTTTCTTGAAAAGCGTGGCTAGGATAGTGTCAAATTTGTCTACATCTTCCGCCGAGAGATAAGGCTTTCCATGTGATAATCAAAGAGAAAATGTTTAATTAATCAGATGCTATATGGCCCAGCAGGAGATATTCCTTTGACTCAGCACATCCGGCATACAGAAACATGTTAAGCTACATTAAAATGGTGGATAATTGTTTCGAAGCACAGATTTGTTTCGAAGCACAGACTCCTGGTCACATGGTACGTCGACTGAAGTATACGTTTACTGCGTACGGTACTATAGGTTTACTGCGTATGATACTGGTTACGAAATGCGGTTGATGAACTTATGTTCTGTACATACTTTCATCATGACCTCTATACTTTCATTTACACATTTTGAAGCAACACAGAATCAAATCTGAAAAAGTCTGAATGAGATCTTCGTGACTTGAAAATCAACTAATTTATGACTATTGCTAACGTTGCCATTAGTTTAAGATAATTTAAAAAAAGTACAAATGTCTCTGAAATATTGGTAAGATCTGCTACTCTTAAAAAAGTGTCAACATTCTTCGGACCACCCTGTAATATTTGCCTCTTTACGACTTTTGCCCGATCATGCATTCTGCACCAAATAAAATGTTTATGAAGCAGACGACACTTCTAAATGTTCACAAAATGTTTCGAAAAATGTCAAAAAGAGTTAATGTCACCACAATATTTGGAATCACCATAAGAAATGCATCATAAGTACAAACATGCATAGTATTGGTTCAGTAATCCTTGAAATAGACTTTGAAAGTTGGGAAAGGTTTCTGAAAAATCTATTTTATATTATATTGTAACGCTGAAAGCCGCCCTGTAATAATTGCCTCTACACGACTTTTGCCCGACCATGCATTCTGCGTCAAATAAAATATGTATGAAACAGACGACACTTCCAAAATGTCACAAAATGTTTCAAAAATGTCAGAAATAGTGAATTTCACCCCAATATTTGGAATCACTATGATACATACATTGAAATAAGTACCATTATGCATAGTATTGGATCAGTGATCATTGAGATAGACTTTGAAAGTTGGGATATTGCTACAATATACAACATAGATTTTTTTTTCAGAATCCACTTTATCAATATAATTTGATATAAAATGTAAAAAGATGAATCCAACGGAACCAGGAACAAAACACACCAAGGAGCAGAAAACTGATACAAGAGGATATCTCGAAAATGTAAAAATGCTAAGAGTAAAAGCAAGATATACCAACAGGGTGTGGGGAAACAGGTAATAACAAGGGAGAATAACGCGATAAAACAGATAAATAACAAAAACAATAACACACGGAAATGCACTGGGACAAGCAATAAAAATTGCTGTGCAATGAAACAACAAAGATATATGGTAACAATAAAGACCGACGTTTCAAGTGGATATACCACCCTTGTTATAGATGAGATTACCTATTGGTGGTATATCCACTTGAAACGTCGGTCTTTATTGTTACCATATATCTTTGTTGTTTCATTGCACAGCAATTTTTATTGCTTGTCCCAGTGCATTTCCGTGTGTTATTGTTTTTGTTATTTATCTGTTTTATCGCGTTATTCTCCCTTGTTATTACCTGTTTCCCCACACCCTGTTGGTATATCTTGCTTTTACTCTTAGCAATATAATTTGAGTTACAAGGAAACTAAAGTTTGGTGTCTTCGTTAATACACGGGTAGGCATGAAATATCAAATCCACCACCCCAAAAATAGGTAGTCTCATCTGTTCACTGTTAATGATCCTACTATAAATCTGGAAACGGTGTATGTTTGTTTGTGTGTTTGTGTGTTTGTTTATTAGTGTAGGATGTTATGTAATTTTGCTTTTTTTTTTGCTAAGGATGGTTTTTTTGGTTTTATTGGCTAAAGTAGACCCTCAGGTATCAGAAATCCATTGATCACATTTTTTTCCATCTGCCGATTGGCCGCCATCTTGGATTTAAAAATGGCCGCCATTTCCAATATAATTTACCCTATAACTTTTGTTCTGAGCAACATATGAAGTCAAACTTGGTGGCAAACCACATGTTTTTAATACAAGGGAGTTCACAAGTGCTCTAGCTATGTTCCTATGTCTAACATACATGCATGGCCGCCATCTTGGATTTCAAAATGGCCGCCATTTACAAAAAATATATTTTTCCATATAACTTTTGTTCTAAGCAACATATAAAGTTGATTTTGGTGGCAAAATCCATGTTTTCAAGAGTTGTTTACAAGACAAGAGAGTGTATAATAGCTGATCTGTTGTTATATAATAATTGGCTGATAGTAGTAATTATTAGGGTAATTAATAGGGTGGTTTAAAACGGGCTGTAAGTAGCGCAACTCCAACCTTCTGCTCTACCACAAATTCTTCCTTTCCTCTATCTCCCATCTTGCTCCTTACTCTGCATGCATCTCCAATGCACCTTTTTCCATGCTTTGCTTTACTATAGGTTGTAGATACAGGAGGTAATTCCATCAGCCCTCCTGTCCCTAATCGCTTCTCTTGCAGTTACCCATCCACGTCCTCGAAGACTAAGATGCATTGCAATGTAGTGCATGTTAGTTGCGTGCCACCTGGATGGCCAAACCTTGCGGTTAGTGCTAACTGACGGAGCTCGGGGGGGGGGGAGGGGGGCAATGGTTGGTAGTTCTAGGACTATTGGAGTAGTCTGGAGAACTATTGATCATTGCTTTCACTTTAAATCACTGAGACCTGGGTAGAATATACTCATTAGCCTTGGCTGGCAAGTATTCTAGAAGGACAACAAACCATGCTGCTGGAGTTACGACCGCAGTGATTACAGCAAAACCATGATGGCAAACCAAATCAATACTAGGGTTAAAGTCCCTAAAATAACGTCTCCTGGAGCAAACTCTGATTTTTCTAAATCAACTGATGACAGCATGTCCCCAAACCCGAGGGAGGAGTAAGCTTGACGGCAGAGCGCGCAATAGGAGACCACTTGCAACTTGCAAGACCAATATTACTATATCTACCATGAATGTGAGAACTATCAGAGAGAGTCGATGCAGGGAGGAGCTGGTAACCAATCTAATTAAATGTAAACTTGACATGAACACCGCATTGTCCATGATGACCCAGTGAAGTATGAGAGCATTATAGGTGGAACTCTGATCAATACCTCAGCAACAAGAAATAAAGCAGGTGCAGCTGTAGGTGGAGTCGGGATACTACTCAATAACAGAGCACTCAGATCATTAGCAAGTATCAAGCCACATTCTAATCGTACACTCATAGTCAACTTCCATGGTAACCCAGCAACAACTGTAGTGGTGACCTACTGCCCTACAAATGTGGCGGATGAAGACATCGTAGGAGATCATTACAACAGTCTAAAGGGGGCAATATACTCCATTCCCGCACACAACATCTTGCTTGTTGTTGGCAACTTCAATGCTAGGCTTGGAAAGGATGACGCCAAATTCACTTACCATGATGACACAAATAGAAATGGAGAGTACCTCGCAGACTTGGCTAAAGAGAAAGATCTTATAATCGCAAATACTTACTTCCGCAAGAAAAAAGGCAAGTTGTGGACATATGTCAGCCCAAGCGGCAACAAACTACAGCTGGACTGCATCCTTTTCAGGCGGAAATGGCAAAACAGTGTTCTAAATTCTGAAGCATAACACCTTTGCTAGTGTGGGATCTGACCATAGAATCGTCTCTGCTCGTATCCGGAAGCTACTTACAACTGATAATGATCTACAAGCCAAATATAGCATAGAGGTGCATACTACTTTTTAATAGGTTTCAACCCCTCCAGGATGAAGTAGAAACTGCATCTGAGAAATATTCCAGATTCATTAAAGCCACTCAAGATGCTGCAGAGGAAATGATTCCTGTGAGGAAAAAAAGAGAAAATAACCTACTTCTCAAATGACGCCCAGGTATCAAGGGCGAGATCACAAATTGAAGAAGCGTATGCAAAATATCGACTAGACAATAATGACGAGGAAAAATGGAGAAATTATAAGGAGGCTAAGAAGAGCCTAGGGGAGACTTATGATCATGTGAAAGAGGAAGACTTTACCAATAAGCTTAGAGAGGTAGAAAATGCCCACATAAACTGCAAGCATGGTAAGAGTTGGAAACTGATCAACAAAATATCAGGAAGATTGACTACAAGAAAAGGACAAATCAAAGGATCCACGCAAAAAGGAGAGACTAGATAATTGGTATACTCATTTCAAAAATCTACTTGGGAGCCCACCGCACGTAAGTAATGAAGATGAGGAAATTACCCCAGTACTATCAAATCTCAGCATAAAAGAAGGACCCTTTGACTTGGAGGAATATATGAGGGCTAAGAAGGCACTTGTAGAGGGGGAAAGCAGTGGGGAAGATGGTATCACACCTAAAATGCTCAAAAGATGTGATTTGGATAATATAATACTGGACTTCTGCAACGATGCCTTGATGAACGGGAAAAAGCCAGACCAATTTGTCTATTCTCAACATAATACCAATACCAAAATCAGGTGATCTCAGTTTGGGAGGCAACTACCGTGGAATAAGTCTAAGCTCAATTGTTGCCGAGCTATACAACAAGATGATACTTAACAGAATCAGACCGGAGCTTGACATCCACTTGAGAGCTAATCAAAATGGCTTTCGAGTTGGACGTACCACAGTTGGCCACATTCTTGCCCTCCGAAGAATTGTTGAGGGAATTAGATCAAACAACCTGCCAGCCATCATAACCTTTATAGACTTCAAGAAGGCGTTTGACACAATACACGGGGGACGAATGCTGCAAATTCTGAAGGCCTATGGTATACCTGAGCAGCTTACAAATGCGATTGCAGAAATATGCAAGGACACCAAGGCAAAGGTTATATCACCTGATGGGGAAACTGAGGAATTTGAAATACTGGCTGGAGTACTACAAGGTGACATCTTGGCTTCATATCTCTTTGTCATTGTTCTCGACTACACCCTAAGAGAGGCCATAGATGGCAAAGAAGAGGAGCTATGATTCCGCTTAACAAAAAGAAGCAACAGACGAATAGGACCAACCACAGTTACTGACCTTGACTTTGCTGACGACATTGCACTGTTGTCTGAAGACGTGTCTCAAGCGCAATAACTTACTTACCAGAGTGGAGACTTCGGTGGGTAAAGTTGGGCTCAAAATGAACGCTGTAAAGACAAGGTACATGTCCTTCAACCAGAAGCAAGTACCTGTAATCACCACAAACGAAGGTATGTCCCTTGATAAAGTGGAGGACTTCAAGTACCTTGGAGCCTGGATGAACAGTACTGAAAAGGACATCAAAACACGCAAAGCAGCTGCATGGAGAGCTTGTGGCAAACGCAGTCAGTTATGGAAGGCAAAATCACTATCCAGAAAGCTCAATGAAAGACTGTTCATAGCTACTGTAGAATCAGTCCTCCTCTATGGATGTGAGTCATGGACAGTCACCCCAAAGCTTAGTAAACAGCTGGACGGATGTTACACTAGAATGCTTAGAACTATGTTCAACATCAACTGGAGACAGCATGTGACAAATAAGGACCTGTACGCGGATATGCCCAAAGTCTCGGACAAGATCAGGGAGCGTAGATCAAGATTTGCAGGACATTGCTTCAGAGGGTCCAATGAGCTGGTCTCCAAAGTCATACATTGGGTACCAAAGCATGGAGTTAGAAAGCATGGTAGACCAGCCCTAACCTACATTGACTTACTAAAGCGTAACACAGGATTGTAGGTAGAAGAAATCAAGACAGCTATAGGAAGATTTGGAGAGGCATTGTGGTTCGGGAATATCACCCGCCATAAGTCAAAGTAAGTAAGTCAAGTAATTATGCACATAGGCTAATTTATAGGCCAAATAGGCCTCTAATATTATTAACCATTTTTCTTTCCTTTCCTAGTTTTTGTTTCGTTTTGTTTGTTTGTTTGGTTTTGCCTTTGATACATGCAATTGAACAAAACAGCAATTAGGCCTACCCCCTATTATAATACAATAATACCCCTCTACAATATAGAGGGGGTAGCTGCTGTGGATACAAAAGCATACATTGATTGCTCCTGGTATGTCTTCTTGTAAGTCCAATGCAATGTGATCAACCTAATGTATCACCAGTGGGGTACTACCGGACAATAAATACTAAGTATATGTTACTGCTAACAATTGAAATTGGTATTGAATTTACAGCTTAATTTATATATAGCAACCATTCATGTCAAATTAATGGATAACAGATAGAACTGTACACTTAATTGTCAGTAAATAACTCTCGAAAACATGAGTTTTGCCACAAAAATCAACTTCATATGTTGCTCAGAACAAAAGTTATAGGGTAAAATCTTTTTTTGTTGTAAATGACGGCCATTTTGAAACCCAAGATGGCGGCCATGCATGTATGTAAGACATCAGAACATAGATACAGTATTGAAAACATGCCCCCCACCCCCAGAGCTCCGTCAGTTAGCACTAACCGCAAGGTTTGGCCATCCAGGTGGCACGCGACTAACATGCACTACATTGCAATGCATCTTAGTCTTTTCGAGGACGTGGAGATGGGTAACTGCAAGAGAAGCGATTAAGGAAAGGAGGGCTGATGGAATTGCCTCCTGTATCTACAACCTATAGTAAAGCAAAGCATGGAAAAAGGTGCATTGGAGATGCATGCAGAGTAAGGAGCAAGATGGGAGATAGAGGAAAGGAAGAATTTGTGGTAGAGCAGAAGGTTGGAGTTGCGCTACTTACAGCCCGTTTTAAACCACCCTAATAATTACCCTAATAATTACTACTATCAGCCAATTAATATATAACAACAGATCAGCTATTATACACTCTCTTGTCTTGTAAACAACTCTTAAAAACATAGATTTTGCCACCAAAATCAACTTTATATATTGCTTAGAACAAAAGTTATATGGCAAAATATATTTTTTGTAAATGGCGGCCATTTTGAAATCCAAGATGGCGGCCATGCATGTATGTTAGATAGGAACATAGCTAGAGCACTTGTGAACTCCCTTGTATTAAAAACATGTGGTTTGCCACCAAATTTGACTTCATAGGTTGCTCATAACAAAAGTTATATGACAAATTCCATTGGAAATGGCGGCCATTTTGAAATCCAAGATGGCGGCCATTCCGTGGATGGAAAAAAATGTGATCAATGGATTTCTGATAGCTGAGGGTATACTCTATCCAATGACACCAAAAAAAGCATCCTTAGCAAAAAAAAATGCACTAGTTTAAAATCCTACATAACAGCCTACACTATATTTGTTATCCTTATTTCTCCGTTAGTTGTGATCAAAGTGGCGCCTAATTTGCGTGAAAGATAGAGGAAATAACGGGAAGGGTGTTAAAGTTTATTTCAGTGAAATTGGTTAACAATTGGCTCCAAAAACAGCAAAAAACCTCTCAGATTTGGCTCATAAATGCCGCTAGAATTGAACAACATTGTGCGTTGCGCGTACTACAGCGTAATCTTACCGTGGTAACGCGTCGCGTGCATGTTTGCGCAAGGGCTGACTACCGCGCGGCACACGCACTCCTACACATGGCGCAGAAGCCACACGGGAAATGGCTATTATAGGCCTGTGTTGGTAGGGTAAGTACCGGGGGGGGGGGTGTAAAACCATGGGAAATGGTTTAGGATAGGCCTAGGGTTATAATGGTACAAGTAGCGTTTTGCAGGGGTTAATGAAGCAAACTGATTTCTTTACTTTAAGTTGGCAATTGGCATGCCAAACAATCTAAGGGACCGAGGGTTAATGAAGTAGCCACGGGAAATGGTTTAGGGATGGTTGTGATTATAAATCAAATGGTTTGGGTGTGTGCATGTAGGGGGGGGGGGGGCGGTGGGGGTAAAACCACGGAAAATGTTTTAGGATAGGGTTAAGAGTTAATGAAGTAGCCGCGGGAAATGGTTAGGGAGGGTTATGATTATAAATCCACCTGGTTGGTGTAGTTGCAGTGGGGGGGGGGGGGCAATTGTAGGGGGTTTATGTGGTTTTAAAAGTACCGAGGGTTAACTTGATGCGGTTTGAGAGGTAGGGGTTAATAAAGTAGACACGGTAAATGGTTTAGGAGGGATATGGTTATAAATCAACCTGATTGGGGTGGGGGGTGTAGGGGGTTTATAATGCCTTTAGAAGGGATATGGTTATAAATAAACCTGGTTTGGGGGTGATGTAGGGGGTTTATGTGGTTTCAGAGGTAGGTAGTGGTATAACCAGGAGGTTTATGTGGTTTCAGAGGTAGGTAATGTGGCATAACCATCTAGCGGGGACCCGAGCGTAGCGAGGGCACGCCGCTAGTGTTTATAAAGTAAAGCAATGGTAAATACCTTTAAAAAACACAAAATAAAAGTGATCAGACAGTTTCTGCAGTTGCCAGACATATTTGACACATTTTGGTGTCTTTTGGTGTCTCAGTTACACGGGGAGACAAGTATTCAAAGAAATACCGATGTTACAATGGTGAAAATGTATCTCTGTACGCTTCAATGACCGGTTCTGATCCATTTTCATGAAATAGAATAATGGAACATATTATTAAAGTGGTTATTCAGTTAATACCGACACATTTTGAATATTTAGACCTAATTTGTGAATGTCACACATTGGCCTCCTTATTTATGGAAACACCCACGTGCAAATATGCAACATATGCAATCGATATAATCATGACATAATATTCATGGCACAGACGATGAATGTAATTAATATAATATTCTCATGGAATGCGCTATCAAATATATATATACGAACATTGGGTAAGCTTTAGAATACCCTTCCATTTGTAATCCTCACTGTCTAAGTGTATGGGTCGTTCTTTTAAAGCCCACATTGAAGACATGCAGTGGTAGGGTAAAGGAACTCCCGAACATTTCCTGTAGCAGCGCCCTCAGCGGTGATAGGGACACTTGCTTCAAAACGAACGTTAGCCTTGGTTCGGTAAATTACCACCATTACCACTCATTCCCCTGCTGATTCACCATTTTTACCACCGAACAATTGTGCCAAAACTGGGTACCAGTCTAATAAAAGACAAACAGCTGAGAGGTATCCAGGTATCCAGTCTGGGATGTTAGTGAGATTTGACACAATCAGCCTCAGGGCCTCATGATTAAAGTAATATAACACTGATAGGTTAATTACCTGACCGCAAGTAGTCTACAGTCCTCAAAATAAGTAACTGATCAGGTTATCAAAATGCTCTTAACTCCTAAACTATAGCTCTTACGTAAACATTACATTTTAAAGTTGTAAGGAAATCTCCGTTTTTCTATATGAGATATTACATGTGAAGATTGAAAGAAAATTAACTCAGCTATGTGTCCAAAACCATAACAAAGTCAGTTTTTCATTTTAACATATTGTTCGTCGACACGCACCCTCGGACTAGCAACAGGCATATTATTGATTAACTGGTACCGATAACTCACGGGTTGATAGTAAAATTGGGGATGATGCAATTGATCAATGCAGCCCATACACATCACTGTCACACGGTCCTGCGTGTTCAAAACCCAAGTGTGAAAATGTGAACTGTTTTTTTGTTCTATCCTTATCAATGTATATTATTCTCAATTATTAACCGATCTTCATGAAAAATGTCTCAAATTGAAGAGAAGATATGGCCTTACAACTATTTGATTTAATATTTTTTACGTAGGAGCTATATTTTTGGAGTTAAGAATATGTTTAATACCTGGTCAATTACTTATTTTTAGGACTGTATATAGATCCCTGGGATAAGCAGTGGCTGGTATTATACAGTATTCACAATAAGTAACTGACGAGGTAATAAATGTGCTGATAACTCTAAAAGTATAACTCCTACATAAACATATTCAATGATAAACATTTTGAGAAATTTCTCTTCTTGAATTTGAGATGTTACACGCTAAGAATGGCTGATTATTAAGGAAGTTACAATCCCAAATGTACTGTCACATTTTTGTTTTCAGACCGACAAATTATTGATTACTGGTAGTAGTAGTGCCAATTCACCCGTCGATGGCCTGGTTGTTGGATAGTCGTCCGGTGGCATTGTTACGGTTGATCAATAATACAGCACACACGCTTTACCTGTCATACTCTCCCCGTGATGAAAAGAAAATGTTAACATGAAAATCAGACTTGCCCTAACGTTTGGGATCGTAACATTCTCATTAATTAACCATTCTTAGCGTGTAATATCTCAAATTCAAGAAAAGAAATTTCTCAACAACTTTATTATTAAATATGTTGATGTAGGAGTTATACTTTTAGAGTTATCAGCATGTTTATTACCTGGTCAGTTACTTATTGTGATGACTGTATATGGATAAGGTCATAAGGAATGGTATTATGTCACACTAGGTGTTGAACATTAACAACTAAAAATACAATAGAGATCACTAACAAGAGAGACTTGAAGCAAGTCTAATCAAACGTACATGACAGATACCAATACTGTCCGTAGGCGACAATAATTAACGTCACAATTGTACGCGAAATCGTGTTATCATTTTGTTCGGCTACCGAAATCCTTTTTAATCGATTTGTAATTAACTGGTCTATTTATACATGTATCATGATTGTAATTGAAAGTCATTACATGTTCAAATGGCACCTAATTGATATAAATGGCGGCTTATAATACCTAACCACATTATCAACACTTTCCACGCGGTTATTAGTTTTACCATTTCAAAACAGTTTTTTTCTGGAAACCTTTCCCACCTTTAAACGCCAAGAATTACTGCATCAATACTAGAAATGTTTGTACTTATTTCAATGCATTTCTCACATTGATTCCAAATAATAGTGATGAATTTCAATAATTGTGACATTTTTAAACATTTTGTAAAATGTGTGAATATATATAGTCTGCCGACGCCTACCGCCGCGCTTGGAATGAGTTAAGCTAGTATGGATATTACTTTGTCCAAATACTAAAGGTTACAACAATCAATGTTTCTAGCTAAGTTATTACGAAATTGTTTGCAACAAAATGGGGTGTGGACTTTCTGATGTTTTTTTGACGCAAAAAAGTTAATAAAAAAAATTGGTAATGCAGTTTTCCACTTAACTTAGTACAAACCGTGCTTGGCCCACTGCATGTGTGTCATGTAAATGAACCAAGAGCGCATCGTTCTATACTCAATGATGGCGAGATTTTAGATAGGGTTTTTTGAATTGTATGAAAAGTAAGACTAAATAGTCATAGATCAGGCTGCACGGGTACGTGATGTTGCGTTAATTGTGTATTATCTATGTGATCAATTATAATTCATGAAGTTCAAAATTCTTGTGAAAGAAAAAGGGTTTCACCATCATCATAATTTTCCGAGTATACTCTAATTCCCAGAAGAAAGAAAACTTTCAATTTGGGTCCAAATTATTCTGACTCGCCCTGTATTGAAATTTAAACTAAGGCCAAACAAAGTAGAAGGTCTGTCTCAGAAGCCCGCCCGCATTGGTATGTGAAATGAGCTACGGCGCGTAGGTCTATGCGCTGGGGCTAAAAAACTTCTTTCTTTTTTTGGATTTGATTTTGGATTTTTTTGGATTTTTTTGTTCTCAGTAAGCTTGGATAAGCAAAAAAAAATCCCAAAAAAAAAATCGCATACCTCAGCCTAATTTCTAAAAAAAAATATTAAAAAATCGTGAGGCACTTACCATTTTTGCACAATGTTTCTGAGACAGACTATCTTCTTTGTTTGGCCCAAGTACGATTTGATAGAACAGACAAAAAAGGTACACTGATAGTGTACAAGTCTTCTGTTTTCATCCATTGCAATTCTCTGCCGCGCGCTGAGGGATGAAGGCGTTATTCCTTGGTATAACTGATCAATTGAATGGTATATTTTATTTATATTGAAGACGTTGCCCCCTGTAACAGTAAACAACAGCTGGTTAAAAAAAGAAAAAATAAGCTTAATTGATATAGAGGATTTAAGTAGATAATTGCTTTGAAATAAGTTTACTCTCGGCCAATTGATATCTCGACTCAAGTGTTTCATTACATTCCAGTTGCCTGTAAGGTTTGAGCCTAAGTTTGATAGGTTGAACTGGCCATGACGCTAGTATTAGTAAGTTCCACCCATCCTGGCGGACCTTGAGTGTGGCAGCGGTGAACTAGAAACAAGCCTGAGGGGCTGCAGTATTGCCACATGACTTTCCACACGTGTTGATTTTCCTCCCGATTTGGGCTAGTTTTAAAACTAAAATCTGCTCTTTGGATAATATAATGTGATTTTTTTTTCTCGAAATTTGAACATTTGTTTGTATAAAATATGATATAGCACTAGTTTTTATGACAAATTGAAATTAAAAGTTGGAATTTGTTATCACAAGAACATTTTCAAAAGTAGTATATAGAGCTTCTAGTTACACCAACGCTGAGCTATGCTTAGGATAGCGGTGGAAATGGTAGCACGCATGCTGGCAAGACACAGTTGGTGTAAAATAAATCAGATAAATGGTGTAGGAGGGGATGATTTATTACCCTGGATATGTCATCAAAGACGTGGTCAAGAAAGTTGGATTTTATACAGGGCACGGAACCGTAATGTTTGCATGAGCTAATGGTATACATGGTTAAGAAATAAGTTGATGATGAAAAACTGAGTTTTTTATACTTTTGCGGTATTTTGAAGATTCTAGTTAGCTTTTTACGATGGTATGTAGGTTCGGGTGGGAAGATAGAATCCCTGTTCACTATGATAGTCACAACTAATTTTTATACATCGAAAATTGAAACATGATTTATCTAGTATTTTTGAGATTATTATTTCTCACAACAGCAAATAAGCTTACCTCTGGGATAGCTTTCTGGCAGCAACTCGCTTGCCTTTCGTCAGCCCCAATAACACGTGGGGGCGCTGTTGGCGGTTAGGCTATTGAGTCTCATCATCATCGCCGTCTATCTAGGCCTACTTATTATTGATTTACAGATGATTACAGATGATTCCATGTTGTCTCGAAGACTGTTAATTAACGTTTATTACATGATTGGTGAAGATTTGTTGCCTGATTGCGGCGGATTACACAGATTATGGAAGACAATTACGAAGACATTTTACGAATTTGAAATCATTTTAATCCAATAAATTTATTACGCAATACTTTCTGTGAGGGCGCTAGCATGACCTGTATGGTCGAGCCAGCAGCAGGGACGGGACCCGATTTAACTATACTTTGATCAATTAACTTGGATACACTTCATGCGTGTTTTCTCATCAAGCAGATTCTCAACATAAATCTTACATTTCATAAGATTTTATATTTTGTAAATATCAATGAAAAACTATACAAACAGTTGTGAACAGTTTTGACCAAAAAAAATGTCTTTAATAAACCCGTTCAATAAACCCGTTCATCTGCTAAACATGCGTAACAGCCCACCCCCCCCCCCCCCCCATTTTGTTTGTTTTTGTTTGTCTACGTCTGACCGACCGTATACCCTCCCGACTGTGTAACATGTTTGTCTTTTTTCAAAAAAAATCAAAAACAACCAAAAATAAATAAAAGAAAAAAATATAATATTTTTTTAATTCCTCCTTCGTCAAAGTCACGTATTTAAAATGAGCTTAATTGACCCACACATTACCCCACATATGACCCCATACCATGTAGTATTACGTCTGACGATCTGACATGTTTCAGAATTTAGCGTGGTGGCTAAGACTGGGCAGAACATTCGCTAACAAATTTGCAATTAAGAGCAACTTTGCGTACCAATCAAAGAAAATCAAAAAATGTTGGCAGACTTCAAAAATTTTATTTTTATTTTGTCTTAATGTTTGGGTGCAGCATTGGTCAAAGTCTATGAAAATCCAAATTAGGTCACCGATGGACCTTCGTTACCATAGCAACGGCCAAAATATCAAAATGACACGTTTTGGCCTATTTCAGCACTTTTATGAGGCTAAAATATCTCAAACTTTCAAGATTCACCATATGTAGGGAAAGTAGAGCTAGAACTTGACAATCACACCACATGATATACAACACATGAGCTTTCTATTAATGCAGTTCTCAAACAACCATCATGGCCTACTTGGGTTATACCATTGTTTGAAATAGGGGTGTTTTTTGTAAATATTTATTTCCTGAAATATAGCAATGTTCAATGAGCTGTAAACCCTAAAGTGGTGCTTTTTTAAAATTTCTATTATCAGTGTGGCTAGACTAGGTATTGCTTTACCTAAATAAACAAAAAAAAGTTTCGGTAATTTTGACAGAGGCAAACAGTGTTGCCAGAAAGTTTGACATTTTCCCATAAAATAACAGTGTTATATTGGGGGGAAATGAGCCCCTACGAATGTTTTAACAGGAAACCAAGCATCACAAAGTACCCATAAACACTTATTCTTAAGACTGTTCTGCAGCATATATTTTGTAGTAATATCCAAAATGGCCGCCAGAAGCCATCTTGGAATTTAGAAAATCACATAACTTCAGGACATATTAACCCAGAGACAAGATTGAGGTATCTTTTTTGACTAACTTTATGACTAGGAATCTAATACGGTGGTTATTTTATGAGTTGGAGGCTGTATTCAGCATGAAATGCAAGATGGCTGCCAGCGGCCATCTTGGAATTGATAAAATCACATAACTTTTGAACACCTAACTAGGACACGTTATTTAGGTGTCTGTTTTGACTAACGTTATGCCTTGGAATCCTATATACAGTAGTTATTTTATTATTCTGAAGTTGTTTCCACACTGCAAAAACACTGGTGTTAAAATCAACACCGAGGGTGTTAATTTTAACACCACATAAGTGTCTTAGCGGGTCCACACTTTCTGGTGTTGATTAGCACAAGTCTTTGGTGTTGATAAATTAACACTCCTTTGGGTGTTGCTATATTAACACTCTCAGGGTGTTAATTTTACCCTCCTATGTTAATTTTTACACCTTCTGGTGTTAAAATATTAATGTTAGATAAGTTGAAATACTTTTACAATAAAATGCTTGCAAATAACATATTTCACTGTTCAACAGTTCAAATTTATTAACACTTGAACGTTTTTGCAGCATGAAATATAACCTAGAAACATAATATAGATGTTGCTCTCATCTTATTTATATGAAATTATTCTAAAACCTACTAGTATTTAATGACATGTATTGGGTTAATTGTACTCATTATGAAAAATTCAAGATGGCTACTTAACGACTATTTTAGAAATGTTATGATCTTGAATATGATAAAGGGGCATTTCTTCAATAATTCCACAATGCTGAATACATTCCAGAGGCAAGTCTGTCAATCATCTTCAGTATAAAAGCATGGGTGGATTTCGGTTACAAAATCCTGTACTGTTGGTGACCATCATGAATAATTGTTGCAAATGTTATAAGGACAAATAAAAAAGTAAGATAAAACACGGTAGCTGCTTTAATTCACAAATTTTACTTTACAAATTTTAGTTTTTAACGATAAAAAGCCCCAGGCAGAGATGTTTTGGTGTGGATCAGGGGGGATGGGGCCCGGGGAAACATTGAGGGATTTTGAACAAACAAACCGCCGCGGCCCGACCCTGATTCGATCCGCGTACCTTCTGCACGCCCCACGTGCGCTCCTAACTGAGCTAACACACAATAGCTTGCCCGGGTAGCAATTTGATGCCCTCATAATTAAACTTGCCAAGACAATTTAAGTTCGCTAACAACAGCAATGGATTTCTCATAGTCCATTATAATACCCTTTCATCATCACTAAGGTCGTTTGGCTCAAACGATATGCACCATCAATGTTCTAAAATGGTGGCTTTCTTTGATATCCATGGTGAGAATAATTAACTCTTACAGGGAATCCTAGAAAGATTTCATGAACATTAAATTATTCAAGAGCAACATCTATTGTGTTTCTATGTTAAATTGTTCAGCCGATATGGTCCCGCACCACCAATGAAAATTGCTTTGTGTGGTTTAGAGGTTAAGTTCGTGTTAATTTGTCTCACCTTTAGAGCTAGCTGGTTCATTCATTTTTTTTTTTATTGAAGATCAAGATGTCTTCTGTTTAAAAACAATCCCTTTTGTGGGGGTTAACCGGACCCCCCCCCCCCCCCCCCCCCCCCCCCCCCCCCCTACGGGCCAATGATATATATTTGGTACGAGATTTTTGTTCTAATTGGTGTAAACAGTGAAATCATGTCAAATAATAGCATTCATGAGATTTTGGGCCTAATTTGGAAGAAATAACCTAACAAATGCCAAATGATGAAACATTGAGGTACACTTATAGCAATTTTTACCTTTTCTAGGATGTTAAATTTAGACTTATGGTGGGGTATTTCTTGATTTCAAACACTGCCGGTTATTGCCAGAACGCAAAATATTATTTGGTGGTGTGCACTCATCTGCACATTTGGAATATACAAGTGTCCGTCTTCTTGGAACTAATGTTGAAGGAATGAAGGGATACCATAATAATACAATTATCACTGTTTTGGGATTCCAGGGCATAAAGTTAGTCAAAAAAGACATAGAAATTATAGGATTTCATCAATTCCAAGATGGCTGCCAGCAGCCATCTTGGATTTCATGCTGAAAAGAGATTCCAAATTATAAACTAGCCACCGTATTAGATTCATAGGCATAAAGTTAATTAACATACACATATCATTATATCAATCATGTCTCCAGGTTTATGTCTAGAATACATACGATTTTCCAAATTTCAAAATGGCCACTGGCGGCCATTTTGGATATTGCTGTATCCCAGCTGTCTGCAGTTACCTAAACTTTTGCGAGGGGAATAGGAGCTAATTTTGTTTCTAAATACCCTATAGTATCAAAATCCACCTTAACCTTCCGCTCTTGTGTTCCCTGGATCACTGAATATGACCCTACTATGGTTATAAGCAATTGAGGGTGTTTAATCTGGCAACGCTGTTGTTTAAATACTATCAAATGATGTCCAACTTAATGCTGAATTGATACAAATATCATTTGAATGCATATCAATCCTTATCAGAATTTTCTATGAAAGTAAATCGTCAAAATCCCTATTTTTCACAATTAATTAAATGTCAATAAACCGAAAAAGTGCAAAGTTCCTGGCAACACTGCTCTCCGGTACAACAATTACCGAAACTTTTTTTTCTTGAAACATGTAGACCAACTTAACCCTGAATAGGCTGATTAAAAAAAAAAACACTTTAGGGGTTATGTCATTTTTTACGACCTTCACTTTTTGCATAATTGAAATTAATCAAAACACCCCTATTCTACAAAATGGCTTAACCCACATTGAAAAAAAGAAAGTTAATGTTGACATCATTTTTGGAAAGGACAAGGATGGCTACTTCACTGTATAAAAGAAGGGGACTGTAATGCATGTTCTTCATACAGAAATATGACCTAATACTTACGCTTTTTTAAAGTTGTGAAATGGGTAAAAATCATGAAAATTGGGTAATTTCATATATTGGCCGTTGCCATGGCAACCAAAGGTATATTGGTATTTTTTTCACCAAATATATACATGTTGACCAAAGGTCTAAACATGTGCAAAGTATAAAGGAAATCGATATTTTAAAGTCTGCCACCACTTCTTTGATTTTTACACACAAGGTCTCTTAACTACTTTCAAAAACAATGATACTTTTAGAGCAATGTGACTATCTGTGTACCATAAATCAAAGCACTAGTGTTGACTGTATCTATCTAATATAATCATCGTATTGTAACATTGTAAGAGCACCATCAGCGGTGAAATAGACACCTGCTAAAAGCTATCATCATACATGAGGGCATTGCGTGCATGTAGATAACTTTAATACTCCATAAAGTGTCAACGATAAAATTTAACGAGAAGACATTCCATTATACAATCTGTTTCCGAATACGACACATCGCCTGTAATTTATTGGACTGTATTATGTAAATGTAGGTTTTTAACGTACATTTTACACCTAATTGAGGTAATTACATATTACATAACATCGTGACATCCTTGCGTATTTACTTGTTTTTCTTCAAATATTATAAGTTCGTATTTATATTTACTGATTTGTAGTCAACATATAGGCTAAAAGCGATAGTTATGCATCTAGAAATCAGTTGGATTTGACCCGGGGGGGGGGGATATTCTTTTTGGTATGGATGTGCCGCCAGCATAATGATAATTAGCCCAAACAATTACCAATTTTCGGGGGAAATGGACCCACAAGTTTACCGGAGACCCATAATTGCCCTATATATTTGACAGCTTTTGCTAAAATGTCTGTGAATATCAGCAACATTAAGGATTTTAGGCCCATTAATAATACCAAAAAATGGCTATAAAGGCGTCATTCATTTACCAGACCGTTGAAAAATGGGACCCTATTTGGCGGCCCCGTAACCTCACATTTGAACCTAATAGATAGAAGTTTACAACTATTGGGAAGCCCCTTGAAATGAACCGAAGTGCCTTGAAGTGAACCGAGTACACGTCGTTACAATATTATATGAACAATATGTTGGTATAAATGTTAAAGGGTAAAACAATAATTGAAGCAACATCATAACGTTTTGACTTGTACAATTAGTGTTGGTGTTTTTGTCATTCTTCAGTGAACGCCATTTCAACTATAAAAATATACAATATAAGAAAGCAATCCCAATAAACACATAACAAGCCGCGCCGTTGAATGTCCCAACTCCAAAAAAGCAAGGACATTCACGGGCGCGGGTATTGAATCCATGATTTCCCGTATGGGCGGCCAAAGGGGTCAAAATGGTCTAAAATGGAGAAAGGTCTCAGTAATTTAGAGAAAGGTGACTAGAAAATGGAGAAAGGTCTCAGTAATTTAGAGAAATGTGACTAGAAAATGGAGAAAGGTCTCAGTAATTCAGAGAAAGGTGTCTAGAATCGAGAAAGGTCTCTGTAATTTAGAGAACGGTGTCTAGAATGGAGAAAGGTCTCAGTAATTTAGAGAAAGGTGACTAGAAAATGGAGAACGGTCTCAGTAATTTAGAGAAAGGTGTCTAGAATGTAGAAAGGTCTCTGTATTGTAGAGAAAGGTGTCTAGAATCAAGAAAGGTCTCTGTAATTTAGAGAACGGTGTCTAGAATGGAGAAAGGTCTCAGTAATTTAGAGAAAGGTGACTAGAAAATGGAGAACGGTCTCAGTAATTTAGAGAAAGGTGACTAGAAAATGGAGAAAGGTCTCTGTAATTCAGAGAAAGGTGTCTAGAATGTAGAAAGGTCTCTGTAATTTAGGGAATGGTGTCTAGAATCGAGAAAGGTCTCTGTAATTTAGAGAACGGTGTCTAGAATGGAGAAAGGTGTCAGTAATTTAAAGAAAGGTGACTAGAAAATGGAGAGAGGTCTCCGTAATTTAGAGAAAGGTGACTAGAAAATGGAGAATGGTCTCAGTAATTTAGAGAAAGGTGACTAGAAAGCAGAGAACGGTCTGTAAAGCAGAGAACGGTCTGTAAAGCAGAGAACGGTCTGTAAAGCAGAGAACGGTCTGTAAAGCAGAGAACGGTCTGTGAGTGTAATGCACAGAAAGGTGTGTATCTTCTATTTCTACTCTCTCTTTCTCTCCCCGTAAGTGTAATGTAGAGAACGGTGTGTATCTTCTATTTCTACTCTCTCTTTCTCTCCCAGGTAGTCGGCCAAGAGAGCACCACACAAAATCAATGCGCAATTCGTGTAATCCTGTAGTAGTTCCGGAAAAGCACGAAGACTAGGCTTGTAAATGTGAGGTTTCGGGCAATGTGTTTCTCCGGGGATGGTATGTTTGTATTTAGGGACCGTTCACAGTGGCGTAACAGCCGGGGGGTGGGCAGGCCCCCCTGAAGGTGCTCAGCAGGAAATTCAAACCTACCCACCAGGAAAAATAGGGGGAAGGGAAAAGAAGGGGGAAAGGGAACGAAAAGAGAGAGAGAAAGGAAAAAGGGAGAAAAAAGAAAAAGGAAAAGGAGAAAAAAAGGGGAAAGAAAGAAAAGAAGAGAGGCAAAGAAAGAAAGAAAGAAAATTTCGCAGTACAAAAAGCACAAGAGTCAACAAATTGTTGACTCTTGTGCTTTTTGTACTGCGAAATTTTGTGACCGTGCGAAATGTTGTGACCGTGCGATTTTTTTTGACCCTACCACCCCCCCCCCCCCCCCCGCCCCCCCCCCCCCACTTACGTGACATTTTTTGGGGCCACCTTTTACGAAAAATTCCGGGACGGAATTATTCTAACCAGTATTTTTTTGGGCTGTGCCCCCCCCTGACTGACAACCAACCTCTGTTATGCCCCTGACCGTTCATTATTTATGGTGGAGGGGGCTGGGGGGGGCGGTTGGTAAACTATAGGGGGGGTCATGTAACTTTCATATGTTGAAATAGGGGGGGGTTGTGTAAATTTGTTTAAACTATAAAGATGGTGGTGATTGGCGTGATTTTAGAGGCTATTTTGGAGTGTAAATGCCATTTTTTCTGCGCTTCGCGCATATTTATTAAAACCTATCGACTTCAAAAACTTTTACTATGAGATGATTTCTGGACAGCAAATCGACGGTATGGTGGAAAAACATCTATGCCTATATAATCATCACAGGGTGTATAATGTTACCTACCCCCCCCCCCCCCCCCCCCCCCCCCCCCCCCCCCCCCCCCACTTATCAAGATTTGAGCTGCAGACGGGGAAAAATTGTGCATTTACGATTTTTTGGGGAGTCTGTAAAAATTGTCGGTACATCATGCCTCTCGTCGGTACAACTATCGTCAGGCCCACCCCCACCCCACCCCCCCCCCCCCCCCCCCCCCCACCCAGTTTCCAAAAGCTGGGTACGCCACTGATTTCTGCTCAGAATGTTCTAACTTGTTCAGGTTATAAAGACTCACAAAACCACCCAAAATGTATAAATATGAAGAAAAAAATTCCAACTCGCTACGCTCGCCATTACTAATTTCACACAATAAAAAGAAGGGGCATCATAAAATTATTGGCTGTTCAGATAGGGCACAAACAAAATTTGCCAACGTAACCATGAACACAATTCAAGTTAAGTATGTGACAAGTTTATTTTTTTTCGTGGAGGGGGGGGGGGGGTTGTGTAAAACCCTACTGGTTAGCAGGGGGTTATGTAATTGGAGTAATTCTGTTATACCCTTAAACTGTAGTGGGGGGGGGTAAGGTAATTTTAACATACGAGTCTCGAATTTGTCCCCCCCCCACCCCCCCCCCCCCCCACCCCCACCCTACACTATAAATAATGAACGGTCCCTTAAATGAACAAATGGGACCTTATCCGTTGCACCTACAATGATAAAATACGATATTTTTAATTTATCGGCCTAAATAGTGCACAGGGCGTAAGCACCTGCCTAAATGGCGAACAGGCATGCCAGCAAACGTGAAAAAGTGAGGGCGCTGTGTGCAGGTCCGTAGCGGAAAATTTAGGTTAATAACCCCTCATGAAACAAGGCTTAAATTAAAGTTGAGATGTTACTGAAAATGGTCATAGGTGACAAGTATGCCATAAATGTAACCGCAGGATAGAAAAGGTTTCTTGAAATATGGCACTTTTACACGTATTTCAATGAGAAAGATATTTGGTGTGGTGCTCCCCTATCTCACTACAATTACATAAAGCCCGTCTCCCGTAGCGTGAGAGAAAGAGAGAGTAGAAATAGAAGATACAGACCGTTCTCTGCTTTACACTGAGTAGAAATAGAAGATACAGACCGTTCTCTGCTTTACAGACCGTTCTCTGCTTTACACTGAGACCGTTCTCTACTTTACAGACCGTTCTCTGCTTTACACCCAGACCGTTTTCAACATTTGACCTTTCCAAGACTATATTTACACCGTGAGACCTTTCTCCATTTTCTAGTCACCTTTCTCTAAATTACTGAGACCTTTCTCGATTCTAGACAACTTCCTCAAAATTACTGAGACCTTTCTCCATTCTAGACACCGTTCTCTAAATTAAAGAGACCTTTCTCGATTCTAGACACCTTTCTCTAAATTACAGAGACCTTTCTACATTCTAGACACCTTTCTCTGAATTACTGAGACCGTTCTCCATTTTCTAGTCACCTTTCTCTAAATTACTGAGACCTTTCTCCATTTTCTAGTCACCTTTCTCTAAATTACTGAGACCTTTCTCCATTTTCTAGTCACCTTTCTCTAAATTACTGAGACCTTTCTCAATTTTCTAGTCACCTTTCTCTAAATTACTGAGACCTTTCTCCATTCTAGACACCGTTCTCTAAATTACAGAGACCTTTCTCCATTCTAGATACCTTTCTCTAAATTACAGAGACCTTTCTACATTCTAGACACCTTTCTCTGAATTACTGAGACCTTTCTCCATTTTCTAGTCACCTTTCTCTAAATTACTGAGACCTTTCTCCATTTTCTAGTCACCTTTCTCTAAATTACTGAGACCTTTCTCCATTCTAGACACCGTTCTCTAAATTACATAGACCTTTCTCGATTCTAGACACCTTTCTCTAAATTACAGAGACCTTTCTACATTCTAGACACCTTTCTCTGAATTACTGAGACCTTTCTCCATTTTCTAGACACCGTTCTCTAAATTACATAGACCTTTCTCGATTCTAGACACCTTTCTCTAAATTACAGAGACCTTTCTACATTCTAGACACCTTTCTCTGAATTACTGAGACCTTTCTCCATTTTCTAGTCACCTTTCTCTAAATTACTGAGACCTTTCTCCATTTTCTAGTCACCTTTCTCTAAATTACTGAGACCTTTCTCCATTTCTAGTCACCTTTCTCTAAACTACTGAGACCTTTCTCCATTCTAGACACCGTTCTCTAAATTACATAGACCTTTCTCGATTCTAGACACCTTTCTCTAAATTACAGAGACCTTTCTACATTCTAGACACCTTTCTCTGAATTACTGAGACCTTTCTCCATTTTCTAGTCACCTTTCTCTAAATTACTGAGACCTTTCTCCATTTTCTAGTCACCTTTCTCTAAATTACTGAGACCTTTCTCCATTTCTAGTCACCTTTCTCTAAACTACTGAGACCTTTCTCCATTCTAGACACCGTTCTCTAAATTACAGAGACCTTTCTCGATTCTAGACACCTTTCTCTAAATTACAGAGACCTTTCTACATTCTAGACACCTTTCTCTGAATTACTGAGACCTTTCTCCATTTTCTAGTCACCTTTCTCTAAATTACTGAGACCTTTCTCCATTCTAGACACCGTTCTCTAAATTACAGAGACCTTTCTCGATTCTAGACACCTTTCTCTAAATTACAGAGACCTTTCTACATTCTCGACACCTTTCTCTAAATTACTGAGACCTTTCTCCATTTTAGACCATTTTGACCCCTTTGGCCGCCCATATTCCCGTACTATATAGCACAGGCGCCGGATGCTAAGGATCACCTGGGTCATGAAGAGAACCAATGCAAGTGTGGTTCAGGAGGTTGATGTGAAGACAAGGCTACTTGGGCTGATCAATTCCCAACTCTCTCATATTTCGGTCATATTGCCAGACGCCAAGGAAACTGTCTAGAGAAGGTGATCATGCAAGGCAAGATTGAGGGTGCACGCGGACCAGGCCGGCCAAGGTCAAGATGCCATTTGACAGAATACAAACTCTAGTTGGGCATCCTACTTCGGTCATTTATCGATTGGCTGCTGACCGACGGAAGTGGCGTGTCATCAACAAAGTCACGAGCTGACAGTCATGACAGAAAAACGTCCCAATCAACCACTTCGACCTTATTTCACTAGTATACTTTTTAATCTTGGAAATCTGCAATATTTAAACTTAAAAAGTAGATGGCCTATTTGCTTTTTACAAGTGAATAACAATTTTAATCAATATGAATGGGTTCCAACACGGACCCTAATAGACCATATTCACGCGGCATCCATTTTCTAAAATTTGCCACCCAAGCCTCGTTCCCGGTACGTATACTTGCGCGAGGATCCGTACGCCGCGCGTTTTGGTACCACGCTTCTCTCGCAGTTCTATCTAACGCGCTGAGGCGCAGATACACCACACGGGACGAGGCTTGGGTGGTATATTTTGGAAAATGGCTGCCGCGTGAATAGAGTCTTTACCCGGGGCTAATACCTCTCCCCCTTCCCCACCGATCACTGTTGCGATTGATGGTGAACGAATTGTAGGATTCAACATTGATTGGGGGGGGGCTAGGGGAAACACTTCACATTCAAAATGCAAATTGTTCAAACAAAATTTTCTAACATTGTAGTATCTTATTTTTTATTTTAACCCCCTGGTATACATTTCTCTTATAATTCCGTATCACAAGTAAGATTTAATCAAAAGAAAATGCCTACCGTGCCAATAAGTTTGATGATAAGACGAGCTACTGTTTGCATTCATTCTTTCACCCATCAGAATTTTGCTTCAATATAATCATAATCCACAATCTCTACAGAGCGAAACTTTCCATATCTGCCGCAGAGGGATATATGGAGAGTTTTCATGTGATAATCACAAAGGAAATGTTCAATTAATTAAATGTAATATGGCCCGGCAAGACACATCCATCCTTCGTCGGTAAAGTACATAACATCCTGACATACAGAACAAATTAAAGCTACATTGAAATGGTGGATCTTTGAAAGATAATTTTTTCAAAGCACAGATTTTGAGTTTACTCTCGGCCACATTCTACGTTGACTTAACACTTTCCACGCGGCTATTAATTTTACCATAAACAAAACAGGTGTTATACTAGTTTTGCCAACTTTCAAAGTCTATCTCAAGGATTACTGAACCAGTACTAGGCATGTTTGTACTTATTTAAATGCATTTCTTATGGTGATTCTAAATATGGTAATGATATTCAATAATTTTTGAAATTTTTGAAACATTTTGTGACATTTTGAAATGTCGTCTGCAGACGTCTGCCGCGTGGAAAGTGTTAAACATATTGCATAAGATGATAGATAAAGAATAAGGATCATAATAGCACATACACAGCCAGTCCAGAGTTCCACAAATTTCACTTATCGTACAGCTTCAGAGTGCTGTAAATTTGACATAATAAATAACCTGATTCATTATATCCCAACTTGGTGTGTGTGTTTACATTACGGTTCCGTTCCCTTTAAAGTTTTGAGATTTCCTGACCACGGAAACGGGGTTGTATCCGTGGTTATAACTCAAGTTTTATTCCTTCCAAATCCTTGATTTATTGCACCAGCTGTTAGTGCCTACGGCGCTTTGGGTACCTGCTCTGGCAGTTCTGACGTTGGTTTTTACTAGGGTTTTGAAGCAAGGTCTTCACACTAGAGTGCCGGTCATTGTGACATTTACTCAATGCAGATTTTGTGGATTTGTCGTGCTGTTAGGGGCAGAAATGAATAAATTACATAATTTACCCACAAATTGTTTTTCGAACGAGCAATTTCGGCTGTATACATCCAATGTAACATGAAAAACAATTTCAATTCTCAGTTATAAAATTTAAAATTCTCTCTCCCAACCATGCCAACTCTCTGAGTTATTGCGACACCATGTGGATTGCTTACGGCGCTTCTGAGTAAATCTGCTTTGACCGTTGGTGCAGGGGCGACTTGGTATTTCGACCTGAAGGCTTTCTAGTAGGGGTTCTTGTGACGATTTATAAATTCAGATTTGGCTGGATTTTTCGTTATTTAAGGCACAGAAATGAACAATTGAGATAATATAGCCACAAATTGAAGTTTCAACGGGCATATTCGGTTATATATCTCGGAAGATGTGTACGTGAAAATGTTTCATGTTCACTATATATATAGATTACAACGCGGCAGAGCACTATAATGTAACCACATGTGGTTGGGCTCGCAACGCCCTGTAGTAGGCATGCATAACCAGCATGTGTCCACGGACGTTAGTTCTGAGTGTCTGGCAGATGATCAATTGGCAACTGATAGTTGAAAAAACACCCAACGCCTAAATTGTTAGGTTTTGGCGTGATTTAACCAGGTTATATAATGAATTTCTAGCTTTGAACTCCATTTCGTTATACACCCAGTGCTTAGTATTTCAGATTTTATAAAATTTTGAGAAAAGTCCCCGGAAAAGTCTCAATATAGGATTTCTAGATTACATTTCAGTTTAATTATTAGCCCAATTGGGCTACATCAAATGCTATATATAACGTGGCCAGACTGTATTGGCTAGACAAAGTCGAGACTCGGGGCACATGTTCATAGAGCAATTACTAATATCTTGGCCTGTCATTATGTCAAAAAGTTGGGCTCAAACCTTACAGGCAACTGGAATGTAATGTAGTAGATGATTGTCTATCTTGATCAGTGTTGCTTGAATCAAAACTTTCTAAGTTCTATGAGTGTCCAACTGTGCAGGGGTTTGTACAGCAGAGTTCTGCCACATAAATCATCACTGATACCAGTGCTGTCGATGAGTGCTATTAATTCCTTATAGCTCTCGGCAGCTACGCTGCCTCTTGCTATAAGTCATACTAACATACTGCTCTATATTTGTTCCATCAATGAAAAGCGATCAAGGATTAGCTTGGATACAATTCCAGATTGCTTTTTAATCTGCGCAATTGTGTCACCGTGTCGTAAACCACAACGTTCCCTTTTGCCATATGAAACTATTTTATTTTGGGGAATTGTGATTGAGAAACATTCGTTGTAGTTTTTGAACGATCAAAAGGCACGGATAACTGCTCAATGGAGTGCCTTTTGCGCTGTTTGTACTGTAAACCAAGCATGAATATGTATTAGCCATAACAAAAAGCGAAATCACAAGCCGTAACGTTCAAACTCACTAATTAAAACTTCAGAAAATCGTAAGTGTTTCTTTAAGTTGGCGCGATTCACCGCTAAGGCAGAATTTACAATTGAAATGCTTTTTAGGCTTTCACGTTTACGGTCATGTTGGTTGGGACAGGGTGAATCCAAGTGTAGCATTATTGCGCTGAAAGCAAGTACAACATTTTTGTTCTCATTTGTAGTTTTTTATTATCATTTCTTTCGCTGAAAAGATCACATACATCATACAATTCAAATATACATGTGGTGGTACAAATTATATTTATCAATTGGTACATTCATGTATGAACAAATGTTATTTTGATTGAATGTATTTTGTATATAAACAGGTATATTTATACAGAGACAGTGTATTTTTTTCTCGAAGATAAAGATAAAGTCATTGAAAAGTTGAAGTTGAATGAAAACAATAAATCTGTGTTGTGAAAAGAACACATTATCTTCATTTTCTAAGTGTATGTTGCATTTTTGTACATGTGTGCAAAGCATAAAACTGATCATTCAAAACAATAAATGCAAACCTGCACCTAAATAGGGATGATTGTCACTTTTGAAACTGGACCTACGACCATTGAAATGACAATAACTTCGCTCCGCAACATCGTATCTCAACAACCAAGGTGTCAAAATACGCAGAAAAAAATATGCACTGGGTCAGTTGCTTTGATTAATCCATACCATTTCGGGCCGTTAATTATTGGATCATTTTTAAATGTCTCGATACTTTTTGTGAGGAGTTTATTTGACATTCTCCTCACTGATCACTAATGTTATACTGACGACCGCCGGATGTAGATGGTGGTCTGATGAGATCTGATGAGATCAAATGGAAGTAGAATGTTGTGAAGTTGTTACGCACCCTCGTATTAATACTTTACATACAAAACATATACAAAACATATTCCTTAGAAACCATTTTAAATTTTCAAAATCTATTTCAAGAATTACAGCACCAAACTAGTAATGGTTGTACTTGTTTAAATGCATTTCTCATTGTGATTCCAATCATGGTAATGAAAATCAATAATTTTGACATTTTTTAAACATTTTTGTTGTTACAATTTTGGAATGTCGTCTGCAGACACCTGCCTTATGAAAAGTGTTGATTGAGAGCGGAATGCCCCCTTTAAATAAATCACGATTGATTCCTTTAACTACCTTGTAGTCTTGTGCACCTAGCTTCTTGTCTATAACGTTAGCCTCATATCTCACCCTATGGCGTGGTTAGTTGCTGCGACGTGGTTTTGTTATTGCAGATTTAAACTGGCCCTAAACTGATTCATTCCTATGGACACTCTTTTAGTGGTGATCTTATCAACCTCAGCTATGTGTTCCTGTTGGCGCTTTCCGAATAGTCTACCACTTTCACCGACGGCGAATAACCGATTTGAACGAAATCAAAATGAGGTTAGGCAACGGGTCGGAGAAAAATAAGTTAGCCCTGTTAACCTTAACCTCTTATGTTGGGTTCGTCGGTTGGGCCTTGTATTTTCTTTTTTTCTTCTTTTTTCTTCTTATTTTCCCTTGAAAATGACCATACAAAAATCATCAACAATCTCTCAAATTTCCAAAAAACTTTATATATTGTGCCGTTTTTGACAAGACAAAAACCCATGTTTTATGGGGTTGCTATTCGTTTGGACGTGAACATTTTTATTCACCCATTTCTTAGAAAGGGTCGGTATAGAGCCCGTACGAAAGGGTTTCTTATTTCGTGGCCTAAACGCCTTTTCTCTTATTTATATGTTTGATGTTGTTCTCCATAATGGTTTGGCTTTTAGCTTATTCCTGTCCCACGCCACTTTCATTGGCTTTTTTAACCAGCCCAATTGTGTTTACTTGTATTTTGATTATTTTCTGAGTCGCTGTGAACCAATTGATTTGCCCATCAGAGCTCTCTGTAGGCTGTAGAGAATAACCAGTTTTGTTAATGTCTGTTTTGCTATCGTTCAGATTTTGCTCTTTATAATACAAGCAAAATACAAAAACGCTAACATTATGAAGTTGTAATGTAATTCATTAATATTTGTAATATTTGAAATTGTTATTAGAAATCACTGAAACCGGAACCTGAACCTGCCAAATTTTCCCAACAAAATAATTGAGTTAAAATTAGACCAAATTTTTACTTAGAATGGCAATTTTTCTGTGGGCTTAGCGCCTATTTTCTTACCAAATAAGGTTACACTAGACCACATTTAAAATTTTTAGCATTAAACAGCTAAACTTTGCATACCAAATTTAGTTAGAATTATACCAAATTTGACAATTTTAGCGTCAGATGGCATGTTTCGCGCACATCTTCTTTTTCACAATTATGATGCTGGCGCCGCAACTGAATCTGAATACTGAATACTTTAACTCACACTGTGATTCCGGAAAGACACTAAATAGGGGGAAATGTTCCTCCTGCCACATGCTTTTTTGTTAAGCCCATGTTGAATTTTCTAATATAATCTATCAGTTATTGTCCTTGAACTCAATAAAAACGCAGGCTGGCCCCGCACATAGTGCAGATTTCATATTTGAAAAGTCCAGCTGGTGATGTCATTGATCGGTAATGCGGACGAATTTGAGGCCAACTTTAAATCCAGTCGATGTTTTACGTCGATTCGTCTGTATTTATTCTGCATGTAATCCATGTTCAGTGATGGTGCCCGGAGCTCATTTTGTATTGTATCTGAATGAAGTATTAACGCTTTTCACGCGGCAGACGACATTCCAAAAATTTCACAAAATGTTTCAAAAATTTCAAGATTATTGAATTTCATTACCATATTTGGAATCAACATGAGAATTGCATTCAAATAAGTACAAACATGCCTAGTATTGGATCAGTTATCCTTGAGATAGACCTTGAAAGTTGGGAAAAGTTTCTGAAAACAATCTGTTTTGCACATGGTAAAACCAATAGCCGAGTGGAAAGTGTTAAGTATAGATTATACATTCTTGTCAATTTAAAAACGTAAAAACTTTCCAATAATCATATTAGGTAGTGTGCCTATACTTAATAAAATCCGCATCAAATAAACACACTCTACTACAAGCTAAACATGATTTTACATTAAACCAAAAGCACATCATAGAATTGTTGTCAGACATTTAAATGTAATTACAAAACATTTCCCTTGTTCCCCGCACGTCCACCGCCTGTTATTTGATAGCACAGCGCGCAATTTCTAATTTGACGAGTTAGTTATAAAATTCAGTTAGCTCCCTTTTGCTTATTACTGAGGTTTCAACGGAACCCCAGTGTAAAAACGTGAAGTACCATCTGCTAAAGTAGACTTAAATTATCATCCGGCAGCTAATGAAGCGATAGATTCGTGCCCAAGGTCCTGAGTATTACCATACCTATTGCGTAATAACTCCAGGTGTTAAAGCGAACGTGACGCTTCGTGAGAGACACTTGAATGGCGCATGAATATAGACCCTACGGTGTAGAAGACAGACTAGGTACGTGCTTCACGAATGCTCGGTATTAAAATTAAGTTCCTGCACTGAAACTGGTAGTAGATGGAAAACTTTAGCGTAGGAAGTACCAAGTCCTGAAATCTCGTTGACCATTATTAATTTTATAGAAAATATAAATCGTCAAAAGATGAATCCAACGAAACCAGAAACAAAACACACCAAGGATCAGAGAACTGATACATGAGGATATCTCGAAAATGTAAAATGTAAAGAATAAAAGCAAGATATACCAACTGGGTATTACCACTGGTGTATGTCCAGTAAGCAACATCTGTTACTGACTATCTTTTGATAGTTCGTACCACTTTCGTGTTTATAACTATATTTTGTCCCTGATGAAGGGTGGTATATCCACTCGAAACGTCGGCCCTTATTGTTTCTTTATATTGTTGTTGTTTTATTGCACAGCAATTTGAATTGCCTGTACCAGTGCATTTTCATGTAGTGCACAGCATTGCTTGCCCTAGTATTGTCCCTGTTTTATCGCGTTATTCTCCCTTGTTATTAATTGTTTCCCACACCCAGTTGGCATATCTAGCTTTTATTTTTTACATTATTCATTTATTTTCCATATTCATCATGCCTGCAATTTCAACATGAGCTTTTAATCAAGCGCAATGCATATACATTATTCAAGTGAACAATCAAAGTAGAAGAGCATCCTATAAAAGTTAAGACGATTTTAAAGTTGTCAAACATATGTTGAAATTAACCAATAAGATAACATATTGATATATAGCTAATCACTCGTTGACAGAGGCGTTTGTCCTCTCTTCTGCTTCTGCCAGTCATCACCTAAAACTACTATAGTTTAATCAGTCCAAAATTAGCGAGAAATATTCGGGTTTTTTTATCTCCTCCCGCGCAAAAGTAATCCAAGCGTACTAGCGCAACTATAACCGACTATAGTTTGATCATTTCCAAATTGGCGAAGCCTTTTTACAGCAGTGCACATGAATACAGAAGGATCCGGGCGAGATGAAGGTAACAAACGGATCACATGCGTGATGCGTGTGTGCAACCAAAATCGCGTGCGTGTGACCATAACGGCGAGCGTGATGGTAAAGCGCTGGACTAAAGTATTCACTCAGTCAAAGATGAATCACGTGTTTAGGGCTACAAAGAGAGTCAAATACACGCGATATAGAAATAATACCTATACTTTCATTACAGATTTTACACAAAGCATTACTGCTGAATCCAACGCACACACTGATCTTGAAACAAATCGTGTATGAAGATCAAATTATTACGCTTTATAGTCGGGTATGTACAGGGGGTTTCCGTGCACCCCCCACAGGACTAAACCAAACCAACTTGTTTAGGTGTCTTTTAGGGTCCTTAAACACATTTTAGATGTTAACATTGAAAAAAATGGGATGCTCTCCAGATATCCAAGATGGCGTCCAAAATGGCCGCCAAAACTGGTCAAATCTCATAAAATGACATATAGCAATTAAATTGTATTGTGAAAGTATAGTTTTTAATAGTGGGATGTATGTAGTAGACCACTAGACACTCATATCCAGACATTTTGCTTTGTTAACACGCCTAAATCAAAGATGGCCGCAAAAATGGCCGCCAAATATGGTAAAATTCCATATATTGGCATTTATAAACCAACATGTATGATCAGAGTATAGTTTTAACAATGGGATGTATGTGTTAGACCACTACAAACTCATATCTAGTAATTTTACTTTGTTAACATACTTTAAAACCAAAATGGCCGCCAAATTAATGGCCAAAATTGGTCAAAAGTGGTCAAAATTCCATACAATAGGATAATATCAACCGAAATTTATGATGAAAATATAATTTTAACGATGGGATGTATGTGTAGACCACTAGTAACTCATATCTAGTATTTTTGCTTTGTTAACACAGTTCAAAATCCAAAATGGCCCCCAAAATGGTTCCCAAAATGGTTCCCGAAGTGGCTGCAATAATTGTCAAATTCCATAAAATGGGATAATATCAACCTAAATGTACGATATAAATATAGTTTTAATGATGGTATATATGTATTAGACCACTAGTAACTCATATCCAGTATTTTTACTTTGTTAACACAGTTCAAATCCAAAATGGCCCCCAAAATGGTTCCTAAAATGTTTCCCGAAGTGGCTGCAATAATTGTCAAATTCCATAAAATGGGATAATATCAACCTAAATGTACGATATAAATATAGTTTTAATGATGGTATATATGTGTTAGACCACTAGTAACTCATATCCAGTATTTTTGCTTTGTTAACACATTTCAAATCCAAAATGGCCCCCAAAATGGTTCTCAAAATGGTTCCCGAAGTGGCTGCAATAATTGTCAAATTCCATAAAATAGGATAATATCAACCGAAATGTATGATGAAAATATAGTTTTAAGGATAGGATGCATGTATTAGACTACTAGTAACTCATATCTAGTATTTTTTGCTTTGTTAACATACTTAAAAATCCAAAATGGGTCCCAAAATGACAAATTGTTGGAATTCCATAAAATGGGATAATATCAACCAAAATATGTGATGAAATTATAGTTTTAACATTGAGGGGTATGTAATAAACAACTACTAGTAACTCATATCCAGTATATCTGCATCGTAATAACATGCTTTAAAACCAAAATGGCCACCACAATTACCACTGTAAATGAGTGTATGTTAATCCAAAATAGATCTTGTAAGAGAGTATATTACATCAAATTCACCAAATAGTATGTTCTAAACTGCTAAGCTATTGCTTTTCGAAATAAGGCCCACCTCTGTGACAATTTTGATTCAGTATCACTTTCCAAAAAGGCTGCCAGAATGGATAAGTTGATGTTAAATAACCTAAAATAATTTTTTATGTAATACCAATACCCCAACATCTAATGGGACAGCATTCTGGCAGCCATTTTGGAAAGTGATACTGAATCAAAATTGTCATAGAGGTGGGCCTTATTTCTAAAAGCAATAGCTTAGCAGTTTAGAACATACTATTTGGTGAATTTGATGTAATACACACTCTGACAATATCTATTTATGACTATCATACACTATTTTTACATTTACAGCAGCAATTTTGGTGGCCATCTTGGGTTTTAAAGTATGTTATTGCAATGCAAATATACTGGATATGAGTTACTAGTTGTCTATTATATATCCCCAAAGTTCAACTATACTTGCATCATATATTTTGGTTGATATCATCCCATTTTATGGAATTCAAACAATTTGTTCAGTCATTTTGGGGGCCATTTTGGATTTTTAAGTATGTTAACAAAGCAAAAATACTAGATATTAAATACTTACGGTCTAATACATACATCCCATCCTTAAAACTATATTTTCATCATACATTTAGGTTGATATTATCCCATTTTATGGAATTTGACAATTTTTGCAGCAACTTCTGGAACCATTTTGGGGGCCATTTTGGCAGCCATTCTAGATTTTGGACTATGTTTACAAAGCGAAATTACTGGATATGAGTTACTAGCTGTCTAACACATACATCCCATTGTTAAAATAATAATTTCATCATACATTTCAGCTGATATTATGCTATTTGATGAAATTTTGACAAATTTTGACCAATTTTAGCCATTAATATGGCGGCCATTTTGGTTTTAAAGTATGTTAACAAAGTAAAATTACTAGATATGAGTTTCTAGTGGTCTCACCGATGCATCCCATTGTTAAAACTATACTCTGATCATACATGTTGGTTTATATATGCCAATATATGAAATGTTACCATTTTTGGCGGCCATTTTGGCGGCCATCTTATATTTAGGCGTGTTAACAAAGCAAACTGTCCAGATATGAGTGTCTAGTGGTCTACTACATACATCCCACTATTAAAACTATACTTTCACTATACAATTAAATTGCTATATGTCATTTTATGAGATTTGACCAGTTTTGGCGGCCATTTTGGACGCCATCTTGGATATCTGGAGAGCATCCCATTTTTTTCAATGTTAACATCTAAAATGTGTTTAAGGACCCTAAAAGACACCTAAAAAAGTTGGTTTGGTTTAGTCCTGTGGGGGGTGCACGGAAACCCCCTGTACATACCCGACTATACACTCTAAAGTCACTGCATATAGTGAGATTAACGTAGTTGTCATGCCAATGCATTATTGTGAACTTATTCTCTCACTTTTCTATTCATAAGACTTGTTTATTGTTCAGTGTCAGAGCACCACCAACCAATTCAAGATCAAAGAACAGTTACAGATAACCACACGTTTATTTTTGTCGGGCCTTAGCAACGTCAATACGCACGCCATTGAAGGAACATTGGTAGTTCAATGCACTGTATGTCTCGAGGTACTAAATGATTGTCTTGATTTCTCTTTTTATTTTCCTTGTATATAGGACGAGCGTCTGGAGACCTTCAAGATAAACGCCTGGTTAACAATGGTAAGTTATTAGGAATGCACCATTAAACATTTAGGGGTTTGCAGTAATTGAAGGTGTTTGGAAATGCAATTCTAAAAATGGAAATGATGCTAAAGCTTATTAACACTTTTCACGCGGCTGGTGGTTTTACCCTTATACAAGAGATTTTTTAGAAGCCTTTCTCAATTTCAAGGCCTATCTCAAGGATTACTGAACCAATACTAGGCGTGTTTGTACTTATTGCAATGCATTTCTCATAGTGATTCTAAATATGGTAATACAATTCTACAATTTTGATATTTTTGAAACATGTTGTGAACTTTTGGAATGTCGTCTGCAAATGCCTGCCGCGTGGAAAGTGTTAAACAATGTAATAAGATTGATTGAACATGTTAAAGGTGTATTACCCGATCCAACCACCTTTATTTTCCAAACCAAATATTTAAGGTGAGATTTTAACACTTTTCATTTGGCTATTAATTTTACCATTATACAAAATAGATTGTTCACTATTTTCAATTTTCAAAGTTTATCATAAGAATTAATAAACAAATACTAGGCATGACTGTTCTTGTTTCAATGCATTTCTTATGGTGATTCCAAATGTGGTGATGACATTTTTAAAACATGTTTTGACAGTTTGGAATGTCGTCTGCCGCGTGGAAAGTGTTAATACTACATAAAACTCAAAACATTTTTCATTTCACCTGCATTATTTTAGGCCAAGAGATGTTTCCACAGGCGTTGATTCACTTAGTCCATTCCCACAACTTAAGCTCATTAAAAAGGTCAAATGGAGATCTTGAGAGGTGCTTAATATTGATTGGTGTCAATTGTCTTTATTGATACATAATTGCCTTATTGTGTTACACCGCGCACTGACGCCCTGGGACTATTACGACATGTAATACTCAAGCAGGTTTGAGTCACACAAAAAGATTCAATCGCGATAGAAATTCACAAATGATTTGTTTTGCCAACCAATCTACTTCTTTCATACCAAATTGCTTGTATATTACACTTAAATTACCCTGTAAGATCAACTTTTTCTTCAATTTTTCTTGTTGTATACTAAAATATAGATATTCAGTTCGCCTTCAATGTTAGCATCTTGTTTGGCTTCGATCTGCTAATTTTGATATTATTGGTTTTAAATTCAGAGTCTGATTTAGATATCTGAATATAACATGTTTCAAAAGAGAGTTTGCATAACTTGCAAACAAACTTCATCACTTACTTAAACAATATAACTGATGCACTAGTTATGTTCACATTTGCATTATGTTGCTTCTAAATGATTAAAATATTAAAAGATATGGCCAAAATATAACCTTGTTATCAATTTAAATCATCTGAATTCCACCTTGCTTTCTTATATTATGTTGATTTTAGTTTAAAAACCCAATTTAGTTTGCCTAAAAAAGTGAAGGAGAATCTTTTCTTCAATTTTGTTTGCATAGATTGTTGAATGAATACCTAAACCTACAATCTTTCTATAAGACATGGTTGGATTCAATCCATAAAAGGCTTTTTTTATGTATCAATTAATGAAAATATTTTGAACAAAAAGTTAACTTTCAAATGCAATATCTCTGGCATTTTACATTCAATTTTGATCGGGTCTTTTTTTTATTTTCAATGATAACACTTTAATTAGGAAATCTACATGTCAACATTATTTTCTTAACATCTATCAAATATAAAAATATTATAGACTTGGCATCCTCCATATGCGATTGTGCGACCTCTAACTGCACATACAACATGGATGCAGTGTTGAATATATGATCAACACCTCTACACAGCAACGTCTATGTTCATTAAGATTCTTTCAAGAAAAATCATCTTAGTTATCGAATGGATGGTACCACATCAAATGGACCTGTACTGTTCTATAGGCCACTTTAAGTTCACGTTTTGATCACACAAGGTCCATGGAGAGTACCATATGTCAATCAGATGATTGACACGTTGCTAGTGGGTAGAAATATTTACATTATAAGTATAACTTTAAATAAATAATATACAAAACGAATTTACCTTTACACTGTGTTAATCTCAAAAGCAGAATAACGGTTCCTAGAGCAGCATGCGCTACACTCTTAAAACAACGGGAGGGAGGAATTATTCATACAACTTATAGAACGGAGTCAAATTTGAGGTTATGTGCATATTTTACGCCGTCTTTACTTAACTAGGATCTGCTGTTTAAGAGTGTAATAATGTTTTTAAAGGGTTCACAGTGTCTACTTTCCTAGGCCAGCACACACTCCTAATACGCTTTACAATATTTTCCAGATAAATGAATGACTTCAGCCCTCCCCCACTAAACCCCTTCCCACCCACCTCCGCCCCATGTAACTTTAATCAGTACGAGATGGATTCTTATTGGAATGAGAGCGTGTATTTCGGAGGACAGTAGCAACGTATGAGTGATCATCAGCCGGTCAAGCGATCCGCTCTTGATATTATGGATATTTTGGACAGACATCGTGTCTATCATTTCAAACAGCTCCGATAAGTGTCCTCGATTGTAAAGGGAATGGATTGCTACTTGTTAACACTTCTAACGAGGCAGGCGTCTGCAGACGACATTCCAAAATGTCACAATTTATTTTTCTTCAAAAATATCAACAATGTTGAATTGCACTACCATATTTGGAATCACCATGAGAAATGCATGCATAGTATTGGTTCTGTAATCTTCGAGATAGCCCTTGAAAGTTGGGAAAGGTTTCTGAAAAATCTGTTTTGTATATAGTAAACCAATAGCCGCGTTGTAAGTGTTAAGGGACAAAATATGAACTACTTTAATTTTAAAGGGACGTGGTTTGGAAGGGAGGATTTAAATAAGGCAGTCCCAGATTGTCCGTAACCATATGGCGTTTCTAACACGGAAATCCCACCCTTCTACAATAAGCTGAATATAGCGTGCTAAGACAAGTAACATGGGATTTACGAACTAAGAGCTATGCAAACACGAAGCCTTGCACATCTTGCTTCGCCGATATAATGTTTCACTTTATAAAACCGATGGAAATCCAACGGTCTTCGCGGTGCGTTGATATTGCAAAATATGGCGAATAGGTAGTATTCATAAGGTGTAACGTCCAATCAGAAGACACAAGAAACCTTTGACCGGTTAACAACGTAAATGGTCATCAAATTGCGCTATTACGACTAGTGGAGGCGGGTCAACATGTTAAGGATATTAACATAGAGAAATAAGTTTCTTTTAGCTTAAAGGGATATCCTTGGCATGTTATCATTTTAAATGTTCTGCTGTATAAATGTATGTATATCTGTAGTTCTAATAGAGTTTATATTTGTATTTCGTGCAATCCTATTTTTGTATAATGTGATAATATGCTGAATAAAATAAAATAAAATAAATTACTGCACCAGTCAAAGCAAGTTGTACAAGGCTTTCGGGCTTCGCCCTCAGTCGAACTTCATTCTCCCGCCATGGTATCTCAATGGCGATCACTACCGCCCAGCGTGTAGAAGCGGCATGTAGCAGCGGCATGTTCAAGGAGTAATATTTTTGGTTCGGTGAAGGGCGGCTGATGAATTTTCATTTCATTTTGGGTTTTAATTGAATCGCACTAAATAAATAAGCTTATTTATTGAACTTAAAAGTATTAATTAGCTCGGACAACTACCCGATACAAATAATTTTAAAAGCCCGATCAAGGCTACCACGTGGTCTGAACTTGGGTGCGATAATACCAGCCAATCCATGCAGAATCACGTGGTAGTATCATTTGATGCTTGACCTCAATCTCATAGAATAACACATGCTCAGAATATATTCTTATATTCTGACGGAATAAACAAGCAATTAATTTAACCAGGCAAAACAGATTTTTCCGAACCAACTTTCAAAGTCTATCTCAAAGATTACTGATGCAATACTAGGCATGTTTGTGCTTATTTTAAATCATTTATCATGGTGATTCCGAATATGGTGATGATATTCAATAATGTTGACATTTTTGATACATTTGGAACTTTCGTCTGCAAACAAATGCCGCGATGAAAGTGTTAACACGAGATTCCGTATTTTGCAGAATGCAGAATATTCATAACACACACACATTTAGATACTAGATATTACGTTCCAGCTAACATATGACACTAAGGGTATAATTAAGTCCTAATCAGTAATACAAATTTATTTCAATCACAATTTGACTTACTGGGAAAAAGTTATCGATGGACTAGTGAGAAATCTTGGATTTCAAAACAGATTTTTTCCGACTGTGTTTAGCTATATTGGACGAAAAGGGCGTTATAACATTATATAAAATGTGTTGCTTTTAAACGTACTAGTTGGAGCGTGAGGGATCATAGAGAGTACCGCCTATTAACACTGACTTTAGTGTAATTTTGATTATGGCTATGAATTCATAATGATTTTAGTAATTTGGGTGCAGATCGTTCTTACTCACACTGTCAAATTCTAAAACTAAATTGGGCTATTACGGTTGAAGTCCATACCTCCCCCCCCCCTCCCCCCCCACCCCATATTGAGTGCATGTTTTCAATATGGATTCACCCTTGCAGCCAACTCCATTGAATCTTCTTACTCCCTGAGATTGTGAAATGGAAAAGTACATAGTTTGGTAAATGTTAGCAACAACTCTGCAATCCTACAATCCGTTAACACTTTCCAGGCGGATATTAGTTTTACCCTAAATATAACAGATTTTTCAGAAACCTTTCACAACTTTCAATATCTATCTGAAGGATTACTTGTCCAATACTAGGCATATTTGTACTTATTTTAATGCATTTCTCATGGTGATTCCAAATATGGTGATGCAATTCAATACTCTTGACATTTTTGAATCATTTTGTGAAATTTTGGAATGTCGTCTGCAGACGCCTGTCGCATGGAAAGTGTTTTAAGAACTTGAATAAAACCACGATTGATTCACATCAAGAATGGTGCATTTATGTCGAACGATAGTACGAGACTCGCCGGTCCTTGGTCTGAACCTAAAATAAGAAATCAGGTCAAGCGAAAAGCAGTTGACATTATCAAAGAAAATGTCTTTAGACATGAAAAGGACGTTTATCCATCAGTGAACATATTTGCCAGCCCGCTGTTGCACTTGATGTGACATACGAGTCTTCTTTAGATATTGAGGGAACACGACGGCAATGGGGAACCTGAATTAACACTTTCCATGCAGCTACTAGTTACCATATACATATATACCAAACAAAACATTTTCAGAAACACAGCTACTAGTTACCATATACATATATACAAAACAAAACATTTTCAGAAACACTTTCCAAATGTCAAGGTCTATCTCAAGAATAACTGAACCAATCCAAAGCATTATTGTACTTAGTGCAATACATTTCTCATGGTGATTCCAAATATGGCAATGAAATTTAACAATGTTGAAATTTTTGAAACATTTTGTGCAATTTTGGGATGTCGTCTGTAGACGCCTGCCGTGTGGGAAGTGTTTAGAAATCAGGTCAGGCGAAAAGCAGTTGACATTATCAAAGAAAATGATTTTAGAAAAAGGGCGTTTATCCATCAATGGACATATTTACGACCCACAGTTGCACTTAATGTGACATACAAGTCTGACGTTGATATTGAAGGAACACGACGACAATGAGGGAATCTGTCAATACCCTCCTGAAATCGTATAGGTTTTTTTAGTTCAATTGAAATGATTGAAGACAGTCGTGCGAAATGTACTAGTTATAGTATGTTTCAGATTTCGGAATCCCTTCGACAGGGCGGCAATAGCGGACAATTTGACTGATATGCACACGTAAGCTCTGCAAATGCATAAGACATTAGCTCACCACTATAATCCATTTGCTTTCCTCGTGTTGTGACTTTGATATCATTGAGCATTTAGAGAACCAACTTTTACGCGCAGTAACGAGTATATATCATGCCGTCATCTTTATATTCAAGAAGTTGTTAAGAGGCTAATGAGCTAAATGTTAAATATAGAAAAGAACCCTAATCCCCAAAGATCGTAGTAATTTCAAGTTACATATATTGTACATTTTGAATTATGGCACATTTTATATTGTTAAAGATACTACCAGTTATGGAAATACAATCAATACCCTTTTAAATGACATTCAATTATGGAATTGACTTATGTATAGATTTAACGATATTAAAATAAGTGCTTACATAAGATAATTACATTAATGAACACTCTTAACCCAAATCAATGGTTTTAATTAGCATTTAACTGCTTCACACATCAAAATGTGTCATTTTGGGAGGTTATAGTTAGTTCTACACTGGCTGTCAAGTATTAAGTAAGTAATTACTCTTCATACTATGACACCAATCAATAAATGAACAGTTGGGCATACACTTAACTTAATATTTGATCCATTATCTTAAACAGTGATAATATTTAGAATTATAGGGACTACAATTGGTGCCTGACTGCATAACACATAGCTACGTTTGATCGATCATATTTAAAGTTCCTACAGCTCAGTATAAAATAATGTGTTTGTCTAATTAGCGTATTTTTCATGCCAGTCAAATCATTTAAGCCATTATCGTGTCATCTACTGCCGTTATGCACACGAGCTGAGACAGAAATAACTCCAAAATGCACACACTTTTGGTTTGTATTAATTTGAATGCATACGTACATTGAATTACATCAGTGTTTCATCATGGTTAGGGCCTTACTTCTTATCACCAGCGTATTTAAAGCGTGTGGGCGCCTCGGTATAAAATAACAATATGGTCTACTTAGCGTATTTTTCATGCCAGTCAAATAATCTAAGCCATTATCGTGTCATCTAGTGCCGTTATGCACGCTGGTTGAGCCAGAGAGAACGCCCAAATGCACACACTTTTGGTTTGTATTAATTTGAATACATACGTACATTGAATTACATCTGTGTTTCATCATGGTTGGGGCTTTACTTCTTATCACCAGCGTATTGAGCGTGTGTCAGTTGCAATAAAGTCCACAAGGGGCATTTTACTACAGAACATTTACACATCAGGTTATTTTTGGGGAAAAGGGCGTCTCGGGAATCTTGAATTTTAAAAATAAATAATCAGAATAATATGGTGGTTTTATTTATAACCTGGTCCGTTTTTTTGAAAACTGTATATCGAACACTTACAACATCTCAATAATATGCAATAATAAGTTGATCCGCTAAGAGTGGCTATTTCTAGTCATTATCTGAAAGAGATCTTTGGCTACAGATACATAACAGTTGCATTATCCCAAATTAAAATTAAAATAACTTGTCCCCCCCCCCCTCCCCCCCCCCCCCCCCCCCCCCCCCCCCCCCCCCCCGTTGCGCGTTAGTCGGTATCTCACGACGTGACAAATTGCACCTATAGATGCCTAAGCCATTATCTTTATACATTCAACAGTTCCAGCATCTCAATATGAAAGAATAATTTGCGCGGCTAAACATATTATTTGTTGCTAGACTAATGATGTGAGCCATTTTCTGAAAAAAGATATGGTGTTAATTACAGGGGATATTACAATATAAGTGCTGATACTGTGTGCGCCGTATCGGTAGCCTGGTAAATGAAGCGAAATGATTTATGACGATTTCCTAATGGCAGCAAAAAAACAGTGGTTCGGAAGTCTAAATGGTGGTCCCGTGCATCGGAGGAGCATTATCCGAGCACGTTAAAAACGGTTACAGACTCTTTCGTAAAGAGTAGGGGATCATCCCGGTCTGTATCTGTTCACACATCTAACGGACCCCAATGGAAATAAGCTAATAAGCTTATTGGGTTATCCAGGGTCGTAGGACCCAAATAATATCAAATCAAATCAATTCAAATTAACCCATAAATCTACAACAGTAATGGCATCTCAAAATATTAAGAATAACGTGTTCCATTTAGTGTGTTATTCTGTGTCTGACTGCGTTGCATATGGTAAATCACGTTTCTTAGGAGTTTACGCTGGTTTACGAAAATCGACGTTATATTACCAAATGCTGTAGGTAGAGGCATGTCTAGTTCAATACCCTACGCCATAATATCTTAATACTACCAATACATTTGGGACATCCTTAATAATCAATATGCGATATCAAATTTGTATATACCATGTATGCAGTACTCGGATTCTGCAACTACGCGTTGGGCATGACTCTAAGACGACTACTTAATTGTGTTTAGCCATACTGCTACATCAGTACCGTAATCTCAAAAATAATAAGACAAACTTGCTACATTTAGTGTGTGTGTTATTCGGTAGGTGACTGCGTTGCGTATGGTCACTCGCGCCTCTTAGGGAGGCACGTTGGTTCAGGAAAATCGACGTTATGTTGCCAAAGCTATTTGGCCCTGGTAGATGAATGCCTAGTTCAGTACTCTTCGTCATCATTTCTTATGACTGTCAATACCTCTAGGACACCCTGAAACACAATATACGATATCAAGTTAATACTCCATGCATTTACTCTGGTTCTTCAGCTACTCGTTGAGAATGACTAAGATAACAACACGTTAAAATCCTGCTTTGCAGCTGGACAGGGGTTTTTTCTCATTAAGAATCGGTTAAATATGCATTTTTATTTAATCCTTTATATAATTTCGATTTTTTTTTTATTTAATTTTTTTATATTTAAATGTGCATTCATAATAGACTACACATTTATTGTTTAAACTGTTCTGCAGCTGAACGTATTTTCATTTAGGGTCAGTTGAATTGGTGTTTATTTCATTTTTGTTGATTTTTTAATTTTTTTAATTATGTGACAATATTGATCAAAAGGAGGTTTTTGTCGCTAAAACATCCATATACACATTTGTTACCATTCCTTTTTTTCTTAAAACATACTAAAACTATCGCGAACTGCACCATCCCCTCACGCATATCCTAACTTTAACGGTCACCATTCACTCCTGGTAAGGGGTAGGAGAAAAAATGGCTAAAATAACAACCGCAATCGGAGGTAGTACAATATCCCTGAGTGATGTCGTGATTTATATTAGCATTTTACCGCGAAAGAAAAACGTTAATAGGTAGGTTACTACCCCCATCATCGGTAGACTAGGGTTAAGAATTATTATATTACGGATGTTATTCGTCACTGACTGTCTAGTAGCCAATACCTCTCTACTAAGCTTAGACACCAATCAATTAGACACATATTCATATGAGCAATGCTGGCTATGAAACTGATTATACATACACACTTTTATACATAAAAGATTATTGAAAATAAATATTTCTCAGAACATCAAATACAAATTGTCAAGTTTATGGACATTTAACGTTTTGGTTCTGTATTTTCATGAATTTGATTTGGTTGGATAAAAGATGTATCATAGATCAGATATAAGATTTTTTTTTTTTTTCTAGCATGATTAATGATTTTAAATATTCACAGCACAAATTCCCGCGATGCCTTTGCCAATCTAGTGCCCGGTTAATATCCTTATAAATCGAACATTTCCAACATATAAATATGAAAGAATAGCCTGATTTGCTAAGAGTGTCTGATTTATCCGTTTTCTGAAAGAGAGATAATGTTTCGCTACATATCTATAAGAGTTACAATATCTCAAAATAAATTTTAAAACTTGTCCCACTTTGCGCGTTATTCGGTGTCTGACTACAATACAAAAGGCTACCTATGCGTGAGCCATTATATTTATAGTGTTAACAATTCCCATCTCAATATGAAATAATAAGAGTGTCCCGTTAGGCGTATTATGTGTAACCTGACTAATAATGTAAGAGAGAAAATGTTTAGCCATTAAGCTACACCGGTAACGCCATCTCAAAATAATAAGTATAGCTTGCTGCTCCGTTTAGCATGTTGTTCAGTGTCTGGCTGCGTGTCATACGGTTACTCTTACGAGTGTACGCTGGTTTAGGAAAATCAACGTTATATTGCCAAAAGCTTAATGCGTCAGCTGCCTAGTTCAATACCCTTCGCCATCATTTCTTAGGATTATCTATACATTGGGGACACCCTCAATAATCAATATACGATATCAAGTTAGTACCATATGCACTACTCGGGTTCTGTAACTATGCGTTAAGAATGACTATAAGACGACGAATAAGAAATATGCTCTGCATGATGTAAACCATTATCTGAAAGGGCGAATTGTGTTTAACCATAAAGCTACAGCAGTGTGTGTTATTCGGTAGGTAACTGCGTTGCATATGGTCACTCGCGCCTCTTAGGAAGGCACGTTGGTTCAGGAAAATCGACGTTATGTTGCCGAAAGCTTTTTCCATAAAAATCGAGTGGATAATTTTGAAATTATTATTGTTTCAATGACCAACGAAAGAGTTGAACTAAAATTGGGTTTGTACGGGATATCATTGCTTAGTGTGTGATTACGCAGTGAAAATGTGTGTGTGTACAGATTCCCTTTCGATACATGTTACCCGTTCATCTGGTCAGATAGCACACAGTGGACAATACAAATGAATGGAAACCAAGTATAGTGCACATTTTGTCGTTAGTCGTGGTAATTGAAAAAATCATAACTTCGAAACTATCCACTCGATTTTTATGAATGTGGTTTCAAACTTCGGATAAGAAATGTGCTCATTAAATGTATATCTCAGATTTTGGTACCGATTATTGATTTTGGATTGGCCAACATCAAAGAACCTGGTCAGGGAATTATTGTGTTAGGTGCAAACATTCTGAAGCTGGACGTAGTCTCGTTTAGAGCTAGTTGAACGGGTGTTTTTATTTCATGTTTGCTGATTTTTGTTCGTTACTTATGTCATATTATTGACAATAGAGAGATTTTGTCGCTAAAACATCCATACACGATTATAATGAACATGTCGCGGACTGTACCTATCCCCTCAATTGTATGTTAACTTCACAACGGATGAGAGGGTAGGAGTAAAAATGGCTAAAAATGACAATCAGTGGTATTACAGGGTGTCTCAAAAAAATTACAACGCACCATTAGGCGATCATAACTTCCTAAGTAAGTAACTGAATTTTACAACTCAAACGGTAAAATGAGGCCAAATTAGTTTTCTACAATTGGAAGAAAACAGCGTTTAATTTTGTTAAGTAATTACGGAGATATCTGTGATAACGTAAGAGCAGTCACGGAACACTTCCATCCAAGTTTGCATATTTTGACAGATTTTCTCATTAATGTTCAATTAGCCAGCACTGTTTAATACTATGATAAAAAAAGTTCAATTTGTGATCTAAGAATACTGAATAATCGATCATAACACTCATAACACCCAGAAAACCAAAAACAATACAACTCATTTTAAGGAGAGAGATATGACCATACTCTTTTAATGTAAACAAATCATTTATTTTATTTTCAATTGCGATACTAATAATTTGACCATCATGCGCAAAATTGGCGATAATTTTATATTATACATGATTTCAGCCTTCAAGTTGAAAATGTGAAGACTAGAAGCTTGATAAGTTGTATGCGCGATGTTATTAGTTCTTGAACTTAGTTTAATAACGTCAATGTTCATATTTACTAAAATTACTATAATTTTGTTTCCAATTGTTATAAAAGATTGAACTTATCGTACACATTTTAAATGTAACTGTTTTAAGTAGGCTATAAAATGGGATGAAAATAATCTAGACAACTTTTATTTTATATTTTGTGTTAAACTTTGGTCTCATCTGGCATATTATTTGGTATAAAATAAAATCTAGAACCATAAAAACATGTTAACCAATGTCATTTTGTAGAGAAGTATTGATTTCATGTATGTGCTATCTGAATCACTCAATATGAGTAAAATATGGTAATGAAATTCAATCAGATTGAACTTATCGTACACATTTTAAATGTTACTGTTCTTAAGTAGGCTATAAAATGTGATGAAAATAATCTAGACAACTTTTTTTTAATATTTTGTGTTAAACTTTGGTCTCATCTGGCATATTATTTGTGTAAAATAAAATCTAGAACCATAAAAACATGTTAACCAATGTCATTTTGTAGAGAAGTATTGATTTCATGTATGTGCTGTCTGAATCACTCAATATGAGCAAACTTGGATGGAAGTGTTCCCAGATAATGTTACGTAATTGCTCATTTCTCTGGAATTATTGAACCGAATCACATCCGGTTTTCTTTGAAGTATATCAAACTATTTTGTCTTTATTTTGTTGTTTAGGTTGTTCTATTCTGACACTTATTCAGAAAGTTACAATCCTCTAAAGGTGCGTTGTAAATTTTTTTGAGACACCCTTGAGTCATGTCATGATTTATTTTAGCGTTTTCGCGCGAAAGAAAAAAAATTACGGGTTGCAACCCCCGCCCTCGGTTAGACTAGGATTAAGAATTATAGCTGTCGCATTTAACAACTGTTCCATTACGGATGTTATTGCTATTTCGTCACTGACTGTCTAGTAGCCAATACCTCTCTACTAAGCTAAGACACTAATCAATTAGACACATATTTATATAAGCACAGATGACTATGAAACTGATTATGCATGGACATTTTATACATAGAAGCGAATGATTGAAGCCATTATCTAAATGAGTTGGGGTTTTTTGTATCTATTATAGCCACAACAATTCAACTTCAAGAGTTAACACTTTCCACGCAGCTATTGGTTTTACCACATACAAAACTGAATTTTCAGAAATCTTTCCCAACTTTCAAGGTCTATCTCAAGGATTACAGAACCAATACTAGGCATGTTTGTACTTATTTTAATGCATTTATCATGGTGATTCCAAATATGGTAATGAAATTCAATAATGTTGAAATTTTTGAAATATTTTGTGAACATTTGGAATGTCGTCTGCAGACGCCTGCCGCGTGGAAAGTGTTAAAAGAACAACTTGCTCCATTTAGCGCGTTATTTAATCCCTGACTACGTTACGAATGGCTACCTAAGTTTTATCCTTTATATGATATTTATTTCTAACAGTTCTAACATCTCAATAGAATAATTTGCCCCGCTGAGCGTGTTATTTGTTGCCTGACTAATGATGTAAGCTATTATCTGAAAGAGAGATGGCGTTTAGCCATTAAGCTACAACAGTAACAACATCTCAAAATAATAAGAATAACTTGCTCCATTTAGTGTGTTATTCAATGTCTGACTGCGTTGCATATGGCAACTATAATGCTTCTTAGAAGTGCATGCTAGTTTAGGAAAATCGACATTATATTGCCAAAAGCTGTATGCATCAGCTGCTGTTGTGAAGGAATGCTTATAGTTCAATATCCGTCCCCATCATTGCTTATGACTTGTAATACATCCGGGACACCCTAAACAATCAATGTACGATATCAAGTTTATACAACAAACATTACTCGGGTTCTGTAACTATGCATTGAGAATGACTAAAATGACATCATTTAAATTTTAAAAAACCCTGCTCTGCATGCGACTGGACGAGTGTTTTCCTTAATAATCGGTTGAGCTGGTATTTTTATTATTTTTTTCCATTTCAAAACATGTTTACCAAATTCCACAAATAATTGAAAAACATTGAATCAAAAAAGGAATAACAAATTACATACGGCTTAACACTTTCTACGCGGATATTAGTTTTACCATATACAAAACAGATTTTTCGAAGTCTGTCTCAAGGATTACTGCACCAATATTAAGCATGTTTGTACTTATTTCAATGAATTTCTCATGGTTATTCCAAATATGGTAATAAAATTAAATAATGTTGACATTTTTTTAAACATTTTATGAAATGTTGTAATATCGTATGCAGACGCCTGTCGCCTGGACTTCCGCGTGGAAAGTGTTAAGGGGGCTCTGCACTCTCAATTTTGTATTTTTCACGAATTTCACTTTTCTTAATTTTTCAAAACTTCATAGAGTTATCTATCAGCAGTCAGCTGTAGAACGGGGCCTCGTTTCAATTGAGGGCGCTCTATTTAGTGACGCACTGCCGTCATATTTTACACGGCGATTCATCAAGTGACGGAAGTCCGTCGTCCGCCGAAATACGAACAAAAAACACTTTTCAATAGAGGGCGGGCTTGAGAACGGGACTCCGTTGCCAAGGGAACGGCCTCACGTCACAGTAATTTTCAAAATTAAAAAAAACCTATTTTTCTGATTTTAAACAAAGAAATAACTCTCTTATCACAGAAATAACCGTTACAAAGGCATCACTTCTGAATACTATAGGGCTTGTATTTAATGTAAAAATTATCACACTTATCCTATAAATTCTATAAAATGGTGTAATCTCGTCTAGAAAATGGTGTTCTCATCGCAGCAAACCGGTCTAAAAGACTTACTTTTAGCTTGTGTCATGTGATGTTGGGGTCAAAGGTTAAATTAAATCATCGAACTGAGTGTCGCAAGGAGTTCTGGTACCTTATGCTGCCCTCAACTCGATGGATAGTTACTTTTTATGCAGATAATTGGGGGTAAAAGGCGAAAATTAAATCATTGCGCAAATTGACGGGTGTGCGTTACCTTGGTTACGTACACCCGTCGTTTAAGAGCGCCCTCAATTGAAACGGGGCCCCGTTCTACAGCTGACTGATCAGTACATGAAAAGAAATTTTCAATTTCGAAATCCCAAAAGCCTATTTAGAAGGATTTAAATCCCTTATTCAGATCATCTACAAAGTGGAATGGAAAAGTCTGCCCGCAGGGGATCAGCGAAATTCCCATGCGCCGCGTATCCCGTGTTTTGTTTTTCACGCAAATTAGCACGCGCCAGTTCGCTTAATACGCGACGCTGTTGTTTAGAATGCCGCCAGTGCGTGCTGCGTTAACCGCTGTGTTTTTGGTGAATTTTAGGGCTTGGTCACACGCATTTCACACGTCATTGGTCACACGTCACCATTTCATTTGCCAAAGAAAACATTCCACGCGCGTTCGCGTTTATTCGCAATGAACGCACGCGTCTTCATGCGTTACGCCTCCCGGAAATTGTAGGCGCACTTCGAATGCGCAGCACTACCAACATTTCAAACAATGAACCCCACACCTCATAAGTTATATTCAGAACTCCAGCCAAAGAAAGGAAGGTTAAAACCACTATTAAAGCTAACCAAATCCTGCCGTATTCAATCAGAACTTTGTTTTCTATGCACACAACAATTGATAGTTATTAAAAAGCTAATTCAAATAATAAGAGGGTGCAATAATAATGATCCGTGAAGGAGCCCCATACAGGGTGTATCAGCATGATCTATACCGGGTTTCAAACATATATAAAACAAATAATACAATAGTGTTTCAAATGTAACATATTTCAAATGGACAACATATTTTGGGGACTTTCGCAGTCATTTGCAAGTATTTCCATCTTTCTACTTTTATGCTCACTGCCTGTAACTCAATGCCCATGGCTACCATTGCAAAGCATAGGACAGTGAATTCTACAATCTGTACTTGCCTCATTGGACTTGTATTGATCTGTATTGACCTGGTTTTATCACCTCAAATCCTGTTGAGTATTCATCACATCAAATCTCACACCTCCATAATGGGTGTGTATACAAGAAGTGAACTGCTCCAGTACCAGTGTAAGAACAACAAACTTTACAATAATAAACTTCCCCAAGCTGCTTGGAGAAATATTTTGTCAATTGGTATTGAACGGGATGAATATAAATCTACACATCGTGGAGTTAGAGCTGGTTTGCAATTTAAACAGAAGCAAGCAGCACGAATAAACAGAGGAACTTTATCAACACCAAACACTGGTGGTAAAAGTAACTATAACTTTTTGAATGTGTGTCATTGGAATGCTCAGAGTATTCGTAATAAAACAACAACTTGTTTTGACTATGTAATTGACCACAATGTTGATATCATGTGTCTCACCGAGACATGGTTAAATGCTGAGACTGATCAGGTGGCGATTGGTGAATTGACACCACCCGGCTATAATTTCATTAACATCCCCCGTAAAAGCAGTAATCACGGTGGTATTGGCATTCTATATAGATGCTCCTTGAAGTTGCAGGTTTTTCCAACTAACTTTGAAACGCCAACTTTTGAACATGCTACTATCTTTGACAAAGTGAGAAAGATATTCTATGTCATAATTTATAGGCCCCCACCATCGACTGATAATAAGCTGAAGACATCACAGTTCCTCGCTGATTTTAACGACTTTCTGTTATATGTCAACGGTCTAATTAGCGGGAAAATGATCCTATTGGGTGACTTTAATGTCCACGTAGACACTCCCCACAAATGTGCTGTTAGACACTTTATATCATCGTTGGAAGCAGCTGATCTATATCAACATGTTGTTGGGCCTACACACAGAGATGGCCACACCCTTGACCTAATTATTGATAGGCATGATGAGAACTTGGTGAAGAAATGCACAGTTGGCCCTAGACTATCTGATCATAATATTATCTTGTGCAAGCTAAATGTTGAAAGACCCAAAGCTGTGAAAGAAACGATCTGCTCCAGAAAAATCAAGAACATTGATCCTGCATCTTTTCACAATGATGTTAGTGCCACCATCTCTTCCTTGGACAGTGACACTGATGATGTCAACATTGCTGCTGTAATCTACCAGAAGTCAATCACTGTTACCTTAGACAAGCATGCCCCAGCTAATGAAAGATCATGTAGCCATAGAGTTCGACAACCGTGGTATTGTACCGAGATCCACGAAGCCCGACGTGTGCGGCGAAAATATGAAAAGAAATGGAACAAGACCAGACTGGAGATCCATCATCAGCTTTACTTGGACCATAACAAGCTTGTTAACTCTATGATTGAGAACTCTAAGAAATCCTATATAAAGAACAAATTAAAAGGTGCTGATGTCAAAACAGTCTATAGAACTGTTAATGGCCTTTTAAACAATGGCACCAAGATCTTGCCAACACATGACTCTATCCAATGCCTGGCAGATGACTTTGCTTTGTTTTTTCAAGAAAAAGTTGATAAAATACAAAATGATCTTGAAAAAGAAAAGGTGCACATTGACTGTAGTTCTGTGGATAACTTGTATAATGATGGTAATGTTACTGGTGAACTATCTGAGTTTAAGACGTTAACTGAGGATGAGGTCACACAATTAATCAATAGGTTTGCAGCTAAAAGTTGCATGCTTGACCCCATCCCAACATGGTTTTTGAAGAATAACTCTTATATCTTTGTTTCTGCCATTACCAAAATTGTTAATATGTCCATATCCACAGGGGTTTTTCCACAGAGCTTGAAGCACGCCATTATCAGCCCTATCATCAAGAAGCCATCTCTTGATCCAAACAACCTGAAGCATTACCGACCAGTGTCAAACATTCCTTTCTTAGCGAAAGTCATCGAGAAATATGTTGTGAACACTATTACAAAACACATGTTGGTGAACAACCTTGGCGAACCACTTCAATCAGCGTACCGGGCGGCACACAGTACAGAGACTGCACTACTTAGCGTAAAAAATGACATCATGATTTCTCTCTACCAACAACAAGGCGTGTTCATTGTGCTCCTGGATCTAAGTGCCGCTTTCGACACTATAAGTCACAGTGTACTCTTTGATAGAATGAAGAACGAAGTTGGACTGACAGGCACTGCTTTGAAGTGGGTTGTCTCTTATTTCACCGGGCGAACCACAAGTGTAAATATCAATGGTGCTCATTCCAAGAAATGTTCGCTAAAATACGGAACGCCTCAGGGCTCCATAGTGGGACCATTATCCTTTTCCATCTATACAATACCAATTGGAAGGATTATAAGGAAGCATGGTTTGATGTACCATCTCTATGCTGATGATGTGCAGCTACTGGCGAAGTTTGATCCTTCAGATGGCTCTTCCATTCAATCTGCTCTCAACTCACTTACATCTTGCATTCACGAGATCAGCTTGTGGATGACAAGCAACTCATTGAAACTTAACAGTGATAAGACAGAGTTTTTCGTAGCCATTTCACCGCATAATAAACGCCGTTTGCCTCCTGTGACACTGACAATTGGTAATGAAATCATTCACCCATCTGAGACTGTGAGAAACCTAGGAGTCATATTTGACACCCATATGACTATGTCCAGGCAAGTTTCAACTCTTCGCAGTAGTGTATCATTCCATCTGAGGAACATTACGCGAATTCGACGCTTTCTTGACTTCAACACATGCAATGACATTGTCCGTTCCCTTGTTCTGTCCAGACTAGACTATGGTAATGTATTACTCATGAGTGCAAATGCTAAAGAAATTGCTCGTCTACAGGTTCTGCAGAACTGGGCTGCGAAGCTAATTTTCTGTGTTGGAAAGAAAGAACATGCTTCCCCACTTTTGAAACAACTGCACTGGCTACCTGTGACGGAGCGCATCTACTTCAAGACCATGCTCTACATTTACAAATGTCTCGCAGGTTTGGGTCCGGCTTACTTAACATCTGGCCTGACTCTGTACTCACCAGGGCGAGAGGGATTGCGTTCTGCATCCGATTTGTCTCGTCTAACAGAACACAAAATTCATAACCGGACTCTTGCATCAGCTGCTGACAAAGCTTTCTTCTATGCTGCACCAAAACTATGGAACAAATTACCAGTTGCAGTCCGCACATCATGCTCTGTTACAGTGTTTAAGAAAGCTCTCAAACATCACCTGTTTTCACAAATCTGATTGCTTCTGTTTAATCTTGTTAGATATTTCTCTGTTTATTGCTTTTGATGCCATGTAGATTTTCATGTATTTTTGTGTATATATTTTTGCGCCGTGGTCTTATAGAAATGGCGCGGTATAAAAAGCCTTTCGTATGTAATGTAAACACTCGCGATATGATGGTGCAAATGTTTCCTACTTATGCTGTAAATTACATTAAAATATCTCTTTTTGCTCCGCTGTGGCAAGACATAATCGAAAATCGATGAAAAACGTATTTTCACATAAATCATCTTTACAGCTATTCTCCTTAGCTGCAGCACTAACAGCATTTCAAACAATGAACCCCACACCTCGTAAGTTATATTCAGAACTCCCGCCAAAGAAAGGAAGGTTAAAACCACTATTAAAGCTAAACAAATCCTGCCGTATTCAATCAGAGCTTTGTTTTCTATGCACACAACAATTGATAGTTATCAAAAAGCTAATTTAAATAAGAAGAGGGTGCAATAATAATGCGAATAATATTTCACAAATAATTTAATGTTTAAAAGGGTTAGTGACTTTATAGATTTTCATAATGGATCATTTCGACAAACACTTGACATTTACTATCGTTACAAAAAAGTATGTATTTTTCATCAAAAATGTCCGATTTTCAAAATCTAAAATGTCTAAGAAAGCTGGGCGTTTGCGCAAAAAAATGCTATAACCTCGGTATAGATGATTCTGATACACCCTGTATTTGAAATTTAACACAGTCGTGACCGGGAAAATACACGCGTAAAAATGGTGCAAATCTGTGGATGCATTATATACGTTACGCCTATGTATGCTGTCTGTCTTAAAAACTATTACTATTTCGGATTTATATCAGTATAACTGTATGTTAATGAATTGTTCCTAACCTGTCTGTATATCTTATTATATTTGATATATATTTTTGCAGAGATGGATGGATGAGTATCTAACTTGGTCTCCAGAAGATTACGAAGGACTTGAGAACTTCAAAATATCTAAGAATGAAGTTTGGATGCCAGACCTATGGCTCTATAACAAGTAAATATCTAGCTAGGTTATAGGTTATGTTTGACTAGGTTATATGATATACATGTACATGGTGCATTACTAGGTTGTAGAAAATATACGGGTTATAGGTAATTGCATAGACAGGATTTAGGTATTTTTCTATCTATAAACATAATAGCTCGTATCCTAGTATGATTTAAAGCTAAAAAAAGTGAACTTTGACTTTCATGTATGAAAATACTATATATGACGAACCCCTTCACATACCTTTTTATCAACAGGTCTTAAAAATATATGTATGGTGTCAAATAAAGTGTCTACACGTATATTATATACGGGATTTTTTTGAATGTGACTTTTTAATGTTGTATATTGCAACATGTTAACACTGACCTATACAAAGTGCATTATACGCAAAATAAAAAGGGATATTGTGTACAGCTAAGCTTAGTGACGATGATCGTGGATGGCAACGCCAACGTGAAAATACATTGAATTTCCCGTAGTCAATAGATCGATGACATTATTACAGCAATGTACTATATTCAGCGAAATTATAAAAAGAAATAGTTATGTCTTTTAAAATAATGACACTACAACAAATCTCACACCCCTAGTGGTTCGGGATAATAATTATAAGGTCCAATGAACTTATTTTGGTTACATTTACGTCGTGATCAAGAGGGTGTGTCACGCTTAAGTACAGTGTTTATGGGAGCCGCCGCTCTACTAAACTTAAACACACTTCTAACTTACTCAAAAATTTAAATTCAAACATGTGTATAAGGGTTGTATAATGCGCGTCTAACTAAACTCAGACGCCAACTGTATGCCTTGAATGATTATTTAGCCATGACAGGTACGAGCTGACGTGCAGATTGTGTAGTCTTCAAAATACACGAGCATTTGAGGAATTCGGTCGATATCTAATGTAACCCATTTGGGTCACAATAATTATATTGATTACTTGTATGCAGTGAACGCACGACCACTCTGGGGATGAGTTTAAAAGCGGGTTTTGTTAATAAACAAGACGTTTAAAAGCTAAACCCGTGTTTAATACGAGAATACGGCCCAATGTGTAGTTGCCATACATAATTATAATTATAACTAGGTTGCAGGTAGTGTATGTTATTATATCGTATATATCTCAGTTATAGCTAATGTATAGAATTAATGTAATCGTTAACTTTAACACTTGTTCAAGTGAAACGTGACTCCATAACAAGAAATTCATAACTACTAAGTGTAGAGGTTATGTTCAATGAGGTTATATGATATGGATAAGAAGACCAATACAAAACTGTTCCAATGATTTTCGGACCGCTCAGGTAGGATCGGTAGATCGGGTGGTGCATGTTTCTAAAAATGTTTTTGGTTTTAATTTTAACAAAATCTCAAATAAGTTAACCGTCAAATAATGTTACAAGCAAATGCATTTAGTATAGGGGAAACACCTCTTAAAGGAGGTGTCCCGCAAGCATATAAGTGTGCATTATATGTTAGAAAAATAACTATCGAGCCCAACTTTTGTAATTATATATAGAACAAAACACCACACTTTTGTCAAAAAACAAATAAAAGCCGCAATCTCTTAAGGGCAGTGTCAACCCGGCACTTGTTCCAAAAATTGAATTTCATATTTCTCTATTATTTTATACTTTTATATGTATTCTATCATTACCATCATAAGTTACTAATCGGAAGCGATTATTTCCCGTTCTTTTGGGTGATTTAAAATTGTTGTTTTGGCAAGTTTGAGCCAGGAAAAGGCACATGGTTATTTGGCGGGAATTTAAGCGGAGTTCCGCGCTTTTCAAATGCTGCGACAGCTGTTCGATCATTGCGTCGCGCGCTGAAACTTCCCGCGCGTAATACTAGACGCACCGCTTAATATCCGCGACGTAGACGCGAAAAACAAAAGAGCGCAAAACAATGTCTAAAAATGTAAATAAAGGCCAATCTTACGATCATTTAAATTTCAGTTTTCATCCAATTTCTTCACATTGTGACAATATAAATTGAATCTGATAGTTTATTATGATTGTTCATAATAGTATACTCGCTTTTTAGGTCACACGCCCCTGTATTCCGTGAACATTTAGCTTCAAATGGTGGAAAATGTCAATATTTTTACTAAATCGCCGTTTTCTAGAAGTTCAAATTTGAAGGAAATTTACGATTTTTCAGACAGCATAACTAAAAAGATATCAAACTATTTTTATTTTTTATTTTTTCGATTTTGGATTTTAAACTCGAGATAATGCATCCAAATGTTTGAGATAAAAATCTCATTGTTGGCACTTTTTGGTCAATATTTTCAAAACTAAAAATGTTTAAGCAAAAAAAAAAGTGCTTCCTAGATAATTGACTTTAGATGATTTTGGTGAAATATTAAAATGTTTAATCAAAAACTGATATTGTTAGGTTATCTGAAAAATGTTGGCGCCAAAAAAGTGATTTTTTTGGGCAAAAATGTAGAAATCACGTTTTGGGGGGAAATTGATACCAAATATAGATTCTCCGACTCATTTCATTTGAAAAATTGTATACTTTTATGTACATTACATTATTAGTTTAAAAGTTACAGTGCTTGATAAATTTCATATATTTAGGTTGACACTTCCCTTAACATGCATTATTTAAAATTCGCGGCGATCGAAAGTCCCAGTGTCGATGATGTCATAGTTATACAATGCACGTGCGCAAATTTGAGCACCGATACCCATGACGTCATCGACACCGGGACTTTCGATCGCCGCGAATTTTAAAAATTGCATGTTGAGTGATGGCAGTTTTTATTCATTTTTGTGACTAGTATGATGTTTTGTTCTATGTAATAACGTAATTTCGGCTCGATAATTATTTTTCTAACAAATAATGCTCAATTATGTGCTTGCAGGATCCTTTCTTTAAGACATCCTATATGATTTAAACTAGTATGTTAATAATGAAGAATTGGTATGATGATGTTTTGTTCTATATAATAACGTAATTTCGGCTCGATAATTATTTTTCTAACAAATAATGCTCAATTATGTGCTTGCAGGATCCTTTCTTTAAGACATCCTATATGATTTAAACTAGAATGTTAATAATGAAGAATTGGTATGATTTTGAAACTCAAATCCGTATTTATTATTCTGTGGTGTGTTAATGCAGTAGATAACAAATGTTTTTACCTTGCCTGTCCTCGCTAATTAATTATGCAATTTATCTATTTTGCTAGTATAAAAAAACATGCACCTAACACAAAACGTTCCTGACTGAATTTTTTTAAATTATTCAAAACCAATAATATGCAACAATCTCAGATATACATTAGGTGCGCACATTTCTTCCCATCAATTGAGTGGGTATTTTGAAAGCTATGATGGCTGAAGTGACCAAACCCAGCAAAAACGAAGTTGTTGTAATTATGGTATATATTAATATTACTTTGTGTTTACAACTCAGTATCGATGTGTTTGTAATGAACTACAGCAAATCAGCCATTCATGCCCGAATGCTTGCGATTTTTACCATAAAATTCTATGATATCCCATTGAATTTTGTTTCAGTTGGATCTGCTAACTTTAAGCAACCGTAACTTTTAAAGTATCAACTGAATGTGTATGAATCATTACGGTTCCGTGCCCTGTATAAAATCCAACTTTCTTGACCACGTCTTTGATGACATATCCAGGGTAATAAATCATCCCCTCCTACACCATTTATCTGATTTATTTTACACCAACTGTGTCTTGCCTAAGCATAGTCAAGGCTCTTTAGTGTTGGCGTAACTAGAAGCTCTATATACTACTTTTGAAAATGTTCGTGTGATAACAAATTCCAACTTGTAATTTCAATTTGTCATAAAAACTAGTGTTATATCATATTTTATAAAAATAAATGTTCAAATTTCGAGGAAAAAAAATCACATTATATTATCTAAAGAGCAGATTTTAGTTTTAAAACTAGCCCAAATCGGGCGGAAAATCACCACGTGTGGAAAGTCATGTGGCAATACTGCAGCCCCTCAGGCTTGTTTCTAGTTCCACCGCTGCCACACTCAAGGTCCTCCAGCATGCGGTCAATGGTGTTGGATGGATGTCATTCTTGGGTGGAACCACAGTGCTAATACTAGCGTCATGGCCAGTTCAACCTATCAAACTTGGGCTCAAACCTTACAGGCAACTGGAATGTGATGTGAGGTATCAAATTATGGGGATAATATTTGCTCACTTAAAGGTAGATGTTCTGATTGCTGGCCTGATTTTCAACTTGATGTTTTCTATTTTACATGAAAGGTCATCCTTAAAATTGCCGCATTCAAAAGTTTGAGTTGCATAACTCCAATGGTTATTATTTTAGCACAAGGTCACAAAATATTTGCCCATTGAGTAGTCCATAAACTGACAAGTGGTTAACCACCTTTTACAGTAATTCACCACATTTTAGCTTATAATCTCTAAAAGGAACATTTCTGGCCTCTAAGATTTTACAGACATAATGAGAAAAATATGGGGATTCTTCTGATATCAAAATATCTTGATGTGAAAAAAAAATTCATAGTCCCAAAAAAGTGATTAGAACATACACCTTTAATGTTAATCTTAGATATTTTGGTAACCATTATTAATTTTGAATTAACTAACATATAAGCTACCGTTCAGAACATTTTTGTGTTATGGCAAACTAAAGCAAACTAGATTTTATTTAGAGGAACAATCCATATCTAATACGTTTGTCGTTTACGAAAGCGCATGACGACATAGTAGATTTATTTTTATCAATGTACTATAATGTACTATACGCTATCTTGAAATTGATCTGTCGGATTGGCATAAAAACCACAACCTCTCCGTGCTAGGGCTTAAAGTAGCATATTTATACCACATACTTTTAATTTAATTTAAAACAAAATTCAATTGCAATTGCCTTCGCCGTTTAATAAAGCGCCTGATGACCAAATGTATTGATTTGATCAATCAACATCAACCCATCTTGAAATTGATCTGCCTGGATGGTATCAAGATTTTAAAAAAAACACAACCTTACCCTTGCCCCATTAACACTTTCCACGCGGCAGGCGTCTATACAACGACATTCCAAAATGTCACAATTTTCTTTTTTTAAATGTCAAAATAACTAAATATCATTAACATTTTTGGAATCACCATGAGAAATACATTGAAATAAGTACAAACATGCCTAGTATTGGTTCAGTAATTCTTGAGATAGACTATGAAAATAGGGAAAGGTTTCTGAAAAATCAGTTTTGCATAATGGTAAAACTAATAGCCGCGTGGAAAGAGTTACGAAGCAAGGGTTATTGCTGGAGAAATAATATCATTCAGAAGCCAATCAATAGCTATTGCCTCTATCGTTAATAACATGAAAGCACATGATAACATGTGGTATTGATTTGTATCAGTCTACACTTGTCCATCATAAAAATGATCTGCCTTGTTAATACTATCAAAGCTACATGGGGTTATGAATCACTTTGGTAATTACTTTAAACATTTTATATTGACGCTCACATGTATACCCAATTGGGTTAAGTAATTGTTGATCTTTTTAGAAAATGTTGCCGAATTCAAGTCTGAAGTATATTATTATCATTACGGGTACTTGACCAGAGAATATTCAATATTAACACTGTACGTAATAGCGTAGATCATTGGCAACTAATAAACGCTGGCGGTGATGTTACTTCTTCATTCCTTAATCAGGGTGTCCTCAATGGAATGGTACCAAGCTATGGATTTGTACCAATTTTTCTTGAACATTTTTTTAACCTTAGTTGAATATTTGATCTTATGCTCTGGTGATCTAGAATGTGTTGCCCCAGTTACCGTGTTGTTCTATGACAGATCGACCGACATGAGTATCTTAGGCGTGAGCGCGGGTGTAGGAAAATCGACGTAATGGTCCATATACTGAATTTCTATAAGAAGACCGACCGTTCTATATACCGAGCTGTCATTTACTTTAGAGATTAAAATCGTGCTTAACACTTATCACGCGGCTATTGATTTTACCATCATATAAAACGGATTTTTCAGAGACCTGTCTCAACTTTCAAAGTCTATCTCAAGGATTACTGGACCAATATTAGGCATGTTTGTACTTATTATAATGCATTTTTCATAGTGATTCCCAATAATATGTTAATGATGTTCAATAGCTGTGACATTTTAAAAACATTTTGTGATATTTTGGAATGTCGTCTGCACGCGCCTGCAACGTGGAAAGTGATCAAGTTTAATTCATTAAAAACACTAAGCTATAACTCTAAGCCGATGTCAAGTTTCATTTCAGTTACAAAAAAGCCACTTATTTTCCATGCAACATACATATTGATCTCTCATAAATGTATTATACTGGTGTAATAGTTGTATTTTTTCCGTAAGTATAGTCTAGGTTTATCAGACAAACCATTCCAGAGCCAGTGTCTTTCTGGCTTGAGCGACAATATCAAAAGTAATAGGTTACCCATAGCAGGTCATTTATGAATTTTCAAATATTCTCATAAGAATTATTTCCTATCATACAATTTTCAAATATTCTCATAATAATTATTTCCTATCATACGGCCCTAAAAGAAGTATCGAACGGTGCGAGCAGGGACATTACGTAATATACTATTTTCGTTACACATTTCTCCTAATTATATTTCTAACTATAGGTGTTTTAAAAATAGGCACGTAAAAGCGTCTTTGACACATTTCGGTATAAGTATATAGTAAAGAAGTATCAATGCTTAACAGCACAAAGTGTAGTGTATCCTAAAGATATAGTATGTATTAACACTCTTGGCTCCTATGGTAACTATAGTATTTCATTATGTTATTAACTGCATGAACCATTTACGAAATATAAAAGATTACAAAGATATATATGAAAAATGAGACTGATGGGGTATATTGCTTTCAGAAAATCGATGTTTGTCGACACAAATCCCATATCACATTACCAAAACATCGATTTTACAAAGTTAATTTATATAACATAGACGCTTCAGCAAACGAACCATGATGAAAAATAAACAATCTGTCTTTCCAAAAATTGATAAGTTCTCAAAATATAACTACCGAAAACCAAACAGTACCATAAAATCACTGTAAAACGTTTGCCACTGCCGATGATGTATTTACATTTTTGCTTTTCTTCTTTATTACAGCGCGGGAAGTCGCTATGAAGATTATACGGCAAATTCAATTTGCAGTGTGTACTCTACCGGTAGAGTCGTGTGGCAGTCCCCAGCTATCATTAAAACACACTGTACCATGGATGTGACAAATTTTCCGTTTGATTTCCAATCTTGCAACGTTACGTTTGGCCCCTGGCAGCATAACCAGGCTGAGATATTATTGAACGGAACAGGTACGTTAAACAGCGTCCTCATCATAAAAAAAAAACAGAATTAAAGTTAGAAGGAAAATATGTTGTAATATCTTTCTTATCAGTTGCTAACATATTTTCGCATTTATTTGTGTAGATGCTCTCTCATCGAAACCAGGTCATAGCCAGAAAATATTATCAATGTGTGATTACCGTTTTTTTAGTATAAGGCCTATATCATAATTCTCCTTTTGCTTTTAATGTTGTATTTTAAATTCTATACCTTTGACAGTTTCGTGAAATATTGACCACCTGAGAATGATATAGTTATAACTATATCCAAATGCGTATGCAACACCATTTATATTCAGCGAATGACATTCTCCTCCATAATTTAACACGTTCCATGCGGCTATTGATTTTAATATTATTCAAAAACAGATTATTTCAGAAACCTTTCAAAACTGTCAAAGTCTATCAAAACTTTCAAAATGATTACTGAATCCATACTAGACATGTTTGATACTTATTTTCAATGCATTTCACGGGTGACTCAAAATATGGTAATGAAATTCAACAATTTAAAAAAAGTTGAAACATTTTGTGACATTTTGGAATTGTCGTCTGCAGACGCCTGCCACGTGCAAATTGTTAAGATGACAAAATCTATTTCTATAAAACAATTAAACAAGTTGGCAATTTTGTTTAAAAAATGGAAAGGTCTTATTTAATGATGCAGTCTTACTTCCTAAATGATTTCATACTTACAAGTTGTTTGCATAAGATTGTAAATATCTCTCTCTCATATGTCTGTCTTGTCTTGTCTTGTTAACACGTCGCATTTGATTTGTTTGATTAACGTTATATAATTTTGTGTTAACAGCTTTAAAGTATATTTTGGTATGAAATGATTTGCACAAAAAAAACTAAGAAGAAGAAAAAAGAAGAAGAAGAAGAAGAAAACATTTTCCTTTCCCTGTCCTTAACCAGATTCCGCCAAACTATAATATGTCTCTCTCCCTATCCTTCCAAATCCCGCTTCCATGTTTCGCAAAGTTATAACATTTTCCTATCCCTATCTTTAACCAGGTTCCGCACAGCTATATCTACGAAGCTCCGGTGAGTGGGAGATCATCAACTTCAGCGTGTACAACGCAGTACAAGAATACCGAATTTATCCCGACGATAAAATAGAATCGTACACCTACGTGGAGTATTCCGTATCTTTAAGAAGAATACCTACCTACTTTGTTTTCTACCTCGTCATGCCTTGCAGGTAAATAAAACTCATCGCAAAAAGTATCGAGACACTTAAAAATAAGCCAATAATTAACGGCTCGAAAGTGTATGGATTAATCGAAGCAAATAACCCAGTGCATAATTTTGTTCTGCGTATTTTGACACCTCAATTGTTGAAATACGATGTTGCGGAGCGGGGTTATTGTCATTCCAATGGTCGTAGGTCCAGTTTCAAAAGTGCGTAGTCTATTTTCAGGCTTCTTTTGATTCCGAATAGGACAAAATAACAGCGATTATAACAGGATTACAGTGAGCTTTGAAGTGAACCAACTTTAGAGATAATAACATATTGTATTTTTAATTTTAGAATATATTAGTCACTGTCCCACACAACCAGGCACATTTACAATAACCTCACTTCGCATGCTCAACAAAACTCTCAAGTTTCAAAGACGAAGGCGAGTTGTTCCATCGGTAATGCGAGCTGGAAATGTTTGACCCGTTTTGGGGTGCGACTGCAAATGCATACAAGAATTGCATATACTTTAAAACGTGATGAGAGTTTCCCCGGAAAACTTCCTCTCTTCCTTAACGCTTTCCATGCGACAGGTGTCTGCAGACGACATTCCAGAATGTCACAATATTTTTTCAAATAATGTCAAGTTTATTGAATTTCATTACCATATTTGGAATAACTATTAGAAATGCGTTGAAATAAGTACAAACATGCCTAGTATTGGTCCAGTAATCCTTGAGATAGACCTTGAAAGCTGGGAAAGGTTTCTGACAAATCTGTTTTGTATGATTATGGTAAAACCAATAGCCGCGTGGAAAGCGTTAATACCAACCACAAGTTCCCCTTTTGTCTCTAAAGTACACAACCTCTTTTAATTGAATGTATGCGCCCTAACAGTATAAGCAATCACAGGTGCCTAGCAAGGTGACCTGAATAAACAAGTGGAACTGCAAGGCTCTGACATAAAGTTCAGACATTTCCCTTATAGATAGCATTTCAATATGACAAGAATATTCGCCTTATCACCTGTGCATTACCGCGTTCCCATACGCAATCTACATTCAGAACAAGTACATTGCGCGTTCTCTTGGGTCCCACTCTTTTCCACACGCAATTTCAAACTCAGCCGTGACACACATGTTTTACATGTTGATGTAATACAATTTGATGCATGCGTGTTCATACTGTAAAGTGCCTAAAAACTCCGCTTGCCGATTGAGGCCACTTTGACGGAAACGAATAGGTTGCATAGATTGGGTTTATCTTTGGTGTAAGACAGCACAGAAATAACCTAGCACGAAATCCTAACGATGGATTAAAGGATTATACAGCTTTATTCCGTAATGGGGTATTGACACTGACACTAGACTATTGCGTATTAAAGTCTTACACCAAGGATATACCCTAGATTGAGAACGTAAGAACCCTAATCGTTATGTTATCCTAATTCAACCTAATCTCTTTCATATTCTGTCGATTATTGACTGAATACTCACCATATGCACTATTTTATTCCATTCTTGACTAATTATAGATGTACATTCAATCTCATACAGATTAATTTGTCCTTTTCTATGAGAATGGGTTGGGCTAATTTGCATGCGTAATGCGGATAGATTTATTTTGTGTCTAACAATATCAAGTTGTTTTATATTGTTCAATTTCACGTTAACAATTTCCACGCGGCTATTAGTTTTACCATATATTCAACACAATTTTTGTTCAGAAACCTTTCGCAACTTTTAAAGTCTAACTCACGAATTACTGAACCATGTTTGTACTTATTTCAATGCATTTATTATGGTGATTCCCAATAATACGGTGATGAAATTCAATAATGTTTAAATTCTTGAAACATTTCGTGATCTTTTGGAATGTCATCTACAGACGTCTGCCGCGTTGAAAGTGTTAAGGAAGCACTGCAAAATGAGTACGTATGGCACATAATATTGCGTACAAGTGACGTGTACGTACGAGCAGCTATACGATTGTCGATAAAGTGATATTTTGCCTCAGCATACGCACAAGCAACTTCAAAATTAGAACTGAGGGCTATACTAAATATTCCTTTATTGTTATGGAATTGTCAGCATCGGTTTAGTTCAATTTCCATTGGTGATTGTACGTATAACGATGAGGCAAATATTACGTTGACACCCATTGTATTAGTATGGGTCACTTTTACGTATGAGCCATGCGTACTAATATTGCAGTACGTCCTACTGCAAATACAAATGGTAGGCTTTTGAATTTGGTAGAGCGTAAGTTCAGCGATCCAGAGGTCCCAGGTTTCATTTATATAATGTGTGGAGAAATAATTTACTCATACAAATTTTACCCACATGATGAATTTACTCGTTTGCGAGTATTTGAATTTGTGTCCTTATTATTGAAAATAGTGTTAACATTGAGAATAATCAAATTGTGCACTTCGAAAAGAAATGCTCGATTTTGGGAATTTTTTGGAAATCATATTAAAACACATTACGTTTCATTACCTGTAAAGTTTGAGCCCAAGTTTGAGATATTTTCTGACAGGTTGAACTGGCCATGTCGCTAGTATTTACGTGTGCACATGGTGTGTGAATAGTGTAAATCCCTCGACAAACTGTCTGGGACGCAAAAGGCAGTCAACACTCCTCCAATGTGCCCTACCACATGTGTCGACCTTTAGCCCCATTTGAAATAGCACTATCTTTTAAACAAATTAAAAAGTTCAAACATTACATTTCTTATCACAATAACTTTGAAAAGTCTCGTTTTGGGCTCTTAGTTCCACCTAAGAATTGGTCAATCCAACACCATAGACCGCATGTTGGGATACCTTGAGTATGGTCAAGGCGCTGCAGTCTACAATTTTGCCACATGACTTGGCACACGTGGTAACTTTGAGCGAAATCTGCGCTAGTTTTATTATAATATTGTGATTTTTTATTTTTTATTTGAAATAGCACTAATTTCTATATCAAATTGAAGTTCAAAGTTTGAATTTCTTAAAGTAAGACATTGGGCTTCTAGTTCCACCCAGAAAATGATCCAATTTTGTTTGAATCTATCTAAAGGAGTGAAATGTTAACATTTTCTTTCAGTTCATTTAGCAAACATCATTAATTTCCAATGGATTTCACTCGTTCGACCGGCAAATAAAATGAACCTTAACACAATATTTCCATCATTTAACACTTTTATCCAAAATACAACACTTGAAGTACGCCGCCCGAAACAGACCTCCCCAAGCGCCTAGAGCCTTGAGCCATGTTTGTGATAGCGGTGGAAATGGTAGCAAGCACGCTGGCAAGACACTGGTGATGTGAAATAAATGAGATAAATGGTGTAAGAGGGGATGATTTATTACCCCTGATATAGCTTGGAATCGGGGGTAACAAGAAGGCTGGAATTATACAGGCAATGGAACCGTAATGAAATAAAACACTTCATCAAATTTAGTATAGTGTTAATAATTAGGCTAAAAAACTAAAGGCCCGACACCACTTTAGAAGTTTTTCCGCCCGTAGAACATTGTTCTTCACCTTATCGTACTTTGAATACTTATCATTTGTATTACCCATATTATTACAGTTTGATATCTGCCACAACATTACTAAGTTTCTTCCTTCCCGCCGAATCTGGTGAGAAAATCAGCCTCGGCATCACCGTGTTGCTATCGCTTACCGTATTCCTACTTTTAGTCGCCGAGCTCTTGCCGCCCTCTGGTGCCGTCCCTATAGTAGGTGAGTTATAAACCATGTTATATGGTAACTGTAGTTTATCGCTTACCGTATTCCTACTGTTTGTCACCGAGCTCTAGACGCCCTCTGGTGCCGTCCCTAGGTGAGTTTTTATCCATTTGCTATATATTTGCAGTTTATAAATCTTCTTCTGTGCAGTGGAATTACAGTGCAGACTAGCTGAGGTGTTGATGCCCTGGAGAAGGTACCACCAAACCTTATTATTCGGATTAAATTAACAGCACCTGGATAATGTTAACCCCCTGAGAACTACCAGCCGATTGGTTAAAAAGATAGATGCATCATTTATTGCACCAATGAGAGTCATTGTTAGAATAATTGTATCCCTGATAAAGATGGGAGTGAAACATTTTACAAGCTGCATTTGAATTGGCTATTCATATGAGTACATCTTGTAATAAACCAATCAGAACCACTGTACGATAGACATGCCAATAATGATATAAAACTAGAATTGCGAAAAGATGAGACATTTGAAGTCAAATATAATACAAGGACATACGAGGATGAACCCGATACAAAACAAGTGTAATTATTTAGAAGAACCATGACCTTGTATTTCATCATTTGTTTCACTAATCTTTCCCGTACATGGAAACATCTTCATAATTGTCTATAAGGAACATTGTCATGTTATATAATTTACTAACGGCAACAAACCTTATTCGAATACTAGCGTTCTCCGTGAACAAGGTCTCTCGACCGAAATGTGTGCTAATGCGGAGCCAAGTCAATATAACAATAAACGAATAAATGCGCGCGTACACAAGAGTGTCTGCTTCTGCGTATCCGCGCATTTAGTCGCGCTCACACCCCATTTCGTAAATTATTTTTTTGATTTGGCTCCGCATTCGCACACATTTCGGTCGTGAACAAGGTCTCTCGACCGAAACGTCGAATATTTTATGATGTAATAAAAATAGTGTGCACCTCAATACAAGAACACTGGTATAATGTTAGATCGTTACGCTGAAAACCGGGATGATATGTTTTTATATTCAGAGAAACTCATAATATGTGTTAATGAAAGGACTGATATGTTTTAGATGAATTCTTGCATAAAATCATATCATTGTTCAGAATAAAAAGGTGATATGTTTTTCTTTATGCGGTGATTTGTCTTTGGTACTGAGCTATATGTTTGTTTGTTTTTCTAAAAAGAATCATTAACAAACATATCATTCTTTCATTAGAACTTTCCACGCGGCTAAAAGTTTTACCATATACAAAACAGATTTTGTACAAACCTTTTCCAACTTTCAAGGTCTATCTCAAGGATTACTGAACCAATACTAGGCATGTTTGTTTTATATTTATGCATTTCTCATGGTGATTCCAAAAATGATGGAATGTCGTCTGCAGACGCCAGCCGCGTGAAAAGTGTTAAAGACAAATCATAATTATCATTCTGGTTTTCAGCGTTACCACCTTCCAATTTTCTTGTTCTTTTTAGTACAAAAATCAAATGTGTGCCTCCTCATTTCAACTGAAAGGTTTCTGGCACCCTATACAGGGTGTCTCAAAAATATTATGACTCTGTTTCATGACGGTGTAATGCTTATTATAATCATTGGACAATGACCAAACCAGTAAATGACATGGTTTACGCAAAGTACGCTAGTTTTCTTATTTTGCATCGGATTGATCTTATATTTTCAGGATATCATTATAAATAATTGGGCTTTACATCTTGACTAAATTGGTCATGGTACAATGATTGTAAGAATTACACCGTCATGAAACAGAGCACTACTTTTTTGAAACACCCTGTATGGGAAATTCCGATGCAATAATCCACGTTTCTTCAGTGACACAACAAACGTTTAAGGTTACATGTTTGATGTCGTCATGGCATTCATTAATGGACCGGTCATTGGCATCGCCAACTATACTAGTCTTAAATTTCAATTATATGACACACTATTATAAAACTATACGTTGACCGGGTTCAGATCATTACGGCAATGCCAGGGTTTGGGTTTTTATCAAAATTGCCATTAACACTCAGAGCGTCAAGGTAGCATTCTAGTATGGTGCCCCATAAGGTCTTACATAACTTCAGTATAATAATAGCAATTACCATTACATTCATTCACAATTGTTAGTTTATTCAATTTAGAGATACTTTAAATTAAGTGGATCACGTTACAAATAAGTTAAATAATGTGACGATATAGTCAGTTGCCAACGTAGGGAGTCTATTATCAGATTGTGGACGACGCGATTTTGTTTTCTCTCGGAAAGAGGGTGTCAATATCGTGCGATTCACTCTGCCAAAATGTCAGCCTTGTACAATACCAACAATAAGGCATTTAAATGAGGCTCAACGCCATGTCTCCAGGGGGATTTTCTAATGGGAGCAATTAAATGTTAATCGTTTATTTGTATATGCTAAAATCATGAAAATGATATTTCTGAAAAAGTTTTGTTTTTCATTACTTGACTCTTGTCACGTTACAAGCTTTAAATTAATAACTTTTTGCGATCATCGATGTTTAGCTCTTCACATTGATACCAAATTTAACCTGCTGCGACGCCGTTTTCACACTTAAAATACAGAACATTTCCTGTGCACGAAGTTTTTACAACGACTAAAATTCAGTAAAATAATAACAATGTTACGATCGCATTGAAAATGCATCTTTATCGACTCAATCATGTCTTCTATTAAAACAGAAATTATAAATAAATAGTACTCCCCTTCAAAATGAGCCTAGGTTTATCAAAATTGATGCTGGAAATACGTCATAATCGCAAGTTGTAATTGACCAGAATTGTAGTTGTTTTCTGGAAACCTCGGTAAGTATGGGCGGGCCCAGCGAACAAAAAAGACGCTATTTTCACGCTTGGCATTCTATTTTCATTCACACACAAATATTTGATATAAATATTTAGACCATAAGATTCCACGCCAGTAAATAATTTCAGTCCTTGTAGACGACAATCAAAACCTTTTTTTTTTTATTGATTATATAATTAATCAGCAATGGTACTTATTGCTCCCAAATGATTAAAGTTGTAGTTTAATCCTGATTTTTGAACTATTACCTAATACTACAGTGCAAAAAGAAATATTTTCAATGCATTTTGTAGGTTTTTTTGGTGTATTTTAATTGTAAATGTTCTGGCAACATTTCTCAACTTTTTCTGATAAATGAGGGCGCTACACCAATTGTCCAACTTTGGGGGCCAATTTCTCAGAACTTTCGGGGATATCATATATAATTGTTTTGATTTAATGATCAAAGATATCATGAAATTTAAGGAAAATGTCAAATTGAAAAATCCAGTCGCTTTATAAGCGAGAAAATGGGCATTTTGTAACACTCATTTAGCATGTAAACGTATAGGCGAACCATTTGGTGGTGTGAATTCTGAAATTAAAGACCACTAATTGACGTATATTTCCCTGTTACAGACCTCCCTTGAAAGATCACTCATTATCGTGTATTCACATATCCTTGCGAATTCATTAGCAGATAAGATAATTTACCAATGATTTTTGTCTCGTTACAGCTATATATTACGCAACGACGATGGTTATGGTCTCGTTATCACTGACCATGTCCGTTATCGTTCTCAACCTTCACCACCGTGGACCGGAAACGAGACCAGTCCCCAAATGGATAAAAAGAATCATGCTGGGCCGTGTGTCGCGTGTGTTGCTCCTACGAAGAGTCTCTTTTAAAACTAGCGCCAACGGCTACGAATCGGTGCCGAGAAAAAAGTATCGTTCCGTCAGCGGCTCGTCTGGCGGGAAAAAACAATCCATTTTTACCAGTATGGAAATGAACGATATTTACGACCGCGAAAATATCGAGGGCAATGATTCGTCGTCTGGAACGGAAGCAGACCGCACGAATACGCACCCGATGATCATATCCCACCGCAACCAATCACATAACTCGTTCCATACGAGAGAACTCTCGATACTGAAGAAGATACTGGAAGAATTCCAACTATTCAGGGAAATATTTACGGCAAAAGAAAAGGACGAAGCTTTCCAGAGTGAGTGGAAGCAGGTTGCCCTGGTGGTCGATAGACTATTCATGATTATTTACATTATTGGAATGTTTTCCACCATCTTCATCATTCTAGGACAGGTGGATGTATGATTTAGTAGGCTATATCTTGCCTCACGTCCCGTACGGAATAAACCGTGTATAATAGCTACAACGTATTTTAATTGGTTTGAGCATGCGCACTTGAGTTATGGGACGTCTAGCAAGACATTGCCATTTTGTAATTGTGTTGTAAATAAGACATCAGAGGAGCGTGTTGGGAAGAGGGTTTTTTTTACATTTTGAAGTTGGACGTTCTGTGCAAAGAAAAACAACTAATCTGTAGCAGACGTCAGCCTGAATGCGCTCTCGTCACCAGTTCCGCATTCCACTCATCATTGATTATATTTGTTTTCAAAGCGGGGCTTCTAGTTTGTATGCTTGTATACCTGGTTACAAACGGTCAAGATCGTTATGAGTTTCATGTGCAGTGTTTAACTGGTGAGCAGTTTATTTCAAATCGAAGTTTTCAGAAAATGTGACTGAAGACTCGCCTGCATGACTCGCTCGGGGTCACGCCCACCAACTCATTATCAGCTTGGAATCAGACTCCGTGTAACGACGAATGTAATAGTGTAATTTTAAGATATGGGTAAGAGTTTGTTGTCTGTTTACAGAAAAGTTCTTTAAGACTATAAACAGCAACATAACAATACAGAAATGTAGCTAAATCAATGAGGAAAATATTTTAGGCAAAGACCATATTATGTCATCAATCCACAGTTTTTAGCCAGGACATTGTAGCTACCCAGATAAAAAAAATCAAACTTTTGTATTATCATCTGCGAATCTTTTAGCGCATCTCGTCTTGTCAGGAAACCTGCTCCACGTGACCTGTACTTCCGAGGTTTTCCGATCTCGATTTGAAATGATCTATCACGGGAAGATCACCTGCCTTTAGACCATTTCATATCCGAACATATACGATAAGTTCCGAATGTTTCCGATTAGCCGAGTATTTTGGCACCCAGTTCCATGACTCGCGAGTCATGAGAAACTCCGGAGAAAAACAAACGTGTTTTTACCCGTCTGCCCTTGTGGAGGATTACGCTGGTGTGTTGGTGAGAGATAGTCTCCCTCACAAAGTTGTATGTTGCGGTGTTTCAGTAACAAAATGAAGAGATGAAATAGGATCCGCGTAATACCATTTGAAGTTGCCGGTGTCGACGCCATTGTTGATGAAAACAAAATAGTCTCGCTACTAGTTTTACTCTTCTTGGGCGTACGCTTGTGTGTAAACAATAAACCACTAGGCGGACAACCAATTCTATGAATGCGATCAACCGTTGCCGCAACAAAGAACGTACGTTGGAAGCCTTCTACTCAACTTCTGCGCTTGTGCATACGATGCATATGATCGTAATTTACATTTACAGACATTATGTACATCACATTTTTTGTAATATTATTGTAATTTGTAAGGGCATTGTTGAATGGCTTTTGTATACACATGCCATATTGATCGGAATCGATCGTAAATACCGTATGCTCTCTACGTCAACAATATTGCAAACTATTAGATATCGTGCTTGGTACAATTGCTAGAGTTAATGGGCCGTATTCTCGTACTAAAACCGTGTCTAACTAAACGCGTGTCTAACTTAAACGCGATTTTATCTTTTAAACAACGTGTTTAACAAAACACGGTTTTAAACTCCGCGAATATCGTCCCAAGAGTTGTCGTGCGTTACTGTATACAGGTATTTATTTTTGTTGTGGCCCTAATGGATTACAATTAGATATCGACCGAATACCTCAAACGCACGGGTATTGTTAATACTACACGATCTGAACGTCAGCTTGCAGCAGGCACGGTTGAGTGATTATTCAAGGCATACAGTTGGTGTAAAACGCGCTTTAAACTACCACCACACCTATGTTTAAAGTTAGACACTTTTTAGTGAGTTAGACGCGTATTTAAGTTGAAACACATTTTCGAGAATTACGTCTAGTTAAACGATATGTTTAAAGTCAAAGTTAGACGCGTGTTTAGCTTAAAACCGTGTTTAACTACGTACGAGAATACGGGCCAATGTGTTGACCCCACGTGGGTGACACTAGCACAGAATAAGGTCATCGTTATGCAAATAGGGTCATATATAGGACCGTCGCGATGGCCATTTGCATATAAAAACAGTTCACAATGGTGGCGTGCAAGACATATTGGCGTACATTTTAAAATACATTCTAGACCACTGCAATGGCTAATGTAAAATAGCCTTACTTAATCATAGCTCTACTTGTTTTCTATCAGCAGGATTTCGACCAGGGTCACGCTTTCAGTAACCTCAAGATAAGAACACAGATTGATTCTGAACTGCTGCGAAACACAGGTTGTGGGTTCAAATCCTACTGTTAACGTGTCGTGTTATCGACATATAGACTCGCTGTAAGGGAGGAGAAACAAACCTCTCCTAAAGCAATTCTAAAACCACCAACAAAAAATCCAATTTTGTTTCACTCACTATATTTCGTATATTTCGTGATATTTTCATGTATTATATTTCATATCAAATGAAGGCTGAGGTATTCATCTTTCCATTGATACCTCATTTGCAGTAATCACTAGATCCAGTGCTTAGACACTGGGGACCCTCAAATATAAACGTGCTAAAATCACTGCTATTGGTGTGCTCAAAATAGCAACTCGGTTAATTTAGCATCTCTCTACACTTGTAATTGTCCATGTTACACTTCGTCGAGCAAATAGCAGATTGATCTTTTTGGCAGAAAAAGTGATAATTGTTGGCCCTTGAAACGTACCAAGTTCCTAAAGCATGTGGCTAGGTTATTGCTACAAAATTTGGTATCGTCGAAAGAAGGACACAACTGCTTTTTATTGATATGAGAAGTTTATATTGACAAGTCTGAGCTATGGACAATATTGAATCAGATACATGTACTCTGAAATCATAGGGCTACGTGCTTCCATATTGACAGGGAGGGTTGTCATTTTCTTCCTTATTTTCTAAATATGCTGGCAAAATGCCTGCATTGTAATAAAATAAGGGGCGGGGATCATTCCTCGTGTAATATAACCATTTTAATATGATGCCAAAATGGGTTAAAAAATTAGACAAAAAAGCATCTAAAGCAAGGGTTACAACAATGTTGTTAAGTTCCACGATACACAATCCCATGTTAATTTGTATGACAGATTATAACCTGACCACATAATGGCATAATTAAAAGTAAAACACCTCTTAAACGATATTCATAAATAAGTTTATGTCAAAACACTCAGGGGGTGGTGTACGGGGAGGTAAACCAAAGGATGGATCAAATTTAAACAATAAAGATTGGATATCCTACATCCTTAAACTGTTTTGTCAGTGTTATTGCGCTTTAATCCGTTGAGGGCGGTATGACGGAATCTAGATTAACAGATTATAATCTGTCATACAAATTAACAGGGGATTGTGTATCTCAATGCCATGTTTCTTTGTATGTACTTCTAGGTATTGGGTGATATCTGAGACTTGCTTTTGAAGAAAATTACAGTCCCTTTAGAAACCATATCTTTGTATAGATTGTTAGACATGGATACAATGTTATGTTTGTCATAATTATCACGAATATGATTATAATTATAAACATTCTCTTTCGCAATAGCGAATTAGAGTAAAGTTTAACCCAACATGCCCAATGTATTTTAACTGCCTTTCTCACTATTTATCTACTAACAAATGTGCGGGGTTGGTTTTATCAACAGCACGAAGAGAAGCTCTCCACTGCATACATAGTCCGGGTCAGAGTTTACCGCAGCTCTAACCATTAGGTCAAGAGCTGCATATGATGCGATCTGTGAAAACCCGCCACATGGTGGCATTTTTCATATTGGAGATATTTATATCATAAGAAAGCTAGAACTGTGCTGATTACAGAACTTTTCCGATCATTTTTCTACGATCACTACAAAAAAAGTTATGAGTGAATGATGATTGTGATGTCACCAAAAGCTACAAAACAAGAAATCATGAAAACAGGCCAAAAAAGATACATAATTCAATATAATAACATTGTAAGGTTAATAATAAAAGTGACTTAAGTAAGTTTGTCAAGGTGAAATTTCATGGAAGAAGATGGCATGAAGTACTGGAAACTAATTTTCTTTAAAAAAATCTAAAAAAAAGAAAACAGTTTTTTGTAATTTTAATTTTTCTATTTTTTCTATTTTACCCATAATCCCTAGTTCACATTTTGCGACATCCGACGGGTTTTCTCAGATCGTATCACATTATAAGGTATAAATATTGAAATAAGCAGGAGCAAATTTGTAATCTGTCAAGCTTTCGTCAGGATTAGCTCTGACTCCTTTAGGACCAAATTATTATAATATTAAGCAAATCATAGATATTGCCACTTCTCTATTGTTATGATCATTTGGGCTGCCCCTTGCCCGATGATTTGAGAGTAGGAGCTCTTTCCTACTTGTGAAAGATTGGTGGCTCCGAAAAGAGCCGTTCAGATAGATCGCCGCTTTTCCACTGAACAGAGATGGTAGCTCTGAAAAGAGCTCTACATGTAGGTTGCCACTGGCCTACTATAAATTTGGCTCTAATGGAACCTCCAAACATTTGGATACAAGGCCCGCTTAGCAGCGCTGTAAATTGGTGCCCTAAAAACCGACACTAAATTTAAATATTCGCCTTTCATCAAAGCTGGTTGCTATATGACATAATTCTCGTGTGCAACAAACCGGCTGTATTGCAACGCCCATTGAGTAGTTTAAACGCATGAGCGTGGATGTAATTTGCAACATAATGGAAACTCACCCATGTAGTTACCAAGTAGTACCGCTCGTACACGCCCCAAATTTAAATATACAACCAGGCAATCCTGTCGTAGTAATTGATGACGATAGGCTTACCAGGCCGAATTAATAGCGCTCCTAAGCGGGCAATTTATGTCATGGAATTGCTCCTTGACCAAATGAAATACCGTAGAGACTGCCCCTCACTGATCTGTAAAGATCGTTTCACGTTATATAATGGTTATTTGCGGACCTGGTATTGTTATTTGGCATATACTACAAATACACCCGCAATTATATAAATAAATATGTGACCATCCACCACTAACTCATTGTAAAGTCGTCAGGGGCTCTTCGGAGATATGGCTCAATAAACTCTAGAAAATGCAATAAAAAGTAGATTAAAAATGTGCGTTTCACATACATACGTATTTACGTCGTATCGTTAATATTGTGTAATTTGAAATCTGTTCCCAAATTTGCCGATACGACGCCGTGTGAAACAGCTTACGTAAGGATACGGCGATCGAATTAGACATGTACGTATGTATGTGAAACGCACATTTTAACCACATTTTAGATGGAAGGAAAAGATAAATTATATAATTTCATAAAAAAATACTTACTATGAAATACGATTATACGAACATGTAGGGGTGCACGCACAACTCGACATAGATAACACAAATGATATTTGCATTCCATTAGGCCAAACAAAAAATGTTATGTTTTCCTCGACCGCCCGCTCGTCAGATTTAGGGCCGCTCCGGTTTTTGTTTTTGTTTAGATTTTTTTTAACCTAACTGTTTATAACATATATGTGCGACTCTTAGTGTGATTTCAACTTCTCTTTGGCTGAACTTTGAGCTTTCGCTGGAATAAGATTTAAACAATTTAAAAATTAAAATACAAAAAAAAGAAATCCGCCCGCCCGCCCCTCCTCTCTGAGAGCAGTGGAGGACAACATTACTCCTTTTTTTTGTTGGCCTTACTGCCACGATACATATGCATGTTCATACACAGGAACTGTTATCAAAATGGATCACTACAGGGTGTTTCAAAACAATTAGGACTCTGTTACATGACGGTGTAAATCTTATTATAAATCATTGGACCATGACCAATTTAGTGTCAATGTAAAGCCCAATTAATTTTTATGATATCCTGAAAGTATGAGATCAATCTGATGAAGAATAAGCAAACTAGCGTACTTTGTGTAAACCATGTCATTTACTGGTTTGTACAATGGGAATTTACACAGTGACAGTCGGGTAAGATGAAAGTCCTCGACTTGTAACTCAATGAACTATCCACAGTGGGTTCGAGAACTGTTTAACAAAACTTTTTTTAATTTGCACAGAATATGCATGCATCTGTTTTGCGGATTTTTTGGCAAGTATTGATTTGTGCCAGAATTAAATGGATTACCAAACTAAACTTTGCTATTAACTGACGTATTATTTACTATGTTGACAATTATTATAACGTATTGAAACGTAAACCATGTTATTTACTGGTCTGTACAATGTAGATCCCATTGTACAAACCAGTAAATGGCATGGTTTACGCAAAGTACGCTAGTTTTCTTATTTTGCTTAGGATTGATCTTATATTGTCAGGATATCATAATAATTAATTGGGCTTACATTGAGACTAAATTGGTCACGGTCCAATGATTATAACAAGAATTACACCGTCATGAAACAGAGTCCTAATTTCCTGAGACACCCTGTATACATATTACCATCTACTACACAGCATAATAATTAACAGAGGAAGACAAAGACATTTAATCGTTTCCATATTCAATTCAGAATTCTTTTAAACAATTATTGGCCTGTGAAAGATTAATGCACCTATCAGTTGTAAGACGCACTATACGACCCCCGGGAGAGATGCGTCATGGGTGCGTCGTTTAACAATAATTCTTGACGGAGGGTACGTCAGTGGCAGCCTTTGGTCCGTCAACAAAAATGACGGAGGGTGCGTAAAGGTCCGTCACTTTACATGGGTGCGTCACAGTGTACATCTGTTTACGAACAACAACAAAAACGACCTTTAAATATACGCTATAGGCCTACTATACCACATAACTCCTTGATACCACCAACCAGGCTCCACTTTAATACCGCAAACATCACTCCGATATTTTATCCCGCATGTTCTAAAATCTCGAAATCACTCGATCATCGCCAATTGCACCGCGCAGTCGCTTGCTATCGTCCTACGAGCCGATGGATGGAGTATACAGCAGTCTTGGCCCGAGACTATACTACCGGGGGGAGCGCTCGTAATCATCTGTGCAAGTTTAATGTGGGGGTCTTGAGGGGCGGGGGGATCATTTGTTTTAGTATACAAAGGTTTACATTTTATTTGGGGGCATCATGGTTGGGGGAGCCCGGGGGGGGGGGGGACTTATCACAATAGCGGTATACGTGTATATGGGTGGTATTGATTAAATCTGAAATGTTTTTGGTATTTTTAAATGCCCCCTTAAATTCTTTGATGGTTTATAGAAGGTGTATTTTCCAATCCGAAGTTCAAATGTTTAAATACACTTTCGAGAACCCAATTTTGGTTAAAATACACTTTTGAGAACCCAATTTTCTACTTACAATGTACCTCCCGTTTATTGTAGATAGGCGCAAGCCTACATGTATAACAAGGGATGAAGAATGCCCCTTCCCCCACCCCCACCCCACCCCACCTCCTGGTTACGCCACTGAACGGGTCGAAGCATAATGGGGAATGTTCTCGAAATTGTTTCACTCATCCTGACGTTTATGATAATCAGTTAAATATTTTATGAATTTTAGACCAGTCAGACATTACTGTGCATATAAAAGTTCTCCTCTTGGTTCCGTCCATCCCGGTCCCGGTCCGGGGTCTATATAATTATTCAAGGGCCAGGGTTGACAACATCGAAAAGGGGCAGATCCCCAGTGAATCAAAGGTAGTTTCATTTTTAATAGTCATCGTGTTTTATCCAGTTTAGTCAACGATATCTGACAACGGGGTGCGTCGTCATGGTCCGTCAGAATCCACCAATTGTGTGTCCAAAAATTGACTGAGGGTGCGTATATGGATGGCAATGGTCCGTGGTTTTTGTTGACACAAGGTGCGACATGGTACATCAGAAGTTGACGCACCTCGGTAGAGTGACGCACCACTCCCGGGGGTCGTATAGTGCGTCTTACAACTGATAGGTGTATAAATATGTTATGATTAAGAAAAGAATCGAGGGAAAAGATCGGTGATTTACACCTCAATGAATGGGTACTTCAACTTGAATGATTTACTATATTGATTTTAACATTTTATGACAGAGGAAAGCTTGGGATAAACTAGTTTTGTGACTAATTAAGTCATGTAAATTAAGGAAAGTAACAAGTTTAGCAAACAATTCACACAGGAAACAAGTCATTAAGGATAACAGTAAATAGTAACACTAAAATTGATCTAATCTTTGTGTCTAAGCCAGAATTTGTTATATCATCTGGTGTGCACAGTTTAGGTTTCAGTGATCAATCATTAACATATGTTGTAAGGAAATGTAATCAACTTAAACTTCCCCCAAGAGTTGTTAAATCTAGATGTTTCAAAAACTTCAATGAACTTGAATTTATTAATACTATCAAGAATATTATTGGGATAATATATGCTCTAATAATAGTGTTAATGATGCACTTACCAATGGCAGAGTCTTTTGCTGAAGCATGCGATAAGCTTGCACCATTTCAAAAGAAAATAATTAAAGGTCGTCTACCTGTGTGGATTAATGGGGACTTTTAAAACTGAGTAAAGAAAGACAGGGAATACTATTTTGCAATGGCGCATACAACTAATAATCAAGAAGATTGGAATAATACTAAATCACTCAGGATTAAAGTAAACATATGAGATATTATTTTAAAAAGAACTTGATTGTAATGACGCCATAATCAGTATGATAGTAAACAATTATGGAAAACAATTAAGAAAATTGTACCTAACAAAAAATCAATTGTGCCTACTTCAGTTTCTAACACAGAGGGGACATGTTCGGACAATAGTTAAGACATGGCAAATGAATTTAATAAGTATTTTACTTCAATTGGTGATAAACTTGGCAGTCAATTCAATGAGCATAATAATGTAAAATGTATAGTAATAGTGCATGTTCAAGTGACTACTGTATTGGTATTGACAATAATTTTAAATTTGGTATAATTTCAGCTGAATTTGTCTTTTAACATATAAATAACATAAATTTATGCCTGGAATAGCCTATACCATCAGCAGTCAGATTTGAACTGGAGAACATGACTGTGCGTCAATTTAAATCTAAGATTAAGGAACTTAAATGATGTGCAAAGTACTTCTTAATTATATTATTTTGCTATTTATGTTTGATTCATGTATTATATATACCGTAATATTTTCTGTATAATTAGGGCCTGCTTGGAAACCAGTGCTTGACACTGAAGCTGTTTACCCTCAATAAAGAAAGATTAAACAAAATGACCAGACCTAAATTTGACTTAAAGTCATATTTTTGATGACTGACTAGACTTATCCAGTACAATGGTGTGCTTTGACAAGTGACTTGCATATTTAAAGGTCGTATGTTGTTGTTCGTAAAAAGATGTACACTGTGACGCACCCATGTAAAGTGACGGACCTTGACACACCCTCGTCAATTTTTTGACGGACCAAAGGCTGCCACTGACGTACCCTCCGTCAAGAATGTGGTGGTAAACGACACACCCATGACGCACCTCTCCCAGGGGTCGTATAGTGCGTCTAACAACTGATATGTGTATTACATTCACTTAACTTGGTATTTTGTGGATTTTGTATGGGTGTTTTGTTGGGGTTTTTTTGTGAGTATATTAATAAATGGCATGAATTAATTATGTATTTGCATATGTTAATACCGTTGCCATCATTACATATAGCAGGGTGAAAAACGTTAAAATACATAAGAAATACAGTCTGGTGCTAAGCTTACGCTCGAGTAACGAAAAGTCCCTGTTCTTCGGACCCTACCTAACCTTTTTTTTAGAAATTGGAGTCAACAAACGGCAAATGTTTAGGCACGGTATCCAAATTCATACGGATTGAAAAACGTCCGACGCTTTGACAAAACGCACTGGCTGTCCGAGTGTCCGTACTAGAGAGTTGTTCATTACGTTCGCTGACCATGGCTAAACACATTTCCCAAAACACCGAATTGACACACGGGGAAGTAAGCAAACAAACGGTGAGAAGTGGCCTATTGTTATCCGATAATTGGTTTGCTTTACTATTGACTGAGTAACAAAGCCAATTACACGCGGACGATATACTATATCGATCGATCAATACCTTGTGGGCAATTACGACGGAGCAAACATTATTTTTCGTATTGGCGGGTCATTATGTAACTGCATTCCGTTCATCTACACAAAACTGTCCGTTTATCCCAGTGCGTTTACCCTCTCCGTCCGACGGTTTTCAATCCATACGAATCTGGATGCCATCCCTTACAGATGTTTATGATTTTCGGTATCGCTTTGAGAAGCTTAAGAAGCTCGACTGACCGACCCAACCTGAGAAGTCCATCCGACCGTAGCCCAGGGGATGGTTTTGTTGCCTAAACTTACTTGATTTAGATGATTCTAAACAAAAATTGACTGTCGAAATAGTATCAGTATGTCTATTGTAGGATCAAGAAAACATTCTTGATCGTAATTCCATTTTAGGAGAATCTTTTATTTCATTAGTATCCAATGATCTCATGTGATTTTTACAAAATAAGTGACTTGACTTAATTAGAGCTATCTAGTGTCTTGACTTTACGTGACTTGACATCTTGAAATGATTTAACATGACTTCAGTAAATTTAAGAAAGACTTGATATGACTTAAGTTTCGTTTTGACTTTGATCTGACATGTGAGTTGGTCGCAACACGTTCACGAACTGACGAAGGGGAAAAAACTTAATGTTAATACCAAGGAACACTGAAATTGTGATCGTAAATTAGCTCGTGATGCAGATTGACATGGACTTGAGTTCGAACTTTATTGGACTCGAGTCCGGACTAGAGTATATTAACTTGTACTCGGATTTGGGCTCTCGATGACTCAGACGAGGTCTCAGACTCGGACTGCGATGGGACCATAAATCAGACTCGCACTCGGACTGCAGTCGACTTAGACTCGGACCAGTAGCGTAGCTAGGTTATTCATATTGGAAGGGCGAGATATAAAAGTGAACTGACAAGACTTTACCGACTAAACCAATGCGCGCATACCGCGCGAAAAATTGCTGCTTTTACATTTACGTTGCCAAGATTGAGGTACCTTTTGGCTGTAAACATGAGCCTGCGTGCGTAGCGCTCGAAAAATTGCTATATTTGTACTTGTACTTATTTAACCGTCATAATGTTCACACCCCTCTGGCTACCCCCACTGACTCGGACACTGATTGAATTGACATTGGATTCAAACTCGGATTTGGACTCGAATGTTGTTAACTGAACTGTAATGACCTTGTTGTTGACTTAGACTCGGATTTTGACTCCAGCAAGCTAAACTTGAACTTGCACTCGGATAAGGCGCACTTAACTCCAACATTGTTAATCGGTGACCAGAGTGAAAAACCCAGTAACACGCCTGGCAGGTCTATACACATGGAAAAAAGTATCGCACCAGTGGCTTTATGACCTTTCCATTGTGAATTGAACAATGGAATGAAATGTTTTGATAAAAGTAAAAGTTAGGTTGAATCGATATGTACCATGCTACGCATCAATGATTTATTGTTGTTTATTACGTAACACGTAGATAGCCGTGCTTAGTGCTTTGCTACAGCATGCTCCAAACACAGGTATTGGGAGCGGGATTGGGAGTAGGTCATTCCACCGGTAAAATTGAAAAATAACGTTGTCTTGAAAGTTGATATCAAAAAGCATGTCACAATGGGACCTCCGCAGCTAACAACAGCTGAACGTTGGCAAGCCATTGGCATGTGGACTGCTGGCAATTCCATGAGACAGATTGGTAATCAATTGGGACATCACCAAACCAGTATTAGTCGTTTGATAAGAAAGTATCAACAAACAAATGACGTGAAGGATAGGCCTCGGTCAGGAAGACCTCGCTGTACCACCCACAGAGAGGATAGAGCTCTATGCAGACTGGTTAGACTTCGTCCGTTTGCAACAAGCACTGACCTTAAGAGGGAGTGGTTACCTTATCGACGATTCTCGCGGAAGACTCTTAGGAATCGCCTGCATTTTGCTGGGTATCACGCTCGGAGACCTATCAGACGCCCATTGCTTACAAGACAGCACAAGCAATATCGGTTGCAGTGGTGTCTAGAAAGGAGACGATGGAACTTAGCGAACTGGAGGAAAGTGCATTGGTCTGATGAAAGTCGCTTACTGTTATTCACGACTGATGGAGGAAGAGCACGTGTATGGAGGCAACCAAACTCAGCATATGCTCAAAGAAACATTATGGAGCAGGTTCCGTTTGGTGGAGGCTCCATAATGATATGGGGATGTGTGTCCCATGACTGTAAGTTGGAGCTTGTGACAGTTAGAGGCAATCTCAATGGTGAAAAATATCGAGAAGACATCTTGAACAGAATTATTGTTCCTCATTTTGACGATCACCCATTGCTAACAAGGCCTATCTTCATGGACGACAATGCCAGACCCCATAGAGCCCGTGCAGTTATTGATTTCCTTCAGCAAGAAGCAATCACCACAATACCATGGCCAGCAAGAAGCCCAGATCTGAACCCAATCGAGCATATATGGGAATTTCTGGGTACCCGAATACGTCGGAGGGAACCTCCTGCAAGGAACTTGCATGAACTTGAGCAAGCTTTGCATGAAGAATGGAACAGACTGCCACAGCGCCAGATTCAACGCCTGGTTCAAGGAATGAGAAGACGTGTTATGTCAGTGATCCAAGCTAATGGTGGTTACACTCGATATTGACTGTGGTGGTGCTTACAGAGGCTATTTATGGTCATCTATTGATTTGGCGCATAAACTTTAGTTTTAGACCCCTGTAACATGTTGCATTATTGATTTACAATGAAAGTTTTTTGAAGCATGATTTTTGGCCAAAAACGCCATTTTGTGAATGGTCTTGTTACAATCACATTAAACAGGAATGTCTCACCCAATTTTGTTCTATTCATTGCCTCTAACATCTGGACAAAATTGTTGCACAAGATTACCCTGCACCGCAACGAAAAGGTGCAAAAATGTATCGATACATTACCACTATGTCGAAAATTCGTGGTGGTGCGATACTTTTTTTCCATGTGTATATAACATATGTGATGCGATCTGTGAAAACCCGTTGGATGTCGCAAAATGTGAACTAGGGATTACGGGTAAAATAAAAAATAAAAAATAAAAAATAGTAAAAACACTTTTTAATCCCTAACCCCACTAGACCATACAAAATCATCCAAAATAAAACTATCTCCACGCGCGTGCTGATGCATTGGCTCGATTACGTCACCTACCGCAGGCATATGTGGCCACGAAGTTTGTGGCCGCATGTGCGCTGGGGAGTTAGCTCAGTTGATAGGGGCACAGACTTGGGTGCGAATTGTCCCGGGATCGAATCCCGGGGGTGCTCGGTGATTTTTCGGGTTAACAAAATGGTACTTTTTCCCCCTCCCCCCGATACACGTAAAAACATAGCCGTGGGAGTTAGGGTTAAAGAAAATTAGTTTCCAATACTTTGTGTCATCTATATGAAATTTCACCTTCAAAAACTTACTTAAGTCACTTTTATTATTAACCTTATAATGTTATTATATTGAATTATGTACCTTTTTTGGCCTGTTTTCATGATTTCTTGTTTTGAGCTTTTGATGACATCACAATCATCATTCACTCATAATTTTTTTTGTAGTGATCGTAGAAAAATGATCGAATACAGTTCTGTAATCAGCACAGTTTTAGCTTTCTTATGATATAAATATCTCCAATATGAAAAATGCCACCATGTGGCAGGTTTTCACAGATCGCATCACATATTCTGGTCTCGGATTCGAACTGAAATTATCTTGGACTCCAATTCGTACTCGGACTCGGACTCGGACTGCGATTGCACCATACATCTGACTCGCACTAGAACTGCTGTCGAATAGGACTCGGACACTAATTGCAATGACTTTGGATTCAAACTGGGACTCGGACTGCTGTTAACTGAGCAGCTTTGACATTGTTATTGAATTAGACTCGGATTTGGACTCCAGGAAGGTTGACTTTGACTTGCACTCAGATGAGGCGCACTCAACTCCAACATTTTTAATCGGTGACCAGATAGCCTTTGAACAAACAGTAATGCGTCTATCAGGTGTATACCTTATATTGTTCTCGGACTCGAACTGCAATTATATTGAACTTCATTAGTTTTCGGCCTGCTTAAACAAGTTTCTTATACGAATAACATTAATATTGAAGATCAAGAGACGACAGTTTGTGTATTTCTTAAAAAAATCTATTATTATTAATACGGGCCTCCCAAACGATACAATAATGATGCCTATTAAATATTGTGCATCAAAATGTCCCGGATTTGAACTGTATTCAAATATGTTGTGCGGCGCAGAAGATGTGCGGCGCAGAAGATGTGCGGCGCAGAAGATGTGCGGCGCAGAAGATGTGCGGCGCAGAAGATGTGCGGCGCAGAAGATGTGCGGCGCAGAAGATGTGCGGCGCAGAAGATGTGCGGCGCAGAAGATGTGCGGCGCAGAAGATGTGCGGCGCAGAAGATGTGCGGGTCAGTGAATCCGACTCGGACTCGGACTCGGACTCGGACTCGGATTCGAACTCGGATCGGACTCGGACTCGGACTCGAACTCGGACTCGGACTCGGACTCGGACTCGGACTCGGACTCGGACTCGGACTCGGACTCGGACTCGTACTCGGACTCGGACTCGGACTCGGACCCGGCTCGGACTCGGACTCGGAGTCGGACTCGGAGTCGGACTCGGAGTCGGACTCGGACTCGGACTCGGACTCGGACTCGGACTCGGACTCGGACTCGGACTCGGACTCGGACTCGGACTCGGACTCGGCTCGGGACTCGGACTTGGGGTCCTTATACAAATAACAATAATTATATACACTAAAACACCCGGACTCGGATTCGGACTCGGACTCAGATTCAGACTCAGACTCAGACTCGGACTTGGGGTCCTTATACAAACAACAATAATTATATACACTAAAACACCCGGACTCGGACTCGGACTCAGATTCGGACTCAGACTCAGACTCAGACTCAGACTCAGACTCAGACTCAGACTCGGACTTGGGGTCCTTATACAAACAACAATAATTATATACACTAAAACACTCGGACTCGGACTCGGACTCGGACTCAAACTCGAACTCGAACTCGAACTCGAATATATACACTAAAACACCCGGACTCGGACTCAGACTCGGATTCGGACTCGGACTCAGATTCAGACTCAGACTCAGACTCGGACTTGGGGTCCTTATACAAACAACAATAATTATATACACTAAAACACTCGGACTCGGACTCGGACTCGGACTCGGACTCGAACTCGAACTCGAACTCGAACTCGTACTCGAACTCGGACTCGGACTCGGACTCGGGGTCCTTAACAGTAGTTATATACATTAAAACACAAAACATTAAAACAATAAAATACATTATTAGACATTCATGTGATTCAAAAGGTGAGTTTTAGCATCTTTTTTAAAGTGGCTTTCATTGACATAGATTTAGCATTTTCAGGATACCGATCCTAGTATTTGATTGCATTATCATTTTTTTGAATTGGATTCAGACTGGTATTGATTTGGAATCGGATTAGCACTCAAACTAATGTCGACTTGGACTCGGGCTTGATATGCGATTACCATTGATTCAGAATAGAACTGTTTTGATTTGGAATCGGGCTCAGACTCACGCACGTTGGACTCAAACTCGGACTTACTATACAAGGCGCATTTGACACCGACACAAAAAAATTAAAGCATTAGAGCAGACAGTAATAGGCCTTCCGGGTTCGGACTTTAGACATTTTTTTCAGACACGTACTCCCCCAATAAATCATACATAGACACGGAGTCGGAATCGGACACAGACTCAGACTCGGACATTGATGATCTTGAACTCGGACAAAGCAGGCTTGTGTGACCTGTCCCGTCTTTTGCAAGTCACCGCTGACTAAAATGGACACGTTTGAAGGAAACTAAAATGGAAACGTTTGAAGGAAACATCACGTAAACCTCGACATCGTGAACGACCAGGATGAGGATCTTACAGCGGCCTTGGTATGCAATGACCACTCGCACAGCGGCCTTGGTATGCAATGACCACTCGCACAGCGACTTGGTATGCAATGACCACTCGCACAGCGACCTTGGTATGCAATGACCTCTCGCACAGGGACCTTGGTATGCAATGACCACTCACACAACGGCCTTAGTATGCAATGACCACTCCCACAGCCTTGGTATGCAATGACCATTTAGGGAACAGTTCCATTTATACTCATTCAAATTATCGAGACTACATTGAAACTCGATACGTTTTGGAAGTGTTTTTGAACAATGAATTTTGCACATAACCTATCGTGTAAGATCTCATGAAAAATTGAACTAAAATCAATTATACAACCGCTGCATTGTCGGAAAACTGAAACCAATGTCCATTGTCTTTTTACCGGAAAATAGATCATAAATTGTTGCAACCTTTTATCTTCCATCTTTTGCCTTCTTAATCTTTGTCAGGCCAACATCTTCAAATTTATATTCCAATTCGCTCTTAAATTATTGTATTTTAATACAAATTGAGCGTGATCCCAACATGGCTCATGTGAGTTACTATCAAAATGACTATTTAAACATAAACGCAAACACCCAAACGGAAAGACTATGTAAAAACACAAACACAAACACAAACAAACAACAACAATAAAAAACAGCGTTTAATTCCTAGAGTATTGATATTCTCTTAAATGAAATGTTAGCTGCTGTCCACATTACGGCTCCATGCCTTTCCAACTCTACCCAAGGCTCTCCCTAACGGAGTAAGCTAAAAAGGCTTCAATCATAAAGCGATATGTGTATCGTTGGTGTAAGATATTCATGAGTTAGACTAGTGTATAATCTCATCTATAATAAATAAAGCTTTGTAATCATGTTCACAGAAAAAAAATTAAGTTAGAGTTATTCCGTTACATCATCGTTAACGCTTTCCACGCGGCAGTTGTTTCAAAGTTATTCAATTTCATGACTATATTTGGAATCACCGTGAGAAATGCATTCAATTAAGTACAAACATGACTAGTATTGGTTCAGTAATTCTTGAGATAAGACTTTGAAGGTTGGGAAAGGTTTCTGACAAATCTGTTTGGTATGGTAAAACTAATATCCGCGTGGAAAGTCAGTGTTAAACCATGAAATAGTTCTCAGGGGAGGGATGCCACCCTCAAGTCTTCCGATGCATTATGTTCCATTGCGTTAACACTTATGAAGTACAGGTCCGAATAACGAGCAAGGCCACGGATGGGATTTACATAAAAATAGAACTTCAAGGCATAACCACTGGCCTGCCAGTTCCGAGAATTGGAGAATGTATGACCGGCAAATAGCTAAATATAAGAGGTGGATAGGCAGTGGAACATAATGGGTGTTGTTTAACTATTGCACATTCCAATATAATGGTGTTCATCATGTGCAGCTATATATATATTTAATTAATACATGTCTGCATGTTTTGTTTCTTCGAGACATGCTAGAACCTTCTATTGTTGATCAGTGAGAACTATCGATGAGAAGATTTTTTAATTTTAATTTTATGGAACCATAAAAAAGTACAACATAAAACGTATATCGATTCGAAAGCACAATGTGTTTATGTGTGGTGATTGGTGGGGGTAAATGGTGATTGGGGTAATGACATGAATGGTAACACGCAATCACAACCACCACAATTGTGATTTGTGATTCACCACCAAAGTAAGCCAATATTTCTGCGGTTCTTGGTGGTAATTTTAGAGGTTATCTTATAAACGTAAACAGGCAGCGATTATTTTAATGGTGATGACTTTCCACCCGTCGCCGTTGCTATCAGGCGAACATGCGCGGGTTACTAAGATGGGCAAGTAGTGACTTTGGACGTTTTTCTTTGATAGGCCTAATGCTTTTTATATTTGGAATGGTTTTCTTTTTAATTTTGTCCAGACCATCGGACTCACCCTGTACAAGAAAGAATTTCCCTCTGACCAGACGGAAAAATTGTCTTTCAATCAATGTATTATATAATGTAGTCAAGTTCGACCTACCAGGTCCTATTTATGACGATCACATCTTTGTACTTCTATCAAACTAAGCATTACATTGTAAGCAGAACATCAATATACATAATGTGCGATTTAATACTAGTGGGGGCTCAATTGTATTATTGATATCCGCATAGTTACCCGAAAGTACGTTTATCTTATCTTGAATTTTTAACACTTTCTACGCGGCAGGCGTCTGCAGACGACATTCCCAAATGTCACAAAGTGTTTAAAAAATGTCAACATTATTGAATTTCATTACCATATTATTGCGAATCACCATGAAGAATGCATTGAAATGAGTACACATATGCCTAGTATCGGTCCAGTAATCCTTGAGATTGACTGACATTGAAATTTGGGAAAGGTTTTTAAAAAATCTGTTTTGTATAATGGTAAAACCAATAGCCGCGTGAAAAGTGTTGAATAGTTAGATAAGGGATGACTCAAAGAAGTTTTTGATTTGATTTTTTGATTTTTGTGAATGCTGTAATTATTAAACTATTAATCAAACGCATACAGAAGCATACATTTTTGGAAAGGAAATGGATCAGGAGAATCCAAATTTGGCGTCAATTTTGACCAAAACTGTTGAATTTTTTAGAACAAGCTAACAAAATTATTTTGAAGTATAAAATGCCCAACATTGCTTGATTCTAATGGTATGTCACTAATCTAGGGGCGATTCGCTCATTTTTTCACCTAAACTTGTATTTTTAGAAATTTTGACCAAAAAGTGCCAAAAAAGTGATTTTATATAAAATACAATAAGAAAATATTATTGTCCCTATAATCAATCAATTTTGGGCATTTCTCACTCACAAATAATTTTGTTAGCTTGTCACAAAAAGAATAATGGTCAAAAAAGTGCAAAAATGCCAAAAATGGATTCTCTGACCCAAATCCCATCCAAAAATGTATACTTTTATATGCATTTGATTAATAGTTCTATAATTACAGCACTTACAAAATGCCAAAAAAACTTCCGTAAGTCCCCCTTAAAGGTTTCAGTTAAATAGGGTGATATTGATCTACCAGTACTATATCGTCAGAAAAGTTGCTTTATGTATTTTGGTTTTGAAAACAAAAGGGTGGCTATTATTGTTGTATCGCGCTCAACATGTTGGTATCGGGTATGAAAACCTCACCTAACCAAACTTACCATCGATATACCAAACAGGGTCCTGTCCAAATGAGGATGTTATGCAAAAGTTGACATGATCCAAGATCTACTTGTCCTCCACGAAAAATGCATACATTATTTACAATATCTTCAAATCATGTCACTAAACAGGTGTGTGGTTTGTATAACACCCGGGGGTGTACTCAGATATTTGTTTGGGTAGGGATGTGTTGCCAGCAAAAACTAAAATCGGACCCAAACATTTACCTATTTCGGGACGGGGGGGGGGGGGGGGGGGGTGGACCCATATTACCAGAAACCCATAATGTCCCTATATATTTGACAGATTTAGCTAAAATATCGGTGAAAACAGCAACATTAAGGATTTTAGACCCATACATTTACCAAAAGGGTCATCCATATACCAGAGGGTAAAAATGGGACCCTATTTATTATTACCCTATCTATTATTTGGCTGCACATCCCCGTCACCGCATATCGACTAAGTACCCCCCCCCCCCCCCCCCCCCCCCCCCCCCCGGTATAATATTCTCCACGGAAAATACTTTAGGTTCATGATTCTGTACTTAAGTGTTCAATTTTCAGGCAATATAAATTGTTGCAATATCGCCCAATACTCGAAGAATGTAAAATTAAAATTGTGTTCCAATATCGAGTAATACTTGCAAATCCATGTCACAGTGTGTCTCGGACTTATACTACACTTTCTACTATTTCAAGCCTATTGCGCATGTACATTCTATGGTTGGCTAGCTGAAGCTCACCGAAGGTATTTTACATGAAATTCTCGAACCCTATTCTCTTCAGTCGAAAGTCTGCTTAATTCACTCGCCATAGACTCTTACTTAGTGTGGAAATCAATATCGATTATTTCATTATACAGAGGACTCTGTGGAGAGCAAAATGCAGGCCATCGGTGAAAGTTGTAGCTGGCGGCCAATCAGAACGGTTGTAGTATCATTGTAAAGGAAATTTTCCACAGTGTCCGTGTATGTGTGTGTTTTATATTTAGTTGAACACTTACTTAAAGGGGTACTAAGAGATATTTAAGATATTTTTGTATACAAAATGTACTTCAATAATCAAGATAATCATTAGAATTGGCCATTATTGTTGTTTCTACTCACAATAAAGCAGCAAAACTTGATTAAAACAATATGTTGAGATATCATCGTTATTTATTGAAACTTATTTTTTAAAACGCCCTCTATGTTATATAGTATGTAATTTGAATCGAAAAGAAAAATAGCGTACGCTGTTTACCATAAAAAGCTGTCCGAGCCGGGAAAGGAATATTTTGAAAAGACGTTATATTGCGCAAAGACGGCTGATTTTTCTTAATCCTTACAGCTGTAGTTTGTGTATGTAATACAATTGTAAAAATGTAGAAATCCCGGTTTTTATCATAATTGAGGGCGCCCAGCCTTCAATACATCTCTTACTACCCCTTTAAGTAACATTTTATGACCAGAGAAATTCGGACAGCCCTAGCTAAAATCAGGAAAAAGGTCACATTTTCAAAAAATAATTTACGGCACTTTGAAATTCGTCAGTGGCATTACATAGTGACGTATGTGATGTGCAACCTAATGCTTTTAAATATCTTTTTACAAAGTCCCAAAGCCGAAAAAACACATTTATTTAGTGTACAAAACTCTAATACAAATCTTGTTTTAGCAAAATAACGTTAAAAATAATATGCCCACTATGTTATATATCCGACGAATTGTCAAATATGTATCAGTAAAGGGCAAGAGAAATTAATTATAATATTCTGAACTCTGTTTTTTTTTAAATGGTATGGTTTGGATAAAAATGATCAAAAAAGTGTAAACCTCATTTTCGATGGGTTTTGAGGCCCTCTTTGTGCTCGTTCAAGCTAATAGTACATTGCACATCACAAATGTATAGGTTAGGTAAGTACACCGAATATCAGGATCCTATCATAGGTGTACGCTGTATAAGGCCAAACAAATAAACAAGTTTATTTCCCAGTAGCAAGCCTGAAAATTGAAATGCGAAATGCGGTTTGTGTGTGTATTCTGTAATATTCTTGCTTAAATTCATAGTAGAGATTCACTTGAAATATATGGTTTTATTTAGTCAAGTCTGTGCATTGGTGTTGCTCTTATGCTCGCTAAAATGTGATTTTCGCCACGGATTTTCACTTTCGTGTTGGCCGTAGTGGCCAATCGCCATCTTGAAAAAGTGTTGGACACACTTTCGACCAAAGATGGCGCCCGAACAATAATTGTTTTCGTGTTTTTTTCAAGAATCAAACGTCTTAGTGAAATGCGTGCGCACTGGAAACAAACTTGTTTCGCTGTTTGGCCTAATGGGATAATAATACACTTAACACTTTCCACGCAGCTATTGGTTTTAACATATACAAAACAAGATTGTTCAGAAACCTTTCCCAACTTTCAAGGTCTATCTCAAATTAACTGAACCAATAGTAGACATGTTTGTACTTATGTCAATGCATTTCTCTTGGTGACTCCAATTATGGTAATGAATTTCGATAATATTGACATTTTTTAAACATTTTGTCAACTTTTGGAATGTCGTCTGCAGCTGCCTGCCGCGGGGAAAGTGTTAACATACCATCCATTGATACACTATAGATGAGGTGACCGTTGTTTACATTTAGGACGCCCTCTGTTGATTTGAGACAAAACACACCCGGCAAGAGTTCCTATAGTTTACATAGGCCAGATCAGGTTTTACTAGATTGTGGTGTCACAGCAAATTGTTATCAAAACTGTCTTTAAACTTGCTTAGGAATGCTATAAGCTATCGCATTTAACAACAAAAATTAAAAATAAATGAGTTTTACAATTCATTAGAAAGAAATTTCATGTTGTCTTCATTAACTTTACTGTATATTCTGCCTGGAGGGAATCAACAGAGGGTGTCCCATTTGTAAATACATGACGTCACCGGTCACACCATCTATACACTATGAGATCAATCGTAATGTAGAATTAAGAGCTATTACATCTCAGCAACATTTGTTGTGATTGGGAATTTCTGTGATGTTTCATGATTCCGATGAAATTAAAGTGGATATTGAGCTACGTATATATCCAGTGTCGGTAATGTCATAATGTCTTGTGTCTTGTATCTCATTTGTCAGTAGAATAACTATAATATACGAGGGTCATTCAATAAGTTCTACCTCCTACCTCATAACTTTGCTATCATATAGATGCCAGTCTAATGAAATATTTCACAACTGTAGCTTTAAATCTCAGCTACAAATACATAGTAAATCGGTTTAAGTACTGGTTGTACTTTTCTGGAGATGCAGTGAAAACCGAATATCCATTTAGTGTGACGGAAACGGATGAAAAAATAGAAAAATATCTTCAAAGTGCTGATCATTTCACCAATTTTAAGACACAAAACGTACCTATCGGTCAAGTATAACCGTTCTAAGGGTCAGATATCTCTTTAACAGACTATAAACGCGATAAGTGACTAATTTGATATAAAAAAATATGCCGTCTGATTAGCCAGAACCAGATCAGGACAACCATTAAGCTTAACCCTCCCCTATAGGGAACACTGCAAAAGTCAAATTTGCTTTTCATAAGAACTGAAAGATCTTCAATATACAGGACTAAATTAAGGGATTCCAAGTCTCTCCAAGATGATTTTCTTATATTAACTATCTGATTGACTATTCTGAAGATTGCACATAAAGAAAACTCAAAAAGTGACTAAAGATTTAACGTACGAGGCATCACTGTGGCATGAATCGTAACACTGAATTTGACTTTGATTTGCAGTATTCCAGTGTGCTAAACGCACAGCAATATATTCGAGTTGATACTATTTGCAAGTCTACAAGAGTTAATATTGCATACAATATTATTTATACATAATAATACCGTTACAACTAGATATCATCCATTGTTTTCCATTTTCAGTATTCAAATGGTGCTCTTATATCTAACCATACAATATGTAGAAAGAACGAAAAACATGTATTTTTTGTGAGAGGAATTTTCCGTTTCCGTTGTCCAAAATCTCTCTCTGTCTTTGTGTAGCTATTATTCATAGTCATAATCATGACAAATGTCATATGGCTGACATTCATATTAGCGATGTTATGAGGAAGGAGGTGGAAATTATTGAATGACCCTCGTATATTCTCGTACGTATATTTGGACGTGGTTTTAAGCTCAACACGTGTTTAACTTTGATGTTAGACACATCGCTTAAGTAAACGCAAATCTTGAAAATGTATTTAACTTAGACACGCATCTACCTCCTGAAAAGCTTCTAACTTTTAACATGCGTACGGGGTAGTTTGACGGGTCTATTGCCATATGGTCTAAACCCATTTGGTCTAATGCCAAAATGTCTAATCCAAATTGGTCTAAACCCATAATAGTCTAATTCCAATTGATCTAATATCCTCAGTACCATTGTATCTTCAGTAGATAGCAAACAACTGTAAAACGGATCCAATCAAATAAATAGCTATAACAGATGATATGAGTGAAACCCTTGTTTCCCTGAGACCAGGATCTATGCTAAAACTTGGGTCATATTCTCAAAATCTCAATTACCATTACTTTTATAGATAGGAAAAAATGGTGATATTTAAGGAGCTATGAGCATTTAAACATTTTCAATGCTATATTCAGTAGATAGCAAACATATTACCATCATTTTCATTGCTATCTTCAGTGTCTTGAGATTATAATCAAGCAATTTTGGGCATTTTTTACTAAAAAAAAAAATGGGTCAAAAAAGTGATCCTTTTGTGAGTTTATCCTAAAAACAACATTTTTTTCTTCAAAATTGATGCCTAAAAAAACGGATTTTCTGACCCAAATCCATTTCAAAATGTATACTTAATGTGGATTTGATTAATAGATCAAAATTTACAGCACTTCATAAACAAGTTTTTTTGCTGAGAATCCAGGTAAACGCTGGTGGGAAAAATAACATGCAGTTGACACACTCCTCAAATCAGCCTTACGAGATTGAAAAAGTTAGCTTTCCCTGACCACGTGGTTAACATTAGGTATGACACAATAAAATGTCAACGTGGAAATTCAACAATACAGTTGTCATTTTAAAGATCTTGGCAAAAGATTGAACCTAGGTATAGAATCATGTTAATCAAGCAGTGCATTCTGACGCTATCCTCACTGGAAATTCTCCCAAAATTGACCAAAACCTACCATGAAATGCTATTTTGAGCTTAGTTATTTGACAACTGTGAATTTCATTATTTAAATATCCATGTTCTTAAAATGACAAAAAATACATCAATCATCACACTCCGCATATGTTTATCAGTTTATATTTTATTCCATTTTTGTACATCAGGTGCTTGAAATTGCACATTATTTGAAAAATATGCAATGTGGAAATCATAAAAAAATGACTTGAGTCAACTAATTAAATATGCATTACTTAGTATCACAAATTCTGTAAGTTAAACCAATGACATATGGTATAATGGTTACCTGTGCTAAGATGTATCTTTTAAAATAACAATCAATTCGATATCTAATTAAATATGTAACTTTTGCTAATTAATCATTCAAATCTCAATATGCAAATAAGATACCATATGCCATAAAAAAAATCGACATGATTTTATTACTGACTACATTTAGAAAATGTTTCCCCATGTTAAACAAAAATATATTGCACTACTTTTTAATGGCAGCCAACTATGTGAATGTGTGTGTGATGCACTAATTGTTTTGAAAAAATCCATTCATAGCCAATAGATTCCTTGGAATGTATAGTACAAAAATGGTTTGTTTTTTAATAAGCCCAGAAAAGGGTATTTTACCTAAAAATAAGATATTTTTTGAAAGGTACATTTTTGTGGAGATGTCATTTTTACAGAGCCGTTTATAGGAGATGAAGCATGTGGAGTGTGCACTCAATAGTTTATTTCATGCGTTGCAATAACACTATTGTAATTCACAATTTTACTCAAAATATTTCTAAATGGGTTAATGATCGAAAAGCTTCACAACACACAGCAACAAGAACATAACTAAATCAGATGAGAAATTATGTCCCATGTTACTAGACAATGTATGTCATTCATTTAATCCATTGGTTAAATAATAAAAAGCTGTTGAAACAAAAAGCATGCTGAATTAGACATAAAACAAATTGAATTCGAAGATGGTTTAATAATTTACAATTTGATTCAAATCTAAAGGGGTCTGGTGTCCCTTTATTATTACAAAGTAAATAAAAGCCATGATGTAAAAAATATCATTACCTTCTATCTCTGCGAAGCAGCATCTTTACCTCCTCACTGAAATCACCCATCACATTTGTGGCTGCCCTGAATTCCTGCATCTTAGTGACACCGTCAATTATCTATGCAATGAAAATAATCAGTTAAAATGTTTAAAGGTAGATGTTCCGATTTTCAACTTGAAGTTTTCTATTCTACATGAAAGGTCATCCTTAAAAAAAGTCGTATTCCAAAGTTTGAGTTGCATAGCTCTAATGGTTCTTCTTTTAGACGCACAAGATGCTGTGAACTGTACCCATTGAGTAGTACACAAACTATATCGGTGGTTACCACCATTCGCGGTAATTCGACGTTATTTCATCGATTTCTCCGTAATTATACCGATTTAGGCCGTCAAATTTCAGTATGATGATAAGAAAAATACGAGCTTTCATATGATATGAAAATCTCCGTATGTTTGAAATAATTTTGTGTTACGAAAATGTGATCGGGTCATCTACCTTTAACTTCATGAATATATACAACCAACATTTCGGGTTAACCGTTGCAACAGGCAGGTGAAAGTCATAAAGTGCTCAACAAAATAAAGTCATACACTTCGCTTATATTAGAGTGACTTCTGCTTATCTTTTGACCAAATGGGCTAGATAGGCATTTGGCAATTTATTTTGGCACAATTCGGTACCTCAAACGGAGGATGCCTCAAGTTCCAGTTATCCAACACCAGGGCAAACGTCTAAATCACTAAAAATCGCACCACAATCACCCTCTGCGCCCATGCCAAGTGTATGGTTTGGGGAGCTTGGCAAGATTAAGAGCGTCCGTAAGATCATTTCCAAAGTAAGTTCTTTTGAAGAGGATCTGAAAACTGCGATATCACACGATAAGATCCCCCAAGCTTTTGCCATCTCCAACAACATAGCCTTGGATGCTTGCTAAAAAAAAACTGAGAAAAAGTAAACGGTAAGAAGACAGAAAGCAGAGCACCAAAGCCGACCAAACAAAAGCTGAACTTCAAGCCATCGTAGTGACTAGACTCACATCAAACAAAACGGTCTTTTTCAAGACCACCCATTCTTCCAAAAAGAGAATCTTGCCGTAATATATACAGTCTATTGCATATCTAAATAGTTTTATGTTAGACATAAAATGGCCAAAAATAGGAAGCTTAAACAAAGTATCAAACGACAATTTAGAGACCAAAATAAGTCCCGAATTTGTCATTTGAAATCCCAAAAATATAAATCAGAAAAAAGATCCAAAACCCTTAAGAATCTAGCTGTATTGAACAAAAAGTTCGTCATTAAACTCTAAAATGACACTTTCACTGAAGCCGAATTATCGGTGTTAGGTAGGGGTTCAAATGTATTCATGTCCCTTAAAAACCTTCAGCTATCCAGCTTGATGGGGACACTGAAGCTTTTATGCGTTAAATGCGTATTAGATACCTCATGTCAAGTAGTAAAAAATCTCAAACTCACAAGTTCAAGAGACCCTCTAATTGGCATCCTATTTCTATACACATTGATCGGACCTTGACAATTACTTAGAATCCACAAGGTTAAGTCTATCAAAAGTTAGAATAGCCAACGTCAATAATAACCTGACAAAACCAGAACGTCAGGCTTTGGCGTCACTAAAAAATAAAAAAACCGCTTAGTTTTCCAGTAGTCTGATGGGCCCGATTGGGGTGTGTGGTGAATGGTAAGGGATGGAGTAGGGTGGGGAGTGTTTTTGCTGGGAAGGGGGGGGGGGGTGACCGTTTATTTCTTATTAAAATACTCTTATTTGAAGCATGTTAATTGAGACGCCATAATAATTCAGATTCGTATTCGTATTTGTATAGAGGTAGAAGTCAACAAACACAAAATATCCATTTGGCAATTTATACATTACCTATAAACCGCATGTTATTATTATACATATTATACCCATTCGTAAGATCCGGAAAAATGAAATCAACATTAGAATGAAAAGTTACAAACATTTCCAAAATAAAATACAAAACAAAACAAACGAAAACAAAACCATAAAAACACGAACAACCTATCGAGATTCGAACCAGCAACCTACGTATTCTAAGACAGGAAACAAACCACTGAGCTAACAGGCTTTTTAGAGAGGCGTTTTGCTTATTAACTCTAGCACCGTATTGATCAACCACGGTCAACCCATCAATTACAATAGAACACTATGTACGGTCTACCAGAATGAATAGAAAGGAATTATTGATCATCCTTTAAGATATTATTGTTAGACCGTGGTTATTCGTATTGAATTCTCAAAAATGATTATTTTGTTAACAGTATGAAAGTTCGGCTGTCGGCATCGTCTAAATGGTCCGTTCTAATATGCCGAGCCCTAAAGTTTGTGAGGAGGCCACATGTCGCCCGGCCAACTCTCGGTGTTTACTGTAATAATTTAGGGGTTGGTGGTCGGGAGGACAATAATACAAGTTCAAACTAGCTTTGCTACGGAATAAAGCTAACGTAGAATAGTGTAGGTTCACTTTCACCATCGATACGACTGCGAAAGCGTGAGAGCGTTGCATATAGAAAGAGACGGAAAGAGATTAATTTTACAACATCTCCTTTATTTTTTACTCCTACACTTCAAGCTAAATATATAAATATTTCCAAACTAGCCTAACGACGGAATAAAGCTAAATATATGTATTTCCGTGGCCCTATTCAAATGTTAACCACAGAAACAAATTTCACACCCGCTTTTTAAAATCGCTCTTACCTACATTTACCTGAATTTTCATGGAAGATGAAAAGTGTCAATTTAAGACGATATCGCTTGTTGAGTCATACCCTAAGCATCTTTTAAGCTGGTGTTTACTTTATTTATAATGCACTGTTGATTTTGAAGCTTTAACGCTTTCCTCGCGGCTATCGTAGTCTCAGATTTTACCATATTATACAAAACAGGATTTTCAGAAACCGTTCCTAACTTTGTAAAGTCTATCTCAGGGATTACTAAATACTGTTGTATGCATTTCTGATGGTGATTCCAAATAATGGTTATGAAATAAAATAATTTTGACATTTGGAAACATTTTGTAAACTTTTGATACTATCGTTTGTGACGACATGCCGCGTGGAAAGTGTTAATGACATGTGTGCAGAACTACCTGTATGTGCATCGGGTCGGCATAAAACTACCACCTGTCACCACCTGTCCCCCCCCCCCCCCCCCCCCCCCCCCCCCACCCCACCCCTTCCACCCCACTAACCTCGGTTGTCATATTTGGGTAGAATTTCATGACAGTAGCAAATGGTGGTGCAATCAAGGTAAAATATTGTAATTTGCAGAGTTTTGAAATGTCTCTACAGCAAGTGCTCGGATCACCCAGCGTTATTATAATATAGTACTAACAATGGTATTGGCTCATAACCACATCCCTAGTTTTTCCGCAAGCCCCATGCACCAACGTCTGCTAGAAGAGAATTAAATATATCTACAATTGTCTAATTATTGATCATTAATACGGTATCGCGTCCGGCCGTGCGTCATGTTAGAAGTCGGAGGATTTATCATACCCCTCCCCCATCGACGTCTATCTGATTCTACGCTTTAATAGTGTACTATTTTAGTCCTCACAATATTACCTTAGTAAGGTGCGAGTTAATGAAGCGCAATAGCTACACAGACTGGAGATGCAAGGCAATATTGCAAACGTAAATTTATTTTGGTTTAGAGTTTGGGCCCAATTTAAAAAAAGTTTGGTTTTCCTCGACACATCTCTCACGAGGAGTGGGTGAGCAGAATTATTATTTTTCTGCATATGATCGCCAAATGTAGGGTAATACCCAACTGAAAATGCTTATTAGTGACAATATGCTGACCATATTTAATAACTGTTTCACTAAGTAGAATATTGAAATTAAGAATGTCAACACTTTTAATTGAAAAATAAATGGGTTTGGAAAATTTGAAATCATGGTATACGATATTCTCCCGTACAGTAAAGGTGAACCCTAACTTTTTTTTAATTCAAAGAATCACGAGGTGGTAGCGTTACAAGCAAGGACTATTTAAAGCGTTTCTTTGCAAGATGACTGTAATAACAATAATCTTCCCTAATCTGCCGTTTACCTGTAGACATCGGAAATTATATAGACAGTGGAAACAAAATAGGATAAGAGCAACTCAGCTCCGTACCAAGACGATTTAATTTCGCAATTTTAAACGACATGCATTGCATAATCAAGGGTACTATGATACCTTATATAATACATTGATAAATTAAAATCAAATATTCATAATTTGGTCGTCCTACTAGACGAGTACAATCAAGGTTAATTTTCTGTAAAGGTCAGCAAAATTGGAAAGGTCCGAGTGATTATACCTATAAAAACTAAACTTTTTATAGAGAGACGCTCAAAAAGAGCTCCAATTTTTAAAGATGGTCATAACCTTTAATCATCAATGCTTTCATTCAGATCAATGTTATTAAATTTGTAAATGCGCCAATTGAAATACGACAATCCAATCTGGAAGGTTGGGGCGATTCACCGGCAACCCTACTATCGATAAAATCCTATCAAGTGATAATTTACCAAATAATTGATTTCCTGAATGGTAAATAGGTTAAATAACTACTTGATGAGTAGAAACCAGTGGGCCTAATTAATAGATTACCAATTATACAATGAGGTAATAATTTACATTTAGCCTAATAATAAACATAATAACTTTCATTTACCATTTATAAATATTTCTGATATTAAGAGACAATAATTGGGATTTAAATCCCTGATTCTTTAAATTTTACTCCCTCAAAACACAATTATATAATATAAGTACAATATATATATACTACTACTCGCGGTACGAAAAAGGCCTAGGATACATCAAGGAACAGAGACCTAGAGGGGAGATTTTTGCGGAGGCCAAGGAATCGAGGAACGTGGACTCGCACGCACTGAGCCACGAAGGGCAACCACAGGCCAAGGATACATCAAGAAACGGTGGCCTGGAGGGGAAACACAGATTCCATGAACAACCATGAACACGGGCTCTGAGAGGAATAGTGAGAAACATGTAACAGGAACATGGCCGCCCACCAGATGCCAAGATCATCAAAAAACATGGTAATGAGCAACAAATGGGAGGGTGGGAAAGGTTTTATTTTAAAATCAATCTACTTGGTACGGAAACCGAAAAGCGAATGAAGGAAAGAGCTGGGGGAGACGAGCAAAACAAACAAACAAAGGGGCAAGTTCGCGGGCTCCCGGAAGTGGAACGTGAGTGGCCAAATGGTTGCCACGGGAGCCCATCAAACTATGTCAAAAACAATTTCCGCTCCATTGACTAAAAGAGTTTAAGCTTTATGGCTTAAACTTTAATATGGGCAAATTTGAAAATGGTATTTAGGGGAATGTGGGGCAACTGGACCGTGGGGCAAGTGGTCCGAAATGAATGATTTTGTAATTGTATGGGCATACTGCTTTCTTTTGAACAATACGACTTTTGTTGATACTTGACATATATCTTTACCTTCTACAATCCAAAACATTTGGAGCTTTAGGGTATTTACACATGTGATTTTTCTCCATATCTTTGAAGCTAACTCCTTGAGTGACTGATTGAAAATTCACAGATAGTATGGGCGATATATGAAGATGGTTTAAATCATGTTTAATGTACTTTATATGATTGACAGATATGCAACAGTAAATATATACATGCAGTACAGTCGTCTTAAGATACTAGGTGCATATTGCATTTGATGGGTGCTATATTGTAGTGTGCTTAGTGACTTTCCGAAATATGATTAAAACCATAGGTTGTGGTTGAAATGAGTGTAACATGGCGCATATTGCTAATTTGGGACATTGGTGGTTTGGATTTCCGATCAATATTATCATTTAAAGAATGCTTCAACTTAAATCATTATCACGGTATTCATTTGGTAGAGTTATTAGTTCATGAATTTGCAAATAACAAAGTACACCATTTCTTACTTATCTAAAGACACTCGTCTACTTGTAGGACCCGAACGCCATAATATTTGCGAATTCAAAGATACTCACTGGCTACAGAAATCTGTGTAATGGCTAAAAACAAAAATGCAGTTTTGCCTTTTTTTCTGAAATGTATTGGAGTTATTGATTATTATGACAAATGGTGGTATGTTTTAAAACATTTTGGCGTAAAATGTATTACGTCACAGGCGTGTTTTAATAACGTTTCATCTCGACAAAATGCTACGTCATTTGTTGGGGTAAGTGGTCCGAAGGGGTGTGGGGCAACTAGACTGCCTGCAAAAACTTAATCAAAATTGTAAAATTCATTTTGAAAATGAGTTGTTAGTGTCAATAAAACATGACTCGGTATTGAAATGTGAATAGAATATGAAATAATTCACATTCTTTCTTTAGACATTTTGGGGCATTTCGGGTCTAATACCACTATTTCTGATATTGAAGGATTACAATATGACATGAAATTGCTTTAGAATGGTTTAAAACCTCGGTATTATGAATTACATCTTTATTATATTTTGAATGGTGTCTGTAAAGGTATTTGCTATGACGAAATATCATGATTTATGTATTTTATCCACTGCTTTTTGTGTATATCAACCGTTGGGTCATCATTGTCATATTGACTAACTTCCCCTGTAACATGAAAAGCTGGCTAAATATCAAGATGGTTTATTATAAGTACTAAATGATGATTATATGAAGTAAATAAAATCATTAAAGAAAGGGATATATATAGACAAATGTATGGGGCGTCTGAATATCACAACCATGTAACCATTTAACTAGGTTCATACCGTTTTATCTATAATAAACGTGCAGTCGAAAATTGCGCTTGCTTTGTACACCATTAGTATTACTGCTTTTTACACGTTAACCACGAAAACTGTATAAAACATGGGTTTCATGAGACCTGTATCATTTTTACACGTTAAATAATATGGAAATGAGTTTGTAAAGAAAATACTGCTTAGTTACCGTGTTGTCAATCAATGATTTCTGTGTATTCTAACCGTTGGAACATATAGGACCAGTTGCCCCAACGATGGGGTAACTGGACCGTGCCAAGTAAAGTTTTTAGTTAGTTGTAATTGGCCTTTTGTTTGGATATTTTTTAACATTGATTATATGTTATATGTAAACAGTTACATGGGTGATATTTTCATAGCAATTCCATAAATATTTACACGAGCTTTAAGCTTTTATATCATGAAATATGCTTAACCGATCCAGTTGCCCCATCCTCCCCTACTCCCTTTTGCTTTGAGTCTCTTTCTTTATAAATGTCTATACAGAAAAGGGTGGCAGTGTCTGATTGGTCAATCACAACATCGAGTATTATAGCAGCTAGACTAAATCCCCAAATCTTCAATATTACTGTACGGGCGCTAAAGCTGTACTATAAATAGAGCCTGTAGGATAGCGACGTATGAGGACGACAGAGAGTCTCAGGCTAACGTAGGAGCATACGACGCATCTCGTCATAAGGAACGTCTTGTTGGCCAGGTTTATTTTGAGATATAAGGCAAACTAGTTGGTAAAATATCAAGATACTAGAAAGCAATACACACCATCTTTTCCTCATAATTTCAAAAGTATAAGATCCATTTTTAAAAAGTGGGCATCAGTGCAAAGCTTTGTCTATTCTCTTTCAGATTTGGTTAAAATCTCATTTTTTTCCAAAAGATGACAACGTACCTTTTCGCGTCGCTTTTATGGATTATCTATACGGAGAGAGTTGGCAGACTCTGATTGGTCAATTGCCACACAGAGTCACGGTACAGCAACAGCGGGAACAATTCTGCAGTGCATGATCATACAGAATTGGTGCACCGGTCGAGATAGACAAGACTCTTGGTGACGTGGCAGAGACCTATGGCTTGGACAATCAGGCGACTGACCCAAGTCTCACAGCCATAGTACAACAGTTATATTTCGCCAACAGTATACTGCAAAGGGAAACGAATCTTTCTACAATTATTGTCTTCATCTTTGCACTCCGAGTCACGTAAGGTTGCTCCTGGTGCATACTTTAGCGCAAAAGAAACACAGCTATAGTCTGTCTGCAATATTCTACATTCATCTTTGCTGCACTCCCAGTCACGGTAAGTATCAGTTATATAGGCCTATCTACGATTTTCTTCGTCCTCTTTGCTGCACATCCAGTCACGGCAAATACAACGTTCATGACGTTAGTGAATCATTTACATATCACCAACATTTTACTGCAAAGAGAAAAAAATCTATCTACAATTTTCTTTGCTGCATTTCAAGTCACGGTAAGTACTACGTTAGTGAATCAGTTTTGTATACAGTCCTCAAGATATTAAATAACTGACCAGGTAAATAATTATGCTCTTAACTTCTAAACTATAGCTCTTACGTAAAATTATTAATTCTAAAGTTTTAAGGACATTTCTTCTCTTCAATTTGAGATATTGCACGTGATGATTGAATGAATAATAAGTTAGTTATGTGCCCAAAACAAAAACAAAATCGGTTTTCATTTTAACATTGTGTTCGTCTACACGAAGCCTTGGATTACATGTAGCAACGGGCAGATTATATATTGATTAACTGTAGCGACAACTCACGAGTCGAGAGTATTAGGGATGCTTTGATCAATGCAGCCCATACACATACCTGTCACACGGTCCTGCGTGCTCAAAACCAAAGTGTGAAAATGTAAACTGCACTTTATTTCATCCTTATCAATGTAGTGTTCTTAATTATTAACCGATCTCCATGAACAACGTCTCAAATTAAAGAAGAAAAAAAAATGTATACAACTTTGTATTTTAATAATTATTTTTACGTAAGAGCTATAATTTTGGAGTTAAGAGTATAATTATGGGCCATTCCACAAAATGGGACCATTTGGGTTTTTATCATTCTTTGATCCAGGAAATCTTACTGCAAGTATATCACAAATGTATATTAATATTATGGTAAAACTCGATGAGTTCTACTCAGAACACCATAGTTTGCCATACTCAAAACCACCAAAACACTGTTTCCACAGCTCAATGTCTCAATTTTTATGCTGCTGAATTTAATTCTCAATTCAAGATTTTGTAATATTTTGGTACTAGTAAATGTAGCAAACGTATCAAACCAAAATATAAAGGCATTTCGTTCTGCCTACATTAATCTTAACGTGCACTTTTAATATCAAATGAACTTTCCACGAAATGTATGTAATTTCCGATATCCGCACAGCTAGCGTTCCAACATGAATTTTATGTACTCATTTTGTAATCGTTTATGAACAATCCCGTAGCAAACCCACCACGCTATTAAAATTATATCACCTCGAAAGTCTCTGGCACACCATTTGGGCTAAAAAATGTTGAAGTTCAGTATTTCAAACGACCGTTTTAAGCTTGTGAACTCCGTGATCGATGTTTCTCGGTAAGTAAGTGTTCCGTTACCTTATAAAATGTAATATGTTATAGGTCCAATGTTTTTCTCACCATTTGTGTCGGGAAAAAATAGAAATGCAATCATATGGCTTGCAGAAGGTCCGAAAAGGGATGAAAACGTGAAAGGCGTTATCGTGAACGGCGTTATCCTAAGTGTTATCACCCTCATTTGAAGAAAATATTGCAAGAGCACAATCTTTCTTCATTGGAAAATCTTTGAGAAGTGTAGATACAGCAGCGAAACATTGAAAACAGTGAGTTTGCTTTCGTGTTCTATATAACGCATATCACTTTGTGAACCAAACGGTTTCTTCTAGAATATGCTGTTAAGTGTAATGGCTCATTATCCACATATATGAATGTTTACTACCGCGCTACACATAGCCAAATAATTGAGCATGTGCTATCGGCAGGCTTATTGCGCGTGTGTATGTCAGGATAACCATGGATAACGATGTTCACAGGGATAACGGAATTCACTCTAAAATGTCCATTATCAAATAAACAAAGAGAACAACTTCACAATATGCGATGCAGTGTGCATGCCATTTAATACAATAGTTAATGTCATGGTACATACCCCTTTTAAACGAAAATGAAAGCTATATAAAACATTTAAGTGAAAATTGAATATTTGACCACTGTTTGACGGTCAATATTGGGAAATTCAACCCAAATGTATGGTTTAAATCATTTTTAGTATTAAAATTGATAAAACAAATAAAGTTTCTGCAACAGCTACATGATGTATGTCAGTTTCAATTGTTTTATCTTTGTTTCAATCCCATAACTATCATACACGTGAACGGCGTTATCTAAAAATAATAGCATTACAAATAGCATATCAAGTTATCTTTATAATAATGACATACAATTTCAATGTTGGGCTTAAAGAAAATATAACAATTGATACATTACAGAAGGGAATATTCTTCTACTAGAGTTGTGGGTTCACCAATAGGGTTGTGTTTGGTATCAAAATAATTTCCTAAATCTCGTCTATCAAAATATGGTTAAATTTATACCATATGATTTATATTTAATGAGATACGGCTCTTCAAAAACGTGCATAGACTTTGGGGACACCCTGTACCTCTAATATTTTACTGCTAAGAGAAACAAACCTGTCTACGGCTCTCTCATTTTCATCTAAAAGCCGTGAACAAATACTGATAATAGATGATGATCCGATTTATAAGCTACAAATGGCTATCCGTTTACCGTAAAATCTTTAAAATACGGTCAAATTTGGCTACAAAATGTCACTAGAATTGGCTATACAATTGCAAGATATTGCGTAGTGCACGTAATACCGTGGTAACGCGTCGCGTGCATGCGCATGGCTGCTAACGATGGGCGATTGTTTTGGGTAGAATAATGTGGTTTAAGCCAAACAGGGCTAGAAAATGAAATTATGTAGTTTCGTATAAGTATTTCCCTTAATAGCCTACACCACATAATGCCTCTTCATGAACTGTTCATGTTCATACCGTGATTGTTATGTTTAGTTCAAATGTGCGGGAACCTTAACACTTTCCACGCGGCTATTATTTCTACCATACACAAAACAGATTTTTCAGAAACCTTTCACAATTTTGAAAGTCTATCTCAATGATTACTGACCCAATACTAGGCATGTTTGTACTTATTTTAATGCATTTCTCATGGTGATTCCAAATATGGTAATGAAATTCAATAATTTTGACATTTTTGAAACATTTTGTTAAATTTTGGAATGTCGTCTGCAGCCGCCTGCCGCATGGAAAGTGTTAATACGGATCTGTCTTTGAAAAACAGCTGACCTAAACAATTAAAATAACAATTTAGACAAATATAAAGTATTGTATTTTGTGTAATTTTTTCTCCTTTCAAACAGTCGTGTTGTTTCATTTTTTAGTGTTCTGACAGGTAGGCCCTACGTATTAGCGAAAATGTCCGCTAGTATACAAATATTGAATGCCCGAAAGTGTGATAGTAACTGATCACTAACGTTGTACTTACCATGACTGTTAGTGCAGCAAAGATGATGACGAAATTTGTAAACAGATTTGCTTCTCTATAGTAGCAACCAAAATGTTGGTGATTTGAAAACTAGCGCACGGCTGTTTGATCCCACATAATGTGTCCGTTTTATTCTGAGAACACCGTAACTTGCTGGCCCGGTTCTGGTTTTAACTTATTCAACTACCTGAATATACTGGTCATCTTTTGTAGACATTTCAGAACATTTTTGTTGGTCCATTTCTGAGAAATAGAGCTTTGCATATTATTATTTACTATAATAGCACCCTCATCGGCCACATTTCCCATAGAGTTACATGTAAAATGTGTGTAAAGTAGAAAATGCCGATAATTTAAAAATGGCTCGAACAATTTTCGTGAAATTTTCACCGTATACTCGTATTTATTAGCGCTACCTAAATCAGGTCAAACCATAATTGGGCCACTGTGTTATCTTTTTTTATTCCATAATTTTAATTATAAATCGGACAGTCAAACAGCCGTGAGCGTTGTACTTACCGTGACTGCAAGTGCAGCTAAGATGATCAAGAAATGTGTATGGATACCCACATACATTCATACATACACCCCACATTACGTGAATTATAATGCACATGTAGTAAGATTTGATACCAAATTAATGGTTACCGGAGTCCTTCATGCGGCGTTTTCCATTTGGTTTAACATATCGATCTACTGATTAGATCAGACTTCATTGATCTTAAATTAATGGTTACTTAAGTCCGTCCTTTCACTTATCAACCCCCTGATTAGATCAGAGTTAATTGATCTCAATTGCCTAGGCTGAATACCTACCTAATCTTCGAATACGTCCTAAAACAACTTTATCGTCTGATTTCTTTAACAATTTGGTAAACGAATAATAAATTATTATGTCATGAACGTGTGACTCAGTCTATATATTCTATCTGTAGATATGATCCCCACTCCCTCTATAATATTGGCGTCATCTTTGTTATAATGGCGCACAAAATTGTTCATCCTTAATACTTTCCACGCGGCTATTAGTTTGACCATTGAAACAGATTTTTCAGAAATCTTTCCCAACTTTTAAAGTCTTATCTCAATTTCTGAACCAATATTAGGCATGTTTGTACTTATTGTAATGCATATTTGTCATGGCGGTTTCAATTATGGTAATGAAATACAATATTGGTGACATTTGTTAAACATATATTTTGTGACACTTTGGAAATGTCTTCTGCAGACGCCTGCCGCATGGAAAGTGTTACTGTCTCACGACTCAAGGACGCCGGATGTACATTGGTGAAAACGGGAACCAGTGATTTAGTCTTTTAAATTCATTCTGTAACCATCTTTGTTGTTACGCGTAACAAATTATTATAATAGGATACTATTATCTTAATTGGTCGGCACTAATACTCGAAATGCTAATGACTTTGTTTAATTATTTCTCAAAGCAAAAAAATATTTAAAAATAAATGTATACTTTGATCGTATTCTTCTTACAGACTGTTCCCGGGATTGTTCCAGTCACTAAAGATAGCGCTGCGACGTCTCCCTTTGACATCATAAAAACCGGAAACCGGAACCGTGGAGTGTTGGTGAAATATATCGTCGAAAAGCGTCAAAAGGTTACTTTAAAGATATTAATTACCAGCCATAACAGCTTTGTAGATATTTGGAGAACTTGATGTGTACCTAAACATTACAAAATCCCCCATGCACCGTCAACAATAACGAACAATTAAACTAAATAAGCCTATAAGTAACTTTGTGTTATTGTAATTGTCTAAATGTTGTTATGTAACGCTGCATTTGTTATACATGGGAGAGTTTTTAAACAGGCTTGAGAAATGCTTTAAAAAGACTTCATAATAATATCGAATTGTTTGAGTGGTTTTAACTTCAAATAACTAATTGTTCACACTAAGTGAGGCGAACATTATATTATGTTAGACATGGCGTATCATAAGCGTATAGTTTGGTGTATATTATTGCTAATAATTTGCCTCAATCACACAACATTAGCACAGCAGGTGGTACATCTTGGCAATGAATGCAACAGTCATGTTAATATTACTTATGACCCATCGGTCGTCATTACGGATAACAATTTAAAAAACTCAAGATCTAGTTGTACGATAGATCTTTCATTAACACAAGGCAATGGAACTTTAGTACAAATATTGCACTCAAGTTCCAATACTATATATTCCTATGTGTATATTGAATTAGAAAACGATACTTCGTCCCAGAGTGACCCGTGTCTCAAACGAATCGTTTCAATACCGTTGAATTCATCACTTTGTACCTTGTTCTTGACCTCAACGGAATTCAAAATCCATTACGTCAATACTAGAGTAATTTTGAATATTCGTGGGGTGAATGCTCCTCCCTCGATATGTCCTCGTTCTCCTCCTCTTTCTTCTCCTCCTTCTCCTCCTCCTGCTCCTGCTCCTCATGCTCCTCATGCTCCTCCTCCTCCTCCTCCACCTCCTCCTCCTCCTCCTCCTCCTCCTCCTCCTCCTCCTCCTCCTCCTCCTCCTCCTCCTCCTCCTCCTCCTCCTCCTCCTCCTCCTCCTCCTCCTCCTCCTCCTCCTCCTCCTCCTCCTCCTCCTCCTCCTCCTCCTCCTCCTCCTCCTCCTCCTCCTCCTCCTCCTCCTCCTCCTCCTCCTCCTCCTTCTTCTTCTTTTTCTTCTCCTTATTCTTCTTCTTCTTCTTCTTCTTCTTCTTCTTCATTCTTCGATTCTAAACGTATTTTAGAAGCATCGCACTTGTCTATGACAGAAAATGCAACTTTTCCTGGATGTAATTTTACTGATTACGATGTAGTGGAATCATTGTATACATGGACTTCACTTTTCAAAGTTTTCAAAGTGAAATGTCCAGATGAATGCGTCTGTACTCTTGGGTATAGATCATTGACCACAGTGTGTGAACATGCCACAGACACGGTTGCCCTTTTGATTTATGAACCTGATAATACTGAGCTATATTTATATCATATAGGTTTGTCCAATATCACACCAGAGGCGTTCGCCGGACTTAATGCCGTAACAAAGTTACATTTGAATAACAATAAACTTCAGCTTCTCCCCGCCCGCCTATTTATCAGCATGTTTTTTTTGCGCGTACTTCGGCTTGTCTGTAATCAGCTTACTGATTTACCAGTGGGTGTTTTCGATGGCCTTGTGCAGTTGGAGAGCCTACATTTAGACTTTAATAGGCTTACCGCTCTGCGTAACGGAGTGTTTGGTGGTTTGACGTCATTATCAGATTTAGGTAACTTGACTCATTTATCTATCGAGTATAATAGTCTTACCTTCCTACAAGTGGATGTATTTCACGATTTAGGTAGATTAAAGGCACTTCTGCTGGAAGGTAATCATCTGATAACATTGCCTCGAGGAGTATTTAATGGTCTGGTATCGTTAAAACAGTTAGACCTAGTTCATAATATGCTGGCGACACTCCCCGGGGGTGTACTTGATGGGCTATCACACGAGCTACACCTTTTGTATATAAAAGGGAATCGGCTGGTGCTATTGCCTGATGGTATATTTGATCTAATGAACTTAACGGATGTTCAACTAAATGACAATCACCTATCAACATTACCTCTTGGGGTTTTTGATAATCTGACTTTTTTGAACTTTGTGTTTTTGTGCGACAATAGGCTGACACATTTACCTGATGGTCTTTTTAGAAGTTATCATTTACATATCTCTTTCATTTCATTAAACAATAATTTATTAACAGCCCTACCAATCGATGTATTCACTGGACTGATTAATTTGATTAATCTTGGGCTTCAAAATAATCAATTGATTTCAATCCCCAACGACGCGTTTAAAAGCATGCGATCATTGTTTTACTGTCGTTTAAGCTATAATGCTTTGTCTACATTGCCAGAAAATATATTTGACTCTCTCATAAATACAAACAGTCTCTCTCTAAATAATAATGAGCTAGTCTATCTCCCCGAAAGCTTATTTCATAACATGACGTCATTGCGTTATCTTGACATAAGCAATAACAACTTAAGCGAAATACCAACAAATTTACTCCCGTCAACGTTAGTGACTGATTTGAACGTTTTCAATATCTCTAACAATAAACTAAGCAGTATCCCATTATTTGATGGGCTGAGTACTATAGAAATGTGTGATTTTAGTCAAAACACATTGAGCATTGTGAGTCCGTATATTTCAATGCATATGCCCGATCTGACTTTCCTATCGTTCGACCACAATAGTGTAACTGAACTGCCAACGAGAATATTTGAAGGGTTGCATATTTTACAAGTACTCTTTTTGAGCCATAACTTGTTAAACGAGATAAAGCCAGGCACTTTTAGTAATCTGACTAATGTCAAATTACTTGTAATTACTAACAATCAGTTGCAAAGCATATCCAACGGTTCATTTTCTGGTTTGTCTAATCTTAAACAACTCGAAATTCAGCAGAACAAAATTTCAACACTACCGTCGGGTGTCTTTGATTATTTAATACATTTGAAATTAGTCAATTTGTCGTTCAATATGATTCAAAACATTGACCATGAAGTATTCATTACTGGTGTTGTTGAAGTAGTGGATCTTCGAGCAAATGAATTACGTCTTGTGACCAAATCATCTTTTATTGGTCTTGACAAGTCAAGAGTGTTAGTAGACGAAAGCGCAACTTGCTGTTTTACAGGGTATGCCCAGTGCGTACCTAGATATCCACCATCGGTTTATCTCACTTGCCAAAGAATGGTAGATAATCTTTTACCAAGGATATCAATGTGGGTCCTAGGTTTATTCGCAATGATTTGCAACCTTTATGTGTTTTATTTACGTTACAGTAATAAGCAAGACAGTACAGTCCAATCACTGCTAATATTACATCTCTCCCTATCGGACTTTGTAATGGGAACCAGTATGGTCTTGTTAGCGTCTATCGATGCTTATTACGGAGACTTTTTCCCTTCTTACTCTGAACTCTGGCGTAAAGGCCCGATTTGTCAGTTGGCTGGCACACTGTCAATATTGTCCAGTGAAGTATCTGTGTTTCTTATTACATTAATCACTTTTGATAGGTTTCAGGGAGTGAAATACCCTTTTAGCGGGTACCGATTGAGAACTAAGTCTGCCAAGAAATGCTTATTAGCACTTTGGTCTATTGGTGTATTTATCAGCGTTATCCCAGTTGTGCTATCTGGTGTGTATTCTGATGTGTTTGAAATGTCTGAAGTTTGCGTAGGAATTCCAATTTTGAGAAGGCCTATTAGTGTAACAAGCATACGTTCACTTGTCACATATTCTATAACAACATATATATCGACAAGTACATACCGGTATGATAGCTTTGGAGTATTGTTTAGGAAACGTGAAGTTAAATGGAATGACCTTCAACAAGATTCCCTGTACGCCACATCAGAAATAACGGGCACTACATTGGCGACATATTTTTCTATAATTATTTTCATCGGTGTAAATTTGGCTTGTTTTATATTTGTAGCATATCTCTACGTCCAAATATTCAGAGCTGCAAAAGAAACGTCGAAAAGTGCGGGAAGAGAGCAAGATGAAAAGAAAGAAATTCGTATGGCTATTAAAATGTCCCTCATTGTCTTAACTGATTTCCTTACGTGGGTCCCATTAGTGATAACATGCATTTTAGTGCAATGCCAACTCATCGAGATTAACGCACTGGTCTATGTGTGGACTGTCGCATTCATAATACCAATAAATTCAGCTATCAACCCATTCCTGTACACCTTAATCGCGCTAATTGAAGACAGAAAAAACGTAAGGGAAAAACAGAGACAACGAAAGGCTTATGGTTCAGTCATATAGCCGAATATTTGCTAGAAAACAACTTCCAGACTGCTCAAGACTGGTCACAATTAGCCATTATTCGAAAATCGTGAGCAGCTTTCTTTTTTCATGTGTAGTTTTGGCTCTGTCTGGGACTGTCCTGTGCAGTCTTCTGCAATCTTGTGTGGTCGGGAGCACGTGGCAAATTTGACAAACCCGCCACGATTTTTTTCTCGCAGCCTAAACAAATCGTGGCGGGATTTTTTAATTGGGAAGATCGGGAAAACCGCTCATGTGTCCATGCCAATCTTCCCGATTAAAAAAACCCGCCTCGATTTTTTTTAGGCTGCGAGAAAAAAAATCGTGGCGGGTTTGTCAAATTTGCCACGTGCTCCCGACCACACAAGACTGCAGAAGACTGCACAGGACAGTCCCAGACCTTTCCGAAACTACACATGCAAAAAGAAAACTGCTCACGATTTTCGAATAATGGCCAATCGTGACCAGTCTTGAGCAGTCTGGAAGTGGTTTTCTAGCAAATAATCGGCTATGTGGCTGAACCTTAAAGTGGACACTTCTCACCATCATAATGGTATCACTTAAACTTGTTGTTTTCTACTTTTCACATTTGAAGGTGCACCGTTTAGTCTGGTGGTAGATAATTATCAATGTTGTTTGTTTGATGACGTTATTAGCAAAGCAAAATTATGCACGGCATGAGTAAAAATATAAATCAAATGTTCCACACAATATGGTAGAAGCATGCCGTGAAGTTGGCCTGAAGGCCTGTTAAATTGCTGAGTCGGGCAAAAATCTTAAAAAATACAAGCAGTAAAAGTTGTCATCAAAATAATTAGTTCCGTAAGATGTGGATGGGCTCGTCATCAGTGCTTGAGCCCCATCAAGTCTTGTTTCTGAATAGAAAAGTTCTTGTGTTTCTATCCCTAGATTGTCATTGGGTTATTCCAATTTAAATCCGTACACCCCTATGGAAGACATGACCTTAACACTTTCCACGCGGCAGGCGACATTCCAAAATTGCACAAAATTGTTCAAAAATGTCAAAATTGTTAAATGTCATTACCATATTTGGAATCACCATAAGAAACGCATTGAAATGAGTACAAACAGGCCTAGTATTGGTCCAGTAATCCCTGAGGTAGACCCTGCAAGTTGGGAAAGGTTTCTGAAAATTCTGTTTTGTATTTGGTAAAACTAACTGCCGCGTTGAAAGTGTTAATCTTCCACACATGAAGTGTAGATTTCAGAATGGAGTCGCCAATGCAGGTGAGGTAACCCCATTTGAAATTAACACTACCTGTGGGTAAGATTATTGTAATGTTTTTCATGAGGGGGGTTTATGGATTTTTAATGAAATAGCCCATTGTACAGAGCTTCTTTGCTCTCAGATTTTGGGTCTGCGAGAGGCTCAGCCCTTTTACGGCAAAATGATGTATCTTATATGTACTTTCCTAATGAAATACTTCCTTTTAATATGGATTGTGTTAACTTGGTTCAATAATTCTCACTTAGGAAATGGTTGCAACTTGTAAAGACAATAACAGTAATATACTGCCTTTTACCACTACATGATTTATGGAGAAAAAAGCTAACTTTGATCATATTAAAAGGAAGTATACTGTTAGGAAACTACATATAAGATACATTCTTTTGCCATAAAAGGGCTGGGCTGGAGTTTACGATTTATAACTTGTGACGTAGCTCTTGATAAATCGTTACCTCTATAATCATAATTTGTGAAGGAGATATTTGAAATAGCTGTCTAAACCTTTTACAATCATAATTTGTGAAGTATTTCTTTATAAATAGTTGTTTAAACCTTAAACATTTACTGACAATGCACTGCCGTTACACCTACTTATTTATTCTGAACAGCAGGCCTGTCTAAGCTACACACAGAAAAATGTTTACATAATTATGTTAAATATAGAACTCCATAATGATTATGTAAACCTTTCACACAGTATTGTGTACAAAATACACAAGTTATGTAAACATAACTTGTGTATTTTGTACACAACTAAATTGTGTACAAAATACACAAGTTATGTTTACATAACTTGTGTGTTTGGTACACAAATACTGTGTGAAAGGTTTACATAATAATCATGGAGTTCTATAACATAATTATGTAAACATTTTTCTGTGTGTATACAGTTATCATATTTACATGTATATCATTTAAATATTAAATATAAATGGGCTATTCCAGACAAAATCTACACCTCCCTCTGTCTGAAATTCATTAAATTTCCTGGAATTCCAAACAAATTTCCATTAACTTTCCCGGAATTCCAGACAGATTTTCATTATCACTATTCCTCTATAGTTTTTATTTTTTGGGGAACATCCTAATACTGTTTTGGGACCATCTAAGGAAATTTTGAAAGTTGGTTTGGATTAGTTCTGGGGGTGCAAATGAGGTGGTGCTACCCTCCGACTATAGGGGCCTACCCAATTCCCATAACACTTGGAATTCCAGATCTATTTGGAAATAATATCTATTTCCTCTACAGAGGGGATGTAAAACTTTACTGGAATATCCAATGCAATGTAAGCGTATGGTAAGAGATAATTTAATGGGCCAACTCCCACACAGCGAAAACTATGTTGACATGAGTTCAGGTAACTTAATTATGTAAAATTTACTTCAAAATGTATAAACAAATTTTAAAATCTGTGCAAAACGAATACAATTCTCGTTGCAGCAGCTTTATGCAACTATGTTTACACAGTGTGGTTGGGTTTTTTTACATTGTGTTTTACATATTGTTTTCGCTGTGTGTAAAATATGATGTCTGTATCTCACACTAGGGCCTTTAATATGTGTTTGTAAATAACTATCTAATGAAATCAGACAACTGAATATATATTATTATAAATGGCACGTACGAAGAGAACACAAATAAATATTCCCTAAAAAGGGAGGGATCACGTACTATTCTTCTTTCTTGTAATATTTTGTCCTGTTGATAAGTGCCCTAGTTATGATATTAGTATGGGTGAAGCGGTTGATTTGGATGTTTTTCGAAGCCGGGTGCATGGTTAAAAGAAGCTGAAATCGCACGTAAACCGAAGCGTCAAAAACACTGAGAGGCTCTTAACAAAGTCATACAAATTAATTAGTGATTACCTCTCACTTATAATTCACAATGTATACGCCATTATTTGTAAAGAATTGAGATACATAAGCACATTCTTTCTTTCTACTGGTTTCGCGACTTTTTAAAACTACATTAGAATGTCAAGTATATCATTATAAAAAACACTGACAGATAAAGCGAAACCGTGATCTGGAGAAGGAAACTGATTTTTAAGGTATTATTTACACAATAAAAGCAAGCGTTTCAAGCCATAAAGTTTATAAGGGATGTCTGATTCGAAATAAAATGCCGGAATATATATAACCGAAATTCTATAATACCCCCCGGCCGCTTTTTAAATCTGACAAATAATTAGGTTAACTCTGTTGTTTCCGGTTACAACGACTTGCAAATCTCCTGGCTGGGAGGTTCACCTAAATGGGTCAAAGGTCACATAGGGTCCATTAGAGGTCAATATTGGTACAACCCATGAGTCAACTTAAATCCTCTTAACCAAATGTTATTGTCACCAAATTTGGTTGAGATTGAAGTCTGACTTTTCCATATGAGAGAGAGAGAGAGGGACCTGAAATTTTGCCCAAATGGGTCGAAGGTCATGTATGGGTCATCACAGGTCAATTCGAGTGCACCCTGCTATCATCTCATGTCCCCTTACCCAAAGATTATTGTCGCCTAGTTGGTTGAGACAATTGAAGTTTGAATTTTCATATAAGAGCCCGAAAGAGCAATAAGTGCAGTTTAAAATGTCCGACAATTTTGGGTTTAAGGTCATGTAGGGGTCATTAAATGTCAATCAGTGAACACTCATGACCATCTCAAGTCCCAAGTTACCCAAAGATTATTTTCAACTTAATGAGAGCCCTAAAAATAATAAGTGCAGTTTTAAAGCGTTGACACAATGGGTCAAAGATCATGTAGGGGTTATTAGAGGTCAATCTGTGTACACTCATGAGCACTTCAAGCCCCATAACCCAAATGAAGTTGTCACCAAGTTTGGCTGAGATTGAAGTCCTGACTTTGCATGTACAAATGTAAAAATCACTATTTTTTGTGAAATTTGATACCAAAATGGATTCTCCGACTCATTTCATTTCAAAAAAAATGTATACTTATATGTACATTACATTATTATTTTAAAAGTAACAGTGTTTGATAATTGTCATAAAAAATGGTTGACACTTCCCTTAAGCTAGGTCACGTGATTAGTCAATATAGAATGACGTGTGTCTTTCAATCTATAGTAGCAAGTGTTATGAATCATTCGTTAAACTAGCAAACCTGAATCACGATGACTAATAAACATGAGTACAGCCCTGAGTCAAAATATAACCCAAGTGTGACTCATCTAGATTAGTCAATCTGTATCAAATGACTCATTCATCATACTCAATGGGATATTGACTAGACTAAGTGAGTCACATGGACTCATCAAAATGAGTACAGAACGAATGAAAAACCCAAATCCTAGTCGACGTACTCACCCAACGGGTCTGGTGACATTGAATTAACTCAAGGGTCACTTGAACTCATCAAGACGTCACTACTTGATGGCAGTGATTGTTCACAAATTCATTACTTAATATTAATAATATATGAGTTTGTAGCTGGACTCGTCTTCGTTAGTCACCATTTGTTAGTCACCATGACCAACAAAGATGAGTCCAGCCCAGTCACTCTTACTCAAGGTTTTTACTGACTCATTTAACTGGGTCAATTAGACATAGCTTGACTCGCCCATGTGAGTCAAGGCTAGACTTCATAAGTCATGCTGCCATCTATGTCTAAAATGACCCCGTTAAGTGAGTCGGTAAAACGTTATATGGACTCACTTAACTGTGTCATTTAGACTGACTCATTTAATTGGGGTCAATTTAGACATAGGTTGACTCGCCCATGTGAGTCAAGGATGGACTAATCTTCATAAGTCACGCTGACTCTGTCTAAAATGACCCGGTTATCATTGTTTCTGTACTCATTTTGATGAGATCCATGTGACTCACATAGTCTAGTCAATTATACCATTGACTATGCTGATTGACTCATTTGATTGACTAATCTATATTAGTCATATCTGGTTGTCATTGTTGCTTGACTCATATTGATGAGTCCATGTGACTGACTTTAACTCACTTAGTCTAGTCAATATCCCTTTGACTAACCAAGATGAGTCTGCGATACAGATTGACTTATATAGATGAGTCACATCTGGTAAGTGACCCATTTGAGTTAGTCCGGCGCAAAGAAGGCACTTCGCTTTCGTATCGAAATTGCTTCTCGGATCCATCTTCTCCGTGTCTTTGTCTTTTGCTGTGTTTAATCGAATAGTGCAAATAATAATAAATAATAATATTTAGTATTTATATAGCGCCTTTCCAAAGTGATCAAGCGCTGTAATTTCGCTGCTGGTGAATCATCAGAATCAGGTCGCATCAACTAGGGTGCTGCCAATTTCTAGCGCAAACCTATCCGCACTTAGATTGTAACATCCACCATTTTTCAAATACCATGTCAATCTTGTGAAAAGTTCTATGTTGGTGTAACGGAACGTCTCTTGGCGCTAGGCTGAATCAAGGGATTACACCGTGCCTTGGCTGAATGAACGCAAAAAGGACGCCAGCAAAGTTGAAAAAACACAATTCACAAAAGAGTCAACAAATGAGCACCACAAATCAGCAATGGAAAATCAGACTATCGACCGGCTACGACCTTCCCCGCCATCTACGATGACCGCTGTCATGTGATCGCCCAAAAGGTGGTCATGTGAAAAACGGAGGAAGAAACACTACGCTGAATGAAGGGGTCGTGATGACCTCGAAAGCTACGGAGCTCAAACACAATGCTTCGAAAAAGGTATCTAAATTATTCCTAAAATTATGATCGAACCCAATATCAGTCTACATGCTTCTATCGACTGAAAGGGGCAAAAATCCTCCGACAACGACACTGATAAACAGAAAAGAATGGGATACGAGAAGTAATTCGGATATGACGACAGTCGACAGGGGCCTAACATACCGCGACGAGAGCATTTATTCTCCGAGTCCCGTTTTTTTATTCACTTCATCACAACATGGCATCCGGGGAACGAGAAAAACAACTTTCTTGGGGGAAAGAAGTGGAACAAGTCAAGCCATTACTGAGGAAGTCAGCCGACATATAAAACCGTCTAAAATGTTAGTACAAATCTTGAATTTGTTCAACATAATATCAATTCACTGAGGCCTAAATAATAAAGCTGATGAATATAGTTATGGGAAGGGGAGCGTTTTCCCAAAATGGGGTTAGGGGGGGTACATTGGTACACAAAAAAGGTACAGTGGTACACAAAAAAGGTACATTGGTACACAAAAAAAGTACATTGGCACACAAAAAGGGTACATTGGTACACAAAAAAAGTACATTGTTAAATGTGGGCACCCGCCTCCCCCCTCCTGGTTACGGGCCTGGCTTGAACGCTCAACGTTTTTATCCATAATCGTCAGTCTAATCATAGCCCGCTCTGTGTGCATACTTATAAGATGGCTGATCTATAACATCTTGACCTGAGACTAAAATACATGTCCTAGTTATCATACAAATCATCTTAATCTTTGGAAAATGTGTCACGGCATGTGGTTGATGTAAGAACATGTCATTTGGTTATTTTGTGATTCGAACCATGTGATACGAAATACTATTTAGCCTCCTGTGTTTCGTACAAGAATTTCCATTAGTCAATTACATGATATAATCATATTGATAACCAATTACAAATGGTCAGTCCTTTTTTGTCTTTCATACAATCTTAGTAGTGTGGAACCAATCAAAATGCAAGAAACTAAAATACGCGGAGTGCATTAGTTAAAGTTTCTAAAATAAGTAACCTCTTGTCTAATGCACTCCGCGTGTGCGCCGTTCAGTGCACGTACGCGCCGCTTTGAATCGTTGTTCAGGCATCTTCGCCGATATTCATACGTATGTTTAGTTTCTCG
>CM069447.1:12980461-13017600 GCA_035610835.1 Ophiura sarsii | reverse complement strand
CACAAAAACCGTGTGATTTTTTTTAAAAATTCAAGTTCTGATTCACACTCTCCCTCGCTTAACAATAGGCCTAACTTAAAATGAAATTGCCTCTAAGCCGACGCTTGCATCGGTCCGGCACCGGTGACGATCGCCCTACCCCCACCCCCCCCCCCCCCCCCCCCCCCCCCCCTTCACGCTAACATTGCCTCTAAGTCTGATGTGCGTATGTAATGTCCTCCGCCAGCCAATTTATTACCCATACCTGATACCTAGTAAACATTATTTCCTCTACGGCCAGAGATGCGCATCCGTTCACCGCCCAGTGCCCCCATCCCCCCCCCCCCCCCGCCTCCGACCACCCCCCCCCCCCCCCCCCCCCTATAACACGCCACATCAGATTTCCACCGCACACCGTCGACATTACCTATATATACCTTAAGCAACGTTCATCAGGATACGTCAAAACACCGCCAAATCCCTCCCTTCCTAGGCAATGTCTTGCTAGACGTCCCGTAACTGATGTGCACATGCTCATATCAATTAAAATGTGTTGTCGTACATGTCGTAGTACACGGTTTATTCCCGTATGGGACGCCTAGCAAGATATAGCCCTTCCTAGTTGGCTGGCACGCATCGATTGTGAAGGTCTTTCTAATTGACAAACACAAAAATTCAGATTTTTTGTTTAAAAATAGAACATACCATTGTTCAGCAGGAGATGAGTTTTCAAGATGTGTTGCTTATACAACATTATGCCGCGTGGCGAAAATGTTTTAAGTGATTTTTTCCTTATTTTTAAAAAATTTTACGATACAATAATCATCGATTACTCGAATGTGAATTAAAAGTACACTTAATTTAGTCCAACATGAAACTATCTCTTGTTGTTATTACAATGCAAATATACAGGATATAAGTTACTAGTGTTCTTAATACATACATCCCAATGTTAAACTATACTTTCATCATACATTTTGGTTGATATTATACCATTTTATGGAATTTCGACAATTTGTTCAATCATTTGGGACCCCATTTGGGGGCCATTTGGATTTTTAAGTATGTAAACAAAGCATAATACTAAGTATAAGTTACCAGTGGTCTCATACATTCATCCCATCATTAAAACTATATTTTTATCATACATTTAGATAAATATTATCCCATTTTAAGGAATTTGACATTTTTGCAGCGACTTCGGGAACCAGTTTGGGGCCATTTTAGCAGCCTTTTTGGATTTTGAACTATGTTAAAAGAGCAGAAATACTGCAAAGGAGTTACTAGTGGTCTAACACATACATCCAATCGTTAAAATCATATTTGTATCATATATTTCGTTGATATTATGCTATTTCATGGATTTTTGACCACTTTTGACCATTTTTGGGCCATTATTTGGCGGCCATTTTGGTTTTAAAGTATGTTAACGAATCAAAAATACTAGATATGAGTTTTCAGTGGTCTAACACATACATCCAATGTTAAAACTATACTATAATCATACATGTTGGTTTATATGCCAATATATGGAATTTTACCATTTTTGGCGGCCATTTTGGCGGCCATCTTGGACTAAGGTGTGTTAAAAAGCAAAAGTTTTGGATATGAGTGTCTAGTGGTCTAATACATACATCCCACTATTAAAACTATACTTTCACCATACAATTTGATTGCTATTATGTTATTTTATGAAATTTGACCAGTTTTGGCGGCCATTTTGGACGCCATCTTGGATATCTGGAGAGCATCTGTTTTTCTGTTTCACTCTTAACATCTAAAATGTGTTTAAGGACCCTAGAAGACACCCACAAAAGCTGGTTTGGTTGAGAACTGGGGGAGGTGCACATGAACCCCCTGTACATACCCGACTAATATAACCTACTAAAGGTTATGAGCAACAGCTTCGCTGAGGGCGTTTATTCTGACAACGCTGTTGTTTGAATACTATCAAATCATGTCCCACTTAATGCTGAATTGATACAAATATCATTTGAACGTATATCAATCGTTGTCAGGATTTTCTATGAAAGTTAATCCTCAAAATCCCTATTTTCCACAATGAATTAAATGTCAATAAACCGAAAAAGTGCACAGTTTCTGGCAACACTGCTCTCCGGTACAACAATTACCAACACTTTTTTTTCTTGAAACATATAGAACAACATCTTGTCTATTAACCCTGAAAAAGCTAATTAAAAAAAACTGCTACTTTGGGGGTTGTGTCATTTTTTACGACCATCACTTTTTGCATAATTTAAATTAATTAAAACACCCCTATTCTACAAAATGGTTTCACCCACATTGAAAAGATGCACGTTAATGTTTATATCATTTTTGGAAAGGACAAGGTTGGTTGCTTCACTGTAGGAAAAAGGGGACTGTAATGCATGTTCTTCATACAGAAATATGACCTAATATTTAAGTTTTTTTAAAGTTGTGAAATGGGTAAAAATAGTGAAAATTGGGTAAATTCCTATATTGGCCGTTGCCATGGCAACCAAAGGTATATTGGTATTTTTTTACCAAATATATACATGTTGACCAAAGGTCTAAACATGTGCAAAGTTTAAAGGAAATTGATATTTCAAAGTCTGCCACCACTTCTTTGATATTTACAGCAACCCAGTTTAAAAATTTGGTCAAACTAAGTTCATTTAAAGTCCATCTGTTAACATTTGGGTTTCTGTTTCTTCTTTGAAAATGTAAAAATATATTCCATTTTACAAAGAACGTTCTGTTTAAACTCCATCCATTGTGCTGCCGTTTATCTATGTGTTACTCTTTATTGTTAAGTTGTCTTGCTTTGAATAACCATATTGTTCAAGATTTGAGGGGGTTGAATTGCATGTGCTGTACAAAAACAGCATCTATTAGAGCGTCGTAATACCCTGAATCCTCCTCAGAAGAGACGACAATGACTATGGCTGGTTTCCAATTTTGAAGTAATAGTTTTCGACAACAATAAACCACATGGCAGTGATTTAAATCCCTTAATATGACAAAAATACGTTTTGTGCCTATGTTATATAAACAATAAACTCCGAGGTGAAACATTGATGAAGTCCGAACAGCATGAACAGTAGGTAAATGCAACACATGGGCAGTTCATGGGCAAAATAGGGACAAACGAGTTCTGACCACGCTCTATTCAAAGCTTTAAATTTTAAACATTTGACATCAAATTGGTCTCACAATTTCACCAAGATCAGAAAAATGTACCTGTATATCGTTAAATATGACGCAGCTGCGTTTCTTTTCTTTTCTTTCAGTTATAAGCTCTCCAGTATGCGAACCTAGTTGTGTAGGACAGGTTGTATGTTGTTATCGATGTTCCTATCAGCCATGTCAGCGTATGACGTGAGTAGGTCTAAGTGGTAACTAGAATCTAACTGTTGGACAATGTTGCACTACCCAAGTAAGGGATGGACTACGTTGCTCATACACACATAATGTCTCCCTCTATAGTTCACTTAACTAAAGTGGCCAGGGTTGTCGTTAGAGGGGGTGTTGGGTGTCTATACGTCTAGTCGGCACATTCATGCAGCAGAATGACAGAAAGAAGAAAAAAGGAAACAAAAGAAAGAAAGAGGGAGAGAAAAATAAAGAGAAAAATAAAGAAGGCACAGCTTCAGCCCACCCCACCCACACCCTCCTCTTCCGACGACGTGAGGCTTATGGTATGTGGAAAACCAGTCTCCGAATTAAGGGGGAAAACTGGTTGTCCGGCAAATTTACGTTTCTGATCATAAATCATAAATATATTCTGAGTTACAACTGTAGAAGCGGATTACTCAGAAGCGCCGTAGGCAATCCATATGGTGTCGCAATAACTCAGAGAGTTGGGAGAGAGAATTTCAAATGTATAACTGCGAAATGAAATTCTTTTTCATATTACATTGGAAGTATACAACCGAATTTGCTCGTTCGAAAAACAATTTGTGGGTTTATTATGTCATTTATTCATTTCCGTCCCTAGAATCACGAACAATCAACAAAATCGGCATTGAGTAAATTTCACAATGACCCGCACTCTAGTGTGAAGGCCTTGCTACAAAAACCTTAGTCAAAACCAGCGTCGGAACTGCAGGAACAGGTACCCAAAGCGCCGTAGGCACTAACAGCTGGTGCAATAACTCACAGAGTTGAGAGGAAAAACTTGATTTGTAACTCGGATACTGCCCCATAGCCGTGGTCAGGAAAATCTCAGAACTTACAGGGAACGGAACCGTAATGAATGATACATACGAAAATAACAAAGAGTGCAGACATTTACGATTATTATTTTCCGCCCGGGAGACAAATTTCAACACCAAATACCACGCGATACGTAATCCATGTTGTTTAACACAATCGTCATGCATTGCACACAAAATCGCCGAAATGAGTCTTAAAACGCATAATAAACTTGCTGTGATTTGCGTTTCCGTAAGCAAATATTTATTCCGTTGGTCAATGCCTGTCTTACATATAATAAGTCAGGGTCAAATATTTCACAGGCCATCTCCATACAACAACAAGTGTCTTGAAAAAGAAATGTATACATCTCACTAAGTCATTTAATAATATCCCTATGCTGTTGTACAGTGAAGCTTCCACATCCGGGGATCTTTCTCCGCTGTACTCGCAATGGCGGCCTCCTATGAGTCACGTGTCCTTTAAATTTACTCTAGAAAATTTAATCCGTATTGCTGACTGATAATGAGCGCCATAGTCGCAGCGGCAATCCATGACATATCCTGACAGCGCAGTAACAGCGCATGAGGACGTGAGAGACGTTTTAAGCGTCATTGATCTTAGTGCAGTCGCAGAGGACAATTAGTTTATATGCGTCCGTGTTACGTCAAAGAGTCGCTCACGTCGCTCGCTTTGCGCTGCCACGGCGACACTACTGAGTCATTACAGCGCTCTGAACAAAACGCCAAACCTCCACGATTGTTGTGTGCATGCACAAAACATGCGCGGTGCACTGGCGCTCAAGGGTGACCACGGGGACCCTTTCATGACCCTCTCACGTCCCAGCCAGTTCCCACTGCGTCACTGATGCGTTCTTGGAGACTTTGATGCGCTTGGCTTGGCGTTTTAATGCATTTTTTTCAGCGTAGTGCAAGCGCCAGCCTGATCGCAGCAGAATGTGAAAAGGTTTTATTGACCTTGATTTAAAAATTGATATTTTTCCGCGCTCTCACTGCGTATTATTAATAGTCTGATATTTCTTCAGCGCAGTGCAATCGCTGGCCTGATCGCAATAGGTGTGGCAGGGCCATTTGTTATCAAAATTATCGACGCCACGGTAAAATATGTAAGCTTTGACAAGAGCAAGTTGAAATTGTAAATTTGGTATTACGTACAAATGTGTGTAGCTGAAAACGGTGCATTGAAGTCATATTATACGATCTTTTCCAAGATGCGCCCTCTATCCGTGATTTTTACATAATTTTATAAATATCTTCCAAGTTACAGAGCGATACGATTCATAATAACTTCAACATCCTGGTTTGAACAGGTTGAAATGAACTGTCGGGGTATTTTCTGAGTGTAGTTTGCTCGTAAATAGAATTCCATGGTTCGACACCGTGTTAGTGCCGTTAACAGTATTTCCGGCTACGATCGCAACTCCATACAGTACAACTAAACACACTAGTATAGAATGCTTTATAATGAAAATTGAAACAAATATATTGAACAATTTCTTAAATTGGAAGCAGATTTCCGTTATGATTTAGTAAAGTTCTGTGATGGTTTTTTACGGAAAATACAAATATAATAGATTTATGAGTCTAGGAAAAACTTTTCTAATATGTCAAACTTCATTATAAAAGAGAAAAATATGTGTGAAGAATTGAAAAATATCACATATTATTATTGCTTTAATTCAGAAATATATCAGAACTCCTTGCGGAAGCTAGTCCGATGATGTTAACTGACTTTTGATCCCAACATCTTACGACACAAGCCAACATTATACCTTTTTGCCGAAACGCCGAAGCGCTCGGTGTACAGTACGTGATAACAGGCGCGTGCCAAGGGGGATTAAAAAAGATAACAGGCGCGTCCCCAGAGGATTAAAAAAGAGGGGAGAGAGGGAAGGGGATGAGAGGAGGAGGAGAGGGGAGGCGGAGGAGAGGAGGGGAGGGGATGAGAGGGAGAGGAGGAGGAGCCCGGGGGACATTGGAAAAGAGTATAGGTATAATAAGGTATGTGCCGCGCTGAAGACCCCCTTTTTCACCCTCTTCTACTAGCTCTTATGACCCCCCCCCCCCCCCCTTTTTTTGAGCCTGCATCAGTTCTTAAGACCCCAATTTGATTGAAAATTTTAAAAAATCGCGATTTGCGTTCGAAAGCCCCAATTCTTCGAAAATATTGCGTTCTTAAGCCAAAAAAAATCGCACATTTGCGTTCTTGCTAATCAAAATTGAACTAGGCCTATAATAATAGGCCAGTTCTCAAGACCTACTTTTTTGAATAAAAAATCAGTTCCTAACACCCAATTTTTGTCATAAAATCCAACTCAGTTCTTAGAGACGGACCACCTTGAAAGCTCTTGAAATTGCACAAAATAAAAAGACACGCACACCCCAACCAGATTTTGCATGGACCGAAGGATAAACCATTATGACACTCGGTCTCAATCCGTACAGAACATAGGCCTATCCGAAAATTGGCTAGTATTATCAGCAGTCTTACTTTTGCAGATAATCGCAACAGGCCGTAACTGGTACGTCAACACATGAAGCACACTGCCACCGGTAGGCCTACATACAGTTCTTTCATCCGACAAAAGGCATATAATAATTATGCTCTTGACAATCGAATAAATATATTTATCTATTTCCTCGTCCATTAACTGCCACCGGTACAGCAATATACATTTTTCATCCGACAAAAGGCATACAATTATTAATATGCTATTGAACATCGAATAAAGATGTGTAGGCCTATCTACTTCCTCGTCCATTAATCATGTTATTGCCTACGAGCAATGGGCTGCTGTATTATCGTCGTAGTCAAATTGGTCCAATGCCAATTTGTAATGCATATTCATTCTAATTTTGCGGACCTTGACATATTTGCAGCATGACTTTGGTAAACTGTTGCGTCAGCATTGAAAGCGTTGACATGATAAACAAAATCTTATAGATGGTGTGACCGGTGACGTAGTGCCCGGCGGTTTGCGTGCGCACCTACAGGGAACGGTGCTTTAATTCACACTTGATTGATCATTACTTACCATGCTTACGGTGTAATAGCGCAGTAGTCATGGTATGCATCCCTAAGCACAATGAGAGACCAGGTACTAAATCTGGTTGCCCGGCGGTTTGCGTGCGCACCATAAGGGCATGTGCTTTTAAAATTGGCGCTCAGTGATGTGTGTTTTGCTTTCATATAGTAATGTATGCAGTAGTCATGGACTAGTACCTCTAGCATGTCTTTAGACCAGGCGCTAATCAATTTGTAAACACTACTGATGTAAACAACGGTCACCTCATCTATACACTTTTGGTAGAGCCATCGATTGTTATTAGCGTAATATATATCACCGGACAAAAACAAACGAAACAAATGAAAAGTATTAAATTTGGACAGCAATCTTTGAGGAATTTTATATTATTTCTTGGCCGAATTGTATCTCAGTGATAAGTTCATGCTTCCTGCAACATTTGATTGTTTCATTCCATGAAAGCAATGTTAAAAGACACCACTCCCGGTCAATTACTTCTTGGTTTTTCTATTTTCTTTTGTTAACTTGAAACTGCTTTATCACAAAATGACCAACATGTCGGTTAGAACCTTGTGATTCTTCGATGACGAGGTGTGTAAACACTTTCCACGCGGATATTAGTTGTATATCATATACAAAACAGATTTTATATATAGAAACCTTTCCCAATTTTCAGAAGTCATCTCAAGGATTATTGAACCAATACTTGGCATGTTTGTACTTATTGTAATGCATTTCTCATGGTGATTCTAAATGCGGTCATGAAATTCATTTTTGAAACATTCTGTGAACATTTGGAATGTCGTCTGCAGACGCCTGCCACGTGGAAAGTCATATTTGGACATATACAGTTTTGGCTCTAAGCCCTCGATATAACGTTATTCAATCCATATCGCGTGCAGACTTAATTATCGTCGCTTTTTGAAATTCAGTCTAGTGGAACAATGAATTCGAAATGCTTTACATGTACGTCATTAAAGAATATTACAAAGATCCAGTTTAGGAATAGTAATCAACTATTTCATTATGACATGGACAATGACAGGATTTACGTCATAAGAATTTTACAAAGATCAATCATGATGATAATTTGGTACAAAGATAATTGATCTAATGGAATAGTTATCTCAATTATATATATATAATTATCATAATGACATAGACAGATTGGAATCTTAGCTCGCAGGTTCATTAACAACTTTCCACGCGGCTATTAGTTATACCATTACAAAACAGATTGGTATGGAAACCCTTTTTAACTTTCAAAGTCTTATCTCAAGAATTACTGAACTAATACTAGGCATGCGTGTACTGGTTGTAACGCATTTCTCATGGTGATTCCAAATAATATGGTGGATGAAATACATAATTTTTACACATACAATAATTTTTACACCGCTATTAAGTGGTGATAAAAGAAGCAATACGTCACCTTACTCAACAGTTTCAAATTAACGCCAGATTGACAATCTTTTTTCCACAAAAATCGATCGTTTCGAGGGGGGTAATCATAACTCGTTAACCTTTATCAAACATGGCCCTTGTACAAGCAGTGGCGTGCGCAAAGGGGGGGGGGGGGGCCCGCACTATTGAGTCAGTCGGGGGAAACTTAGGCCAGTCGGGGGAATTGAGAAGGAGGCTAGGTCAGTGGCATCATGGAATTATGATAGTCAAAAACACAGATGAAAAAATTTCGCGCGCTACGCGCGCATATGTCTTCCCAAAATGCAATATTCTTTGGTACAAACTTGTTTAGAGCCAAAATGTAGCTCAATCGTGCAAAACAAAGGTGTAAATTCGCAAATTTTCGCACGCTACGCGCGCAGTTCTTTACTCAAATAGTCGGGGGAATTTCATTTATGGCCAGGTGCCCCCCCCCCCCCCCCACTCACAATATCCTGCGCACGCCACTGTGTACAAGTCCTGCTCAGTAAATGCTGCAAACCACGTGGGACCCCCTTCCCCCGTTAGGTTGACCGTTGAAATCACGACATGCGAGGGTTTCACGTATTTTTTGTTGTATTTAACACTTTCCACGCGGTTGTTGGTTTACCATAATATATAAAATAAATTTTCAGAAATACATTTTCAGAATCTTTCACAACTTTCAAAATCTATCTCAAGGAATACTGAACCAATACTTGTAGGCATGTTTGTACTTATTTTAATTATTGTTTGTACTTATTTGTACTTATTTTTGTACTTTCAAAATCTATCTCAAGGAATACTGAACCAATACTTGTAGGCATGTGTGTACTTATTTTTATTATTGTTTGTACTTATTTGTACTTATTTTAATGCACTTTCTCATGGTTAATCCAAATATAGGGATGAAAGTAAATAATTTTGACAATTTTGAAACATGTTGCTAAATTTGGAACTGCCGTCAGCAGACTACAGCAGCGTGGAAACGGTTACACACGAAAATATATCATGTTATATTTAAACTTAACTTGAACTTCTGTTAGACACTAATTTCGCCCGGGGGTTATTTCGTTTGTGTCGTTTTAAATTTTAACTTCTGTTATCATATTTAACACATAATATTGCGTGCAAGAAACCATATACCTTAATATTACCCTACACTACTACTTGTTTATTCAATACTGAGTCATTCTAGTGGAACAATGTATTACATTTTAGACAGTGGTTGCGTAGTAACAACACATGGCATATTGGTATTGATGGTATCCATAACAGTACTGCGTATCTGAAATTTATTTATTTATTTTCGATTCTTTTGAATATAGTTGTTGCAATCACAATTGTACATTGTACGTTATAAACGTTGACCACTTATTTCCGTGTTTTTTCGCAATGTATAATTATGGCCTGCAATTTTGAAATTAAAGTAAGGTTGTTTGGTTATATTATTATATAGCTCTGCTTCATAGCATCTCTTCAACCGCCCCCCCCCCCCCCCTCTTATCAATCCCCCTTCATTAGTCCCCCTTCACCAACCATACACTGATACATTATCATGATTATAGACACTGATCAGCACCTCAGCTAATCACATACACCGTACTGAAATGTGTGACCACAGAAACCAATGACCAGACTAGAAGCAAACTGCTCAAATTGCTATTATAGCTTGTTACACTAACAAGGCGAGAGTTTTGCAGCCTGCGAAACCCGAGTATACACTGACAGCCAAAAAGGAGTCCAAGTAACTCCTTAGTCGGAGTCAAAGTGACTCCATGACTCCATGTCAAAAACAACTCCACCTTTGGAGTCAAATGACTCCCTAAAGGAGTCAAGCAGCAGTGACTCCTTTAGGGAGTCACTAATTTATGACTCTATGTCAGGAGTCACTGTGACTCCTCAGATGACTCCAATGGAGTCACACCTAGGCTGGACTCCCTTTCGATGGTAATAATGACTCCAGGTAGGAATAAGACACTGAGAACTGGGGGAGGGGACCTCTTTGATGTTTATGGTCTTGCTCAATGTATTTGCATTTACTTTGAGAGCAATCACTTCCCTTTTCCTACCAGTGAGAAATATGCATATATATCAATATACATTCAACGGTGTTAAACGGTGTTAAATTAATGCATCGACTTAATTCAAATAAATGAATAGGTTTAAATAAATAAAAGGTGCAAATTAGTTCATTGGCATAATTGAAATGGTACACACGAGCACCGGTGCTAATTTTTGTACCATTGCAATTATGCTAATGAGCGATTTGCGCATTTTACTCGGCTAATATAAGACCACGTAAAATATGCAAATTAGCTCCAGAGAGTCAGGATGACTCCTTTGGAGAGTCAATGTTTTAAATGACTCCTAATGTAGAGTCAAGGGGCCTTTACTCTACTTAAGGAGACCTAAAGGGCCAGAGTGACTCTTTAGGGGAGTCAATGCATGTTTTAGGTGACTCCTAAGGTAGAGTCAATGGGTCTTTACTCTACTTAAGGAGTCAGATGACTCCTTTTTGGCTGTCAGTGTAGGTACACACCAGCACACACCGGTATGGAGTAAAGAGACTACAGTGTTGGTAGATAGTTGACCTACAAGTGGCTCTAGAACTGTGATTCAAGTTAAACATGGAATGGGCAAATATAGGAACATCTGGGATCTACAGTAGACCTATGTTAAGGTAAGGCCTAACAAAGGTTGGATTGCCCGTCCCAACCGACCTCAATTGACCCCTACGTGACCCCCTGCGTGACGCTATATGTGACTCCGTACCAGTGGCGGATCAAGGGGCCAGTCGAGAAGACATAGAAGAATTATAAAACATAACTTTGGATGACCCGAAATAACCCACATAACACCTCATGACTCACACCATAGCAATGTTAACTTATTACTAAAGTATACTTTATTGATTCCGTTAGAAAGTATAACGTTTGTGGATTTAAAGAAGAAGAAAAAAATAGTAAAGAAACAAAAGGCATGAGACCCAGTAACTTTTAGGTGCATGTAAAAGTAGATACAATTACAGCTAAAAATTGTGCTTTCAGCGGACTAAAGTTTAAAATATTCCCATGACTAGCCCCGCCCATTGAATCCCAAAATACAGTTTTGTCTTTCTTCCTAATTGTACCTACATTATTATGATAACATTAAAAGAATGAGCCAAAATAATCGCTTCCATGTTTGATTGTTGTTGAGTTTAAGGCAAATGCTTGTTTAATAGTACACTGTTACCCAACATTTTACCCAACGTTGGTTCAATTAAAAACAACCCTACATTCGGGTAAAACTAACCAACAGACATGTTGGGTACTGCTTTTCACAAACAGTTTGGTACGCATTTCCCCCAAAAGTTGGGTAACAAATACCTAACCAACAAATGGATAAATTGATTTACCCAACATAAGATTAAACTTATAAGGATAAAATACTAAAATACTGGGCATCTTTATTAATACACAAATGTTGGGTACTATTATTGACCAATTGTTGGGCAAGTTTCAAGATTTGTTGGGCAATTTATTTATTAACTGTTGTGAATACACACAGACATTTATTAAGGATATCACGTAAACAGATGAATTGAAGGTTAGGCAAATAATTTATAATCAATCGTAATGCACTTATCAATTGCATCCTCGGCCCCGGGGGACCCGGGGATAGCGGGGATTAGGGCCGGGACGTACAAATTGCCCATGTGACGTCCCGGGTACAATCGTGTACGGTCCCCGCTACAGTCCCGGCCTCCCTTGGCCGGAACAAAGTGTTCAGTCCCGGCCACCCATTTCCCAGGACAAAGTATTCACCCGGCTACAGACCCAAGGTCGCTTTTCTTTCTGCAACCATAACGGAATGCATTTCTATGTGTTCCCTATGTGTCATCATTAGGCTTATTTCGTCAAGCGCATCGCATCTCTAGCTTATTTATAGCAAGCGCCCGGGGTGTACATTTGTATACCTTAGCATACGTCCCCGCTACATGCCCCGGCTAGCAGGGGCACAGTTTGTACGTCCGCGTAAAACACCCCTCCCCCCCCCCCCCCCCCCCCCCCCGCCCCCCGGCATAGCCGGGCATCATTTTTTGTATGATAACGGAATGAATAAGATATCGCTAAGCATGTACGCTTACACTCAATATACTGAGGCCACAAGTCCTGACCGACTCCAAGCCACATTGTGCCCCGCATAATAATGCACAGTATGTCAATGGTCATTTAAACAATGATTTAAACAATGATTTAAAATAAAATAAAATAATGTGTTGTCCTTATATTAGTCGAGAAACGACTAATATACTGTATTCGTCCTGTTTCTTCGTCTTCTTTCTTTTTCTGTCATGGGACCTATAGCTCCGTAACCATTGACCCGATTTTGACCATATTTGGTCATAAGAACCCTTATGTGCACCACTACTCAGGTTGTAAAGCATAAGGGGTCAAAGGTCACACAGGGGTCACTAGGGGTCAAAACGTGATTTTCACTTAAAACGCATTTGCAATTTAGTGAAATGACCTAGGATCGTCAAAATTGGTCCACATATTCCTTTTGACCGTACGCATGTACAAAAGAACGGTTTTTAAAATTAAAAATCATTTGGGGTCACTAGGGGTCAAAATGTAAATTTTACTCCATTCACTCAAAACCCTACTTGTCCGAGGGAAAATGACTGATGATACTCAGAATTGGTCAAAAGATTCCTTTGATCAATGTTCATATAGGGTCCTTCCACACTAAAAGTGACATGTCAAACGAGGTCACTAGAGGTCATTGAACTTTACAGGGGGAAAATATAAGGCATGCTTCGATTTTGACCGGGTTTCTTTTATTTTGTGGGCATTGATGAGACAAGAACAAAAGTCAATCATACCGTTAAGATCAAAAGGTCAATAAAAGGTCACTAGGGGTCAAAATGTACATTTTTACTCCTCGCACTCAAAATACTACTTGTCCAAGAGATAATGACCTATGATTGTCAGAATTGGTCAAAAGATTTCTCTTATCCATGTCCATATAGGGTCCTTCTACACTAAAAGTGACATGTTACACGAGGTCACTAGAGGTCATTGAACTATACAAGTGAAAATCTTAAGACATGCTCCGATTTTAACGGGACTACTTTTTTCTTGTGCGCATTGATCAGCCAAGCAAAAAAGTCAATTACAAGTTTTGGGTCAGAGGTCAAGAAAAGGTCACTAGGGGTCAAAACGTGATTTTCACTAAAAACGCATTTGCAATTTAGTGAAATGACCTAGGATCGTCAGAATTGGTCAACATATTCCTTTTGACCGTACGCATGTACAATAGTTCGGTTTTTAAAATCAAAAAATATTTGGGGTCACTAGGGGTCAAAATGTATATTTTCACTCCATTCACTCAAAATGCTACTTGTCCGAGAGGAAATGACCTATGATTGTCAGAATTAGTCAAAAGGTTCCTCTCATCCATGTTCATATAGGGTCCTTCTCCACTAAAAGTGACATGTCACACGGGGTCACTAGAGGTCATTGAACTTTACAGGTGAAAATCTTAAAACATGCTCCGATTTTGACGGGACTACCTTTTTCTTGTGCGCATTGATCAGCCAAGCAAAAAAGTCAATAACAAGTTTTGGGTCAGAGGTCAAGAAAAGGTCACTAGGGGTTCAACTGTATTTATTTACTCCATTTACCACTCGAAGGGGTTAACATGTAACACACCCGACTAATATTCGTGATCTCCGATCACAGGTCATGTCTAGTTTCTATTTATAACTTATGATAACATTAACGAAAGAACAAGAATGTTTCAAAATGATTACTTTTAATTCTAAGTGTTATCGATTTAAATGAGATTTCAAGAAAATGCTTGTTTAGAGTAAAAAAACAAAAGGCCTGAGATCAGCAGGATATCGAAGAAGAAAAAATTTCTTTCTGGAAACCTTTGTGAAAGTGATAGAATTTCTGAGAGATTATTCCTTTCCTATAGCTTGCCATGTGCCTTTATCTAGTGCTATTAAGCCGCGAGATTCCGTTATACCGCGCTAGGGTTCATGTAGGCAAAGTCTTCGTTGGAGGAACAGGGAGCGGAGTCCCTGGGAGCTGGTGAGATTTAGTTGCATCGCCAGCATTAACATTCTTAAGGGCTGGGGCAAGAGAAAGAATGTTAGTGTGACAAAAGAAGGAATGGTGAGTGTTTTATTATCCCACCATAATTTTGTTTATACAGGGTGTAGATTTGGATGTCAAACGATGTAATTGTGAGAAATGCTTTAATCAATTTCCTACGCTGCGTTAGGCGTTTACTACCCTGATCAGTACCTATGGTAGGCCCTATAAGGAAGTTGATGGGAAAAATTAAGGGTGGAAAAACCAGAATTGCGAAATGCCACTTAATGCAGACTGAACATGCTGAATGCAAATTCTTCATCCAATGATCAGATGATGCCGGGATAACTTGGGGAATTCCCAGTGACGTACCTACCGTGCGTACCTTGCTCGAAATACCGGGTTGCTAGGTTTGCATAATAGTTTTAAAAAATAACAACATTTTTTAATTCATTTATTATAACTTCCAACATCAAACCCTATTTCCTACAGACTCTAAGTCAAAAGAAAAGAGAAAAAGCGACACAAAAGCATAGGTAATACGTGCAATTGACAGCATGCCACTCGGACATTTTAATTGCCCAACAATTATAAATTCACACAACATTTATAAATTCACAATCAATCATCCACCAGCTTCTCTGGTGCAGTTGAAAACTCTTGTAGATATAAAGTAAATGACCTTTTATGACATATATGTTATTAAACTCGTGTCTATTTTTTACAGTCTTTATAGGGACACTTGAGTTAGATTGACAAGTATTCAGTAATTATCCCGACATTTAATGGAATATATGAATCACTGCAATTTGTGGCAGGAAATGATTGAAAATTACAAACTTATATATGAAGGCTTCCGGACAAGAAACAACCCACTCACTACCGTTAACAATTCACAATTCTGCCAAATTCGGCACCATACTTTTATATTATTTTGTGGTGTGCCTTAATACTAATAACAAGACATTTATTTATTTGCACTAGTATTATTAAATTCAATTGGATTATAACTATGTGGTAGTAGGAAACGAAAAACCATCCTCCCCAACGAAAAGTTGGTAAAGGCTAATTATCCAAAAATACACCTGAATAAACACTTATTTTAACGTGATGTTGTAGCCCCAAATGTATACCAGCCTGCCCACCATATTATGAGCTTAACTGCCTTTCTTCCATAAACATCCATGAATACATGACACGAGACACAATATTGCGTGTTTTTAGTATATAGCCTCACCGTAATGCAAGTGCACCACAATTAACGTGCACACCTTATGTTATTTATATCATACTTGTGAACAACATAACATAACAATAACATATTAGAACTAGAGCGGTTCTCGGCTTTGGCGGTTCTCGGGGTTTATGGTTTTAGATTTTGAACAAAACCTGACTGGGTCCTGTTAGTGAATAGATTTGGTTGGTGCCAGAGTATTATGGGTGGAATAATGAATGATATTGTAATGGAATGCAGTATTGTGGCGTATGGTTAGGTGTTGTAGCGTATGAGAGTTTCAAAAAACAAAAAAATACTGCCAGTCACGACTTGCGAATCCCCCAGGCTGGGAGATCAACTAAATGAGGTCAAATGTCACCTAGGGGTCATGCCCCCCCCCCTGTTCATGTTTCTATTCTCCAAGTTTGACGTCAATCATGCAACTTTAATGATTTGACCTCTGGATGACCTTTGACCTCAGATGACCTCTAATTATTTTTTGACATGTTCCCCGGTGTTAATTGCACGATTTAATCCCTTGTTGACCTTGGATTACCTCTGTTGAACATTGACCTCCGATGACCTCTAATTAATTTTAGACATGTTCCCCCGGTGTTTATGTTTCTTTTCTCCAAGTTTTACGTCAATCGGGCAACTTTTACGATTTGACCTCTGGATGACCTGTGACCTCAGATGACCTAATTTTGTTGTTGTTGACATGTTCACCCGGTGTTGATTGCACGATTTAACCCCCTGATCACCTTTGACCTTGGATGACCTCTTATGACCGTTGACCTCGCATGACCTCTAATTAATTTGATACATGTTCACCCGGTGTTCATGTCTCTTTTCTCCAAGTTTGACCTCAATCGGGCAACTTTTCCGATTTGACCTCTGGATGACTCAGATGACCTCGGATGACCTCTAATTAATTTTTGCCTTTCCCCTGGTGTTCATTGCACGATTTAACCCCTTGGTGACCTTTGACCTTGGATGACCTCTAATGATCGTTGACCTCGGATGACCTCTAATTTATTTTCGATATGTTCACCCGGTGTTCATGTTTCTTTTCTCTAAGTTTGAAGTCAATCGTGCAACTTTTACGATTTGACCCCTAGATGACCTTTGACCTCAGATGACCTATGCAGCTTCTAGTTAAATAAATATCCATTCGCCCAAATTATAGGCCTATTATAAGGTTTTCCTCGATGTTGGGCGCATTTTGTGTATGTCATCTACCGGTATTCGAAAAGCCCATAAGTGCACATTTGGACGAAAATAATAATTTCAAGTTTGCCGTATCATACTGTTTCATTATCGGCTCAAAGTTAAGTGGGGAATGGTATATTTTGAGCCCCGAAACAAGTAAATAATGACCAGGCTTCATTTAATTATCACTTAGGTAGGCCTATATTAAAGTGTTTCTAAAGCACATCTTTGGAAGTAAACTTTGGGGGTGTACTTCACATAGAAATATACTTTGCGTTCGCTTAACAAAATAAAATAAAAATTATAAAGTACATCTTTGGAAGCAAATTTGTTTGTGAAACGTTGTAGTCCCTCCCCTACTAAACATCGGAACATTCCATAGAGGGGGTCTCAAAAAGGGATGCTACAAAGTACAGAATTCATCTGAGAGAATTGTATAGGGTTTTTAACAGATTTTCACGAAACAGTATAGGTCTTAAAAATTTGGTGCTCTGGAACTTAAGAAAATGTTCGTGATTTCCTCCCAGCCTTTCGCCCACTGAAACGTAAAAAACAACGCACAGTCTCAAAAAAGGGGGGGGGGGGCTCCAGAGTACAGAACTGAACTAAATTTGGTAATCCATCCTTGAAAGGGGTGCGCAGCTCATTTACCCATTCAGACAATTATACTAAGGCTTACACCTTTTTTAAAACAAAAACAAAACCTATTATTTTGGGGGAATGCGCGTAAATGTTACTTGCGTTTTCCTATATAAATAGTGACCAGTGTTTAGGCCAAACAAAGAAGATAGTCTGTCTCAGAAGCCCGCTCGCATTGGTGTGTGAAATGAGCTGAGGCCTTTTTTCTTTTCTTTTTTTATTTAAAAAAAATAAAACGGTGAATTAAAAATACTTCTCTGAGATGTATCAAGTTAATGAAAAGAAATTTCTTCACAACTTCATTATTTAATGTCTTATGTAGGAGCTATAGTTTTGGAGTTAAGAGTATATTTATTTATAGCTTGGATTAGCAACAACAACAAAAATCGCATAACTCATAGCCTACGGTATTTTCTAAAAAATAAAAATGTGCACAGCACTACAGCTTATTTGCAAAATATTTCTGAGACAGACTATCTTCTTTGTTTGGCCTTAGTGTTGGTAATTTATTTTATCTTATTTTTTTCTGAATTTTGTAATTCAAGCCCTGAAAGGGGTGCGCAGCTCCACGGGAGCGCGGAAAGGGGGGAGTGGACATGCCCCTCACAAATTATTTACAATTTTCGAATGGTGCGATCTGGTGTATACTTTTGGATAATGTTACAGCGTACGACTTTCCAACTTGAATGTAGATAATATCATAGTATTTATTCCGCTTCTCATCTCATCATCACAGAATCTCATCATATTTGTACAGCAAAATATGTTTAGAAAGGCCTATTTTCTGCTGCGGTTTTATATTCGCGGTACCCAATATAGCAGAAAATAGGCCTTTCTAAACTTATTTTGCGACACGCGACTGGCATGTGACACGGTTGAAAAATGCGACACACGACCACTCGCGACACGGCGACATCCGTGGTATTTTGGCCATGTGACATGTACATTCTTAGAAAAAAGGGTGCTTCAGGGGTTCAGTGGCTGTCCCATATATGGAACCCTTTATATAGCACCTTAAAAGATTCCAAACAGAACCTTTTTTGGTCCTTTAAAATCAAAGAACCTTTAAACCCTTACGGTTCCATATACGGGACAGCCAAGTCTAACAGTGTAGACGGTTGCATGGGCAAATACTGTTCTCTTTCCCTCTTGTCTCTCCCTCTTCTTTTAAAACAAAAATACACAATTTACCGGGGCACGCCACCCCCTGGATCCGCTACTGCGTTATCTATCTAAATTATGTATATATAAGCGATTCATTTACCGTTATTTAGACAATTATACTAAGGCCTACACCTTTTTAAAACAAAAAACAAAACAAAAAAGAAATGTTATTGGGTCCAAAGATTTACCAATGAATGTGTTGATAGTTAAACTAATTAATGTAACCATGCCCATATTTAAAGTTAGACCCTTTTCAGTGAGTTAGACGCGTGTTAAAATTAAACAAATTTTCAAGAATTGCGTTAAGTTTGGGACACAGAGAGTTTTATGAAATTTAACATTTTTTACTTTTTTTAGATAGACTGATGATATACATAGAAACCCTCGCATTCAAAAATAGATTAGTAAAAATGAAAAATAAAGATTTCTCAGCATTTTCGAAGGTATATAAGTGCTTTACACTTTTTTGTATTTTGGTTAAAAATCACCACCAATTGAATCAGGGAGGTCATGACTATACATCACGCAACAAACATGGTTAGTATGCCAAACACTAATAAGTAAGAAGCCATAATTTCGATGTGATCTACATCGAAACTCAAAACGCTATCAAATCCATGAATTTCGCATGAGAAACTGCCAATCAAGCTCTATACATTTAGGTGGTAGTTTAGTTCGTATAACATTACGTATGTGAAAAACCCAACTTCTAAAAAAAAAATGAGGGAAGGATCCATGAAGGATCTCTCAGTGCCCCTTTAAAGTCAAAGCTAAACGCATGTTTAGCTTATTAACCTAAAACAACTTTTGAATACGGCCCATACAAATCCGTTATTTAATATAATTGTGTTCTTTTATTCTATTGAAAATAATTATTAAATTAATTAAAAGTATTACTCTTAATAAAAGTCTTGTTTTTAATGCAATTATAACATATTCAGTATCCTGATTATTATGAAGGATCTCTCTCTCAGTGCCCCTTTATTAAAAGTAGAAATTAAACGCATGTTTAGCTTTAACTTAAAACCACGTTTAAATACGGCCCATAAAAGTCCGACTATTTAAAGGTAGATGACCCGATCACATTTCGATTTTCAACTTGAAGTTTTCTATTCTACATGAAAGGTCATCCTTAAAAAAGTCGTGTTCCAAAGTTTGAGTTGCATAGCTCTAATGGTTCTTATTTTACACGCACAAGATGCTGTGAACTGTACCCATTGAGTAGTACACAAACTATATCGGTGGTATACCACCATTCGCGGTAATTCGACGTTATTTCATCGATTTCTCCGTAATTATACCGATTTAGGCCGTCAAATTTCAGTATGATGATGAGAAAAATACGAGCTTTCATATGATATGAAAATCTCCGTATGTTTGAAATAATTCTGTGTTACGAAAACGTGATCGGGTCATCTACCTTTAATATAATTGTGTTCATTTATTCTATTGAAAATAATTATTAAATTAATTAAGTATTACTCTTAATAAAAGTCTTATTATAACCATGGGCTTATCCATGTTATAACGTATTCAGTGTCACGATATTTTAACATCAACATGATCAATGCACCAATTGAAAACACCTACTTCAAAGGTGGCCACAATGTACACTGTCATGTTTCCAATATTAAGAATACGCATTTTACGTATTTTTTAGCCAGCCACGTGTCGTCACCGTATGTCGTCATTATTGAATGAGCACGTTTTGAATGAGCACGTTTTACTGCTGATTTGATTAATGTTAAGATAAATTCTAACAAAGCTAACATTTTATGATAAAACGGTGAGTTAAAAAAAAGACACTATTTTTCCGAATTTTACGGTCGGCCGCTGCAACACAACAATATTATTTTGGCCTAATAATAATAATGCTTCGTGATGCACAACGGGACACCGCGTACTGTGTTGGTAAACATTGACTTTAAACAAGTATAATAGACCTCACACAGAGGTGTGACAATTCTATTGTTCGATTACGTAATACGTCTTCAGCCGATATGACAACACTCTCGTATTTCACCGCCAAGTTCATACATTGCCTGTTACTCTCTAAGTAAACGTACAACCATTGCATTCGTGAGCAAGTAATAGTGTATCCGGGGCCCGGTACCAGGATTAATATAGGTTACACCCCCTGTCTTTAGAGTTATTGGGTCTACGCGAATTCTCAGCTTCAAGGTTGATGCCTGTTGATGATGACCTCGAAACTAAGAGCCAAAGTTCACCTTCGACATACCTTAACGCATTTGTTTTTCCGACATATTTTGAGTAAGTCCCAACCCGACAAACTTATAAAGGTATTAACAGCTTTGTCATAATCGCGTCTTTCCAATACAAAGTTCTCTCTCGATCAACCATAACACACTTGATAGTGCAATGATAGTAACATTAGTACAGGTGAGCGCGTATGTTGGGACATTTTTTCCGGCATGAGCTGCTCAACGAACCTAATACTGGTGACCCAGTAAATATACAATTTCATATGAGCGCTAGATACGCACACACAACATCCTTAACTTGACCTAGGGAGACCCACATAATTTATGAACAAGGATAAGAATTCAATGCGATAGTAGCCGGCTGCGCAAAACTCAAAACTCTATCAATGTCGAGAAAAAGAAACATAGTAATTGACTCCAGGTGCTAACTATCTCGTGCCAACCCGATATCGAATACTTAACCAGCCCATAAATATGAACTCTCCAAAGGGTAACCAGCAATGGTAAACTAAAATTGAACGTTTGCTAAATTAAACAGCGATGTGAGTCTTGTGGGCAGCAGACCTGAATAATAGCCTACTTCCCGAACCGACTCGCATGAACATTCATGGTTACGTAACACGATGAAAGCAAATAATTCTAATTCAAACCGATTGTTCAACCGATCACGGCTGTTTGACAGTCCGATTTATTATGACGTCATCTTAACGTTTCTTAATACTTTCGATAGTTCGATTATCACGCAAACCAGTTGAGTACATGTACTATGTACGCGTCCTATATCTCAACGTGCAATTATGCGCAAGCCGCAAATCTAAGCACCATTTACACTTATTTTTTTCTCGTTTGGCCTCTCTCTAGAGTCTCTTATTTAACGTTGGACAAACGGGAAATCTTATTATTCATACACTAAATACAAAAATATCTTGTGCATAAGATGCCATCATTTTCGTATCCGGGCCTCCAATATTTGGTTTGTATGTTAACATTATTTTGGTAACATCGTTTTCAAGTTTGCTTACGAAACAGCAGTTCCCTACGTGCAATCATGCGCAGCTCCGTAAATCTAAGCACCATTTACACTGATTTTTTCCCCATTTGGCCTTTCTCTAGAATCTCTTATTTAACGTTGGACAAGCGGGAAATCTTATTATTCATACACTAAATACAAACATTTCTTGTGCATAAGATGCTTGCATTTTCGTATCCGGGCCTCCAATATTTGGTTTGTAATTTCACATTTTACTGCTCACACCGTGTGTATCTTTTAGTATTCGTCATTTGGATTCTCAAAATGGATGCAGGCAGCAGGTATAGGACTAGTACAAAAATGTGCCCCCCGATTTGCTTTTTGGTATATTATATCACATTTTGAGTTACGTATAATGTTTTTTTATCGAACTGGTTAATCTGCGACATATTTGGCGTTCGCGTTGAAACCGCAACCAAAAAAGTCTTTTTTAGAGCGCGCTAGGCTAAAAAAGCTGAATATCCTAATATGTGCCCCCCGATTTGCTTTTTGGGATATTATATCACATTTTGAGTTACGTATAGTGTTATTTTATCGAACTGGTCAATCTGCGACATATTTGGCGTAATAACTTACGTTCGCGTTGAAACCGCAACCAAAAAAGTCTTTTTTAGAGCGCGCTAGGCTAAAAAAGCTGAATATCCTAATATGTGCCACAGATTTGCTTTCTGGGGGATATTATATCACATTTTGAGTTACGTATAATGTTTTTTTATCGAACTGGTCAATCTGCGACATATTTGGCGGAATAACTTACGTTCGCGTTGAAACCGCAACCAAAAAAGTCTTTTTTAGAGCGTCTAGGCTCAAAAAGCTGAATATCCTAATATGTGCCTCCCGATTTGCTTTTTGGGATATTATATCACATTTTGAGTTACGTATGTTTTTTTATCGAACTGATCAATCTGCGACATATTTGGCGAACTTTCGTTCGCGTTGAAACCGCAACCAAAAAAGTCTTTTTTAGAGTTTTGAGTTACGTATAATGTTTTTTTTATCGAACAAATCTATCCGCGACACATTTGACGGAAAAAACTCTTTTTCACAGCTTTCTAGGCTAAAAAGGCTGAATATCTGGATTTCGCCTAGGCCGGAGCTGGATTATCGGTTAGCCCTACCATTTCAATGCTAGAGAAGTTTTAGTCGTCAAATATGTTTGCGTTTCACTGATTCGTCATAATAATGTTATACGTAACTATAAATCTGATATCGCATCCAAATAAAAATAATATGAGCACAATTCTGGATTCGGCCTAGGCCGGAGCTGGAATATCGGTTATCCCTACCATTTCAACGCGAGAGAAATTTTAGACGTCAAATATGTTTCCGTTTCACCGATTCGTCATAATAATGTTGTACGTAACTAACAATCTGATATTGCATCCAAATAAAAGTAATACAATAACAATTATTGACTTTAGCAAGTTTTTAAACCTAAACAATTAATTAGAACCATGTTATAGTAAAATCGGGCTTGTACGAATGGCCACCGTCAGAGATAAAGAGCTGAACAAAGTAAATGAACAAAGAACGTGATTAAAATGGATCTAGCAGTGATAAAATGTATTTAAAAGCCTCCCGTCCTAACTGGTGCATATCCCTTTGTTCTATAATCCTTGGTTACGGAGCGGCACGGTTAGATTTACCTTTAGTTTTACCCGATAATCGATAATTGATAATCAATCTGTGCTGCCCTCTGTTGTTGAAGATGCGATTATAAATCGGACAATTTACACGCGATCAAACAGCCGTGCGATACAGGTGGTGGGAACATTCTGAGACATTTGAGTGGTATGCTGGCAAAACTGTGAGGAAAAATGGGACACAGTGGAGAACAGCAAAACATAGAAACACTAGACTGCTGAACAAAGGCAATTTTCGCGGGCCAGTAAACACCAATCCTGAGTAGCAGAGGAGTGGGTTGCAAACAACACACTTGAGCACCTACAAAAATCAATGCGCTAGGGCCTTATTGCTGTAAGCAAATCAGAATAATTAGGTATTTTTCATCAAAAGTGAGGATTTTAAAACCTTATTCCTAATTTTATAATATAAAACATAAGAATTCCAACATCAAAACCTAATGTTTCAATAGAAAGCAAAAAAAATGGAATTTGTTAGAAGTGAGGATTTCAAAACCTACAAGGGTCATTCAATAAGTTCTACCTCCTCCCTCATAACATCGCTAATAAGAATTTCAGCCTCATGACATTTGTCATGATTATAGCTCCAAATCATAGCTACACATTTGTAGTAAATTATATTCGATATCGGTTTCACCTTTGTTATGATGCGGTCAAAGCCAGAGAGAGATTTGGACAACGGACACGGAAAATTACCTTAAGGAAGTTTTTGATTTGATTTGAATTTTTTGAGTGCTTTAATTATTGAACTATTAATCAAATGCATATAAAAGTATACATTTTTGAAAAAGCGCCAAAAAAGGGGGTTTTTTTCTTCATTTCTTTCCACTTTTTTCACTTTTTTGTCAATATTTCAAAAAATATTAGATAAGGTAAATACAAAAAACTATCCCTAAGTTAGTGTCTTTACTGTCGTTAAAGAGATATCTGACATTAAGAACGGTTATAATTGACCGATTGGTATGTTTTCCCTCTTACAAAAGGACAAATGAATAGTACTTCGGCAATATTTTGCTGTTTTTCATCCGTTTCCGTCACACTAAATCGAAGTTTGGTTTTCACTACATCTCCAGAAATGTACAAGAATTACTCAGATCAATTTACAATGAATTTGTAGCTGAAGTTCAAAGCTACAATTGTGTGATATTTGATCAGACTGGCTTATATATTAATAAATGTATGAGGTAGGAGGTAGAACTTATTGAATGACCCTCGTATAATATAAATCATAAGAATTCCAACATCAAAACCTAATTTTTCAAAAGAAGGCAAAAGAAATGGGAATTTCAAAACCTAATTCCTAATTTTATAATATAAAACATGAGAATTCCAACTTCAAGACCTAATTTTTCAATAGAAAACAAAAGAAATGGGATTTTTTGAAGTTTGAATTATTATGTTTTATATTATAAAACTAGGAATTCGGTTTTGAAATCCTCACTTCGACATTTAGCTTTGGTATTGACATACATATGTATTACTGCAAACATGTAATTTTATACTTCGGAGGAATAAAGTTCATAAAGCCATACCTATTGAGATTAACAAAAAGACGGGTAGAGTTGGTTACACGGAAAGTCATCCGTCAATTGTAATATTTAAAATTTTACATTACAGTGATCCCATCATAATAGCAAATCACACTTAATTTTCGTTTCTATGGTGAAATCTAGTTTAAATGTTTTCCATTGATTCAGAGATGTGTGCTAATGCAAAAACACAGACCTAAAAATTGAATAACGTAACCATGGTAACAGAAACGTTAGCACACACATCACATAGCTGTCAAACATGTTAAATTTAAACTTACCGGATTATTTTGATGCTGCTTGAAGGTCTCATCGAAGGTTGATTTACCCATGGAGAATATGTTCCTGCAACTTCAGAATGGATATTCTTCCTGGTGCGCGTTTCACTTTGAAATGTTTTCTTAACTTTTGTTGAGTAAGTTAAACTGAATTTGTTTCAGCGGAGAACCATACAATTTGTATTCGCTTATCTATGCTGTAAACCATCTTGAATGTAGACTTCCTTGATTCCCCCTTAAGATTCCACTAAAGAATTCAAATTTCTGATCTTAAGTATAAATGTTGGAATTTTAAAGAGAAAATAGCTAATTTCAGCTAAAGATTGTGTTTTAAGGGACTAATTACAACAACAAATCACACGGATGGTAATCAATGCCCCCACCCCAATAACTTGTTGGACCCTTTTTTTAATGATGAATAAACAAATCAAATACAGCTAAAAATCGTGTTTTAGCGGACTAAATTCATATAATTTCCCATAGCGAAGGGGTTCTGCCCCCTCGTAACCCCCGCATGGCCAGCCCCCTGGACTCCCGGATACACGAGTTCCGCGCTCGCAATGTCAATGTTCAGTTAAAAGATTGCCTCCCTTGAAAATCCTAGACGGTAGCGTAGCTCAGGGGGGGCAGGGGGGGGAATGCCCCCCCACCCCCCACTGACGAAAAAAAACCAATTTGGGCCCCCGCCCCCACCCCCCCCCCCCCCCCCCCCCCTAAAAAAAAGGGGGTGAGAAAAAAAGGAAATAGGAAAAAATTGAGAAAAAAGAGCGAGGTTATTAGCCAAATAGTATTGTTGGAGTCAAACAGTTATTGTATATGATATTTGATTGATATGTATTATCAGTACACAAATCAGACATTTCATTACAGGACATGCTTGATTTAACACGAACGTTAACCTTAATGTGAACTGATTTATTCTTTGATGTAAACTAGAATATGAGAGCTCCAACTATAAACGCGCTATGAAGCAATGGTGTGTGCACATGTCTAGTCTATCGGAACCGAGACAAATTGGAGACCAGAACTAGGGCATTTTGCAAAAGCGCAGTGCATCGTGGTGGTGTCTTTAAAATATGTTTTGCTTGTCGTAACACGTATGCATGGGCCCCAAAATGGCACTTTATGGGTCACTTTGTAGGCCCCATATTGGTCACCTCACATGTTTTAAGCCACTTTGTCGGAAAGGGGCCCATGCCAACAACAAATTTACGCCACTGGAAGGGTGTAGATATGCATGACTGTCCGTGGGCTTGTTGTAAAGATAGGTGATGAGAATGAGAGTGTTGTTCTCCTTTCTGATGGGGACATCCAAAAAGTTGATCGGGTGGTGTGAAAACGCAGATGTGAAGTTGATGTTGTTGTCAAATTGGTTCAAACATCAATGCCAGCTGTCAAACTGGTTAAATGCCAATGTACCATATTCGTTCTTACAGGCTGGTTGGCCTTGGCATATTTGAAGCATTACTTTGGTAGCAAACATCCTTTACGAGCCAAATTATTTCAAATGTTTTGAAAAGACGATCACTTGATACCATATTCAACCAAGCATTTAGAAGTTTATTTCGTTTCCTCGTTTGTTTGGTTGCTGCCCATTGTTTAAGGATTGAATTGTACTATTGTGTGATTTATGTATAGTTGTCGATATGTATAGTTGTGGGATAAAGACTTCAAAGTCTTTAAGTATTAAAGGGATACGCTGTGGTGTGGAAGAATTAATTTTGCTATAAATGTAATAGTACACTAAAGGGGTCCAAAAAGTAAGCCCCCCCCCCCCCCCCTAAAATGTGATCGCGTTTGTTTGCATTGCTTTGGCTACCCATTGCAAGGCTGGTTTTTTTAATAGCATGTTTACTTCTTTCAAAACATTTACATTTCTCCAAAATGATGTTTTCAGAAAAAGTGGCACTTTTCAAAATCGTATGCAAGAAAGATACAAAATTGTCCCCAGTGCTGTTTAAAATAATTTAAATCGTCTTTATTACAATTAAAAGCAAGTCTTTTCTTTCTTTAGCTGGTCCTTATTTAAAATTTTAAATAAAATGATTGTATTTCATTCATGACTAGCCAATTTACGTCAATAACTTCCCTGTATCGTTGAAAAGTGCCTCTTTTGAAAAAACATCATTTTGGGGAAATATGACTGTTTTGGGAAAAGTAAACATGGTATTGAAAAGGGAAAAGCTTGTGTGGGTAGCCGAGGGTTAACCCGTTTTATAAATGTTTCAATTTTGCAAAACGCCTAATTACCCCCAAACACTTGCAAGAAATCAAAAGAGGAAATCGGGCAACCAGAAATTTGCGGAAGGCTCCATACCGTGAAAGGTCATTTATTCAACGATTTGAATGTCAATGGTGGATGGTGCCCACACTAAAATTCCACTTGATGAAAATACATGTGATTTACGAATCTTTAACTAGCAGCGAAATAAACTACCGCGTACACACGACCCCTCTGGAATATACCTAGGAGGCCTAACATTTATCATCTATATCCATCACTATGCAATATCAATAAACAACCGTTTAACATTAATGATATATAGAAACATTGAACGGGAAATCGGTATCCCTTGTGACAAATGGCAATACTTTATATAATCAAAGATATAATTAAACGCAGTATACAACTTGCGACAAAATTGGCTTAAACGCGCCCGGCATATTTATCAACGGCCTAAAGGCGAAACAATACTCAAACGCGCGATTGAATGACATACCGCAGACAACTACTGGCGCGAAATTAATTTAACACATCACTCCGCCATGGACACGCATGAGGGCGCGCCCATAAAGGGAACAGCCAAATATAAAGGGGCGCGACGAGGAGCATAAAAACTGGCAACCAACTGTAGCAACGGCAGGTGGTAAACTCGATAATCAACAAAGCATACCGTTGGTGGCGCTATTTTTTTTATTTATAAATAACTACTATAGCAAAGGCTCTCATCAATATTGAAAAACTGTCGTCAGATTATTGCACGCAGGCGCGCGTATTAAACGGGGTAGTACAGCTTCGATCGATGCTTCTACGTGATGCTTGACTGATCAACCCACTGGCGAAAGATCTCGAAATACGGTGACATTGAATTGAGATCACGTTATGATGTATACAATGATAGTTTTCAATCCGTGAATGACACTAGTTTTCCTTCTAGTTTTTCTATGTCCTCTCTTCAACCAATCACTGTTCAACACCGGTGCAAGCATACGCCTTTCGTCAAATGGTACATCAGAATATGATTGTTCATGCCACACCCACTGCGTGGGCCGCAACACCAAAGACCGTTATTGGTTGCTGGCCACACCACCAAAGACCACGATTGGTTGCTTACCAAACCCTTACCGAAGTTTTTTAAAGTGTGTGCTACTTGGTACCTGTCGCTATAATAGTATATAACTGCATGAAGACGACCAGAAAATCAGTCGAACTTGACGATCAACCTAAGACGCGTTCATCATTAGTTAACTGTGGCAACTCGGACTCTCTAGGCTCAGAATCCACTTTGGCTGTTAAAACGTAAGTACACGCAGTATAGTTGTGGTTTTTTTCTTCATAAAATTGATTTTAGAATTCAAGATGAAAACCATTATTAATTAATGATCTTTTTTGCTGTTGCCACTTACGAAAACACTTCAAAACAATGTTCAAACATTTCGGAATATTTAATCCCAATTGATTGACTTTCGACGCGGTTGGTTTTACAAAACAGATTTTTCAGAAACCATCTCAATGTCTTTCAACTATCAATGTATAACTCAAGGATAACTGAACGCAATGTTAGGCATGTTTGTACTTATGTTAATGCATGTTTATGGTGATTCGAAATATGGTGATGAAATTTAATTATTATGACATTTTTTAAACATTTTGTGAACTTTTGGAGACGCCTGCCTGAAAGTGTAAAACCCATCCCGTTCTGTTTTTGTTTCTTCCAGGTAAAAAAAACAACAACAACAACAACACTATACAATGGCACATTATCTTTTCTCGATCGTCATCTTTATGGTGACCTTTGCGGTGACATTGGCAGAACCCCCATCCTACGGGAAACGCTGCATTGACCTCTGCAAAAATGAAGACTGTGATCAAGCAGAGTTCAGCCCAAACTGTGTCCAGGTCTGCATCGAGGTGCTGAAGAGTGACCGATGTCCGAAGCTCAAATTCCAGTGTAGCGACTGTAAGTATTATAGGTTCTTCGTCATTTAGGGTGCCTACTACTAAGGAAAACAAAGTTGTGTTGCCCTCAAGTGCTAACATTTTTAAATTGGGTCGGTCGTTCGGATTTTTTTGATTTTTTTTTGCAAAAATAATTATATGGTTCATGACTACTGTCAAGGAAAAATTGATAGAAGCCTTTTTGTCAATTTACACACCTTGCACACATTTAATTACATTTCCTTCTCAAATGAGTTAACAAATTGTAAAGATTTGGATGCAATGTTCAAAAATAGCACAACATAGGCCTATCTCATGAAAATGCAGAGGAAAACAGCTTTTGAGGCATGACTAAATTTCACTTAGACCAGGTCTAACTTTAGACCCGGTCTAACTTTAGACCCGGTCTAACTCTTTTGTTCATACGGATGGTGTTTAAAGGGTTTAAAGGTTCATTGATTTAATAGGACCCAAAACGGTTCCTGTAGAGAACTTTTTAGAGGTTCTAAAGACCCATTTTTTCCAGTTTTTTGCCCATTTTGTATCTTTAAATGGTTCTTTTTTGAACCTTTTAATGTGCTATAAAGGGTTCCAATATACGGGACAGCCAAGCACCCCTGAAGCACCCTTTTTCTAAGAGTGTGTAGAGGAGGATAAGCATTGACGCATTCTCACAATTTTAGCAAAAACATAGAACATTTGACACTTTTGGTGTTTTTATCTTAGTTCCTAAGGAAGTCCACTCGTTCTTTTATTGTTTCTATGTGATTTTACGAAGTTAGATGTGATTCTAAATAAGGCCTAAAAAAAAAAGTTTGATTGGCGTTACCCGACCGACCCTATTTTAACCCCCGACCCTAAACATTTTTTTTTTTTTTTTTTTTTTAAATTAAAAAATTAAAAAATTAAAAATTGTGTGTGAGATAAAGAAATAAAGACAGTGAAAATGTGTATTTGTGCCATTTGTTTATGTCTGTATGGTATATGTGTGCTGGTTATATAAAATTTCATAGACGTTTTACAGATTTTTAAAAAAAAAAATTAAAAAAATCCGACCTACCTACCCTATTTTTTTTCTATGTTACGCCAATCAAACTTCTTTTTTTTAGGCCTAACTGTAGTTGGGTGAGGGGTATAAACAGGCTAGACCGGCTAGGATTCGATTTCCGGGATATTGTAATTAGGTGTTCTATTATCAGTTTTATAGAGGTTATTCATAATTGACGCACTTACGTCAAAAGAGGGCTGTGCTATCCAACTGAGCATTCTCAGGGCAATTAGTGCTCCGAAAACGAGGCTAGCGATGTATCCGTGACGAGAGTGATGTAGTTTTTCAATATGATGAACTTTGCCCTAATCATAAAAAAAAAATCTTCATATATACTTCTGGCCTGTTGTTTACTTTCGTGAATTAAACTTGAACGTATAGGTGGTTACGGACCTTCAATTTGCCGTTGACAACAAAGCATCAAAATCAAGTCTACGCTCTACTCGACCATACAGAAGAACGTTCCTAGTGAGCATGTGAGGCTGTGTAAGCGACCGTTGTTTACATGAGCAATATTTCCGAAATTCGTAAATTTTTCCACTCGATTTTCAGACTTTAACCTGTAAAAAACATGTGAAAACTTGCATTATGTGTAAATATGATAACATGAGTATGTAGAGGAATCACTTTGTCAAATATTCTGTTCGATGGTAATATTTCACGGGAGTACAAAAAGGGTTAAATTTTGGCCGTTTTGGTGACGGTGCAATCTGAATTTGTTTGAATTCACGTAGTTTGTGGTCAACGGCATGTGACGTCACTCCGTAATCACCTATAAACGATCTCTTCCACTTTAGTTTGAAATGAAATGTTCGCTGGTAACCGACACCAGCCTATATCTAGGAACATGTAGAAGTTCACAGTTCATTACATTGCAGTTAAAGTACGAGATTGTATGTGTTTTTCGGCTTGATATTGAGTATGTCTCCCTCTTTAGACATGAAATCGCCAATTATGAATAACGTCTATTATGTTTACCATCACATTTTTCTAAACAGACGTAGTGAGCGGGACGAAATCCTGCGAGAACAATTGTGGGTGGTTCGCAGGTCAATGCTGGTGTGACTACATTTGTACAGCGTTGGGTGATTGCTGTTGCGATTTTGACGATCAGTGCCCGGAGGTTGGACCATCAGGTAAGATATGTTTCATTTGTCCTTCGTTTAATTGTAAGTTTAACACTTTCCACGCGGCAATTGGTTTTACCAAATACAACAACAAAAAATCAGAAACCTTCCCCAACTTTCGAGGTCCATTTCAAGGATTACTGAACCAATACTAGGCATGTTTGTATTTATTTTAATGCATTCTCATTATGATACCAAATATGGTAATGACATTTAAAAATGTTGACATACGTTGCACATTTTGTGAAATTTTGGAAAGTCGTCTGAAGACGCCTGCCGCGTGGAAAGCGTCCAGGCATATATCAATTGAACGGTTGAATAAAGAGGATACTGCTATTCAATGTATCTGACCGTGTAATTGATGCATGGCCTAAAGTACTCCGAAAATATTCGTTGTTGTGAAATATTGTGGGGGGCAACGTGTGTGTATAAAGGCCACGATAAATTATACAGTGGCCGATTATAATCGGGCAAAACATCGAGAACAATCATAGCCCCCAAAAGGTGATTAGAATATATATACACCTTTAAAATATTTTTTTAAATATTTTTTTAGTTTTTTATTACTATGCATACCTAGCAATCCGGTATTTCGACTCAAGTCAGATACGCACGGTCGGTACGGCACTGGGAATTCCCCCATATTATCCCGGCATCATTGGATGAATAATTTGCATTCAGCATGTTCAGTCTGCATTAAGTGGGATTTCGCAATTTTGTTTTTTCCACCCTTAGTTTTTCCCATTCACTTCCTTTAACCATAGGTACTGGTCAGGGTCAATGTTTGAACCGCATTACGCAGCGTTGGATTTTTCAGAAAACTTTCCTAACTTTCAAGGTCTATCTCAAGGATTACTAAATCAATACTAGGCATGTTTGTACTTATTTTAATGCATTTCTCATGGTGATTCCAAATATGGTAATTACATTCAATGTTTACATTTCTGAAATATTTTGTGAACGTTTGGAATGTCGTCTACATACGCCTGCCCCGTCCAAAGTATAGTATAATGGGTGTTTAAAAATGGCAAAACCCCAAGGCTACCTTTGACCCAGTGCTAACGTTATGGTTTTCTATTTATATGACAATGAAGCTCATGATTCGATAATACAATAACTGAAGTAAATACTGACCTATCACGACTAAACATTTTTAAATGATTTCAGATATTACAACAGATGGTGATCGATCTCTGACAGCTTGGGGCCAACGTTGCGATGAACTGTGCGAAAATCCTCTGTGCGACAATGCAGGCTTCAAGACCAACTGTAAGCAGACATGCATTAATCACCTGAAGACCGAACGGTGCCCGGAAATCCCATTCAACTGTTACGACTGTAAGTGTATTAGTCCAAACGTAAGCATGGATTAGCAACGACAAAAATCGCATACCTCATAGCCTTTTTTCTAAAAAATAAATGAATTTAAAAAATCGCACAGCACTTAGCTTTTTTGCCAAATGTCTCTGAGACAGACCTTCCTCTTTGTTTGGCATTAATACACATATTCATCAAGGACGAAGCCCGCGTTTTGAATATTTAATATACATCTCCCTTTCCCAAGGTATTTTCATTGACAGAAATGAGTAAATGGGCAAAGGGACTCTAGATATACACTGAAACTGGCCACACACAGAGGAAACGCACAGATTAAGTACCCGTACAACTATTCCACAGTGATTCTAGATTTTATATATCAATACAAAATTATAAACAAACAGCGTCATAACATCATTATAATTCACTTTTTAAATCATGTTAATAACCCCTTATATAACAGACCCGAGCGTGGCCAATGGCAATTCTTGTGAGGGTACATGTGGCGGCTCAGCTCTCTCGTGCTGGTGCGACCCGTGGTGTGAAGCCTGGGGAGACTGCTGTTGTGATAAATCTACGCAATGTCCCGGTGTCTAGGTAAGAGTGTGAATCTGTTATGCAATAAATTCAAACCTCAATGAATAACCTTGTAGGACACTTTCAATTTTTATTTCTAGTCAAAATATTATCTGTGCATCATCATTAAGTGTCGATTGACATGATTGATTGAATACTTCTTAAACACCATAGCCTACTTTGCATACAAGATGAAATGCAATAAAGAACATTTGAATTTGTGATACGTGTGCAATGCATTCTGGGATTAGGAATCTCACCAAATAATAACCTTGCCCGAACTGATGACATATTGATTCCCATAACTATAGGGCTGAGCAGACTCCACAACGCTCGAACTCTTTGCGCTCTCACACATGCGTAGTAGCTCCACCACAACACAATGACGCAGCCTGGTTGGTCGACGGTAGTCAACGCTTGCCCTCAGCGTTGGAGCGTTGTGGGGTCTGCTGGGCCCCTGCTGAGTCGAGTACATGTCTAAAATGACACACGTCAGTTGTTCTTAGCCTGGTCTACGATACAAAATAACTGTCCGTGTTTGTGTTGCTATCGTACGGGCACTCAAGTGTAATCGGGCTGTCAAAATTCGTACATCGGTTAACATAATTCTAAAGGACATAATTCGTTACGAATCTTCACAAATTCTCATTGATGCTCTCGTTGTACGAGCGTATGAGCACACTAATGAACGCTTCTCCCTTCCTGAAGACAAAAGCCTCGCTTCACCATTGTACACTGCAAACATGGTGTCTTACAGAACCATGTAAGGCACGCCTTGGCAATAGACGTGTCCTCAACAATAAATGACAAAGAAAAAAAGAAGAAAAAAAGAAGTGTTGCCTGAAGACACTTGTAAGACACAAGTCATGTATTTATACAAGACATCTCGCAAGCAGACATGTCTCCATGCAAGACAATTGCAATTTGTAAGACGTGTCTATTGAAGCCAATTTGAGACACTTGTGTATCTGGTGTCTGCTGGTTAGACATGACTTGCATAGAGACATGACTTGTGTCTTCATGTCTTCTGACCTCATGTCTTACAATGTGTCTTAAGGCAAGACACTTGTTTTTGTTTTCTTTGTTATCTATTATTGAAACCATGTCTTTTGCCAAGACGTGTCTCACATGGTTCTGTAAGACACCATTTTTACAGTGTAGACAACATAATAATTGACACTAATCCTATATTCTATGATCTGTTTTATCAACCCTACAGAGCCGTGATCATTTTATGATCGGAGTTTCAAGGAAGCATTTTACTGAAATGGCGTAAATGATAGTCCCTCTATTTCGCTGCAAGGACCTTCATTGGAGAGGTGTTATAGGGAATAATTATATAATCAGCATTTAGTATCACGGGGCTATTATCATGATATTTGTTTGCAATCATTGCAATTTTAAAATGGTTAGATTAAGTAACAGCTAGGTTATGGGGGCGGAGGTAAAGCTTCATTTTAATGGCCTTCGTGTATAGAGGTAAAACAATTTAAAGTGGTTATTTTTAATAAGTATTGTATAAAGCTTATAGAAACATGAGTAGATGCCTATTCATATACTTAAAGGCATATTATGCGATCTTCGTTTTCATGGAACGCCCTCTATATGTGATTTTATCCTAGCAATGATTTGTTGTTGTTGGGCAAATTACATGCGTAACCATGACACTAAATTATCTTATCATTTACAGAGCAATACGTTTATTTAAAAATCAGATTTTGATATCATGAGTTTATTTTCGGAGTATTTTTATTTTCGTTCGTAAATAGAGTTCCATGGTTTGACACCGTCTTAACGCCGTTCTCAGTGTTTCCGTTTACGTTTATGACCGCTACTGTACACAAATCAACACACCTCTACGGATTACTTTATGATGAATATCGAAACAATTTGTTGAAGATTCCTTAAATTGGAAGCCGATTTCCATTATGATTTAGAATAGTTTTGTGATGAGTTATATTACGGAAAATGCAGTCAAAATAGATTGATAAGTCAAACTTCATTATAAAAGATAAAAACAATATGTGTAAACATTTGAGAAAGATCACATGATGTTGCTTTAAATAAGATAGCATAGATATATATAATACAGTCTTCAAAAAGTAACTTACCAGGTAAATTAAATATGTTCATGACTCCAAATTTACAATAGCCCCTACGTTAATATATTGCTGTTTAATTTGAGATATTACACGTGAAGATTGACTGAATATTAACAGAGCTATGTGTCTAAACCCAACACAAAGTCCAGCTTTCATTTTAGCATTTGGCTGTAGCAATTAGGCAGATTATTGATTAACTGATAGCGTCAACTCACCTGTCGAGCATAAGATTGGGGATGCTTCAATTGATCAATGTGGCCCACATACATACCCGTCATGGTCAAACTACATCATCACGCGTGTTCAAAATCCAAGTGCGAAAATGAAAGATGCACCTTGACTCATTATTTTCGGTGTAGCGTTGTTAATTTATGATAACCGATCTTCATGAACAATATCTCAAATTGAAGAGGAGAAACTAATCCATAATCCTGTATTTTAATATTTTAATATTTTAAAGTTCGATCTATATTTTTAGAGTTATGAACGTATCTTATTACTTGGTAAGTTTTTTTTTTTTAGTACTGTATATACGGCCATGAGTGGCTAATGGGAAATCTATTGACATGAGGTAACATCAACATTTTGAGTAGCGAAGCCGTAAAGGAGAGACAAAGGAAAAGTAAGCTTAAACCGTTGATATAAACCAGTGTCCAATAGTTTTGCCATTTAGACACAAATTAAATATATAGATACAGATATCAATATACAGATTGAAACGGCCCTTTGACCTGGAAGTGTGCATTGCACTCATGGAATTGCTGTTGATTGTATAAAGCGTATTTAATCTAGTTTATCTTCAGGAAAATGGAAGTAATCGCCTGAAACATAAGCAAAATGTGACAAGTTTGTAAGCTGACCGCTTGTTTCACCTTTTTGTATTCACCCTGTATAACGGTTGAAGAATACTCACCAGTACGGTCAGCACAAACTACCTGTTCTGGCAGCATTGCCTGATCAACATTTCGCCAATCATATCTCACGCACTAGCATCATGCCACGAATACGCCCGCCAGTGCAGCGCTCCGTCAAATTTCAACTTAACATTGTAGTACCGCAATAATTGTACATGTACCAGCTTCATTGTCTTGCTTACAAGAGTAAAATTCCACATACAAATAAAGTTAAATATACAGTGATGTGATTTTTATTCTACTATGGTAGTGTTAAA
>CM069447.1:12910461-12977961 GCA_035610835.1 Ophiura sarsii | reverse complement strand
GTCAGTGGCGCAGGCAGTGGGTGAAGGGTAAAGGGGGTCAGGGGTGATCGCCTGGTGTCGGTCGAGATTTGTACTGTCGATTGAGACTGGCACTGTCGGTTGAGATTGCCACTGTCGGTTAAGATTGGCGCTATCCGTTATCGAGAACTAGATTTTTCGCGCCGGTTTGGGGAACACCACGATTCTCAAAAGTTGACTCTCTGGTAAAGTCCTTGTCGGTTCACTTTTATTTTTCTCCCCCCCCCCCCCCCCCCCCTCCACTATATAAAATACCTAGCTACGCCACTACTGTGGTAAAAGAGTAGAAATGTCTCAAATCAAATATGACTGCATCGTTATACCAGTCATACTTCCATGGTTATACAGACAACAAATACCACATTCTAGTCCCGCACATCGGCTCATATCCTTGCTTTTTTAATTAGGATATGAGTCGAGGCTTGTTATGTTTGTTTGAGTTGTGGAACTTGCGGTAGTTATCTGCTTCGCTGTTATGTATTTGTATAATAACAATGGCTTGGGGTGTCGAATACTCACGTCACGTCACGTCACGTCACGTCACGTCACGTCACGTTCACGCAGTCAGCAGTCAGTCACGCAAATGGTCGCTATTTTCTTTTTCAGCCAGCGCGAATGATCTCGCTCGGCCAACGGAGATTTTTGCAAGGATGAAAATGAGAAGAGTTTTAAATTTGCTAGTTTGTGTTAATTCAGGTAAAATCTCCACTTTAAACTCCTTATTATGGTTGGCAAGGCTTCAATCTGAATTAATACGGGTGATTTGATCCTTTAAAATGATGTGTACATGTAGGACCTAAAATACTGAAAAAAGTATCACATTTTTCTGCAATATTTACATTGAAAAGTGTCTTCATAAATTTGCCATGTCTCGTTAAAAATGGTCACTACCCTCCTGAATATTTCGCAGCAAACAAAGTGTAGTCTTCGTCTCCGTAAAATCTCAGCATTCGGAAGGCTTATTGCTTCAAACGGTCAAGATCAGGAAAATAAGATGAACAGATGACTTTAGTTTGGCAAATTTTGCACAGTCATTCTGTCAGTCTCTGTGTAGAAAGTCGCGTTACCGATCGATGAACCCATTGTCCCGTCAAGATAAAGTAAACCAGCCGTGCGTGTAGTGTCGCGGGAAACGCATGTATTTCAAATGGATACCCCTAACATGTGCTATGTATATACAGAGAGCATTCGGAACCACAGCAAAATTCCGATCTTTCCACCAAAACTGTATATTTCATGGGAATATTTGAAGCAGATAATTATTCTCAACCCTTCTAATATTTTACTATATGAAAGACCGATCGATGCTTCAAATTGATATTCAAATGCTTCAAACGGTTACGACCAGGGATTTTAATCGCATATCACATAATTATGATAATTTTACCTCGTTTTTAAATCAAGAATTGCATCATTTTATACAGTCATAAATGTACAATATCTGATATGAATGATAGCAGAAAATGATAAATCAAACAACTGTGAATAAAACAGTTTACATATATACATATTCTGGTTTTATGAGAAAGCGATCTAAAGTGAGCTCTTCTATTCGGAAAATTTCGGAAATCATCGGAGCTTGCATATTACAATTACATCCCATGAAAAGAAAAGAAAATGACCTTGCCGTGTACAGAGCGTGACCTGCTGGTTGACTGCATGCACATTATTCATCCAATGATGCCGCGGAATAACTCTGGGAATACCCAGTACCGTACCGCGTATGGTTCAAAATACCCGGTTGCTAGGTCTGCCTAATAAAAAATAACAACATTTTTTTATTTTAACTCTGAATCATTTTATTCTAATATACTTTGTCTTTTTTTTTCTGAGACCCATGATTTCTTTTTGAGAACATCGTTCCCGCATTCACGCGGATTAGCCCTACCGCCTATTACTGACATATTCTTCCACTCATATAATATTAGTGGAGTAATAACAATAAGCATGTCAAATACCTGAACGCCCCATTTGTGCATTTCATATCGTAGTACATCACTAAATGTCTCTGCCGCAAACTTGGACATACAGTAGGCTGCGTTAGTTGGATTACACCATCTACCCATTACACTTGTGACGTTCACAAACCGACCTGCAATTAACATAATGCCACACTGCAAAACTAGTACGTAAGGCTCATACGTATAAGTGACTTGTACGTAAGACTAATACGATAGTATATAGCTAAAGAAATAGTTTGCCATCACCAAACGTACAAGCGCAAACAGAAACTGAACTGAAACAAATCCAAATATCACCATATTGAAATAACACTATTAACACTTTTCACGCGGCTATTAGTTTTACCAATATACAAAACAGATTTTTCAGAAAACTTTCCCTAATTTTAAGGTCTATCTGAAGTATTACTAAACTAATACTAGGCATGTTTGTACTTATTTCAATGCATTTTTCATGGTGATTCCAAATATGGTAATGAGATTAAATAATTTTGACATTTTTGAAACATTTTGTGACATTTTGGAATGTCGTCTGCAGCCGCCTGCCGCATGGAAAGTGTTTTAACATTGATCTCTGTTCTATGATGGTGGTTGATTGTACGTGTGGTGATGAAAAATAACATTTTGGGGATCATCGTATACGTCTTACGTAAAGTGCTCAACAAAAGAAAGTCATACACTTTGTTTAGGTCCTTTAGAGTAACTTCCGATTATTTTTTGACCAAACAGACTAGATAGACATTTGGATGAATATTTTTGATACCACAATTTGATACCAAAGTTGTTACCTAACAACAAAGATAAACCATGATTAGCACCATTTGAAGAAAATTAGTCACTTTTCAAAAGTCACATTTTCAATACACTACGCGGGAAGAAAAGACCACATGTTACCTGTTCATAATCAAATAGCCCGCTCGCTCAGGCAGGACCCAACGCAGTTGCAGTGTGTGATCAATATCCATTTCATTACCGGCCATTCAAGTGCCACGCACAGCATTTTCTCGCGGCTTGCGTGCGTTGAAAATGTGACTTTTGAAAAGTGACTAATTGTCTTTAAATGGTGCTAATCATGGTTTATCTTTGTTGTTAGGTAACAATTTTGGTATCAAATTGTGCCGGAAAGATTCATCCAAATATCTACTTAGTCTATTTGGTCAAAATATAATCGGAAAGTACTTTAAAGGACCTAAACAAAGTGTATGACATTCTTTTGTTGAGCACTTTACAAAGTCATTTATACGTATGAGCCATAAGCACTGGTTTAACTAATCCACTGATGCATAAAAGGATACAAACATGTCTCAAATAAATGAGAAATAGGTGGCTCCAAAAACTTTTTAAACTTGTTTTGAGGAGTTTATGGAAACATCCATGACTGCCATAATAATAATAATAATAATAATCAGTATTTATATAGACGCTATTTCTTAATTTGCTTTTCTTAAAATGTGCTTTAATTTCAACGCCGTGTTCATCATATACCAACAAGATGTTTTTCTTTTTGAATATCTTGAAGTAATCTAAACATGTTTCCGCAATTTTGATAAATTTGCCTCTAAAAAGTGTAAACCTTTTTTGGACCACTCTGTAGTGTGGGAAGGGGCATCCCCCTGCCAGAAGGCTTTCCCCCTGATGCTCCCCCCCCCCCCCCCCCTCCCCTCAATGAAATGACAATCTCTATGTATATCTACAAAAAAGTCAATTATGCCCCCTGATCACAGACTTGTCCCCCCCCCCCCCTCCCCCCACCCCACCCCGCAAAAAAATAATAAATTGAAGAGCCTAGTTACGCCACTATATGCTTACGAAAATCTTAGAATTCCTTTTCTCGCTTATGTAGGGGTGGGACTTCTACACAACCGATCCTGGTTCGATTCCCGGTGTCGATGGCCTCTGATTTGTCAGTTTTCTCCCCTAATGAATCAAATTAGCGTTTAATGTTCTATTTATTTCGTCTTACCTTTAGCCTGAGTTATCATAGGGATAAACGCCTGGCATACTCGCACCATTCCCCATGTGTTTACTTCGAAGATATCTTTGAAAACCGCCAAAGGGAGCATTTCTATTTCGCCGTATCTCTGTATACCAGCATTGTTGATGCAAGCCCAGAACACTATAAAAAGGAAAAGAAAACAGTTTCAAATCATTTTTGGTTGTAGAAGACCGAAGAAGTTCATACACCTACCTATATAGATTTTGATCTTTTAACTCCTATATTCGGTCCAAAAACACTTCTGGAATCCGTTTGAGCAGCCGATCGTCTTTTCTTTTTTCTTTCTTTTCTGTTTGATATACAATAGCCTTGTAATTTTTTTACAATTTGTCGCGTTTCAGTCAACAACAAATCAAAGATCTAAATTTGAGATTTTGACCCATTTGAAATAACGGACACATTTGGGGAAACGGCGGATTTAGCCACAACGAAGTACGTTCAGTCCAAATGTGAGACCTATAGCATGAACTTTATATTGAAGGCTGTACGTGTCTAAAAACAAATGTTGATAATACACGCATTGAAGTCTTGAAACACTTAATTTGAATATCGGCAGCATGCTTCGATAATTGCCTAACTCATTTTTTTCTAGTTTTTTGAAAATAACAAAAATATCAAAAGTGAGTTAGGCAATTACCGAAGCAGGCTGACGATATGTTGAATAGCACCATGAATAGTGCAGGTGAATTCCACCAGGAGCAGTAACTGTTGGATAGATTTAGGTTGGAAATATACCTTTAGGTGAATGTGGCTTGATATGCCTAAGTAATACGAGGTAATATGACCCATGTTAAACATTTTACATCATCATTACAGTCTGCCCAGTCTGCAAGAATGATGTATTTAATCCTAACGTTGTGTGAAAAAATGAAGTCGATCGCATTTTTTGTTTGTATTTGGTGACCCTCTTTGCTGCACAACCAAATTTACCTGTTTGTCCACGAGCACAGTGATTTTCATTTGAAATGGCACATATTGCATTTTCATATTTGAATATCCCGCCAACAAAAAATGGAACATTTCAGTTTTTTATTAAAATTTAGAACATTATACGCTTTCATTGCATGGGTACGATTATAATTGATTATGCTAACTCACATGTAAACAAGAAAGGATGCATCAAATTCCAATAACATCACAAATGAACTCAAGTTTCCAAATTTGAATGAGAGACACATTTTGCGATCTGATGCATATTTTGGGTATCTCGTGGACAAACGTGTAAAATGGTCAAAAGGTTCACCAAAGACAAACGAAAAATGCGATCGACTTCATTTTTTCACACAAAGTTAGGATTAAATACATCATTCTTGCAACGTTTAAAAAGTTTTAAAATTCATTTTGGTTTTGAAAACAAAATGGCTTCTTTCCACTATTGCAGTCTTTTTGACTCGCCCTGTAGGTATCATTACAGCATGTGCATAATGTAATGAAGTCATGATTTATGCAAAAAGATCAATTTCGCTGAAAAGTGAGTTAGGCAATTATCGAAGCAAGCTCACGATATTATGCTAATAATTTCGCGCATCAAATCAATATTTATCAACTTACCTAATTTTTCTGCCGTAACCTTTTCAAATACAATTTTCTGAGCTGACAGCACTGATTCGTCCGACGTGACGTCACATGCAACCACACTTAATCTTTTCGAACTTTCAGCAGCTAATTTTCGGGCGTCATCTCCCGCTGACATAACAAATTTAAACACATAATGATAAGACCATCTTCAATGTCACTTATCTGCCATATCAAGATCATTTTCAAATAAATTAATTCAATTTGATAAAATGATAAATCTGTAAACATATTTTTCCGCTCATGCAAAAGCCTGGGGGCAATCAGATGTCATACTGTAAGGACAAATATCATGCTGTAAACTTGCGTAATTTTCAGGACACCCGAAACAATTTTAAACATGTTTAAAAGTTTGACCGTGTGACATGCGTTATGATCAATACGCTATGTATACGTTTAGCATTAGCCATGTGAACGTTCCGCACGTTGGGTGTAGGTGCCTTCTTAAAGGCCCTGTCACACCATAGCGTATGGCCTGAACGTAGCCTGAACGTATGCCGACGTATTAAAAAAATAGCTCGAAAATTGTCAGAGTCCGAGAACGTCCAAGAACGTCCAACTTCCCAACGAATTGCGTCAACATCGGTGATGGAATGGACGTATCCATAGCGTATTAAACGCATACATAGCGTATGACTAACGTATTGATAGCGTATCACTAACTTATGACAAACTTATGACAGCGTATCACAGCGTATGCGATCGGCGAGCGTATGACCAACGTATTCGTAGCGTATGTCTGCCGTGCTCGACGTATCCTCAGCGTATCCTCGGCGTACAACGAACACGTGACTTATGCCGTTGCAGAAATTGAGTTTCGTACACGGCGGGACAAGTGTTGCCAGTTCAAGTAAACGCAGCCTAGATGATAACTATTAAAATATCTAGAAGGGTAAATCTATATGTCCAACCTATAACTTAAGACGATTAACGTACCTCTAACGTATGTCAGCGTATGTCTAACGTATGTCAGCGTTTGTAAACGTATGTCTAACGTACCACGAACCTATCGGGAACTTATGCAGAACGTAAGTTAAGCACACGTTGAGTACGTCGAGAAATTTTGAACATGCTCAATAAATTTTCGCGGGCTCGACGTGTTCCAAATTTTCACAACGTATCACAGCGTCCTCTTAACGTATACGACGTATCCCAAACTTACCCCTAACTTGTATCAGCGTACACCAACGTACGCCAACGTACGCCAACGTACGCCAACGTATTTTTCGATATTTCGCATACGTTGTTATACGTTCAGGCGATACGCCATGGTGTGACAGGGCTACCGTACAGCTAGCGCGCATTCGGCGTGTTGGGAACTTATGGAGGGTTTGAGTATATAAATGGGTCCCTTGAGTATCTCATCCTCACCTCTTCATGGTCTGTCGTGCTGAACACATCAACCCATCATCATATGCTACGAATACGCTACGCTACGTTAAGTATACGTTAAGCATACGTTAGTCATACGCTCGCATAAGCTGTGATACGCTGTCATAAGTATGTTATAAGTTAGTGATACGCTATCAATACGTTAGTCATACGCTATGTATACGTTCAATACGCTATGGATACGCTATGGATACGTGACAGGGCCTTACATGATCGCCCGGCATAAGGTGAATACGTGAGAATACGTCGAAACTCGTTGGAAATACGTCAGGCATACGTTAGACATACGGCACATATACGTTATCAACTCGTTATCACTACTTTGGCTGTGCGTTTCCCCCAGCCTAAATTCATCAACTTATACCAACTTACGAGTAACGTACGAGTAACGTACCACTAACGTATGTCAGCGTATGTCAACGTATATTTAACGTACCACAAACTTACCGGGAACTTATGCAGAACGTATTAAGAACACGTTGAGTACGTCGAGAAATTTTGAGCATGCTCAATATTTTTCGTGGTCCAAATTGTCACAGCGTATCACAGCGTGCTCTTAACGTAAACGACGTATCCCCAACGCACCCCTAACCTATATCAGCGTACACCAACTTACACCAACGTATTTTTCGATATTTCGCATACGTTGGCATACGTTGAGGCGATACGTTATGGTGTGACAGGGCCTTAAAGCACCGTCTATGGCCGAACAGCTGACGAATAAGCAGCTTACAACCAACGTGCGAAACGTTCACGCAGCAAATGCCCAACGTTTACATTGCGTATTGATACTATGTTATCACCCGCTCAAAAACTGTGAACATGCTCAACAATTATGACAATGTTCATACACGACAATTTCACGAGCTAGCGTACACCCACATTTCCCAAACGTCGGGAACACGTTAATACGAAACAGTGTGACAGGGCCTTTAACAGCGTACATTTGAAGTCTTCCCCCAGCTCACCTGGTAGAAGACATCCAGCAAACACTCTAAACCCGATGCTGTCCAGACGACGAGCTAACTTATTCCCGAATCCAGTGTCACACCCAGTAATAAATAAAGCCTTACCCCTGGGGTCATAACGACCGCGGGGAATCAACAGTTGACCAAAATAAAAACTGATAATGGCCAGAAGAGAAGCAATGGTTTTTGCTGCAACGCTATCTTCTAACGTGTATACGCCAAAGGCGAGTGAAAGGAATACAGAGGCGTAAATGAGATATGTATGAGGTCCAACGCAAGTCTCCATTGTAAGCGTTTAATGGATGATTTTCCTTATCTGTTTTATGACTGATCCTTTTATAGTGCCAGGGGAAAATAAACCAGGCCTCATTAAAAATGTTACCAATTGTCTCTAGGTCAGGAACAAAGTCCATGGGATCACATAATTTGCTTGATCAGAGATTATGGATTGATTGAGCAAAATAGCCAGTGCGTTAATACATCAGAGTGTTATCTTCTGTTATCTTATGTCCTTAGAGTGATATGGTGTGACATTTCCAAAATTATGATTGCCTTATACACCTATCAGTTGTAAGACGCACTATACGACCCCCGGGAGAGGTGCGTCGTGGGTGCGTCGTTTACCAAAAATTCTTGATGGAGGGTACGTCAGTGGCAGCCTTTGGTCCGTCAAAAAAATGACGGAGGGTGCGTAAAGGTCCGTCACTTTACATGGGTGCGAATGGGCTGATAGTTGACTGAGGGTGCGTATTTGGATGGCAATGGTCCGTCGTTTATTTGACACAGGGTGCGTCATGGTACATGAGAAGTTGACGCACCTCGGTAAAGTGACGCACCACTCCCGGGGGTCGTATAGTGCGTCTTACAACTGATAGGTGTATTAACCAACAATGCATTGTACGCGTATTTAAAATCAGGGGTTTACTCTTCTTCTCATTTACTCATAAAATATCGTGTTAAAATGTGTGTGTCGGGAATAATTTATGACTAAATGAAGACAAAAATGTGGTTTAATTTGAATATTTATAAAGGTTTTTAAACTTTTCTCTTTTCTCATGAAGTTTCAAGTTAAAATATGTTATGAATATGTGGTTTAATTTGAATATTTATAAAGGTTTTTAAACTTTTCTCATTTCTCATGAAGTTTCAAGTTAAAATATGTTATGAATATGTGGTTTAATTTGAATATTTATAAAGGTTTTTAAACTTTTCTCATTTCTCATGAAGTTTCATGTTAAAATATGTTATGAATATGGTTTAATTTGTAATTTAAAGTTTAATTTTTTCAAAGGTAATACATTAAAGGTGTATGTTCTGATCACCTTTTTGGGGGGGCTATGGTTTTTGTTCACATCAAGATAATTTGATATCAGGAGAATTCCCATATTTTTCTCATTATGTCTGTAAAATCTTAGGGGCCAGAAATGTTCCATTTAGAAATCATAGGCTAAAATGCGGTATTTTACTGACAAGTGGTTAACCACCCGACAGTTTGTGTAATACTCAACGGGCAAATGTATTGTGATCTTGTGCTTCTAAAATAAGAATCATTGGTGTTACGCAGCTCAAGCTTTGGAATGCGACAATTTTATGGATGACCTTTCATGTAAAATTTAAAAAATCGGGCCAGCAATCAGAACATCTACCTTTAACTTCACCTGACAAAAATAAAACCTCACGGCAAATTTTAACTCATTTAAGACTTTTGGTCAGAATTAATTATCCAGCGAGAAGAATAATTCATTGGTAGAATCCCAGGTGTAGTCACCTTCGTAGCCGTAATTTCACCCTTATTAAGATGAGCACTCCTGATGTAGTTCGCGTTGAAAATGACTATTGGGAAAAATCACCGTGTTGCATAATATAGCTTTTCTTCATCATCTTCATCTGTGTAGATAAGTTTATGCTCTGAGGTCTCTGTGCTGCGAACCATACTTTGGCGGGTTAAACCGGTTTTGTGAGCGCTCAACCGTCCCATTTCCCTCATGGCATATGGTTGGAGGTGGAATCAACTCCGCTTGTCTGAACGCCTTGGGGCTTCTGCAAAGCCAGATAATGTAGCTTGCTCGCAAGGCTGTTTTGGCTGCTGTGTCTAAGATTGGTTTTCTTTTCCCGCTGGGGATTCCTAGCGAGGCCAGACATTTGCTGATCGTGGTACTATAAATTCCCCTGCTTCCGACTTCAACGGGAAAGTAATTTACAGACCATCCATTATTTTCACATTCTGCCACAAGGTCTTGGTATTTACATTTCTTCCTGGCGAAAGCATTTGCAAGGTTTGCCTCTGCTGGGACTGTCAATTCAATGATGATGACACTTTTAGTTTGAGTTGAGAAAATAGTAATGTGAGGTCGTTTGGCCGTCAACAATTTCTGGAGGAAATACTATCTGCGAGTGCTCTTCATCCGCCGGAGTTTCCAGTCACTGGCATTTTTCAGGATGTCTGTCTCTTTTGGTTTTCTGTACGGCAAGACTAGATTACGGTATTTTGTGCCATCTGCTTTTTGGAATGCTATGGTAGGACTGAAACTTTAAGACTGGAATGTTGATGGTCTGTTGTCGTTTGCTTTATCGACATATGGTATCAGTCCTGATACAATTGCTCTCAATGTTTGGTCATGGCGCCAATTGTACCTTCCATTTTCGAAGGAAAAACTGCAACATTTCAGGATGTGGAGCAGGGTACAATTTCGGTGGTGACATAACTGGCACAATCCCATATTTGTCTTGCCCCAGAGTCTCAGGTTAGTTGGTGTCGGGAGTTGGTCATGGATGCATTTATCTGGAACGACAGGAGTTCTGGTGTCCAAACATACAGGAGTTTCTTCCGTGATGTGTCCACTTGCATGGCAGAGTCCCATCGCAGCCACTGTCCTTGTTTCGCGCATCCATAAAGGTAGATCAGCATCTCATCCTCGTCTTCTTTAACCAAACTGGTCAGGCACTGCCTGTGTTCTTTCAGGGTTATGTCTTTAATTAGCTTCTGATTCTTCTTGAACCCCAAGCCCGCTTTGTCAGTCTGACCTCTGCCGATTTCATTAAGGATGAGATGTCGTTCTTTTTTGTTCCAGCTCCTTCACTCCATTCCATCTGGACCTCTTCTTTTTCGTCTCTAAACACTCTCGGTATAGTGTTTGAGTTTTTCCATCTCTGGAGTGCTTGTTGAGATGGTATTTGGTTAGCTGCATACATTTCACTGAGGTGGTGAGTCGCTTTAATTGTAGGCCGTAGCGTTTTCTGGACCTGTATAAAGCACTGTTTGTAGTGCTTCTGGTTACTCCTGCCCACCTCTTCAGATGCTTTGTACAGGTTGCCTCCAGTTTCTCATTATAGGTGATTGGGAAGTTGTAAATGGTAAATTCCCATACCATTTTTGGGATGGTCACATGATTGTAGATCCACATTTTCATGATACCGTTCAATTCGCTTGCATCTGTTAACTTCAACATAGCAGACAACTTGCTGGTAACCATTTGCCTGATCTTATCATCCTTCAGGTCTTCATAGATTAACTTCCCAAGGAATCTCATTGGTTGGCTGTGGATATATGTGATTTTCTGTCCGTCAATGGTTAGTTGTTGGTCGTAGGCTATATATTGTGTTTTATGGCCTCTTCTCTTCTGGTCTGCATTCGGAACCACTTTCTTCATGGCATGAGATTTACATTTAACAGGCTTGGCTTTCATGGTTCTTGACCATTTGAGGAATTCGTTGGTGGTATTTATGAGTCGTTGACAACCCTCTGTGTTTCTGGCAACTAGTGTAAGGTCGTCGGCATATGCTTTAGCTGATGACACAATGTTGGAATTACTCATGCGGTATCCAAGATGATCAGATTGGTCGAGTAGATCCAGACAGAGATTAAAAACGGCTAGAAATAGAACGGATGATAGCGGGCAGCCTTGAAATACTCCAATAAAGCATTGATTCAGTCTGTTGTCCACTCCTCTGTTTTCACACGAATGAATACTTTATCGTAATAGTTGAAGATAATCTTTCTGATGTGTTCCGGTACATAGTACCATTCCAAGGCAAATTGTATGAGGTTACACCAAAATCATCTGTTGACCATCAAATGTAACACTTGCATTTTTAGGCAAAAAGTAAACATTCTAATGAAAACAAATCAAAAAAGTTATCGTAGAGAAGTGTCTTTAGATTATTTTGGTGCAATTTCGGCATTTTTTACCCAAATGTTAGTGAAATTTATTACCAAAAATAGATTTTCTGACTCGTTTCCTTTCCAAAATGTATAATTTTACGTACATCACATCTATCATGCAAATAGTTCAAAAGCATTAGGGCTGATACCTAAGGTGATTTTATGTGCACATTTATTACTTGAACACTTTTCAATCGTACTGAGTAGTACTACATGTTGGCCGGCCCATAACGACTAAATGGAACTTACATTGCGCCAAATATTCTACAGAAATAATGAGGAATATATGGGGTTTCTTCTTGATTTCGATGGGCAAAAAAAAAAGCTAAAGTGATCAGAACATCCACCTTTTATCCGATAGTTTATGTTCGACTGTCCATATTCCTCTCATGACTTCTCAAATTAAAGGAAATTGCCAAGTGTATCACATACGATTTGATTGCACTGTACTGATGATTTTCAAGCCTAGTCTAGTTAGTTTAGACGACTGGGTGTTTCTAAGTATAGATTATAACTGAAAATACCTGATAAAAAAATAACAGGAATATTGGTTTCAAGTGATAATTTGAATAATATTACAGGTTTCGACAAATTGAATAAAGGGTGTCTCAAAAAAGTGCCCATGAATTAGAAAATCAATTAAAAATACATCCCATGTCTTTTTCTTATATCAAACAAGATTTACATTTCTGATCATAAATCGTACATACATTCCAAGTTACAGAGCGATACGATTCCTAATTACCTCAAAATCATGGTTTTAGAGTGAATTTAGAGTGAAAATATGAACTGTCGTTTTAACCCGACAGTTTATTTTCACTCTAAAACCATGATTTTAAAGTAATTAATAATCATATCGCCCTGTAGCTTGGAATGTATTTACGATTTATGATCAGAAATGTAAATCTGCAAGAAAATCTGCTTTCAATTTCTTTTTCGATGTTGAGGGCGTTCCCTGGAAAGAACACATAGTATACCTTTAAGCAAAGGTGGACCCGCCCCATATAGCCCAATCTTAATTAGGGTCGGTCATTTTCTTTGGTATGGGTGAGTGGGTCCCAACAATTTCACTTATTGTCGTCATCATTTTCGTCATCAGGCTCAAATTTGTTTTACAGTGTTGAAACATGTCAGGGATCACGTCAAAACTCGACCGCCCGGCAACCGCCGGTTACGGCCGGTTCCGTTCGGTTCGCACAAAACGTGTCGTCTGTTATAATATACACACATAATGAGGTCAAATAGTAACACTCTGGTGAACACGACCGGTTGAAAGTGCCTCGTCACACACGTGAGCAATAACATCTTGAAGTAATGGGCTCTTTTAAGACTTAAAAGTCTCAGTTGACAACCAGTACAATACAGCTATTGATTTTCGCTGGGGTTGGCTTTTTCAATCTGTTTATAGCTCAATTAACTTTTTAAAATCAATACCGAAAGTCTATGAATGTTTTTTTTTTATAGAACGATTATAGAGAGAGCTATTATGACCGCAAAGTAACAGATTGATAGTGTAAATTGGTCAGATTACAGCATTAAGTCAACCGGCGGTTGTTCAGTGTTGCATGCGCGAATATTCATATACCAGTAAAACATTTGACCTGAAAGAACCGGGCGGAACCGCCCGTAACCGGCAGTCAACGGGCGGTCGAGTTTTGACGTCTCCCCTAAACGAATATAATGCGCGCAGAAAAGTCAGTATTTTAACCAAAATTAGGGTGGCCAAGCCTAAATTTTGTTTTAAGGTCCCGACCTGGTTTTTAATTTTAATTGTTAGTGCAATATTTGTGCAATCTTTTTTAATGTTTAAAATTGTTTTTGAAATTTGAAATAGTTTTAGAAAATTTCGAAAATTCACAAAAATGTCCCAACTTTTGAGGGCAAAAGCAAGCAAACAAACACTTGGTGTCCGTTTGCCAGTAGAACATGTGAGGTTTGTGGCCAGGGTTGCACAAAGTGCGGGAGCAGGGAGCACCGCTCCCGGGAAATAATGAGCAGAATTGGGGAAATAATGCCAAGTGGAAAAAGAAAAAGTATTGGGGAAAAGATGAAGAGAAAAAAATGCAAACTTTGGGTTATGAGCTGTGGTTGCAGGTATACTAACGTGTTTATTGTTCTATTGCTTTTCCCCAGTGGCGACGCTACAGCTAATTAGGGGGAAAAGGGGGAGGGCATTTCCCCAAAATATATGTTTGTGCCCCAACCCCCTCAAAAAAATTCTATTTAGTTAAAATTAGAAAGAAATCGACAATTTTAGCATAAAGAGGAAAATATTTTCGCATGGTGATTTTCGTACTAAATTAGACCATTTTAGCGTAAAATGCCACCAAAAAAAATGTGCGCGCTTCGCGCAAGTAATTTTTTTCTTCTTCATGCTGCTGTAAGTATAGGTGGGGGAAATGCTAAGCTCAAAACCTTGCTCCTGGGGAAGAAACAGTTTTGTGCAACCCTGTTTGTGGCCTACATATTATACAACAGAAACAATATAAATCAGTTATTTATTTTGAAATTCCCTTTTGGAACAATTAGCACCTTAAACACGATTTATATTATATAAAAACAAATTAAAAGGTACAATAGATAAGGTAGTTGTACAATATTTGTACGAATAACAGCGACTCTCCTCTTACTTGTATCCCCTGGATATTCGGCTCAACCACCCCCCCCCCCCCCCCCCCCCCCCCCCCCCCACCACCACCACCACCTACCGAAGAAAATTACAGCCCCCTTAGGTAAAAGAACTGGCCGATGGTAGGAGGAGAGATGGTTTAAAAAGGGGTAAAAAACTTATGTTCGGCAGCTCCATCCCATTTTAGGCTTACATCAACTATACCCCAGTCAGGATCTATCTATCAAATACATTAAAGTTTATCATCCCAGGTTTTACAAGCTTTTCCCTGTCCGTCGAGATTTGGTGGTTAGATCGTTTTCATGTTCATTTTACTGCAAAACAAAAGCCCTAAACCGATTTGAGTCAATATACCGCCAGAGGTGCTGGTATGTGCTTCATCATTCTCACTGCGTACGTGCCGGCATTGAAGCATATCCGCACAAAGATACAAAAGAGTCATTTTATAACTATCCTTGTAAAACCTTCCTCTTTATGACATCATAATTTTACAGTCGCGTGATTTAACCAACCAAAATCTTACAACTTCGCACATAGCCGTTGGATCAGATCATTGTACAGCTAGCTCAGACACGCATCTGTAATAGATCTCCCTGGTAGGCAGCTTAAAGATTACTTCAAGAATTAATCACAATTTCATATTACGTATAGCGGCTTCACCTGACGTATCTATTCACTCAACGATACGTAAGAATTACGTTTAACAGGTATGTGTATATAATACGTATACATTGCAATGACTGCACTAATCGGGTTACATCTCAAGGCATCATTGCAATGTCAGTGCAATGTCATTGCAATGACAGTGTCCATTCTATTTCGAGCTGTACTGTATAACTTTTCTTTATAAGTATTTAAGGACCCCTTTGGAAATAAGTTTTTTAACTCTAGTGAGTTTTTCCCACTTTACTGTTTCTAGACTTATTTACCGCTTTTTGAAAATGTCCTAAAATCAAAAGTGAAAAAAAAAATCATAAAGAAAACACTTTATCTGAAAAAAACTCACTAGTGAAAATAGGTTATATGATAATAAATTCGTCGCTGTTATGACATACAGGCACATCACAACAGAATTAAATAAGGTGATGTGCCGGTATGTCAGAACAGCGACGAATTGATTCCCAAAGTGTCATGGCCATAGCACTTTCCCTTCTGTCTACCGAAATTCCAGAAGGTGAAAATTTAGGGGGAATTTTCAAAACAAACAAAAAAACATAAGAAATTTCAAAAATGATCCGAAAGTCGTCAAACAGGTAGAAGAAAGACTTATATTTACTGTGGTCTCAGTATAAAAAGTATATATATAATTGATTTGATACTACAGCTGCTTTTCTGCAGTTGTGTAGGAGCCGAGTTACCTACCTTAAAGGGTTATCCTTAGCATGTTATCATTTGTATGTTTTGCCGTAAATCTGCGCTTATCTGTATTTTATAGTTTTATATGTGTATCTTGTACAAATACTTCTTGTTTGATGATAATATGCTGAATAAAATAAAATAAAATAAAATCATAACAAAAAGAATAAGTACCTGACCAGGTACTTTATGTTAGTACGTTATTTACAAATATCAATCGGTATCCGTATCATTCATAAAATTTGAGTGGCTACTTTTTAAAGTTAGTATGCGTTAAAAGGACATGCAGTGATGTGTTGGAGGCTGCGCCCTCAATTTTGATAAAAACAGGGATTTGTACATTTTACAATTGTATTACATGTATGAACTTACACTTGTAAGGATTCAGAAAAATCCACCATCTTTGTACAACAAAACGTCGATTCAAATATTCTGGTCTACGGCTTACACAAACATTTTACATTGGGAGCATAGGGGTTCTTCGGTATCTGTCCAGTTGACACAGGAAGTTATGTACCAAAATTTTCCATGAAGTCGATAGAATTACGACCTAATTGCACATCCTTGCCAACGTGGTCGGTTTTTTGACCTCTGAACGTGATTTTGGGTAGAAGGTCACATGTGTTTCAACGTGTTTCAAAGCCATGTGTGATCCCCATATATAAACAAATATAAATCAGCTTGGCACTAAGGCCTTAGATGGCGGGTAGTATGGCAAAAAAATGACCATTATTAATGTTCATCTTAAGTTCTGATTTTTTTTTAAATTTAAATCTTTAACACTTTCCGCGCGGCAGGCGTCTGCAGACGACATTCCAAAACATCACAAAATGTTTCAAAAATGTCCAAATTAATGAGTTTCATTACCATATTTGTAATCACCATGAGAAATGCATTGGAATAAGTACAAACGTGTCTAGTATTGGTTCTGTAATCATTGAGATAGACTTTGAAAGTTGAGAAAGGTTTCTGAAAAATCTATTTTGTATATGGTAAAACCAATGGCCGCGTGGAAAGTGTTAACACCACTGTGTATCCCTTTAGGCAGTCAGCTCCACAACAGGAGCCCGTTCGGCTTGAGGGCGTGCAATTTTTTTTGGATCAAATGACGAGAGTCCGTCTTCCGCTGAGATTGCGAATAAGTTCGATATTTCAATAGAGGGCGGGCTTGGGTACGGGACTGTGTTATCAAGGAGACGGTCTCCCGTCACAGAATTGAAAACAATTTTATTTTGTAGCTTTTCAATCATAAAGTAACTCTCTTATCTCTGAGATAACCTTCACAAATTCATACAATGCTACAAGGCATAAATCTAACGTAAAAGTTATCACACTTACCCTAACAATTGATCAAAATGGTGTAAACTCGCCTAGAAAATGGGAGTCTTTTCGCGGTATATACACTCTTAGAAGGTCAGGATCAAATACATGAGTAGATTTCCGGCTCACTTTGTTTTGATCCTTTAAGGATCATTTTCGGATCGTTTTGATCCGTTTTCGGATCGTTTTGATCCGTTTTCACAAACGGATCAAATTCACCTTGATCAACTTTGATCTGATTTCCGGATCAATTCGATGAAACAGTTCATTGGTCAATGAGTGACTGACGTCACTCTTTCGCAAACCGATAGACGACAAGCAGACGATCTTTTGAATTCGGTCGCCACAGTTGAAACAAGGGTGAAATACCGCGGTAAGTTATACAGTCTAATCTGTAAAATGTTACATGATTTTGTCGGTAAAGTAGTTTTATTTTTTATGTTTGAACATGCTCTATTCTTGTGAACAAATTTCTTGTACCTGACCAGTGCCATCAGTACGATTTTCGGTCAAAATGCTCCTCACAAAATGTCACGATCACTGCGATGTACTAGGCCTACACGATGTAGTAAGCTTACTGCACTCGATATATAGTCTGCAGTGTGCACCCGGGGGTGGGGGCACTCAATCAATATTAGGTTTCACACCAGGCTCCATCAAAAATACCCCCCTTTTTTTGGCCCGGTGTCACCGAAAGACCCTTGCATGCATGCTTGTTTTTACAATCTGTCACCCGATGACCCCCTATGTTTTCATTTTTTCTTTGATTCAGTTTGATCCTGGAGTAGGATCATAAGCTACATCCGATTAAGGATCATTATTTTGATCCGTTTCAGTATCATTTGACAGAAATATTTGATCCCATTTCGGATCAAACCTTTTGATCCTGCTTGTCGATGTCGGATCACTTTGATCCGGAAAGGGTAAGCTCATATGTGATACCGCTTCTGGATCAAAATTGATCCTTTTCGTCTCATATTTGATCCTGACCTTCTAAGAGTGTAGGCTCAAAAAGATATAATTTCGACCTGTATTGCGAGATTTTGGCGCCAAAGGTGAGATTAAATCATCGGGCTAGCTGCCGCGAGGAATTGTTGTACCTAGGCTGCTCTTAATTTGTTAAGATTTGTTTGCAAATAATTATGGTTGAAAAGCGAAAATGCAATGATTGCATAAATTGCCGGGTACGCATTACTACGGTGATGCACACCCGTCAATTTCTAGCGCCCTCAAGTGAAACGGGCTCCCGTTGTGGAGCTGACTGTTAAGTAACCACACCTAATGAAAAGAGTTGCTTTTTAGTATGCACTGTGCACTATCGAAATCATGCATGTACAGGGCGTGTCATAAAAAGTGTCCCATGAGGAACACAAATAATTAAAAATGCATCTACTGTTGTATTTAGTATCGCACAAACATTGCATCTCCGTAGCACACACTTTAAGCAATGATATCCCATAGGGAACTCAACTTGCAACAACTGTTTAGCCTACAAATAAAGTGCCGGAGCGGCGAAAAGGGGAAACTTGTTCTAGGGAACTAACTATACGATATTCGTGTGTATGCAAATTAGAAGAATTGTGGAGTTTCTGATCAGTGTGCCTTTACACTTTTCATGAAGCAGGCAGGCGTCTGCAGACGACATTCCAAAATTGCACAAAATGTTTCAAAAATGTCAATAATATTTAATTTCATTACCATATTTGGAATCACATGGGATATACATTGATATAAGAACAAACGTGCTTAGTAATGGTTCAGAAATCTATGAGATAGACTTTAAAAATTGGGAAAGATTTCTGACAAATCTGTAAAACTAATAACCATAACCGCGTGGAAAGTGTTAAAACAGTTGCAAAAACGAACGTTGGGTGGGACATGACCCCAGCGAGTCCTACGGCCTTTCGGGAAATCAGGATCTTTCAGAGAATTCTAGCACAGAAAATAAGTAGGAACAGGTAATAAGTTGAGGTCCAAAATAGGCCTATATTTTGTCAGGCGCTTCGCGCTTAAAGGTCCCATAGTATATATAAAATGTCTTATACAGACTGACATAAGTAAGTTTGAATATGGGTGCGTTAGCTGTGCACCCATCTGCACATTGTTGATCATACCTTACTCCTTATTTATAAACAAGTATTTAAAAACAGGTGAAAAATGCAAAATACACGAAATCCTGTGATAACTTAAGTCATATTCATTTAATCATCCTACACTGTTACTTTTAACACCCAAAAGGTGTTGATTAATCAACACCAAACACTGGTGTTAAGTAACGACCAAGAGTGTGGTCAATTCAAAATATTCGCCACCTCTTGACACCAATCTCTACGTCACGTCACAGAAGTCAGAAATAATCATAGACCTCTCGAAATGGATATACCCAAGAGCTTCAAAAAATGTGCCCTAAGGGGACCCTTTAGCGGGTCCCTGGATCCTACGGCTCTCCGCTTTTCACGATCACAGGGCTGCACTTTTTACTACTGTATCTAGCAGGCCTGGTACCTAGCATACGCTCCGGCATAACATACTCATTTATTAGCTTTTATTGCGAGGCATAAGCCCTAAACAGATTTGAGTCTATATGTATTGCTATATTGTCACTTGTCAAGCTGTGTACGTGCAGTCATTGAAGCCCTAAACCGATTTGAGTCGATTTGTCGCTGCAAGTACTGGTATGACTCAACATTGTCACTGTGTACGTGCAGTCATCAGATCGTATCCACCCACAGATAAAAAAATTGTATTACCGATGTATAACTTTTTCGCACCTACCCATTGGATCATATCCGTGTACAACTAGCTCAGACACGCATGTGTAGAGTTGAAGATATCATTGATCTCAACCAGACTTAGACACAACCTTAGCTATTAGTATTAGCGCCAGGGGTAGCACTGGCTCAAAAATGTGAGGAGTCCCATTAACATTTTCAGGACCCTTTAAGGACTGCAAAAACTAAATTTAAGGGGTCCCCCAGAAATATAAGGGGTCCTGAAGTTTGAGCCTTTGAAAATGGTCAAAAAAAACGATTTTGAGAAATTTTCTTGCAGATTTGCATTTCTGATCATAAATCGTACATACATTCCAAGTTACAGAGCGATACGATTCCTAATTACCTCAAAATCATGGTTTTAGAGTGAATTTAGAGCGAAAATATAAACTGTCGTGTTATCCCGACAGTTTATTTTCACTCTAAAACCATGATTTTGAAGTAATTAAGAGCCGTATCGCCCTGTAACTTGGAATGTATGAACGATTTATGATCAGAAATGCAAATCTGCAAGAAAATCTGCTTTCATTTTTTTTCTCTCGATGTTTAGGGCGTTCCCTGGAAAGATCACATTATACATTTAAGGTTTCCACGTCCACACCTCGTCAGATTTAAGAGGTCCCTTCATTTTCGATTGGGACCCGTTAGTGAAGTTCAATATGTAAACTTACGCGTCCCACAAGAAAATGAGGGGTCCTAGGACGCGGGGACGCGCAAGAAAGCGACCCTTGATTAGCGCATCCAATCACTACAACAGATTACACATAACACAAAAAACTTCCTGACCAAGTGCTTATATGTTTTCTAATTTAAAACCAGTAATACCGTCAAAAACTATGATGTACACTAAACGAGCAAAATTCCTCTCCACAATATGACACGTACCTCATTCACCAAAATTGATAGATACTTTTAAAAGATGCTTTAAGCATGCATGCTTTTAGTAACTACATCTAATTAAAAAGGGATTTTTTTTTTGTATTAAGGGATATCATCGATTTGTATTGAACATGTTGAACACTGTGTGCTATAGAAACCGTTCAAACATGTAGAGGGGAACGGTGATGTGTAATTTATTTCACACAAATTGTCATTGCTGAGCACTCAGTCGAGAAAATGATATCCGTGTGATACCGATTACTGATTTGTGAATTAGTTAACGTTAAAGCACCTGGTTAGAGACGTTTTGCGTCAGGTCTACTGTATATAACTTTAGTGCTCTTAATACCAATTTTGTCAAAATCGGTTACGACTTTGACATCTGAATGCAGATTTTAACACCATCGACCACAAGTTTTAAATTCATCTTTTGATTTTATCCCGCTTGGACTATGCTAATAGCCTTATATATGGCTTCAAATCTCAAGATCTCCGCCGCCTTTAATCCATCCAAAACAAACCAGCCAAACTCATATTATCTGTTACTAGACTGACTGATCCTGTACTTAATGAATGATCTTCATTGGATCCATGTTAAAAACCGGATAAAGCATAAAAACTCTGCCTGCTCATCTTTAAGTTGAATCTTCCCCAACCACCGGCGGCTTCGCCTTGCCACTTCAAGTCCTACGGCCTTTCGGAAAATCAGGGTCTGTCGGAGAATTCGAGCAAAGCAAAAATTAGTAAGAACAGGCAATAAGTTGAGGTCCAAAATAGACCTATTTTGGTAATTTGATAGAGGTGTGTTAGCCATCCATCTTATCATAAATAGTTGAGAAAACATAAATTATACGAAACAGTTCTTTCAAACACAATGAAGTCATATTTATAATCATCCTATACTAGACAAATGGTTTCTGATATTTGGCCTTCACGGGCATCTGTTATTCAAAATGTTATCGGGCCTTAAGGCCAAAAAAAAAATGGTTATGTTGTCCTCGACAGCTTTCAGAGAGGAGGGCGGGCGGGCGGATTTTCTTCTTTTTTTTCTTCTTTTTTTTTTCTTTTTTTTTCTTTTTTTTTTCTTTTTTTACCAGCAGAAGCTCAAAGTTCAGCCAACAAGAAGTTAAAATCACTCTAAGAGTCGCACATATATGTTATAAACACTTAATTTAGTATTCAATGCCATTTAAACTGTTTAAAAAAAATCTGAAACAAAATCTGAAAAAAAATCTGAAAAAAACCCGAAAAAAAAAAAATCTGATTTAAAAAAAAAAAAAATCTTAAAAAAAAAAAAATCTGATTTTTTTCTTCAAAAAACCCTGATTTGTTAAAAAAAAAATCTGAAACAAAAAAAATCGGAGCGGCCCTAAAATGACGAGCGGGCGGTCGAAGACAACATAACAATTTGTTTTTGGCCTAATTAGCGTGCCCAGAACTCAATACAGATAGGTATAACTTCAAATCGTTGGGACTAGAGATGGACCACTTCTTGAAAAACCTTTTTACGCCACTTCGCGCCTTCATTAATAGCTAACTAGTATATAGACAAGGACAATAATATTGGCGTAATTATAAAGCAAAGGCTCACACGATATCCACAAATCATCTTCAATTCAAAATATTCACCACCTCTTGCCACCAATCTCTACGTGAAGTCAAAGAAGTCATAAACAATCATAAACCTCTCAAAATGGTTATAACCCAGGAGCTTCAAAAGGCTTTGCCCTTGGCCATCACCAGGGGCCCTTCAGCGGGTCCCTGGATCCTGCGCCACTCCGTTCTTCGGCATCAGTCTAGGTGACAAAGGGAGTTATGTACTAAAATGTTCCTTAAAGTCGATAAACAAGGACAATAATATTGGCGTAATAAAGCAAAGGCTCACACGATATGCGCAAATCAGCTTCAATTCAAAATATTCACCACCTCTTGTCACCAATCTTCACGTCAAGTCGAAGAAGTCAGAAATTGTATAAACCTCTTAAAATTGTTATAACCCAGGAGCTTCAAGCCCTTTGACACCACCAGAAGCCATTCAGCGGGTCCCTGGATCGTACGCCCCTCCGCTTTCCACGATCACGGGGCTGCAATTTGTATACTACCTAGCAAACGCTCCTGCTTTGCTTACTCATTTGTTAGCTTTTATTGCGAGGCATAAACCCTAAACCGATTTGAGTCGATATGACGCTGCAAGTGCTGTTATGAATTGCAACATTGTCAGTGAATACGTGCAGTCATTAAATCGTACCCGCCCTCAGATAAAAGATTGTATTATAACTATTTTGCATCCACTCTTTGGATCATATCCGTGTACAACTAGCTCAGACACGCATGTGTAGAGTTGAAGATACCATTGATCTCAACCAGACTTAAACACAACTTCAGCTATTACTTAGCATAGTCGTCTCTTCTGACGCACCCATTCACTACAAGTCTACTACAACAGGTATATATTACACATAACGTAAAAACTTCCTAACCAAGTGCTTATATAGAACCAGTAATTACTGGCAAAAACTATGATGTAAACTAAACAAGTTGGTTTCCTCTCGACAATATGACAGAACACGTATCTCATTCATAAAAATTGAGTAGATAATTTAAAAAATGCTTAGCAACCACACCTAATTAAAAAGGGGGTTTGTAAGGGAAATCATTGATTTGCATTGGACTTGTTAAACACCGTGTGCTATCGAATTGTAAGGGTGAACGGTGAGGTGCAATTCATTTCACACAAATTGTCATTGCTGAGCACGCAGTGTAGACAATGATATCCGTGTGTTACCGATTACTGCTTTTTATATTAGCTAACGTTGAAGCACCTGGTTCATGTGGTTAGGAACGTTTTGCGTACTGTATATTATACAGTCATCAAAAAAGTAACTATACAGCTACTAAATGTGCTTCTAACTCTAAAAATATATATCCTATCTAAAAATATTAAAGTTGTTGAAAAATTCAGCTTCTTTAATATGAGATATTGCACGCTAGAATCGGGTGATTATTGAGGAAATGACACTCCCAAATGTAAGGTGAAGTTCGATTTTCATTTTCACATTTTTATTTTCTACACGCGGACCCATCTACGGGTACCTTATTGATTACCGGTAGTGCAATTGGGGGATGCATGCGCAGATTGGACAGTCGGCCGTATTGTTCCGATGGATAAATACGCCACACACGCTACCTGTCATACTCTCCCCCGTGTTGAAATGTAAAATCTGAAAATGAAATTGTGACTTTATCTTACATTTTGGATTGTCACATCTTCAATATTCAACTGATCCTACCGTGTAATATCTCATATTAAAGAAGATAAATTTCTCAACAACTTTAATATATGTTTAGAGTTTAAGGTCCATTTATTACCTGTATAGTTACTTTTTTTGATGACTGTAGATACAACTTCAGTGCTCTTAATAATATCGATTTATGTCAAAGTCGATCGTCACCGACTTTGACATTTGAATTCAGATTCTGGTTTTATGGTGGAGTCAATTAATTGCTTCCATGCGAATATAAAATCAGTATTATACCCATATGTCTGTAAAATGTATATGTATGAGATCATAATACGAAAATATGAACATATATCTTGTTGCAATTGTTGAGAAATGGTTAAAATCAGTTTTAAAAATAGTTGCAAAATCATTGTAATTTCGTTATTACTGTGTTCTAGTAGGTATTTTTAATGTCTATGCATCGAGTTTTGGTAGTTGAAATGAAGGCCTAACGGTTAGAGTATCGGATATGCAAACTTTTAAAAAAAACAAGCAATTTGATTGAAAATGGTATATCTCCAAATGGTTATCATATTCTATATAATATTACCATTTAGAATTCCAATGCAAGACATGGTACTAACATTTAATAACCCTGTCCTGAGTCCGAATCATTCCTAAATGACATCCAACATCCAAATCCATCGTAATACAAGAACAACACAGGAGAACATTTTAATGTGTGTTTAAATGTCAATAGTTATACACGCGAATGCACACCCCATCCAATTTATAATAGTAGATTAATTTCTTTGTATGCCTAATACTCATTCGAGATCCTTCGTGAAGCTGTGTTCAACCAGGGACAATCGAATGGAGGGACAAGAAACCATTGTACTATTATATAAGTATGCGTGTTGCGGGGGTACAAATATCATCAGTTGAGCAAGCATACACAATACATTCATGAATGGGCACTGGTACAAATCTCAGCAATCATACTGCACGAGTCGCTGTGTGTCTTGCTCGATACGGATGGACCCTTAGTCGGGTGAAAGCTCGACATGACCGTAAAGTAGGGTACAAATGTGATTTTATTGCTGAAAATCATGGATGAGTAAGTCTAGATTCACACCACCGGGTGCCAAAATGGTACTCTTGGGCAACTTTTTTTTTATTGACGTCTTAAGCCATAATAATGACAGTTATAATAATGACAAATATATTTGCAACACAAACATCTTGTGTTTGGTATGAAATTAAAGCACGGCCTATAGATTCAAATTCAGGCTAATGACGCAATCGTTTTTATTTTAGCATTTTTAGTGTCTTAGCTGTTCTCAATGTTGTTAGTTTCAAAATATAAGTCTTTGCTTCTATCTCCAGCTTATTTTGAATCTCACAGTGTTTCCAAATTAATGAGGCCTAATGTTGTTTTTACATGCCTGTACGCAACTATTCATATGTCCTTAAGAAAATCAGTGGAGAAGTAATATAATGAGAATACCGGTAACTGCAGTATAGGGGTTTCTGAGGGTGGAATTGTGAAGTATTATATACTGTTGCCTTCAACAAGGCACGGTTTTAATTAAACAAAATAACCACAAATAATGAAGACCATGGTCTCAATCTACTTGTATTAAATATTTGAACGTTTTCAAAAGAAATAATTATCAGTATGCTGATGTGCCTCTAACTCCAAATATATTACTAACAAGCACCTGATGTGTATGGAGACAGGCATTGACAGTTTTACTTGTACCATGGATGAAGTATCACATCTTGAAATAGACAGGTATGAAATAGCGTTTTATGTACGTTACATGAAATTACAGGTGACATGAAATCACAGGTGACATGAAATTACAGGTGACATGACATGTATGAATACATTTTAATCACGTTTGACCTCTTTTGACTTTTGTATGTATTTATTATATAATTTTATATGTATTCCAGGAGTCAACAGCTTAAATTTGATACCAAACATGATATTTTGTTTATAAGACCAATTATATTTGTCATAAATATAACATTATCGAAAAGGGCGTGGCTTGACGTCATTAAAAAAAATTCTGAATCGAGACATTCCCCCTCATGTAACATTTTCAGCAATAAAATTGCATTTGTACCTACTTCACGGTCATGTCATAATTGTGAAGATATCCACTTGACTACATACCTGTGCAATTCCTACTGAACTACTATACTCTAGAAATGCAAATATATATCATCAAAGAACATCATTTTCCGATTAATTTGGATATTGGATTCAATAGGAACAAAATGTCTATAGTTTAAACTTCCCAGGAAAAATATTAATTTCTTTGTTCTAGCATGTTTTCACATTTTTTATAAATCTAAAATTATCACATTTTTCACAAATATACCGATTATTATTAACACTAGAACGTTATTTATTGAACAAATCACGTATAAATTGTATTCAGTTTGACCTAGGCCCAAGTTTTTTGGAAAATTATATTTTGATCATTTTTCGAAAGATTATAGGGCAACCTTTGAGTTCCTTGAATAAAAACACACCGCAACTACTAGAGCTAACCCGCAACACGCATGTTTTGTTCTTTTTTTGTAATTGAATACAATGATGTAACGATACCATAGGCCGTTTCTAGTCCCTCCATTTGATTGTCCCTGGTTCAACCATATATATAAGACACAGGGATGGTTAATGGGTGTTTTGTCTGAAGCTATATGTGTTTCGGACCAAGGTCGCTCAACAAAAAAGCCGATGTAGCCTTTCGCCCTGTCATGAAATAACTTCTTAACATCCATAAATAATACGCCACTCTCTTTCCCAGATGCATAAAATCGCTAGGAATCGATTTCAAAAGAAGTGATATTGTCCATCGCGCTCGCATGGGTTCGAGCTTACGTGTAATAGAAAACTGGGTGAAATAAGTGTCTATAAACTTCACAAATAGCGTTACATCTATCGCATCGGGGAATGCGTGTATTAAATTGTTATGTTTAAAATATTAGAAGTATCTTAACTTTCACCGTTGCTTTTTTATCAAACTAATTTTATGTATCCCGTTAGCTAGTATTAGATCTATAGTTGCCGCAATAGACTATCAATACCCGTTCTGTTTGCCGGGCTTTTCAAAAATGCTAGTCATACAGGTGTTTGCGAAACAGACATAGATCAGCTCCGCACAACATTTCAATAAAGATAATCCGGGACTTAACCATCCCTGTGTCGATTATCTATGGTTCAACATTGTTATTATCACAATTGCCATCGCGTGACAATCCAATATGCTATATAGCTAGAACGGTGATGTTAAAGATCCACCGAAGTGTAAATGTATTATATATCAAAATAAAGACAAAATCACAAGGATTTCGAAAATAAATATTTTATGAACGATCCATTATAGGGAAAGAAGAAATTTACAAAAATAATAAATGCGCCCAAAATCCGTGTTAAAAACGATCTTCGTATTTTGAAAAACCCGCTCTACCAGGCAACACAGAGGAGAAATCATAGTTAGCAAACAATGCACTAGTGTAAAATTGTGACAGGGTCTATATGTCTACACACACTCTTTACAATGCATGCTACGTTAGCCTCTTCCCATCATCATGCCTCGCTGAACAATTGATGACCGCGCGAACTTTAAATATGTGTATCCATGCTGTGTGCATTCAAAACCATACAAACTCGAGTCGAGTGTATGAGCCGTATTATCACATTCAGTGAATGAATAGATCGAGGTCATAATACTGTTTGTAAGGCAGCCTTTGCAACTTGATACACATGTTATTGTTATTTTGTGGCCATATTTTTAGACCGTGGTGCATTGTTTGCTGACTACGAGTCCGGTCCTCCTCTTAGGCAACACGGAAACTGTGACGTAGATCCGTGAATCCGACCGTATTGACACTGCAGTTCCTCCCGCATCTACGTCACCATTGAAGTCGCCCAAAAACCTCTTCATGGTTAATTGCGTTTCTGGCGAAGGTATTGGATTTGGTATACGGCCGAACGTATTTTATCTTTTTTAAATATATTTATTCACATTTTATAAAAAATAACATGTGAAATGTTCTAACTAATATATTGTTTAACTTTTAAAAATAAGTTTCATGAGCACGTCGCTGGACCTTTAACCATTTATAAAACTTGCAAGAACAACGGCTGGCGATGCATCACATTGCAAATCGCGAGATATTGCACTAATGACCCGTGAACTGTGCCCTTACCATACTTATTTAATCGATACCCGGGACTGATCGTGTTGATAGACATCTTAAAATGAACCGATACTTTTTCGTGTTTCTCGTAATTTCAGGAATTCAAGTATTCTACGCAATGGGCTTCCGGTATCTTTCGCTTGTTGTTTTGGTCCTCTGTTTGATAATGGATATTGAAGCAGCTCATAAGGGGTGGGGTAAAGGAGCCTCTAAAGGCAAAGGTGGCTCCAGCAAAGGCGGCTCCAGCAAAGGTGGCTCCAGCAAAGGTAGCTCCAGCAAAGGAGGCACCAGCAATGGTGAAGAGAAAGGTACGCATTGTTGTCCTTGGGTGGGGAGACACTAGTTAGTCATTCACCCACCCGAGAGGGATAGTAAAGGTCGTGAAAAGAAATATCCCTATCATGTCAAAGTATTCTCTAGTACTCCAGTGTATTCCATATTAATTGTTTAAGCTATTAGCCATCCTTTTTTGTTTTGATATACACTTGTTCATGAATATCATTTCAGCGGTGTCAAATGTTAACTAGCTTAAACAATAAATATTGGATATCCTACATTCTATGTTGTCAGTGTTACTAATCATGAGATACTGTAGTAATATCCCATGTTATTTTACATTTTCTAATACATAGATTGGGTGAAATGATAGCCCAAGAATCTTCTGCATCCGGGATATTTCAATGGAATTATATAGAACTAGCTTAAACAATAAACTAGCTTAAACTATTCTGTATTCATATCCAATGTTATTTTACATGTTCTACTACATAGGTGAAAGGATAGCCCACAAAGCTTCTGCATAAGCGGGATATTTAATCATGTGATACTGAATTAATATCCCTATTATTTTTATTATATGTTCTACTACATAAACTGTTCAATAAAAGTTCGGAAATTTGTTTTTAATCTTCAATTTTTCAAATAAATGTCGGGAGGTCTCATTCAAAATGTGCCAAATTCACCACTATTTCGTACTCAGCAGAACAACTCTTCAATGAAGCGTTATATTGACAGCTACTGTTACCTTTAAACAATTGGCGTTGTTCAAGTACCTTGTTTAGACGAATGTTTGACAACGCAAAACTTGTTAAGTTGACGAACCCCATTTTTGTTGTGGTGTAGAGAGATGCTCTATTGACTTTTGAGGACAAGTTGTGATGATTTTGGAATTAAGATTGACACCTCCCCTTATTTTCAAGCACGTGGCTGAGCTTTGAAACAAGTAATTGCTACAAATTTTGGAATAACTGGGATGATGAACAAATCAGCTTTCAATTGATATGCAACACAATATGAACATGTCCCAGGGCTCAGCAACGTACTTGAGAATATGGGGAGGTCTCAATCTGAATGTGCCAAAATCATCGCTATTTTGTCCGCAAAGGCCAATAGAGCATCTCTTTACAACACAGCAAAAATGAGGTTCGTCAACTTAACAAGTTTTGCGTTGTTAAACATTCGTCTAAACAAGGTACTTGAACAACGCCACTTGTTTAAAGGTAACAGTAGCTGTTTAACAGTTTTAGACAACGGGGTTCTTAATGTACCCTGCTTAAACAAGTTTTGCGTATTTAAACATTCGTTTGAGAAGGATACTTGAACAACAGCAGTTGTTAAAAAGCTTTTAAATAACATTTTTACACTGTAGCTCTCGATGTAACACTTCATTGAACAGATGACAGAGTTGTTCTTTTGCGCACGAAATAGTCGTGAATTTGGCAGTTTGAATGAGACCTCCCCACATTCACAAGCAAGTAGCTAAGCACTAAAACATGTGATTGCTACGAAGTAGGTATCGACGGAAAGAAGAACACATCAGCTTTTTTATTTATATGAAACACAATATGAATATTTCACGAAATATTTGCAATATTGGCGATTGAAAAGAAATGTCCGAACTATAATATAGATATTCCTGATATTTGGTATGGTGGAAAGTCATATGTAAATGTGTAACATTATTGAAATGCATTTTAAAATTTAAAAAAATATCTTTTGCCCATTTCTAAGGGAAAAGTATGTTGAAATATGTCCTGTTCTTCCAAGCTACCAAATTTCGGTACAAAACGCATATTTTTAATATTGTAAAACTACCAGTGTTGCCAAACTCAAAAATAGGATAAGAAATAAAGTTGACGAGTTGACATTACCTGTCAGTAACGAAGACAGATAATATTTAGCAATACTCAAGTCATTTATTTTATTATATCTGTTACACTTTTGAGTCAGTAGCTTGGATAAAAAGGGATATTTTCATATAGTTTTCCCTTAGAAATGGGCAAAAGTAGCCCAAAATAGTCCAAAAAACAAATTGGTGTTGCCATGGCAAGAAAGCTGTGGGTTTTTTTTGAATTTTTAAAATGCGTTTCAATATGTTATGCTATAAGACCTTCCACCAAACCAAATATAAGAAAATATATATTTTTATCGTGCACATTTAGGTGTTATTTGTCTTAATAACATTGATTGTAATAACATTTCGTTTATACCGGGTAATGATCACTTGTGTGCGCTTTAATGTACATTCTGATTTCTTGTCTATACAAACGTGTGCAATTGAAATATTTATGAGTGCTGAATAAATATGAATGAATGTGATGTGATTATTTTAAATTTCGGATTTGAAATATAAACATTATGGGCCGTATTCTCGTAATAAACACGGTTTTAGCTAACCGTGTCTAACTAAACGCGTGTCTAACTTAAATGCGAGTTTATTTTTTAACAACGTGTTAAACAAAACACGGTTATAAACTCCGCGAATCCCGTCCCCAGTGTTGTATGTCGTTACTCTATACAGCTATTTATTTTTCTTGTGGGCCCTAATGGATCAAAATATATATCGACCGAATACCTCAAAAGCACGTGTATTTTTAATACTACACGATCTGAACGTCAGCTTGCAGCCCGGCACGGCTGAGTGTTTATTCAAGGCATACAGTTGGTGTATGAGTTTAGTTAAACTCGCTTTAGACTAATCTCATACCCATGTTTACAGTTAGACACTTTTTAGTGAGTTAGACGTGTGTCTAAGTTAAACACATTTAAGTTAAACACGTCTAGTTAAACGATGTGTCTAAAGTCAAAGTTTATAGGCGCGTGTTAAGCTGAAAACCGTGTTTAAACTTTAACTACGTATGAGAATACGGCCCTATATATTTTGTGCACAAATGAAAAAAGTGAAAAACATTTTTTCAAAAAAATACACATTGATTGGAATGTGAGGAATCTGCAACACGTGATGTCAACTATGCACACCTGGTAATGGTATCCTGTAAGTTGAACCATAGTATGGTATTGTGAGTTACTGTGACCAAACCTTGTTTAAAAGGGGACGGACATTTTTGGTACCAAAATGATTATATACGGTTTTCTCCAACCAACTGCGCTTTCAGATTGATAATGTAAAGTTAGTTTACAGTTGAGATACACCGCATTATAAATGTATTGAAACTGTTATACTTGTCTGCTGTCAGTATTTTATCACGAAGTTACCATTATAACATACGGACCCAACCTCGTAGAAATAGTACAGCCGAACACTTTTTGTTTTACTACTCTTTTTGAATACAGCAATATGTGATCCAGGTTGTTCTAATGGTGGTGTATGCGTCGCACCTAATACATGTAGCTGCGTAGGTACTGGATATGAGGGTTCTCAGTGTGAAACAGGTTCGTATTATAAAAATATTTCGCCAATTTGCTGACTGACTCGGGTAAATCATCTATTTGAAAGAAATACTGATTTGTAGTATATTTTAACTGTTTCTCCTTCAGAATTTCTTTTAAAATCACAACATTTAAAATGCACAGGTTTTTTTCATGTCTTAGGTGCAATTGAAATATGTGTGAGTAGGAACTGGATATGAGGGTGCTCGATGTGAAACCGATTCATATCATATTATTATTTCGCACATTCGCTGAACATGAACATTTGCTATTTGATATACTGATTGGTAGATATATACTGCTTCTCCATATATTCTTCTTACAATCACAACATTTAAAATACACAGGGATATTTCAGGTCTTAGGTCACATACTGTTAAAAATCCTGGAATTGTGAACTTCCACTGTCACTAAAACGTGTCTCACGTGCAACCCTTAACACGTGTCTCAGTAACAAAAAGTATAACCCCCCCCCCCCCTTACTGATTTGACAGTTTGCAATTTACTGATTTGACAGTTTCCAAAGTGTACAAACGTTATGCTATGCTATGACGTGGAATTACCGTCATGCCGAAAAGTCGAAATTTGACGGGAACAAACTTATATATAGGCTACTTGCGTTTGCTGTTATAGTCTGTCAATGTTAACAGAACCAAGCAATTTAATACGACGTCATATTTATATTGCATAGTGACCAACACTCGTAAACAAAATACTGCTGAACGCTTTTTGTCTTACTATTCTATTTGAATACAGCAATATGTGACCCAGGGTGTTCTAATGGTGGGTCATGCGTCGCACCTAATACATGTAGCTGTGCAGGTACCGGATATGAGGGTTCTCAGTGTGAAACAGGTTCGTATTATATTAATATTTCTCCCATTCGCTGATTGATTCGGGTCTTTCCTCCATGAGCATTTGCTATTTGAAATACTGACTGGTAGATCTGTACTGCTTCTCCTTATATTCCTCTTAAAATCACAAAGTTTAAAATACAACGGGATCAAAATCATGTCTTAGTTCACATACTGCTTAAATATCTGGAATTGTCAGTTTCATGTCATACAATGCACGTGTCTCAACAGATAAATATAATTCCTAGCCAAATCACTGACAAAGTAATTAATTTATGCCATGCTATTGCGTGGATCCCCGTCATACCTATGAAGTCAAACATTGATGTCGGAAAAACCCCAAGATAAACGGCCTATGTTGCAGTGTCCGATAAACACGTCTACATTACAAGGTTACTTTTCTTACATGTTGACCTGCCCTCGTAGAAAAAACCAAATAAAACTCCCAACCCCCTAACCACTCGGTTTCTCACCCAAAAACAGAACACCCTTCCTTCCCCCTCCACACCTTTCTATTCGAAAACATGTCAGCTGCTAAGTTAGATAAATGATGAATGAATGAATATGAGAGATCTCCGTGGTGTGGACACAGGTTCGTGGTATATTGGTTCTTGTATACACACTAAATTTGACGGACAAAATCTAAAGTGTATGCTGTTCGTGTTATCTGACAACAGAACAACTCAAATTTTTATTACGAGGGTACCTTTATTACAGTGTTCCAACTTCGTAGGAAAAAAACGATACAGCTGAACACTTTTGTGGGTTGTTTTTACTTTTCTATTCGAATACAGTGATTTGTGCTCCAGAGTGTTCCAATGGTGGTAGTTGCGTCGCACCTAATAAATGTGATTGCAAAGGTACCGGATTCTCTGGAGATCTCTGCGAAGGTTTGTATTATACATTTTCATCACTATTCTACTGTTAATAAGTTTTTATTGTATTGTACGGTTGAATAATAAAATGACTTTTTATGTGGCATGCCAAGGCCAGAGTTTGGTACAGAAGGCAATCTCAAAACTTAAAGGTATATTAACATGATTAAGAGATATTAGAATGAAAGTTCATCCGTGTTGGTGATAAATAATATGAAGTTAAACTTTCGATCTCAACACAAGAAATATTTACCTGGAATTTTCAGGTGTTACTACACCTTTCATCAGCAGACTAATGACTCGACTTGACCTTTTGGAGGTGGGACGTCAGAATCGGGTTATAGACTCTTGGTAATTTGTTCCTGCCCCCGTCTTTGTTGAGTGATGGTTGGTTGGCTCTGATGTAAATAGCCTTGACACCTCTCTCGAACCAACGAGGATCCCTATCCACCTCGTCCGAGGTATCCCAACACATCCATATTGAGTCACCAGGACACAGTGTTGACTTAGACAAAGTCAAGATCTTGGATAGGGATCCTCGTTGGTTCGAGTGAAATGTAAAGTATTTCACTTCACCTCCTGCTTCCAGGCAGTCAAAAAGTGGCGTCGCTATAAGGGGGGGGGGGGGGGGGGGTGGGGGGGGGGACTACATTAGTTAAAGTATAAAAACTAGCTACACTATAAAAACGTTCTAGTATCACTCGATACTGGAACACGATTTGGTGTTCCAGTATCAACCGATACTGGAGCAGTAAATTCGTACTGGCAACTTGCATGTTCCAGCGCAGTATTGAACGATTCTGGAATACCAGTATCTGAAACCTAAAGTACACTTTTTTGCAAAAAATCAATTTAGTTACAATTATACCAAATTTGACAATTTTAGCATAACGTGGCAATACCGATAAAAAACAGGATTTCATTCGCAACATTCATTCTGCTCATGCGTAGATTATTTTTAGCCATAAGTAGACTTTCTTGCAGATTTTCATTTCTTATCATAAATCATGAATATATTCTGAGATTACAGATCGATACGATTCCTAAAAGTGAAACAATATATATTTTGAAGTTATTAGGACTGTAAATGTAAATCTGCAAGAAAAATAAACTTCCTAAATAAAAATCATGGATAGAGGGCGGCCCTGGACAAGATCACATAATATGCCTTTAAGTTTGTTTATTTGATTCATTTATGTACCGTAATTGTTTCCTCCGACTATGCAGAATGTATGGCAATTGAATGTGATCTTGGTTACGTATTCGGTAAAGAGAAGTGTGCTTGTGAATGGAGGTACGTGATTGATTGTAACAATAGGTCGGTCCGGGTGACGTCACAAGCTGTTCGCTGATGAAAACAGCAGTCACTTACACAGCGTCACGCTCTATAAAAGGAAACGATATTGTGTATTGCTGAGTAGAGCGTGGACACTGATGATTGTTAAAACGTTTTGCTTTGTTGTCAACGGTACATGACAAAATACCCGGATGACCGGGGCGACCTATACCTCGTTCATCTAATTCGACGCAATGACGTCAGCGCGTATTCTAGTGATAAATACAACATATTCAAGTAAGGGCAGCGTAAGAATGAGCTATGGTTTGCGATGGTTTCCAGTTTTCAATACGATTTATTCCGTTAAAATATAGTACCGGGTTCCAAATTGTCGGCAATCAATTATTTCCTTTCATCCTTTCGCGGCCCTTACCGAGGTTCAAATATAACATTGAGGTAACACGTCTATTAGTCTAAATAGCTCCCCCTTTCGAAAACTGGCAACTCTTATTGCGCAATACTTCTTAACACAACGCGTGACTAAAATAGTGATTTGCGGTGTAAAGTGAAACTTATTCCATCCAACTGAGGGGTAACAATTTGGATAGTATGGATCCCGCAGTTATTTTTCAAGTGTTTTGCACAATGTTCAAGAGTTATAACCTTTACGAGATCTACCTGTTTCGCCCACATATCGCACGTTACATAGGTTATGAGGTAAACCCACTTCATCGTAAGAATGGTTATGTATAGGCCTAAGGGACATATGCTGATATTGAACACTTTCTTGTTCGTATGGCTGGTAAAGATGGAACAATTTCTTTAGTAGCCGTGATCGGTATCAAATTAAAGCTTAAACAATTAAATTTTAATAATATAACAATCACACTTTCACGGCGGCATAAAACTGAAGTCGTGCGAAAACTCAGCTGGTAAAATGACGATAGGGGGGGGCAAATACCCGATTGTGGAAAATCTATTGCGTTCTCGTTTGATAATCGTTACGATTTTATTCGAGAGCTTTTTAAAAATAGCTCGAGTTTAATACAAAATTAAATGATTTTCTATGTGTAAATTGTAATATATATGCCAGAAATAGTTCAAATAACCTAAAAATCTGAAAACAAGGTGACCCGTATAATGCATCATTGTTGTGTTGTTGAGTTTGTTTTGTGTTGTTTGTGTTGTTGGGTATGTGTTTGTTTTTGTTGGTTTTTTGTTGGGTTTATTTTATTTTATTTTATTTTTTGGTTTGTTTGTTTGGGGGTTTGGGGGTTTTTTTGTGGGTTTTTTGTTGGGTTTTTTTTTGGGGGGGGGGGGTTCAACAGACATTAATACATAGAAATTCATTCAACATGGTATTAAATTGTACCTTTGCTGAAGATGTTTCGATTAAAATCTTTTCAATTACAGCAATCTGATCTGTGTTCCAGAGTGTTCAAATGGTGGAAGATGCATCCCGCAGTCGAATGACTGTGACTGCACAGGTACTGGATATGAGGGAACAGATCGGTGTGAGAGCGATGAACCAGGTTCGTGTTACGGTGTTATACGCAGTAGTAGCGTAGCCAGGGGGCAAGTGGGTGCAAGAAGAAATTGACCGCGAAAATTAGGAAGGCAGCGGAAAATCGGGAAGGCAAAGGAAGGGAAAGAAAGGGAGAAGAGGAGACAAAAAGGGAAAGGAAAGGGAAAGGAAACGGACAGAAAGGAGAAAGGAAGATAGTCAAATTAGTTGGAAATTGCTTTTTCACGCCGGTATGGGGAGGGGGGAAGGGGACACAACGCCTCTAACCCCTAGACGTCCTGTAACTAATGTGCGCATGCCCATAACAATTAAAATGTTTTGAAGTAGTACACGGTTTATTCCGTAAGTGATGTAGGCTACGGCACGTCTAGCAAGTTGAGAATAAAGAAAATATAATCAGAAGGAACGAACTATCTCATGGAGCGCGTACATGATTCCTCGAATTAAATATATAACATTTTGTTGGTTTTAAATGGGCTTGTCAAATTATATCCCTGGACATATGGCATGTGTGAGTTGAATACTAAGTTGGTTTCGATTCTCTCGACTGACGCCTTTGCAATTGGATAGAAATAAAGTAAAATCATTTCAATTCCCCCAAATGGGTGCAATTCCCCCAATTAATAGTCATCGGCGACGCCCCACCCCCCCCCCCCCCCCCCCCCGGACACGCCACTGACTGTATTCTGCTGTTTTATTGGAGATTTTAGTAAAATAGAATAGAAAGTATCCACTTTACTCATGCGTGCCTGTTGTTCAGATCAATTAAATACACGGCCTTCCTCAATTCAAGCGTTGCTGTTCAAAGAATGACACAATTGGCGGGTTATTTTGAGCGAGTATCCATCAACATGTGTATATTGGTCACAAATTTAGATATTTGTGGTGTTAGTCTTTTTAAATTCTGAAACAAAGTTTAGTTCCCGCAAATATGGCCGACACATGGATGGCCTCTATTAGTTGAAAGCACCGCTCGGATACACGACTCATGATTAATCCTAATTTTAATTCTTGGTTTACATTTCATACATTACATTATGAAAATGAAATGTTTGTCAAAACTTACAATGCTCATATCTAATTTAGCCTTTATCCAAGTATACGTCTAGCAACCTGATTGTTCCACTGTACAAAAAGTAGCAATAAAATCGCGTCTTGTGCTAAAAATGCTAGGCAATTGCCAGCATAATTGCTGATTTGATCCAAAGTGTGCAAACGTTACGCTAATCATGCTAATGCCGATGACGTGGATTACTCCTAGGGGGGAGTGGATATGAAGTTATGTGTGTTGCCGCCAAATAGGATCCCATTTTCTGGTAAATGGATCACCGATGACTTCTTATCAATAAATCAATAAATGTATGGGTCTAAAATCCTTAATTTTGCTATTTTTCACCGGAATGTTAGCAAAATCTGTCAAATATATAGAGAAAATATATGTTTTAGGTAAACGTATGGATCCAATTCCCTCGAAAATTGGTTAATATTTGGGTCAATTTTCATTTTGCTGGCGTCATATCCCTACCAAATAAATATCTAAATACCTCCCTCCCCCCCCCCCCACCCCCCCCCCCCCCCCCCCCCCCCCCCCCCACCCTCCGTGGGATAACCACCATGCCTAGGAGTCAAAAATCGACGGAAATGGCTGAATACTTGTGTTTGCTGTTATTGTTAACCTTTTCTATCCGGCAACATTTTCACACAAAAATGTAATGTCAAAATGTCATTACCATTTTTGGAAATAACATGAGAATTGCAATACAATAACTACAAACATGTCTAGTATTGGTTCAGTTATTCTTGAGATTAAAACTAACAGCCGCTTGGAGAGTGTTTTAACACACCCTTGAAGAAAAATAAAACAATAAGCCGGCCACCGTTTTATTATTTTATTCTAATATAGGTCCCGATCCAGATGCAGCAATATGTGAACCGCCGTGTGAAAACAATGGCGTATGTGTGAATATTCCGGAATGGGGTGATCTTATTTATTGTGACTGCTCAGCTACTGGATATTACGGTGATAATTGTGAAAGACTGGCATAACTAAGGAGAAGTCACTGACGGCTGAAAATGGCGACCGGTACCCCTATTGCAAGTCAACAATTGCAAGCACAACAATTAAAAAAACAATGTGTTTTTTCTCTCGATAAACCTTGTTTATCGACACTGACAAACACAGTTATCGTCAAGAACTCTGTTCATCAAGCGTAAAACATTGTTGTTGTTTTTTTTTCGAAAAAGGAGTTTATCGGCGAACAAGAACAGTCCTTACAAAGGACGGGCTCCCGACAGATAGTAATTGTAATTTAAAGGGTTCATTAAAATAATATAAATTGGAATTAGGGTTAAATAAAACGTGATTCAAAATGTAACCTTGTCAATATTTGTGGCTGTGTTAGGGGTCGTCCATAATTTTCGCCATTTTCAGTTACGTACAAAGCGTACGTAAGAGCCCAACCGTACATAACTTAAATGGCGATCTTGAGAGGCGGGATTTTTTTTTTTAAAGTACAAAATAAAATAAAATTTCGCCATTTATTGCGTACGTAACTCGAGGGGGGAGGGGGGTAAAAAGTTACGTACGCTCTGTACGTAAGTGAAAATGGCGATAATTTTGGACGACCCCTTAAAGACTGTAATGATTTGACCAAAATGTATGTCGTACAAGTGGAACGAAGTAGACTAAAAGAAATTGAGACAAAGAACGTGTTGATATTGTGCAAATAACATTTAGGCCTATCTAGTGTAGCAACAGTTACATACATAATGGATGAAAATATGTGAATGTACAGTATAACTAACACATTAATGTCACAGGAATTTGGTAAATATGATTTGTTAAACTGTAATTGTGTACCAAGAGTACACCTGATAAACAAACCAGTTAAAACATTTGGCCTATAATAATAGACTATGATCTCAATTAATTCATGTTTTAACAAATGAATTTCAAAGTATACATCAACCATGGTTTATTTCATAATATGTGGCAAGATAAAACTCTAATTAGGAGTTGGCTATACGGAGGTCAAAAATGCGTTTTAGTTATTTTTCTTATTTTTTTCTATTCCATTAAAAAATCTCAACATGAAATAACAACATTTTCAGTCCAAGAAAAAAGTGTGCAGCGCCCTCTTGTGTCACCATAACTTATTGTTGCGGTGGGAGTGACTTCAGTACAAAATCCTTCATAATATTACTCATTTTCTGAAACGTTGCTGTGATTTTGGTGTCTAAGTCAATGTAAATTAGTTCAAACTGCTTAAATTTGAAAGTGACATGAAAATCGGACATTTGGGTTTTCTTAAAAAATTATGTTTTGGGTCAAAATTGACCAAGAGGGCGCATTACAAGATTTTACACATGTTTTCAGGCCTTCAAAAGGTTTTCGAGTCAACAATACAAAAATATCTCTTTTATGCATCTCTGAGATGATTGTATGCATTTGCATTCATTGCAATTTAAAAAACAAAATAAAACACGTGTAAAAAATCCCCGTTCACTGACCTTAATAATTACAAGGCCAAAGCCCAAAGGTCACTGATAACCGATTTATTCTTGGGAATAAACAAAACCATTCCATTGTCTGAAATATGGCTGTATTTCCAAGTACGAATCCAGCACAGAATTGAAATCGAGCTAGGAATACTACATGGTTGTAGCAGATTACTGTTTTAACCACCATGACACCTTAATATTTATAATAGTGGCAAAGAAGGGTGGAAATAAAAAGGTACAAATAAGATAATTTAGCGGCAACATAATTTCAAATTTTATCAATATAAATAACCAAATGCCTCTCAGTACTAACTGATAAGTTCTAGCCATTTCTTAAATGCATCGGTAATTATAATTTGCCGAAAAAATAGCCCGTTTCTGAACATCGATTGTAAATTCGATTGCTTTAGACAAACATTTTTGAACAGATTACAGCGTGTCCCAAAAAACTGGGTTCAAAAGTTTGCGAGCTTACAACTAAGAAAGTAGGAAACTTAGATATATACAAAATATACTTGACCTTAATTGGTTAAACTCTGTAATTAATCCAATATAAACTTTTTGAAATACAAATATTTTAATAGAGCGTCGTCAAAACCCATTTGTCCCACTTTTCAAGGAACACCCCGATGTGTTGCAATTGCACATTGTTGTGACTTCGTCAATGTTTTGCCTTTGCATTCATTCTTTACAAAGACTTGGCCAGTAAATAAAATTATCTTGGTCATATACCAATAATACAAGTTCATTATTTATATAAACATGAAAAAAATGTTCTTTGTTATAGTCCGAGTTATTGTTTAGTTCTTTCAGAGAATAAACCCCATGTCGGGAATACTGCACATAGCACACAGTTTTATGCAACGACGGATGGTTTATTCCTTAAATCGGGACTAATGGGTTCTGACCAAGCTCTATTCAAATCTTTGTATTTCAAAACGTTTACATTGGATTGGTCTCCAAATTTACCCAATTAAGGTCAGGTATATTTTGTTTGATATCCTTTTTTTATACATACTATCCATAATTCCTACTTATTTTGTTATAAGCTCGCAACATTTTGAACTCAGTTTTTGTGACACGCTGTAGAAGATCTATGCATAGACATTTGTTGTTGCCCATTTGTCAAAAGCAGCCATTCACCTTCCTCCCGGGATACCCATAGAATGATCTCAATTTAGAGTGTTTCCTGTAATCAGTTATGGAAACAAATATGTTATAAAGTGCTCAACAAAAGAAAGTCATACACTTTGTTTAGGTCCTTTAAAGGAACTTCCGGTTATTCTTTTTACCAAACAGGCTAAATAGACATCTGGATGAATTTCATGGCACATTTTGATACCAAACATAACACCTAACAACAAAGATAAACCATGATTAGCGCCATTTAAGGATACTGCACCACGATAGCGACGCGCAGTGCCAGCTGAGTGTATGACTCGAAAATGCGAGCGTCGCGTCAAGTAAAATACTCCCGCGTAAATTAATAGAGTGCGACTCACGTGCCACCCGCGCGCAAATGAGTTCAAACTGCCTAAATTTGAAAGTGACATGGAAATCGGAAGTTGGATTTACTTTCAAAATTATATTTTGGGTCAAAATTGACCAAGAGGGCGCTTTTCAAGATTTTACGCATGTTTTCAGCCATTCATTCTTTTTTCGTTTACAGCTACGAGAGGATCACAAGTTCGACCTACTCAAGAAATCTGGACTTTAATTGCAAATACAAGGCAGGTTCAAAGTCATGTGGAGTTGACACAAATAATATTTTCAAAAGATTTTTAATTGAGGTTCTACCAAATTGCGCCCCTCCCCGCTCCGTGTGCCGTCGCGGCTTATACCAAACACCCATATATTTTAATTGCAAATACATGGCAGGTTCAAAGTCACGTGGAGTTGACACAAATAATATTTTCAGCAGAATTTGAATTCAAGTTCTGCCTACTTCCACCTCCCCCCCCCCCCCCCCCCCCCCCCCCCCCCCCCCCCCCTTCGTTCGCCACGGCCGCTTTATAAATACCCATATACTGTAATTGCAAATACATGGCAGGTTCAAAGTCACATGGAAATGACACAAGTAATATTTTAAAAATATTGAATGTTGAATTCAAGTAATGCGTTTTCACCCCCACACCACCGTCGCTGGTTATCTACCCCTAAACATTTAATTAAAAAGACATCACCGGTTCAAAGCAACGTGCAGTTAACACTAAATAAATGTTTAAACTATTTCTCAAGCTCTGCATCCGCCCGAGACTACGGCCTCCACAACCATTTTAATTGCAAAGTAACTGGTGAGCCAAAACCTATTGTTGAAGGGACTTTTAATTATCTAAAAAGCACCAACATCATCATTATTCTTTGAAAAAGTAGCCCAAATCGGCTACTATACCGAGATCTGGTTAACATTGTTAGAAATAACGGGTTTGACAAATCTCATTTATTTCTATTCATAATGCAGGAATTTAGTATATACATATATGATGAATAGCAGTACAATCATGGAGGAATAACTAAGGAGGGGTGACTCGATTGATAAAACAGGACCAATATGGGCTGATACGTCCTCAATCAATGTGCGGTAGTTCCGGTTAAATTTAGACTACGTTGCATTGGCCGCTTGAAACTTAGTGTGAATACGTATATGACTATTTCTGTGCGTAATCCTCACGAGGTAACCAGTCTTACTCTTTTTATAGTTCGGTACAATAGAGTTGTAAAAGACTTTGCATCAGTCTAAATGAAATCGGCGCGAAAACTAGGTCACGTATTTGTTGTACACAGTGATGATAATCAATTTAACGGATTTCTGCAATGACAAGTAAACACGTGTATGTTTTAAGACCATAGACTAGTATTGAAAGCAGTCTTCTGGCTAATGTGTGCTTCTTGAAGCCGTCGGGGAAGTGCAGTGGCTCGTGTTGTATAGCCTTATATGGTACAGTGTAAAACCCGAGAAAAGTGCTTCCCGTAAGACATTCCGTTACCCCTATCGTGTTGGAGCATGCGATTGGTATAGACATGTGGGGTATTGTCTCCTCGATAATAATATCGCTGTTGGTAAATTAAAATCGTGAGCTAATTAGCTTTAATTAACCAAAATAAAGAACCAATACCTAAATTTAATGCAGTATATACTATTTTAGCAACACTACTAAAGTTCCACTGGCACCCGGTCTGCGGTGCGGATCCTTTAAATGTAGCACCCTGTCGTCTGACTAATTCAAGTTTTTAGTAACAACGTGGAGACGGATGTGTCATACGTTTATTTAGGCCTATGTATTTTATTTGAGTGGGGTGTTTTTTCAATGATTTTGGTATTTTGGTATTTTTTATATTTATTATAATGAATTTCTCATATTATCATTAGCTACATACTGGTTATAACATGACATAAATTGCCCGCTTAGGAGCGCTATTAATTCGGTCTGGTAAACCTATTGTTATCAATTATTACGAGAGGATTTCCTGGTTGTATATTTAAATTCGGGGCTAACTGCATGGGTAAGTTTCCATTATGTTGCAAATTACATCCACGCTCGATGGGCGTTGCAATATACAGCCGGTTGGTTGCACACGAGCATTATGTCATAGTATAGCAACCCGCTTTGATGGAAGGCGAATATTTAAATTTGTTTTTTAGTTTTTAGGGCATCAATTTATAGCGCTGATAAGCGGGGCTTGTAGCGTAATGGCCGGGATGAAGTATTGGCAGGCGGCGCTCGTGGCGGTGTACGCGTTGGTTTACATATTAAAAACTACAAAATACAAGAGCTTGTTCAAGACGACTGCCAAGTACTGCTATGTCCACATACGAAGCTAAGTCCTGGTACATGTAGGCCTTGATTGTATGAAGGACCTTTGTGGATTTGAATGGCAATCATACCATGATGAATACTTGTAACTTCTCTAAAATAGAGAAGATTTATAAACCGACATAATTCTGCCAGGACCATGGCAATAAATATTGGCATATAACTGTATTTATATTTGTTTGTTTTCAGCGGCATTCAGAGTGTATTGAACAAGTTTAAATGTTCTTAAAACTCATAAGGCCGTGTGTTTTGAATTTACCCCCACCACCCCTCTAAAAAGCCCAGCGAATTTAAAATAGAAATTAATGTAATTTGCAGCTTGAATTTTCTTCAGCGGCAAGAGAACAAACTCCATTTTAGTAGAAAAAAGTTGAAAATTAATGCTTCCCCCCCCCCCCCCCCCCCTCGAGAACCAACATGCCACTTTGCACATGTTTAGATAATAATATTTTACATATCTATATTACAAGTCACGTAAAATGTACCCGATGGCCTAAATCACACTGTGTCCCATGATCACTTGCGCTCACCCTCGGAAACCGAAATCACCCCCCTGCACTTCCTCAACGGATTTAAAGTCGGTATAAATATTCAAAAGTGTGTTCATTAACCATTATTTACTAATTAAAACCCTCATGGCAGACAAAATCCTTTTAGTTTTTGCTTAGTTTATAGTTTTTACTTACTAAATGTGAATTTGCATTTTTTACTTCCGGGGTATCCGCGAACGATGTTTGCCAAGCGTATGCAAAGGGGCATGACTGGGCGTCATTTTGCGAGATGTGAGACGGGTGGACCATGTCAATTATAAAGGTCAGTGGGCGCCTTTTGGCTCTTTCATTTATAGCAACACTGCTCACTCGAACTGAGCGTAAAGTTAGAAGAGAGAGCGAGTCTTATTTGTATCTTCTTCTACACAGTTTTATACATTTATACGCTTCAAGGCTTGATTGTACCTATTATTAACATACATAGCACATAATCGAGCCATAATAATAGTCAATGTTGGCGCTCCAATTGTTATATTTTATCGTTTTAATATCGCCACAAACGTACATGTATGTAGTACTAGTACTGTACATGTAGGACCGATGTACTACACACTACATACTGTTATAAAGGGTTCAACAAAAGAAAGTATACCACTTTGTTTATGTCATTTTGAGTAACTTTCAATTTGTTTCTGACCAAACAGGCTAAATAGGCATTTAGATGAATCTTTTAGGCATAATTTGATACCAAATTTGCCCCCTAACAACAAAGATAAACCATGATTAGCGCCATTTAAAGGAAAATATCCCATTTTGGATTGAAACCTATAGGCCTATGACAGGTATCTTAGGTCTTAGTTTTTTGTTTTAAATTATAACTTTATAAATCAATCAAATTAATTGATGAATTACCTCCCCCCCCCCCCCTTCCCCTTCCCCACTATAGATACAACACTGGTCATTCATCCCGTATATTAAACGTGGTTTAAGGAGAGTAACGAGAACACTGGGCCTTCATCCGGGATATTAAGCGTGGGTCTGTAAGGGTTGTTAACTACTAACTACCTATTGATTCGTATATATTACACCTTACTTAACACTTTAACACTCTGAAAAACAATTGAGGAAGCATTTGTAGATGTGTTATTGAAATTGTCAACAAATCTGTCTGAAATAGGGTAGGTGTGGGTAATACGGGACCTTTAAGACATTTGCATAATTAAACTAGAGCGGTTCTCGGCTTTCGCGGTTCTCGGGTTTGGCGGTTGGTGGATTGGAATGTTTGTATGATTTTGGACAAAACCTAACTGGGTCTTGCTGGTTGTTATATTATCATCGTTGTTTATGACTTATTTGTTACTTCCTGTTGACATTATTATTTGAAATATATATAATATAAGTCACTACAATTAGGTTTCACAGTTAATCTGAAACATATTGTATTTGTATCTAAGCATTTGTATTTGAAGGATGGAAGTACTTGAATATTACATAGCAATATCAATGTATTAGCGTATTAGAATTTATGCTTAGATTTCTTTTTAAACGATGGTAGGGGAGGGCGGGGAGTGTTCGCCCCATTTTCATTTGAAATGGTCTAGAGACGTCAATTTCAAAGACTGAATGGACCTATTGACAATACATGAAAGATGGATATCTTTGCTACATATGACCACAATTTCAGTACCCTAGTCCTTACTGTAAAGGAAAAGGATAAAGGATAAAGACAGGTGTCAAAAATGGTGAACTTGCCCCGACCCCGGTTCGTCCATAGGCTGGGGCAAGTTCGTCATGGTCTCATAATTAGGCTTCATAAAGTATTATGTATCAAATAGATATAAACATTTGGTATGCAATGTTATTTTCTTCCAAAATAACATTTACAGAGTCCACAATTTAAGGGTGGGTAATTTTTATGGAATATACTCGTTTAAAATTTAAAATTTATAAAAAATACCACATTTAAAAATATTATTTTCTAAAGAAATCAATATCAAAAATGGAAGAAAATACACTTTTGTGATGTAAAACTGGTTTTTAGATGATAAATCGACAAACATAAGGAGATACCATGGGAAGATCGCAACAAACAGCGGAATATAGGCCTATTGTGTGTTCGTCAAACTCGACCAGTGGCCGCAATGATGAGAATCATGTGGTGGGCGAATCTGCCCATAGGGTGCACACTCCCCGCTCTCCCCTACATTTAACAACATGATTGTCTATGGTGACTTTTTCCTGTTACGTGGTTACTCCTTCATCTCCTAAGTTGGTGGCATACACAATTGTGTGCTGGCATTGATGATGTGCATTGTAATAACACTTCGACTGTGGGGATTCATGGTTATACACCACAGGAGAAGTGGTACTCCAGCGGACCATCATCTGTTATATAGTCCACTCCTTCATCTCCAATCTTACTGATGACAGTTTATGGCTTCATCTGTTTTGTAGGTCACCCCTTTATTTACTGATGACTATTCATGGCTTCATCTGTTATGTAGACCACTTGATCGTCTCCCATCTACTGTTGACAGGGCATGGCTTCATCTGTTACGTAGTTCACCCTTATGTTCTATTTACTTGTGACAGTTCATGGCTTCATCTGTTATGTAGTTCATTCTTTATCTCCTATCTACTGATAACAGTTCATGAATTCATATCTTTTGTAGTCCAGCCCTTCATCTCCTATCTGCTGATGACAGTTCATCGTTTCATTTGTTTGTAGTCCACCCTTCATCTTCTATCTACTGATGACTGTTCATGGCCTCATCTGTTCTGTAGTGCACTCCTTCATCGTCTAACTACTGATGGGACAGTTCATGACTCCATCTGTTTTGAAATTCACCTCCATCTACTGATAACAGTTCATGGCTTCATCTGTTTTGTAGTCCACTCCTATCTACTGATGACAGTGGATGGCTTCATCTGTTATGTAGTCCACTCCTTCACCTCCTATCTACACAACAGTTCGTGGCTTCATCTCTTTTGAAGTCCACCTCTTCATCTCCTATCTACTGATGCCTGTTCATGGCTTCATCTGTTATGTAGTGCACTCCTTCATCTACTGATACTGATGACAGTTCATGACTCCATCTGTTTTGTAATTCATCTCCTATCTACTGATGACAGTTCAGGCTGTTTTGTAGTCCACTCTTCTTATCTACTAATAGCAGTTGATGGCTTCATCTGTATTGTAGACAACTCATACATCTTCTATCTACTGAATGTTCCTTGTTTCCAATCCCTTCTGATTTCAAGGTCTTATCACGAAGTCCCCCCCCCCCCCCCCCCCTCCAAAAAAAAATTGTTGAGGGACGCCTTGGACATTCATGTTGTGTGAAGGGGTCGAGTGGGGGTGGGGTGGGGGTGCAGACGTACTGGATACAGGCAATGCTTAGTAAGGCCAAAAAAATAATAAGTTGTGTTGCCCTCAAGTGCCAACAATTTAAAAGCGTGTCGGTCGGTCGGCATTTTTTTTTCTTCTATTTCTTTTCTTTTTTTTTCAATTTTCTTTTTGCTGAAAAATAATGCGTTATGTCGAGACAAAATTGATATAGGCGCCCATACATGTATGTCAATTTAACTAATGTTTCTAGCTTACTTATTAATTTCAAGCAAGAAATAGTAACATTTAGACACTTTTAAATCGAAAAAAAGAAAAGAAAAGAAATGCGACCCTAGTGTTTACGATTTTAGGGTCGGTCGCTGAGGGCAACACAACTTTCTTTTTGCCTAATGCTAAGCAGTGGCAAAGATGGCGGGAATTAGAACTTGAATATGACATGATCGTCTCCACACGGCGACTTGAACCACAGAGACTCCTGGACAATAAAGATGCATGTATTCTTCTGACATTGTAGGGACCGTTCATCATTTCCACCGGAGGCGGGCGAGGTGTCACATGGTTTTGACTTGACAAACAAAAGGGGGGGGGTGGTCATACATCATTTCCTAACCAAGAAGGGGGGGTCATACTGTTTTTTACGGTTCAAATCCAACAGCCGGGACACAGGGAATGGGATAAAAGTGTGTATATCCAATGAGCTTCCAGGTCCCCACCAGGAGTCCCTTTTTTATCATTCAAGGAATTGCATCAACTTGGGGTGGGGTGGGGGGGATCACACGCAGCAGATAGAGTCTATAGTCGGTGTATGGATAATTTGCCTGCCCCCCCCCCCCCCCTCCCCTCGGAAAATCCTACACACACAACTGCCCATTCGACATTTCAAGCTCACCTCATTTTGTCATCCCGAACAACAACAAATGTTTACTTTTATTGTCATGTCAATTAACCTAAATTTTGGAAATTGGTCTGATGAAATGAGCCCCCCCCCCCCCCCCCCGGCCCCCTCCCGCTTGCCCTCCCAGTATTGAATGTGATGCCACACCGTACAAACCTGTGTGCCCTTGACTATGTTGTATTGTGGGTGTTTCCGAGATGCGTGTTAAAAATAAGTTTTGATTGAGAATTATTTGTGTACTATTATAGACCATATGTTCATTGTTGATCAACAATGTTAAGTGCCCGGTTCCATTCCATGCATGGGGGAACATGTATTGACTTTTGCATCCACTGCTGTTGTCACAGATGACTGTGTATATTAGGCAAGCGTTTGTTTACTTGGCTGCTGTGACGTAGTAGGTGACATCGTGTATGGGGGGGGGGCGGGGTGGGGGTCATACGATTTTGTGTAGCATTAGGTCATATGATTTTGTGAAGGGGTGGGGTCATACACTTTTTTCGACTTTGCGATATTTGCTCAGCCCCCCATCCTCCCGTGGAAATAATGAACAGTCCCTTTATGTAAATATGATGGGGTGAGGGGGCAGGGGCAGGTGATGCAGACGGACTGGATTCAGAGGAAATGTATGAGAGTACGAGAGCGTTTAGATGCGCATGTATACAGAAGTCTATGGAAAATAAAATCACTAAAATGTGTTTGATTTTTATCTAACCAATTTTTCTGGGTTCAGAAGGTATGATTTATAACTTCTTTTTTTTAATTTTTTTTTCATTTTGTACATGTATGTAGTCTGACTTTTAATGGGAGGTCATTGAACCTTTTAACCATCTAGGAATCCATTCAAACAAATTTAGATAATACAGACAATGTCTTTACAATTTCTGAACCAAGTAAACATAACTGAATTGCATAAGATGATTAAAAGCAAACATCGGCCTAAACTTCTATTAACGCCATGGCTTAACAAAATGGATTAATCTCTACTTCAACAACTTCAACTGGTGTGCGTTCAGTGTTGCCAACTTAACCTCCCAAACCAAGGCTCAAGTGCTCTCTCACTTATTGTATGCCAATAGAAAATACATGTAGTCTGACTTCTAAAAATAAGCCCAATTCCGCGATATTTGTTGCATTGGCAATCCATATCCCTATATATAAGTTTGAGAGAGGCAAATCCTACCAAACCAAAAACCGTACTGAAAATCCTACCAAAAATCGTACTGAAAAGACTAAAATTTAAGCAAAGTTTGTTATTTGTAATCTACATTTATAAACCTTTATTGTAATAAAAAAAAACAGAGTCATTCTATGTTTGGTTTGGCTGTTATTATCAAATACTGACGTCATCATAAATGTCCCATCTTACCTACACGTGAAGGTAATACGGGACATTGTTTTGAGGACATTGCTTTGGTATGAAAAGTTATTTGACATTTTTTATTTAAAGAGTAACTGTTAAAAAACCATAAATAATGGTCCAGTAATCCATTTAAGAGATAATAATGCATGAAGTACATTGGTACAAAAAAGGTACATTGCTACAAAAAAGAAAAAAAAGAAAGTAGGTTAGGTGTGGGTAATACGGGACCTTTAAGACGTTTGCATACGTTGTACATCCCATATTACCTTCACCAATTGTGAACCCACGGCCCCCATTCAATGCATTATAACGCCAATGTACACTGTACTAGCGAAGCACACACACAATACATGTTGGACCTACACCTGAAACATGCTTAATAATGCAAAAAAAATCAGGTCACGCCCCCTTTCCTTTTCTTTACCATCATATTCTATGAAAACACTATTTTTATATTAGACCACAAATATGGGTGCATTTTTCCTTTGAGAGGTTGTGGTGATTTTCTGGCTGGTAATTCTTCCGGTAGCTTTGATAATAGTCATGCAATTCACTAAGGGTTTGATCTATCTATAGAGGGCGCTATTAAAAGTGCTAGTAATGCCAGACGGCTGTAGATGAGATTTCAGTGATGCGGTCCGGTATTACCTACGGTCCCGTATTACCCCCACCTAGTGCTTTACATCCCATCGGACTCATCCACATCAAACCTAGCCCCTGAGGCGGACATGGCAGATCACCAATGGTCCATATGCCGGGCATTAGACATTGCGCCGCAGACTGTATCTCACGTCACCCCACTGGAGCGCCTGTAAAACTGCCCCATGTACACACCCAGCTGAATCTCGTTATGCCCCAGTGCACAAGGTGAGGTTCTCGGATGTGAGGACCTGACATCTGCAACACTCGCCTAGAAACCTGAAAGCGAAGACCCTGCGATACAAAGGTCAAAATGGTCCATGTGCCAGGCATTAGACATTGCGCCGCAGACTGTATCTCACATCACCCCTCACGTCAGCGCATGTAAAACTGCCCCTCACTGATGATATGGCAGCCATTGAGTCCTCACCGATCAACTTGATACATTCAAACCCCTATGGACGGTTTACGCATGTCAGCACCACTCACAGATACCATCATTGAGTGTGTTTCTTCATCTGCCATGTCCGCCATCCCCTCACTCAATATAAAGTCTGTAACGTGGGACAGAGTCCGAACCGCCACAGGCATGATGATGAGATGCGAAAGCGAGTTGACCTCATTGAGTCCGGTAGTATGCCTGCAGTTATGTCATGAACTCCCAGGGCCCTGCGCGAGTACTTCCAGTTTCGAGATAATCTTCATACGGTTGATGGTGTTATACTTTACAAGGACCGTGTCGTCATACCACCATCACTCAGGGAGGAGACATTGGATACTCTCCATGCTGCTCATCAATGAGTGACCTCTATGACTGCACGAGCAGAGGCATCAATTGTCTGGCCTGGCATTACTCCTGAATCTCCTGCCATAACAGACCTTCGCGCTGGGTGTTACCATTGTAATCGGATCGCCCTGCACCGCCCACCCCTCCTACGCACGCAAACTTCCAGATGAACTAGCCTCTGACGGTGCCCGCTGACGGTGGTCCATCCCGAATTCACAGCCATCGCTACACGGCAATTCCTCAAGGACTGGGCGTACATCATCGACTTTTCTCAGTGGCATATCCACATAGCATTAGCAACTGTCGTGCCGAAGTTGGTGTCAAGACTGTGAAACGCCTTATCATGGACAACACTAGCCCAATCGGTGACCTCTGGAAACGGATGCTTTCCAACGCATCAGTATCGAAATACTCCATACCGGGACGGACACAAAACTCTCCCCAGCGATTCGTATATTTGGCCATCCGGATTCGGGATTTCATCCCAATACCACCAGGTAAATACAAGCCTCACACCACTTGACACCACTTTTTTTCTTTTTCTTTTTTTTCAAGAAAAGATAGACACTGCCCAAAAAAGTAACTATGAACAAAAATAATGTGTGATTTATGATTTTCTTTTCGAGAAATCGACGATTATGTACATTTTCCTCCATAGAGCTCTGTATAAAAGCAAATCTTCTAATACCACTATACTGCGACATTGTCACTTCTCGGACACGTGTCATAGACACCAATGATGTATTTAAACGATTTAAAGTTTAACATGTTTTATTATCGAAACGGCAAAAAAATATGAGGGTTTAATTTTCGCTAGAAGAAACAAAATTCGGAGTAACATGTTATTTTAAAAATAACAAAAAACATAATTTTAAACGATTATTAAAGGTTTTTAAAATCAAGTTCTGCCTACTTCTGCCCCCCACCCCCACCTCTAAAATTATCTAAAATGTAATTAAAATGTAATCTCCAATTCTAAGACACGTGTAATTGATATTATGATATTTACCAAATATTTAAGGTTGAATATAAATTCTGCATACTACCGCACCCCCCCCCCCCCACCCCCCCCCCCCCCCCTTCCGTACGGCGCGGGGTCTAAAATGATCAAATACAAATATGTAATTAAAATGTCATCTGAGACACGTGGATTTGATATAATGATATTTAACAAATACGGTATTTCTTCATACTACCGCACCCTCCCTTTTATTAAAATAAAAGTGTGTTAAAATTAAAAATGACCAACCTGCTGGAACTACTGATGGAATTTATGTGATTGATTGATTGATTGATTGATTGATTGATTATTAATTGAGGTAATTCATTCATATAAATTTATCATTTGACTAATGTTCATATAAGTTTAGGCCTAGATCATATACCTACTCATTGGGGATTGTTTGATTGATACCAAGCGCAAAATATGCATAGGGCTATCAGCCCAATTTTGCCTAGCCTATGCTAAATTGTACCTATTCATTGAAATTCACAGTTTGGCAACATTATTCATTATCTTTATTTATTGTACGGTTTTCCAGACCAGTACTTATCTTTCTTTCATTATCCATTCAACTATTTCAGGTGCTTGCGAATTGTACGCTGAATCTGTAGCCATGAAACTCTGCCGTCTTTGCAAGAGGGACATTGGAAAAAGACCAAAAGTTAACTTACGAGATCTAGTGAAGTAATCAGTATGCGGATCCACAGCCTCGTGCACAAACAATTGATATTTGGGGATAGTGTCCCAAAACAGCAACCACATTTTTCTTATAATAATAAAAATAATGTGATTCAATGTGACTTTCATCCATCATTTTTAAAGAAGGAGAAAATCAAGAGAGAGAGAGAAAGTCCAGATCCATTCCCAGCCCACATGTCCTGATAACAAATTGTTACCCCCCGCCCCCCCCCCCCCGTAACAAAATAGACACTATCTCTTTAACTTCTGTCTATTTACAGCGTCACTTCTTAATTATTTCTTTCTGTGTGTCGTGTCATTCATATATCAATGAAGAGTTAGATTTCTCATATCATTAAAGGGGCACTAAGCGATGTGATGGAGGCTGCGCCCTCAATTATGATAAAAACTGGGATTAGTTTCTTTTTACAATTATGTTACATGTATGAACTTGCCGACCTATAAGGATTAAGAAAAATCAGCCCTCTTTATACAACAAAACGTCCGGATTCAAAAATGCTGATCTACGTCAGACAGTGTCCCCATGCGTAATACATTTATAACGCGAACCATATTTACATAGAGACGTGCGCGGTTTTAAGTAAAATTTAAATAAATAGCGATGGTATTGTTTTAATCAAGTTTTGCTGTGTTTTTGTAGAAACAACAATAATGGTAATTTTTTTAAGTTTATCTTGAATTCTGAAGTAAATTAATTTGTAAAAAAATCTTCAACACCCACTCCGCGTACATATACCTTTAATTATCAATAGCCTACTATTGCAGAAAGTGTACTATTCAAATAAAACCACAAGAAACACTTTTAAAAATCTGACAATTTTTACGGGTAATGAGTATTATATATTATTAAAAGCTTTACACAATATTATAGTACATCGTAAATTATTCATGTAACAGTATTGTTACCACGGAAATGTATACTAGTAGGCCTACCTGATCATATTGAAAATAATTATTTTAAAGGGTATTCTTGTTTGATTTACATATTTTTCTCTATAATTTGACCTCCGACCCGAGATTGACCAATCGGAAGCCAGATATTTCGTCAACAAACCATGCAGCAGCATTAGAAATGGACGTTTTACCTCGTCGATCAAGCGGTACAAAATGCTAGTTCAAGCTAGCACATACATGAAGAGAAAACATTTTTACACCAAGTGTTTGCTTGGCTTCTTGGATTAAAGTAAAAAAGGAATGGTTTGATTTTTGAAGCGAAATGTAAGCTTACTTGAAATTTACGCATACGGTCGTATCGTAAGTAATAAAAAGCCTAAAAGGAATCAGTTTTTTTTATTGCAATTATGCTAATGAGCAATTTACGCAATTTACTCGGCTAATATAAGGCCAAGTAAAATAGCTCCAGACTGATGTTTGGAAACATGATGGAATCAACGTCAATATTCAACGTTACTTCAAAAAAGCACAAAATAGTAATTGAAAAGATGCTGAAATCATGTTGTTCAACAACACAACCATAGTAATGTTGAAATATGTTTGAGTGCCCGCTGGGTATAGGCCCTACTCTTCATGATTATTAGGGCCCTATTTTATAAATGTGGTTTTGGGTGTGGTTTATTTTAGTTCTTTTCTTGTTCTGTTCAGTGGCGTAGCCAAGGGGGGGCAAGGGGGGGCAGCTGCCCCCCCTGTGGGGTTCTCTGCCCCCCCTGTTGCCCCCCCTGTGGGAAATGTCAGTTGAAATAATTTGGGACTAACCTATTGGCATTCAAAATATGTAGCAACCCCCTCGTGTGAGCTGCACCCTTGTTGAAATGGATCATCCAAAACCCCGAGAATATCCCTCATTAAACATGTTAAAAGAGTCATCAATCGCCACTGCACACTTCCCTGAGGACTCACTCTATTTTGACACAGATGGCGTTCCATACTCGAGTCGCGTGCCAGGCGCGAGCCACAATCCACTCAGAACACCTGTTGTGGCGATATCAAACTTTTAAGGTGTGACTCGAGTAGTGGGCGAGGTAGGGAGAATTAAACGACTGAGGCGAAGTAAAGCGATTCTGTGTTTCACGCCGTACCGAACGTTCTAAAAGTAAAATGGATCGTTTCTTGGTGAAAAATGGAGCGAAAAAGCTCAGGAAAGGTGATGATTTTGAACCAATGGATTCCCAACCAAGTACTAGCGAAATAGAGACCATGAGCGATGATGAAATTCCAGAACATGCACTTAATTCCGACCAAGACGTGTCTCCGGATTTATTAGAAACAGAAGACGCCATAAATGAACAACCTGGCTGCAGTAGCACCAATAGGCGTACAACACCTACGGCTATCAAAGAACCAAGAGGTGAGATTTTCAGACGATTCTTATTTGTAATGTTAACATATTTAACTACCATCAATCAATGTTTATGATGGAAGTAGCATTTTTTCCCCAAACTGGTTGTGAGTTTTCGAGAAAGTTGTTGTTTTCTTTGGAAAATTACGAGCTGTACGAGAAAGAACATGGGTGATTAAGTTACTGTAGACCTTCATTCCACGTTACACTGGCAGATTCAGTATGCTGCAAAAATTGGAAATTAAACACTTTTCTAAACACATTTTTTACTTCACTTTGTCACACTTTAGAGGCTATTATAACATTTTGGTCAAAGTTTTAAACACTATCAGTCTATATAGACATTGCGTATTTATAAGAACCCTGCCTTCACTTTCCAGTTGCAGTATACACTATACAGGTCGCACCAAGACAGTTATTTTAACATAGGTATTAAAGTAACCTCTATAGAGTATTTATTTATCTTTTTATTTGTTTCTTTAACACAGATATTTCACAGTTATCGATCGATGAACCAACACAGCCCATCCTCGTTCGCTATCCCAAGAAGATGCAAGCAGGATTCAATCGATCGTTTAACCGTGAATGGTTTAAAACCTACTCCTGGTTAGAGTATTCACAGTCCATGGATGCAGCATTTTGTTTTCCCTGTCGACATTTCGCACCTCACCATTCTTTGAAAAATCATGACCCTTGTTTCACAACGGTTGGTTTTTCCAACTGGAAAAATGCCAAGGCAACAAACAAAGGCTTAGTTGCTCATGCAAAGTCTGACCATCATGTGTATGCTCTGGTGGCTTGGACAGAACACAAACGAATGGAAGCGGCAGATACAAGTGTTCAACAGATGGTTAGTGAAGCACACCAAAAAGCTGTGGAAGAGAATAGGCACTTCATTAAAACTGTTGCCGAAATTCTTTTGTTGACTGCCAAACAAGACATTGCCCAAAGAGGACATAGAGAAAACGATGAGAACACAAACAGGGGTAACTTTCTTGAAATTCTGAAAATTATAAGCAACCATGATCCAATTATCGCCAAGAAATGCGCAAATTTGCCGAAAAATGCAAAGTATACAAGCGCTCAAATTCAAAATGAAGTCCTTGAAGTACTCGCTGAAATGATAAGAAAGCAGATTATAGAAGAAGTGAAAAGCAGCGGTGAGTTTTCTTTGATTGTTGATGAAACAAAAGATGTTTCAAAAACTGAACAAATATCATTTGTTTTGAGATACTTTTACAATGGCACTGTGTACGAGAGCTTTCTACAGTTTGAAGCGGCAGAACAACTGCATGCAGAAGGCCTGACAAAGACAATATTATCATGTCTAGATGCCTATGGTCTTGATTACAAGACCAATTTAGTAGGACAAGGTTATGACGGCGCGGCAGTAATGAGCGGTATAAGATCAGGTGTGGCGACCAGAATCAACGCAGTTTGTAAACATGCGATATACATTCACTGCTACGCACATAGACTGAATTTGGTTCTGGTGGACACGGCAAAAGCAGTTCCAGAAGCTGCCGATTTCTTTGCTTTGTTGGAACGCTTATACGTCTTCCTCTCAGGATCTTACGTTCACAACAAGTGGAAGGCTGTTCAACTAGAACTGTATCCTGATCAGAAACAGATGGAACTTCAACGGCTGAGTGACACACGGTGGGCTTGTCGTTTTTTTGCATGTCGCACGATTATTAACCGCCTTCCAGCTCTTATAAAGGTCCTTGACGATATTATTGATGAGACTAATGCAGATAGAGCCATTGATGCTCGCGGTTTGAAAGCACAATTGGACTTCCGCTTTCTGGCAATGCTCTCATCATTTTACATAATTCTGATAGAGTCAAAATCGGCCTCTGATGTCCTTCAATCCCCCATCCTCGATCTTGCCAAAGCCGTTGACGTTGTTGAAGTTGTCAAGGACAGAATGCAGGCCCTTCGTAATGAGCAGGTCGGATTTGACAATATTTGGCAACAAACCACAGATCTGGCTAATCACAGCAATATACACGTACCCACAGATGGTGAGCAGATATCAAGAAGAAGGAAACGTACATCAGCAGTGCCTGCACGACTTCAAGATTCGGTGCTCACATCTCCAAGAATAGAGAGTCGAAGTGGGCACACAAAAGATGCCTTTAGAGTAGACATTTTCTACCCAATTCTAGATGGGTCATTCCATGAAGTTGGTTCACAGCTAATATTTGGCAATGGACAACTAGGAATAGGTTGTCCCTGGATATATCTGATATGTTTTCATAAAATTAACATTTTTAATTGAAGATACCAAGTTCAGCTTTAAAATAAGACCAAATATAGTGAATTCTGACAAAATAATATTATATTTTTTTCATCAAAGGTAGCGGTGTCCCACCCATTTCATAAGGTAATTTTGTGACATGGAAATACACAGTTGATCAAAAGTACTTTCCAAAACTAAAATGAAATATGAAGTAACTTTACATACTAAATATTGAGCAGAAGTGTATTGTCCTACTTTGAAAAAAAAACTTTTCCAATTATTCCATGAATTTTTCTGTCAACAATCATTTCAAAAATTGACATCAAGATGTAACTCGTGGTGTCCGAGATTTACACCTTAAAATGCTTGTTAAATATAGCTCCTGGTGCCAAAGTAGATGCTATATTCAAAGTTAAGTTGAGTAAATATCATTGTAGTGACATGTGCATTGAAAAATAATGCAAGAGAAGCTAGATAATTCGTATATTTTTCAAATATGGAAAGAAAATTGAATGTGGTGTCCGGGTCGACACAGTTACATCTTGACACGGTAATAACACCAAAGTGCTTCCCAACCCAAGTTGACATTTACATATAAAGTTACACTACTAATATAGTGAGCTAATAGGTGAGGTGTTTTCATATCACTAACTATTTTTCCCATAACTTTTTTCTCTTGCGTGTAATACTGCTTTCAATTAGTGGTGTCCGGATGTTACACCTTGACACCCATCACATCAAACTTCGTAAATTGATAATATAGCTACATCAGATATATACAATTATATTGGCTTAGTAATAACTCATGATTTTGAAAGTTTTTCAAAGTATCAATAAACAGTATGTATACTTATTATAGGATTTTATAACAAGGTGTAACTGGGATACGGTGTCCATGAAAACGCATTGTTACATCTTGAACCTTAATCATGTCTAATTCAAGTTTGAGAATTTCTTATCAAAAAACCCATTATAATCAACGTTAGATCATTCATTTTGAATCTAAAAAATCAGGCATGGGTACTCAATGATCTATAATTAACAAGTATTGGATGAAATGTTGACAAGATGTAACCGGACACCGTGTCCTGTAATACTCCTGTTACATCTTGTTTTAAGCAATAACAGGCACAAGGACATAAGTAAATAATCAGGTTGATTTTTTTTCTCGAGGGGGATATCTAGAGATAACTTCAAAGCATCATTAAATTGTAAAGTCACTCAAAATTGATAGGGTTTCAACATTCTGAAGGTGTTTTTATGATGTTTCAACTAAGAAGTAATATCTGTGTATATTTGAGTCTGAGTAACATATCGGATATGTATTTTTATGAGGTGGGAATTGATTGGAGTCAAAGAAATTCATTTTTTTACAGATTAATAGTTGGATAAGTATGATTTGACGAATGCTAGACACTTCGCCTCCAATTAATTCCGCCTCCCGAAAATTTTGCCTCCTGCAAATATTGCCTCCCGTGAATTACGCCTACGTACAACTTCGCCTCCCTATTTATTCCGCGTGCTTGGCTGAACATTAGTAGCAGTGTCGGCGCGGCCGGGCCTCTATGTAAGCCTATTAATTATGTGGTGCCGTTGCAAATACGACTCGTAGACCTACTTGAAATTATTTAGCGTGCATGACTGAACGGAAGTAGGCCTATAGCCATTACAGTGCAGCGGTTGGCCCTGCTCGTCAGTGCCCCGATTGTGCCCGGCCGCGTGCCTTTGGAGGGACCCGTGGCTCGTGATGATGGCGGCGTGTGTCCCAGAATGTATTGTGAAAGGTGTACATAGGAAGTTGTATTCCTTATCAATCTGCATATGCATTTTGAGTTTGACACGGTAAGCCTAAGCCCTCTGTCTATATAATCGGAACAATTATTATGTTTTGAGGTGTCCAAGTCTGGTATAATATAGGATCCAAAACATAATCATGATACTGAAAACGGATGTATTGGTCTCGCTATGAGTTCCAAAATATAAATTAAAAACTCATAGCTCGACCACTATGGTTTCAATCAAATGTTACCAAGATCTCATCTTTATTGTTCGGCACAAAGCTCAATTATACAGATCTATCAACTGTTGGTGATGTTACAGCGAATCTATGAAGTTATACCCTGAAAGTGAAAAAATAATTCACCGATTTTCCATAAGGCCATATCGAAACGGAACTGATAAAGACTTTCGATGAAATTAACCGAGAAAATGTGATCCCCATTATATAAAATGTGTGATAGGCCTATAGAACAAATTAATATAATTTCATTTTATTCCAGGAATTTCAAATAACCGTAGTGTGCGTCCCCTTACTTTATTTAATACAATTTAATATGATAATGCTCTTTCGTGTAAATGCTCTTTCGTGTAATTCAAAGATGTCTTCACACTTTCCACGCGGCAGGCGTCTGCAGACGATCCAAAATGTTTCAAAAATGTCAAAAATTTACCATATTTGGAATCACCGTGTAAAATGCATTCAAATAAGTACAAACATGCTTATTATTTGTTCTGTTATCCTTGAGATAGACATGAGAGTTAGAAAAAGGTTTCTGAAAAGTATGTTTTTTGTTAAACCAATAGCCGCGTGGAAAGTGTTCAAACTTAAAGAACTCCAGATTAGCCAATTAAAAGTAACAAGCAATTCAAACAATTAATAATGTTGACATTGAACTGTTGTTTTATCAATCGTAGTCATCGGGCAATCATTCAAACAAATATACAAGTTATACACAAATGTGATGATAAACAAACAAACACTATGATTTCACAATTTAATTAGCAAGCATTGAAACGTGTTTTCTGTCGTCTCACATAACCGAAAAACATAAATCAGCTAGTGATATTCTAGGAATTTCAACCATAACCGGATTGTGCGTCCCTTAATTTATTTTAAACAGTTGAAAATGACAATGCTCTTTCGTGTATTTCAAGGATGTCTTAACATTATCCACGCGGCACGCGTCTGCAGACAATCCAAAATTGCGCAAAATTTTTCAAAAGTATCAAAATTATTGAATACCATTTACCATATTTGGAATATCATCATGTAAAATACATTCAAATAAGTACAAACATGCCTATTATCTGTTCTGTTATCCTTGAGATAGACATGAGAGTTAGAAAAAGGTTTCCGAGAAGTATGTTTTGTACCCCGTGGTTCAACCAATAGCCGCGTGGAAAGTGTTCAAACTTAAAGAACTCCAGATTGGCCATTTAACAAGCAATTCAAAACAATTAATGTTGACATTGAACTTTTGTTTTATTAATCGTAGTCATCGGGCAATCATTCAAACAAATATACAAGTTATACACAAATTTGGTGATAAACAACCAAACAAACACATTCAAGTTAATGAATCCATATTAATTTTATAAGTTTGTTCAGTTTAGTTATTTACTGGATGAGGAAGAGCGTTTGATGCTCTGATCAAGTTGAAGAAACGCCCAACGAAAGCTGGGGGTTTACGTGGAAAGTTATCATACAATTTGGACGTCGGTCGCGTTTGATCTCAATCACTTCATTTTTCAAAAATCCCGCCAACTGTTTGTGAAAAGTGTAGATTAAAGTTAATCACCGACAATTATAACTTTTCTATAGAATGATAGACAGTGCTGTATATAACGATAAGAGATAATCGTTTACTATAATCTTGACTCGATACTTATTATCACCTTATTGTCTCTAATATTGAATTGGCATACCACACATTCACTAAAATAAACGATATTTATAATCCTTTTCCAACCGAATTTGTAGGCCTAATGTATCAACATGCTAGTAAAATGAACGCGCAAAAAGAAAAAGAAAAAAAAGGCAGTATATATTATCAAAATTAATCTATAGTATACTAAATCAACTAAACTATAAACTATTGTATATTAAATTTAAGAACATAGGCCTATACTTAGAATAACTTAAATTATACTTTTGGAAAACAATTAATAACATTAAGGCCGTCTTCATATATCCAAGTTTATTTAAAGTGCATACAATTGATAACACGATAAAACTGAGATTAAAATACCTAAAAATTCAAATCGGTTGGAAAGTATGATTGGGATATGGGTTATTTTACAGAATGCGTGTATAGATATTTAGAAGCAGTATCTCCGAGTTTTAAGCCGTTACAAATTTTGAAAGAAGATTCAAATCTTATTATCTTCAATGTCAATGTGTTGCAAATGGCGATTTGGTTCGCTCCATGCCATTTCATAAATATAAAACATAGTTGGTATTTCAAAAAATACGAAAGTATGCCTAGCACTGGAAATGAAACAAATTCACCAAATCGGGGGCTGAAATTGAACATGTGTCTTCCCGCATGGAAGCCCACTAATGAAACTATATAGGAATGTGTTTCGATTTTAATTTATTTTCGTGGCTACTGGAGACGCGGAATCCGGAACCACCATAACGTAGAATTTACGGTAATTCGTACATGTATACACAAAAGCGACATAGACCTATTATTTCTATATAAAACATATACATGTATTTGTATGGACAACTGGAAATGGCGGTCGATGGTCATGGCTTACCAAGAGTTACCTGACATACTCTCCGCCCCGTGTTGAAAAGAAAATGTTAAATTGTTAAAAAAGAAACCCTGTTCTACGGGCCCGGCGAATTAATTAACCGTATTAAACTAACATTTGGCCAAACACTGTATACATTGCTATAATGTCCCGTATAATGTCTACATGAGCATGTGTTTACTAAACGCTTTACCCGTCAATGCTGAGACTAGGTATATTAGTCTCAGGGCAAGGTATCAAATGTTTGCTACAGTATACCATCGCGGCCCGGGCGACACATTTTTAAAGAAATTAGTGAAAAGAATTTTCACGTGCAAATGAATACCGACCAAATAATATTTTGGTTTGTCAAAATACGGCACAATTGTAACAGAGGTCATAGAACAGAGATGATCTTTTTCCGTCGACTATAATAATAAGCCTAACCAGTAACCAACCCCAAATGTTTAGCCAAGCCGCGCGCAATAATTTCAGGTATATACTTGCAATGGCCACACAGCACGGGGCGTTAACGGCTCTCACCACCGCCGCGCTACGCCATGTTAAGCCAAGCACGCATAATAATTCCAGGTAGGCGTACTTGCAATGGAAATATCCACGGGCATATCACCGCATAGAGCCTGGGCAGGACACCGTCGCGCAGTGGCGCTTCGTATGTTCAGCCAAGCACAGGCACGCATGTCCCGTGCCGAATTCCCCCGTGCCTCTCCCGGCTATTAGTTGCGGAGTGTCGATAGCCGCTCATAAATTAATTATTAAAACATGACTAATAAACAAAGGAAAGTGTATCCGTGTATAAGGAACCAAAATATCCAACGACCACAATATGAGGGAATTAAGAGAAGAAACACATGTATATTTTGATAACAACTATTCAATCACTGTCAAAAGCCAACAAAATTAACACTCAGTCGTGTTATTATTTCTTTTAATTATTTCAAGTTCTGCTTATCACTTGCACGATATAACAATCGGCATACATTAAAATGTATTCTCTCACTTTGAAAACCGTGCTATACGTTTATGTTAGATTGTATGAGAAATAAATACACATATATCGAACTTGTCACCATTGTTACGATATTTCATGTACATAATATACCCAACAACATCTTATGTGCTGTACCGGGATGCATCATGCATGATAGATTTACAACCAGGCCGCCGCACAGAGATATTGTGTGGGGGTGTGTCGGTGTGTGACATTATGTATGCATGATAGATTTACCACCGGCCGCACTGAGACGGGTGCTTCCCATCAGTCCGAAGTCCCATCAGTCCGAAGGCCCGCTAGTCCGAAAAATGAAAAAAAAATTCGGACTAACGGGCCTTCGGACTGGCGGGGTGTTTTGATTTTGATTTTTTTTTCGGACTAGCGGGCCTTCGGACTGACGGGGCGTTTTGGATAATTTACAATAAATAGTATTTAGTTGTGTTTTTTTGGCTATGACTCAGGGGGTGCCACTTCAAAATATTTGGGTATTTTCAAGTATAAATAACTCGAAAACCAAAATAGATATGGCCACCGGGTGAGGTCATGTGAATGGGTAAATGGATGAATTAAAGTACTAAAATATTAAGACAGGGGGTACTACTCCCTACGGGTACAAATATTAAAAGACTTGAATAAATAACCAATGCAAATGATTTAAAAAAAAGAAATGTTATGACTATTTGGTTACTAATTCAAATCATTTTATCGTTAACATATATTGGTCCCCGGGGGTGCACCTACCCATGAACAGGTTAAGATTATAAGTTACTACTAACAATATATTATTATGACTCAGCGGTTCTGAAACAGATGAAAGAGTTTTGAAAAAATAATATTGTCCCAGATATCCTGGGGGTTCTCCTCTCCATAATAATTGGACTGCTACCACTCTCGAATAGTAAAGCGTTTTCTTAACTGCTACTTGTTATTTTTTATTTATTGATTTGATCTTTGTGCGGCGCATCCGTTTGAGTTTCCTTGCGGTTTAAAATACGGCTTTAAATGCCTGTTTATATTATTATTATTTAATTGGGTAGCAACAATTTTCTCAAACTAAGGGACCGTTCATTATTTATGCTGGAGGGTGGGTTGGGTAAAATATAGGGGGCGGGGCGGTCATGTAACTTTCATATGTTGAAATAGGGGGGGGGGGGGGGGGGGGCTATGTAACTTTTTATTCTTAAACAGGGGGGGTTGTGTAACTTTTGTTTACTATCAAGATGGTGATTGGGGTGATTTTAGAGGCTATTTTGGAGTGTAAATGCCATTTTTTTCTGCGCTTCGCGCACATTTTCTTACGACCTATCAACTTCAAAACATGTACTTATGATGAGACGACTTTCGGACAGCAAATCTGCTTGGACGATCTGTTGAAAAGACGCCTATATAATCATCAACGGTTGAAAACATGGGGTGTATAAAAACATATTAATTAGCCTAAAGGCCTATGTTCCAAAATCCAACAATATATGAGTAAAAACAGTTTTTCTTGCATGCTTTTCACCCTCTTCTCACTCTCAGCTCTGCACCTAAGCTCACAATAGTAGAATGTTGCATACGTTTTGTCAGGATGTTCTAACTTTTTTGGGGAAATATAAAGACTCACAAAATCACCCAAAATGTATAAATGTATGACAAATTTTCCGCATCGCTACGCTCGCAATGTACTTATATAGTATAATTTCACACAATCAAAAGATCAAGAAGGGGTATCATTAAATTATTGGCCGTTCAGAGCGGGGCACAAACAGAACTTACCAACGAATCCATGGACAGATGTGATAAGATGAGATGTGACAAGTTTTTTTTTTGGGGGGGGTGTGTAAAAAACTACTGGTTAGCAGGGGGGGTCATGTAATTTTCAGTTTCAGCTGTAGGGGTGGTTAGGTAATTTTGACATACGAGTCTCGAATTTGTCCCATAAATAATGAACGGTCCCTAAAAGAGACAAACCGTGGGTTGTAAAACGATACAGTTTATTCAAGCCCGTGAGGGGGGTTGGGGGGTGTACTCGTGTTTGGTTTGGTCGGGGTGTGCCGCAACACCTATGATTTCCAAGGGTGATTTTGGAAAAAACGGTACCCAATTTCTAAGGATTTGCGGCCTCATCATCATGATCATTATATATAGACTCAATTTTCGCACAATTATCGAGAAAATATCTACAATTTTAGCAAATGTTCGCGACAAAGTAGCCAGAATTTTTGCGAAAATAATAACCATTTGTAAAAAGTGACCCCATTATTAGGGATTACACAGCACAATTCATACTCATGCTTAGATCTCCACATCGGTATACGGGGATGAGGTAGCCTACCCCCCCCCCCCCCCCCCCCCCCCCCCCCCCCCCCCCCCCCCCCCGGCAGTTCCGGGATCGGCCCAGCCTTGACGGGACCGTAGGTTATTACCGGGAACACAGGGCCGATGCAAGGGGCACAAATGCCCGGTAATAAAGACCTTTTCCCATCCAAAGTGCGGGCCACAGTGTCCCTCACTCAGCGTAAAGGGGTATTAATTAAGAGATCCTTCACGGTTTTTTCACATGCTTTATTATACGTACCACCCAAAATTCATGGATTTTATAGCGTTTTGAGTTCGATTTGGGATCATTTAGAAATTACCCAAATACAAGGTCCCAGTTTTTTTGGAAGAAATCTGCCATGAGGGTTTCTATGTATATCATGACTGACCTCCACGATACAATTGGTGATGGTGGTGACTTTTAACCAAACTACAAAAAAGTGATAAGCACTAATACACCATCAAACATGTCAAAAATGATGTGAAATGAAAATGTCTTTATTTTTTATTTTTAATGATTTTTTTGAAGAAATCTTTCATGAGAGGGTTTATATGTATATTATCTATCTTAACAAGGTAAAAATATTTAATTAACATTTCTGGGAATCACTCTGTGCCTCTTAGCTTTTTAAAGCTTAAAAGCCCAACTCATTTCACCAAACCATCGAAAATAAGTCAAAAATGTATATACATAAAAGCCACAATGTTGACCCACCAAAAGAAGAAGTTTGGTGTCATCCAGTTTGTTATTCTTGTCCCCGCCCATTAAGCCCCCCCCCCCCCGCCCCAATGTTGATGCTGGCGAGGGGCCACAATAGCTCCACACTTCTTTGGGCCTATTCTGTTCTATCAAGAATTCCGAAGCCCTATCATAAACCCTATAGCTGGTACATAAGTTGAGTGCCTCCCCTCACCCATTACCAAACCCCGTCAAATTTTATTTTCAGAACTCCTCAAAAATCTCGGAGCGGCTTTTCCAAAAATGTAGGGTCGTAAGAACTTAAGAGATATTTGATAAAAGGTCGGGACCCCTACATCTGTTTAGTATAAGGAACGCCAATTCGAATTTGGGCTCAAAATGGGAGGGGGTAAGGGAGGGGCGGAAGAGGGTGACAAAAGAAGGGGTCTACAGGGCGGCACTTATCATGCTTTCCAATGTCAGTTACCGTCACCGGCCAGTGAGAATTAAGCGGTCATGTTACTATATAAGGCCCACGGTGGTGTTACCATCGCCAGTGAAGAAATTATAGACGGCGTACAGCGACCAAATACAGGGCTTAACGCTTAAATATTGCCGAATTTGCGTATTTATGATTATTTACGATAGTGATGGAAAAGTATAATGAATGCGCCTCAACACCGAAAGAACATACATTGCTGAATTGATAGATATGTCCCTCGCGCGCGTGTCCATCGTCGTCTGACGAAATCTTTAACAGAAAGTGAGCCCTCTCTTGATTTAAGTTTGAAACCACACACGAAACCAAACTTACAGTGTGATTGCGCCTCTCCATTAGAGATAAACAAAATCAAGGGGTGTAACCAGGGGGCATGAGGCGGGGTGCATCATTTTGGTTGTTCGGTTTTAGTGGGTGGAAGGGGGGGGGGGGGGGGGGGCGGTACTGAGACCTTTATTTGTATTTGACACCTTTTTGACCTAAATGGCCGCCCATACAGTTGCACTGTTTAAAGCGTTGTTTAAAATTGTAAACAAACACAAGTTATAACCAGTGTATAGCTCAACGTTGTCTATAATGTTGCTCAAAATTAATCAACCTGTTTCAAATGTTGACAATTTGTTTAAAATGTTAAACAACATTGAGTAGTTAATTTGTGGTTATTTACATTCGAAGGGGGTACTCAATCAAATTGGTTTAATTGATTTTTTACATTTTTTGAGTGCTGTATTTATCGAACTAAT
>CM069447.1:12778161-12910361 GCA_035610835.1 Ophiura sarsii | reverse complement strand
CATATTTTACTAAAATATGGTTTTGACGGAATAAATCATATTTTAGTAAAATATGGTTTATTCCGTAACATCCCCGCACTTCACTGAAACATCACCCGCGAAAAACTAACCCTAACCCCTAACCCTAACCATATTTTACTAAAATATGGTTTATTCCGTAACATCCCCGCACTTAAACAGCACCCGCGGAAAAACAAACCCTAACCCTAACTCTAATAGTCTAACTCTAAACCCTAACCACGGTATGCGGTTTATTCCGTAATATCGCCGCGGCGGCTGGACAGTGCTTACCAACCCTTACCCTAACCTGAGCCCTAACCTTACCCTAAACCTAACCATACCCTAACCCTACAAACTAAACACTAACTCTAAACACTACCCGAAATAGAACGTGTAAATTAGGCATAGGCCTGCACATAGCCATGGCATTTTGGTCCATTTTTATGTGACAAATATGAACAACAAAAAAACCCACTTTTGCTGATGCAAACCCCCAAAAGAAAGCCCCATTTCTGTACTCCGGGCGCTGTCACATTTAAACACGGTTCAAGTTGCCGCGTTAACCTCGAGTTGTGTAAAGATTCAAGCCCCGGTCTATTGGAGATGGGCACTAAAATTGAACATGTCGGTGATTTATGGGCATGTAAAATTGAACATGTCGGCGATTTTACATGCCCATGATTTTAGTATAATAAAGCTTCTTCCCCCAAAAAAATACAAATCCCCTCTTTTTGCTGACGCAAATTTCCCCCAAAAGAAATCCCTTTTCTGCCTTCCCGGGCGAGCTGTCATACTAAAGAAAGTTGCTTTTTACGGTCCGTGTATTTGTGTTTTAAGCCACTGGGAAATTACCACCATTAAATATGGAAGCTGGGCATGTAAAATGCAACATGTCGGCGATTTTACATGCCCATTTTTAGTATAATAAAGCTTCTTCCCCAAAAAAATACAAATTCCCTTCTTTTTGCTGACGCAAATTTCCCCCAAAAGAAATCCCCTTTTCTCGTCCCTACGGGACCGGTAAAACATTAAAGATTGTTTGCTTTTAACCTATTATATATAGTCGTGTCTCATGCCCAAGTCTATGGAAATTAGAACATTTATCATGGGCACTGGGCACCAAAGACGACTATATATATAGTCGTCTTTGGCGCCCAGTGCCCATGTTAAATGTTCTAATTTCCATAGACCTGGGCATGAGACACGACTATATTGTCACGTATGGGTTTTAGCCCATTATTCGTAATTATTCAATTGTCGAATCAAATAATGTCTCATGACCATTTCACTGCTACATACTATACGCACATATTCGGACGGTCCTTTGATCATCCGATGTACTATTGCGAATTAAAACATATAAAATAATGCACACTTTGGATGGCCTTTCAAGCTTTCCGTAGTCCAATTTGCATTAAAGGTAGGCTTACTGACGCCATCGACTGATATTGCGCGTGCGTTGTGTCAGTCGCCACTGATCAGTGGTTTCTCCTATTTTTCGACGATCGGTTTTAATGTCCCTGTGTGTAACTGGATCCTGCAGACGTGTTGAATCCCGTGATACACTGACATGTCAATTACGATCTTAGACCGTGAATAATAAATAAAATTTCATAGGTCATTCCACATCTTTTATAAATGACCCCAGGGTTACGTTCGGAAACCCCGATTCCTGTTTTGTATGTAGCGGGAATGTTTAAAGTGAGATTTGATTGGATGGATTGGGTCTACGCCCCGTCAGATTATATTTTTCATGATTAATAAAACCCCTCGCAACAATTTTAACGTTGTACACTTCATGCTGTTGCTGTGAACGACGATTCCGTTTGAGTTTGTCTGCTCCTTTTTTTATTTCCCCTTTTTGATCTTTAGTTACTAAGCCAATAAGTAATGGCACCGTTAATTTTGGCGTAAAATAACCGCCACCCCCCTCTTAATTTCTGCCTACCATCTGGGCCTAAATTATTGCAAATTATACTTTTAATAAAACCGGAGACGAATGGATTGATTTATGACGCCTAGCTGTTTACAAGCTGTGATTTGATCCACCCGTGCTGCAGATTATGTTCCCTTTTTTACTGATGGACATGATGGAGACTGGTTCGTTAAATTTATGAATGTATTAGTATTTACCTGTTATTGGATGATTTGGACCGGGTCATTTGTTATTGTATATATATATTAAGTTTAACAGTCACGCGTGATAAATCTCTTTCATATTAGGCCCATTTATCGCTGAATAAAGCAATAAATTATAATTTCAACAAGGTTTCATTTATTGTTCTAATATCGAATTTCCCGGAATAACTAAATTATTCATTCCAGATTACCTTAACGTATAACTCCCATTTTGCCAATAATCTCTCGTTTGGATATGATCAATTAAGACACCTTAAATTTGACCGAACGTTATTATTTGTGTGTTTAGCACATTGTAACAGTTATACATTCCCCGGTTAAAAACAACTTTTACATCTTCCCATCATTTACTCTTGAACTTGACCCCTGGCCCGTGTCAAGTTCGAATTCATACGCCATTTCTGGTTCTCACTATTTTTATATATCCTCCCGTGAATTTTGTTATCCATTAAAAATTGGCCGTTCTGTCTTCAGTAGACGCAGATTCAAACCCCCCGCATTAATCCGCCAGTTCGATATAATTCCCCTTTGTTGTCGATCAATATAAGTCGACCGATTAGAGTACATTGCTAATCTTAATCTTTGATCAATACCAGTTACAGTTGAATAAGTTGAATAATATTATTATTTACTCTCAGCCATATTGACTTAAACATTATTTGATCATTGTTCCAAATAGACTTGATTGATTTATACACTGAGTAATATTTACTCTCAGCCATTCTGACTTAAACGTTATTTGATAATTGTTTCAAATAGACTTGAGTGATTGATTGATTGACTGATTGATTTATACTGTATAATTTTAGAATTAAAATTGATTGTTTGATTGTCTCAAAAAAGAGACTGGTATTTATTATTTTCGTCAAGATATATTTTCTTTAACTGTTGTTTTAATATTTGGAGACTGGGGTATCCCGGCATGGGTACCCTCTAAATACATCTCCCCGTACCCCGATCGTCATTGATTTATTGTGCACGCTACCCTTGATGCCCACTTAGTACGTGACAATATATATAAGGATCAAAACAAACTGTCCTTAAATTAAAACGAATTATTCACAATTGTCACTCATTATACTGTATGAATTTTCGTTTATTGCTATTTATTTATGAAACAATATTTAGCGTAACATTGAATTATCATGTATTTATTTGATGAAAATATTCGTTTGACGTTAAGGTGAGTTTAAAGGTGAAAAAACTAATTTTCAGTAAGCTAGGGAGTTCAATTAAGTCGCATTAATTTCCTGGGCAAAAGACACGACATTGCCAAGTAGACTGAGAAAACGAGCATGACCGTCGTGTTTTGGGTAAGATGATGACCAATATTAACACAAGATTACAAACAGTAAACAGTATAAAAATAGACTTAACCGGTATGTAAGATAATCCGAGACGATTAGACGGTTGCGCGTGAACGCAGAATAGTGTAGAGCGTTCGAACAGTTATCATCAACAAGATATTGCCAGTTTATAAGTCCGCAGTGTGGAGTAGAAACAAAATTGCGAAAAACGACGTAGAAAGGATGACACGAACATTAGTTCAAGCGTTAAAGGGGCGTGTACATCTCAAGTGTTTGTCCTGGACAAAAATCACATGACTCCCTACATATCTGAGTCTCCGTGTTTCCATGTAATAATACCCATGGTGCAATAGATTTGCCGCGCCGAATTCCAATCGAAAAAACGTATTAAATGGCCAACATTTTATGTACGAACGAAATTCTAAGGTGTCTAGAATCGTTTCGAAAAGTAGTGTTATGCATTATAATGAAATCAGAATTACAATCTCCTTCAGCATATAATCAACTTTTGGGCGATAATCCTATGTTAAAAACGCACAACAATCGAAATATAAAGCATTTTAGCCCGCATTTTTGCCCCGATTCATGTGATATTCGTATTTTGAACTTTATGTTTTTTATTTTCTATATATCTATGTGTAGTCTTCATTAGCTCAGTCGGCAAAACGCCGGCTTCATAATCATGAGGTCAGTGGTTCGAATCCTAGGATTGTTATACTTTTTTCTGTTTGTTATTTACACTTTATTTTTAGAAATTGACAGGATTGCATATCGTTCGCAATATTTATTGAATGTTGAATGATATTTTTTTCTTCTTTTGCAATTTCACTGCGATAAAGAATACCCTATAAATATATTGTGTTGACTATTCCGTTCAATTGAACTATGGAGACCCTATAGCTAGTCTATCAATGAACATGATTTGCAAAGGCCAATTGTTATGTAAATAAGAAGCCAATCGGCTAATATGTCCTTGAATCGATTTTCTTATTTCCTATACGACCGATATTTGTATTGAAGAGGTATTTTGCAAAAGGGCTATGGTGCATTTTTTCGAAAAATGAGTTTGATATAGAAATGTATAGGGAAAAATCATATGTTTCAAGGAAACAAAGTCATTTTTTTCAAAAAGACCTACATCTCATTGTAAACAGCCATTGAAATTGTTGTTTTGTTGCAAAAGGGCCTGTATCCAGAATTAAATCGGGATACAGGCCCTTTTGCAACAAAACAACAACTTCAATGGCTGTTTACAATGAGATGTAGGTATTTTTGAAAAAAAATGACTTTATTTCCTTGAAACATATGATTGTGACCTATACATTTCAATATCAAACTTATTTATTTGAAATGATTAAAATAAATGATTTTTTGTGTGTGGTATTTTTTCTTTATGTACAAACAGATGGAGTTTTGTTGCAAAAGGGCCTACATCCAAATTTTCAAAAAATGTAAACATGATTTTTTTTTTTTTAAAACTAGCACATTTAAAATTTATTTCAATTTCAATTAGTATGTAGTGTACCTCTTTCATAATCCATTCAGTTTTTTAATTGCTCAACTTGAATATTTAGAAACATTTTTTGACTTTTTCTCAATAAGAGCCAAAGTGGATGTAGGCCCTTTTGCAAAATACCTCTTCAATTTTGCTGATTTGCTCCAAACTTTAAAAAAAAGAGAGTGGTACCTTCAAAAATACGTTACGCGGTTCACGGCTTTCACGGCCTGGTGTGAACGACTGTATTTTGGCGTGGATTTGATACCGTGCTCAGTGGCGAACCCAGGGGTCCAGGGGCCGGTGCCCCCCTGAAATATCCCCGTCGGTAAACTTGAGCTTCCGTCGGTACAGTCAGATGCCAACGTTGAGTGAGTCTATTGTATACGAAGAGAATTTATTTTTCCCTTGAAAAGCGGATGTCGATATCGTGCAATTCAATTTATGCCAAAATGTCAGCCTTATACAATGACAACATTAAGGCATTTAAATATGGTTCAACGTCATGTGACTAGGGGGATATTTCCCGTGGCGCTGACCCCTGTCTCATTAAAAGCTTTAAATTAATAACCTTCCACGATCATCAATTTATTGCTCTTTACATTGAATCCAAACCTAGCTTGCAGCGACACCGTTTTCACATTTAAAATACAATTTAGAAACTGGGTTCAATTTGGCTACATTTCGTCGAATACTCAATAGTTCACCACTAGTTCATTATTATAGAGAACACATAGACACGTCAGTAAGTAGTTATGGCCGAGCGGTTACGAATATGGACTAGTAATCTAATAGATTCTCCCCTCCTCGGTTCGAATCCTGCTGAATACCTTTTTTAGAAAAAACTATTTAGTCTCTGTGTGTTTGGAAAATGGCGTATATTTTTACCATAGGTGAATAAAAGTCGTGGCCCTGACCCCTGTCCAAAAATGTATTACAAATAAATATAATTTTGATCAAGTTTAATACGTTAGGAACATTTCTTGTGCATAAAGTTTTTGCTATGACGTCTAAAAATCATCAAAAATACGATGTTTACGATCGCATTTAAAATGCATCTTTATCGACTTAAAGATAGTAACAAAAATCGTGTTTTTTTATTAAATCGGAAATTAGATCTTACATAAATAGGACTTCCCCTTCAAAATGAGCCTAAGATAATCAAAAATTGATGGAGGCAATCCTTCACAATCGCGAGTTGTAAATGATCCGATTTTTATTTGTTTGTTTTTTGAAATCTCACTTCACTGGCGGCCGGGGCGAACATAGACGGTATTTTCATGCCTTGACTTCTGACTGGGTAGATTTGCGATTTCTACCAGGCGATTTTTTTCAGCTATTGTTGAAGAAAATTGGGTCATTTTTGCGATTTTTTTGTCGGTATATCATGTCTTTCGTAACTATACCCCCCCCCCCCACCCCCCCCCCCCCCCACCCCCAGTTTCCAAAAGCTGGGTACGCCACTGACTGAGTGCTGAACTCATCATGTTCATTGCTGCTGCGAGCATCTTACTATAAATCTGTGTGGGGGTGTGTGTGTTTGTTATCCTTATGTCTCCGTTAGTTTTGATCAAAGTGGCGCATAATTTGCATGCAATATCGAGGAAATAACGGTGTGTTAAAGTTTATTCCAGTGAAATTGGTTAACAATTTGCTCCAAAAACAGCAAATCACCTCTCAGATTTGGCTCATAAATGCCACTAGAATTGAACAACATTGTGCGTACTGCCGCGTAATCATACCGTGGTATCGCGTTTGCGCAAATGCTAACTGCTAGCTTCACTGTCTATAATCACTGTCATAATGGTATAATGATATATTACTAAATTCAAGCTATTTCACACGAGCATGTTTCGTCGTTGTTCGCGGAGCTGCGTCCAGATGCCTGAAATGTGCTAACTAACGTGCGTGACGATATCACGATTGACGCGCGGTCATTTTTTGAATGTGCCCGGTACGCACCTCTGGGTTTACGCACATACGAATGCACACAAGTTCGCACGCATAGAATGGAGTTAACCATAGCATTATGACACTGACTATACGCTACTTGTACGCAATCCTATTTCAAAATAAAAGCAAGGCTCTCCCCTAGTATCAGCGGGCCCAACCGATATTTTAAACCAGCTAATATGCATAAAAATAATATAATTTATTAATATGCACCGAACGCATTGTCAGCTATAACTTGAATTTCATTTAATTCAAATTGGTCATTTCAAACGGGAGATATGTGCACTTTTCCAAGGTACCTCTATGAATGCAAAAGTTTAACTCACGCATTTTGAAATGTCAATCAATGGCGTGTTGGTATTCACAATGCCTACAATGGACAATGGGGTATATTTGGAACACTTTCATGTATAAATTCAAGTATAAAGAAGTAGCTAGTGTACCCATATATGCAATGAAGACATTGGTTAATTTTTAACAAAAGTATTTGTCGTGATTTTGTAAAAACGGGACCTGAATATTTTGACTCACCCTGTATACAAACCAACATCAGATTTGTATTTAGAGAATAAAATATAGTTCTAATACTATATACGATGGTCCTATAATGTAAAGGCTGTACCATGGAGTCGTATATAGCAAAACAGCTAAGAACTATGTTTGATTCTCATTCATATTTAGATTATTGGTTATTTTGGTCTTTAATCAGTTTGTTAGATTTATTTTAACAACAAAAATAATAATCAAACAACATTATTATATATGAGGTCAAAAAAAATCGCGCAGTACATGTACTATTTTGCCTATTTGGGCTGAATATACCAATATATAACCGCCCGCCATCTCGGTCTTTTATCATTATTTTCCGATTTTTCATTATTTTCCGATTTTTCATTTTTTTTCCTCCTTTTTATTTTTTTTAGAGGGGCTGGGGCACAAATGGTTTTTTTCTGTCAGGGGGGGGGGGGGGGGGGGGCATTTGCCTCCCCCCATGAGCTACGCCACTGGCGTCATCGCGTTAGCGTCCCCTACACAAAGTCGCCGCCGTATGCGTTGTGGGTATTACGCAGCGATGACAGGTGCGGGTGTGCTAAATAACGCGATTAATTTGAAGCAGGATGTTGGAAAACAGCTGGATTCGCCGATTTTATAAAGGGGGAAATTTCTTGTTGTTTGTTTAAAATAAATCTAACAAACTGCGTTATTTTATGATAAAAGATCAAAATAACTAATAACTAATAAACTAAATATTAGAATGAGAATAAAACATAGTTCTTAGCTGTTTTGCTATAGACGATGGTCTTATAATGTATAGGCTGTACCATAGTTGTGTCGTCGTGTATTGACGCCTGCGGCGACCATACACGACTCCAAATATGGTACAGCCTATACCCTATAAGACCATCGTCTATAGCAAAACAGCTAAGAACTATGTTTTATTCTCTAAACGTACAACAACTTTCCCCCTTTATAAAATCGGCGAATCCATCGAGCTGTTTACCAACTTCTTGCTTCGAATTAATTGCGTTCTTTAGCACACGCGCATATGGCAACGCTGGGTTACACGCACAACGCATACGCCGGCGACTTTGTGTAGGGGGCGCTAACGCAATGATCATGCGCACTGAATGTATCATTATTCAAACGAATCAAGCCCCGCCCTAAATGTCTCATAATATAAACTGCTCACACAAAGTATCGAAACACTTAGAAATGATCCAATATATAGCGGCTCGAAAGGGTATGCATTAATCGAAGCAAATAACCAAGTGTATAATATTGTTCTGCGTATTTTGACACCTCGATCGATGAGATACGATGTTGCGGAGCGGAGTTATTGTCATTTCGATGGTCGTGGGTCCAGTTTCAAAAGTGACAATCATCCTATAGAAAGAGGTTTGCATTACTGTTTGGAATGATCAAATTCGTGATTTTCAATAGGGATGAGTGTCACTTTGGAAAGTGGACCCACGATCATTGAAATGACAATAACTCCGCCCCGCAACATCGTATCTCAACGATCGAGGTGTCAAAATACGCAGAACAAAATTATGCACTAGGTTATTTGCTTCGATTAATGCATACCCTTTCGAGCCGTTATGTATTGGATCATTTCTAAGTGTTTCGATACTTTTTGTGAGCAGTTTATATTGCGTATCGGATGAAAATCAGCAATAAAACACCAATCACAGTCCAGTGACATCCAAAACCACACCCACTGTAAACATGGTAAAGAATCTACAATATTGCAATGAAATCAAAGTAAAACAAAGTACACCCTAACACATAAAGAAGTTCGTCACACTTAATTGATGTGTGACGATCCATTTTTACTCTTCAAATTAAAGGATGTTAATGATTTGAACAACCATGATAACGAACAACAGTTTATAACAGACGGGAACAATAGCAGACAAGGCATTGAGAGACTATTTATGTTTCTTTCAAACAAGTTTAAAACTTTCCACGCGGCTATTTTAGTTTTACCACACAAAACAGATGTTTCAAAAGCCTTTCCGAAATTTCAAGTAATCTCAAGAATTAGTGAATCAATACAAGGTATATTTGTACTTATTTTAATGTATTTCTTGTGGTGATTCCAAATATGGTGATGGAAATTCAATAATTTTGACATTTTTGAAACATTTTGTTCGGTTCATAGACGCCTGCCGCGTGGAAAGTGTTAACACACACACCCCCACCCTTTTGTACTTTGCCAAAGAGGTGAAATAATTCCGATATTCGTGATCGTAACATTTTAATGAAATGGTTATGTCAAAGATGATGAAAAAACCTGGACCTGAATCTCATTGATTTTAATGATGGGCATCGATGGGTAGACGCAGCCTACTATATCATTTTGGGACAGCCTGTATATGAATAAATGCACCAAATTGGAAATTGGACAATTTGCGCATTTGACATTGAAATGTTCTCTGAATACGTGTCATTTATTTAGTGTTAGCATACAACTGAAGATTTTGAACACTTTGGAGTACGTCTCATGTATTTAATGTTAGCATAAAACTGAAGTTTTGTTGATAATTTGTTTTTGCAAAAGCCGCATGAATATAAAAAATGAAATCTGAAAAATTATCAGCACGTGTTTACCATGTTGAATCAATGTGTCTTATTTAAGTCATGCGATCAAACATTTTAGCTCATATGGCCATGGGGCCTCAGATATTTTTTTTTAATTTGTTGAATTATTTCACTGAAGTTTAAAAGGGTATCAAAAGAACGTGTTTAGATATATAGATAGATGGATATATTAATGGATAGATATATTGGTTCAAACGGTCTTTGTATAATTATATGAACAAAACAATAAATGAGCATTTTAAGATGGTTTCAGCTTATTTTACAACTTATAGAGCCACTTTTTGGCGCATCCGTTACGTCGGTAGCCTCAATTATGTTGAGATTTGACATAAAACTATAGTCGGCATACCCACTTATTTAGTCCAGGCCCGTAAGAAGGGGGGGGGGGGGGCGATGGTGGCGATCGCCCCCCCCCCCCCCCTTTGAAAATCTTCCCCGGAAAATTTGTACACAGATGAAAAAAATTCGCGCGCATTTGTCTTCCCAAAATGCAATATTCTTTGCTACAAGCTTGTTTAGAGCCAACATGTACCTCGATCGTGCACAAAATAGGTGCAAATTCGAAAATTCGAAAACTACACGCGCATAATTGACTCACAAAAATCTTCCGGTGATTTTTTTGTTTTGAAAACGCCCCCCCCCCCCCCCCCCTTTGAAAAAAGTGTCTTACGGCCCTGTAGTCTCACAGTAGTGGCACAATACAAATATTGGGTTATGATGTGCTCAGGACCGGGAGTCAAGACGAGGGAGATATAGGACAGCGGACAGCATTTTATAATTGCGCTCTTGCAGCGATGAGCATGATGAGTTCAGCACGGTATCAAATCTACGCCAAAATACTGTCGCCCATACCAGGCCGCGTAAGCCGTGAACTGCGTAATGTATTTTTGAAGATACAACTCTCTTTTTTGAAGATTGGAGCAAATTACAAATATCTGTGTTGAAGGAACTAAAAAAATCGATTCAAGGATATAAGCCGACTGGCTTCATATTTACATAACAATTGGTCTTTGCAGACCATGTCCATTATAGACGTGCTAGGGACTCCATAGTTCATATGGTTCAATCAACACAATTATATTTACAGGACATTCTTTATCATTGCAAATGAAAAAAGTATTATTCAACATTCAATAAATATATAGCGAACGATTATAAGCAATCCTGTTATTAAAAAAAAAAGAGTGTAATAACAAAAAGAAAAAGACATTTACAAGATTCGAACCACTGACCTCATGATTGTGAAGCCAGCGCTCTACCATTTGAGCTAATGAAAACTATGCATAAAACAGTTTTAAAATAAAATTAGATAGAGTTTAAAATACAAATATCACTGAAATCGGAGGGTAAAATGCTTTATATTTCGATTGTTGTGCGTTTTTATCAAAGGTTATCGCCCAAAAGTTGATTATATGCTGAAGGAGATTGTAATTCTGATTTCATTATTATGCATTGCACTTCTTTTTGAAACTATTCTAGACACAGTTCGTTCGTACAATAATTTCAACATTACCTTTTGTCGATTAAAATTCGCGGCAAATCTATTGCACCATGGGTATTATTACATGGGAATCCGGAGACTCAGATACGTAGGGAGTCATGTGATTTTTGTCCAGGACAAACACTTGAGATGTACACGCCCCTTTAAGTCATATGTAGAAAGAATTAAAAAAGTTATACTTCAAGCTTAGGTAAGTCCGCGCGACTCGTGATTGTAACGCGTTTATCATTGGATAATAAACAATGTTTATTAAACATATGATCCGGCCGTCAGTAGACCATGCTGCTTGCACAGACACGTTGTCTGTGGCTTCTCGAAGCAATTGGAGCCGCTTGATTGTCAGATTTTCAGTGATGGACTTGCCAGTGTTTTTTAGTTTCCGTTTATTTCTGTACACCATACTTCTTGGCTGATATGAGGTGAATTTCACAATAACTGGTCTCGGCCTCATCTTTCCGTCTGTGCTTGAGTTGGTAATTTTACGCCCAAGGCGATGTGAGCGATCGATTGCTCCATTTGTAATCGGAACATCCAGCTTAAGCTTGCAAAGGTGTCAAGTGCCAGCTTAGTTGTGTCCTCAGATTCGGCTTCTGGGATGCCATGGATAAGTAGGCAGTTGCGACGACTGTATTGTTCAAGTTCGTCGAGCTTGTTCTCAAGTGCGTTATAGTTCTTGGTCAAATGTTCTTGCTCAGCTTTAATGGCGGCCAGTTTGGCTGATGCCTGTGAGTTATCATGCGACAGAGTCTTGTGTACATCATTAGCCACCTTATCTTGCACCTTAGCGGATATTGCTGTGATGAAGGCAGCGTTATTGCAGATGCTGCTTGCAATGTCATCGATGACCAAAGGCGACGTTAAAAGATGCTGTGTGATGGTGTGTGCTATTGCTGCACTTATAGATTTCTTCAGGTCGTCATCACTGGTTAACAGATTGCGAATTTCGGACTTCATCGTCGACTCCGAGAGGTTCTCGGTGTCGATGGAATCCGGGATGGACTCATGAGTTAGTGGCTCATCATCATGGCTTATAGATGTCCCAGATTTGCTGGATCTTTGCCGTTGACCACGTCTAGATGTCATTCTGTCGAAAGGTTGCTCACGGGTTGCTTAAGTCACAATTTGTGGTGAGTTTTGAGAGGTTATAGCGTTAATTTTGCAGTGTTATATGCGATTTTATCGGGAGGTCTGTTATAGCACGTCTTCTCTCATCGGTATTTCTAATTAATTCGGCACTACTATTTTTTTCTATTTTCCACTAGGTCGAACGAGTACACCAATGCCGTGTTCACAATCACTGAACTTTTTAGACAACGATTTCGTTTCCCGCCATATCATTTCGCGCCAATATTTCACCTTTCCCCTATGGGTTTCAAATGGAGAAAAACCTTAGCTATTCTACATAGAAAAACTGAAACCATTATTAAGGATAGACGAAGTGAATTGATTAAATTAGCGGCATCGGGACCACGAGGTTTTCGGGAGAAAAGGGGAGAATACATGGATTTCTTGGACATTTTGCTGAAAGCCAGGGTAAGTGCACTAAAAACCTAAATTGGTCAGCCGGACTAACTTAAAGCTAGTCCAGATGGTGCTCATTTTGACTAGCTTTAGCCAAGTCCAGCATTGCTGGACTAGCTTTACGTTAGTCGCTCGACTAGCTTGATGTTAGTCCGTCCTAAGCTGGACTAGTTTAGGCTAGTCGCTCGACTTGTTTAGGCTAGTCACTCGACTTGTTTAGGCCAGTCGCTCGACTTGTTTAAGCTAGTCGCTCGACTTGTTTAGGCTAGTCGCTCGACTTGTTTAGGCTAGTCGCTCGACTTGTTTAGGCTAGTCGCTCGACTTGTTTAGGCTAGTCGCTCGACTTGTTTAGGCTAGTCGCTCGACTAGCTTTAAGTTAGTCTAGATGGTGTCCATTTTGACTAACGTAAGGTTAGTCAAGCTAGGTTAGTCCGGCTTTGCTCGACTTACGTAAGGTTAGGTGAGAATAAAAAATTACAAATTGTTGTTTTAAAGATGCACACTATTTATTATAAAATATCCTACGTTTCGGTTAAAAGACCTTGATCACGGAGTGGAGAGTGTGTGCGAATGCGGAGTCAATTCAAAATAACAATAATAAAAGAAGAAATACGCGCGTAAGCAAGAGCGTCAGACAAAAAGCAGAACGCGCACAAAGGGGGCGTAAGCTCGGCTAAATGCGCAGTATGCAGGTGCAGACACTCTCCACGTGAAGATGAAATGCAAAAGGGAGAAAGAGAAGATGAAAAGAAAGAAGAGGGAGAGGAATAGAAGAGGAGAGGAGTAGGTAAAGAAAAGGAGGAAGCGGAAAACAAAATGTTAAAACCTGTAGAAAATATAAGCGCGGAGCGCAACATTTTTCAATTTTTGAACTTAAATGGTCATGGGAAACTGTCCTGCAATGCCATCTTTAAGCTTGAATAATGAAACATTCAAACTAATGCGCGCGATGTAACCAACATTGACATTTCTAACACTTAAATGGTCCAGTATGACGTTTTTAACGTCCCCACATAATATTTATAATATTTGATGTGGTTTGAGACCCATTATAATGTTGAAACATGTTGAAAAAGTGAGCGCGATTCGAGCAAAGATTGAATATTGAAACATTGAAACTAATACGTGCAAAGCGCGCAAAATTGGCCTTTTTAACACTAAAAAGGTCTATAACGTTTTTAACGTCCCTCACATTAAAATTATGGGGACGTGACCCCGGAACCCCCACCCTATTTGCGCCGCATGTTGTCCATATCTTTCCTCCTCCCCTACCTCCTTCTCTTCCTCCTTCTCCTCTTCCTCCTTTTTTTAAACTCTTTTTTCAATGGGAGGGCCGTGGCCTGCTGGCCGGCCCCCTGGATACGCCGCATAAACGACGTTTCTGGAGGTGCGGTCGAATGACTGGGTGATGTTGAATATGCCTCTAGGAGTGTTTATGCTGGGTGCATAGTTTATATGGTAGGTGTCAATGAATAAATAGTGTAAATTAGCTCATTAGCAATTATGCTAATGAGCTAATTTGTATAAGTTACTAGGGCCAAGTAAAATATGCAAATTAGCTCAAGACTGATTGTTGTAAACATGAATTTTTACAACTACATTCAACAACGTTGAATCAACGTCAGTTAACGTTACTTCAACAAAGCACAAAATATAGTTGAAAAGAGGTTGAAATCATGTTGTTCAACAACGCTACCATGTTTCAATTCAATCAACGTTGAAATATGGTTGAGTGCCGGCTGGGTAGGGCCCTATCACCCTTTCTATACATAAATTTCAGGATGAAGATGGGGTCGGTTTAACAGATCTTGAGATTCGTGATGAGGCGGACACATTCATGTTTGCGGGACACGACACGACGTCTATTGGCATGTCTTGGTGTCTCTACAACCTGGCTAGTTTCCCTGAATATCAGAAACAGTGTCGCGACGAAGTAGAAAAGTTACTCCGTGAAAGAGACAAATCAGAGTTGGATTGGTAAGTTTTGAATTATGGTGCATGCACCCATACACATTTGAAAGCACAAAATGTTAGAGACTTTAATGTAGGTAGTACAACGCAATTTCGAGAACGATGTAATATCTCGGTTAACAGTGTTGTAATGAATTCCTTAATAAAAGGTTCCTTAGTTACAACAAACCAAATGATACCCAGCATCTTCAGTAGAAAACTGTAGCTTTTTTAATCCCAGGTGTTCCCCTGCCTTCTTCAGTCAGCACGTAGTATCCTCAATTGTATCTATAGATGTGGACTATTACATTTGAAAACCATATCCCCCTATTGAGACATACCTTAACACGGGAGTGTATATTTCAAATGAAATAACCCATACAGGTAACCCCATTTGAAGTACACACTCCCTGGGAATGATTAATGTAATGTCTTCTATATAGGGGTGTATGGATTTCAAATGGAACAACCACTCCCAACCATTCTCCCCCCCCCCCCCCCCCCCCCCCCCCCCCCCCCCCCCCCCCCCCCTCCCCACAACAAGGGAATACTTCTTCATGAAGGGATATTTTAAATAACGCTCCCGGGCAAATTGCAATTTTTCTGGCCCTCTGGTCATAGTTTAATTGAGACTGGTTCCTCGCCGTTCTGTTGTGTTGTGTCTCAACAGGGATGATCTGAATTCATTGCCGTTTATAACGATGTTCATTAAAGAAAGTCTTCGTTTCCATGCGCCAGTGCCTTCAATCATTCGCACACTTATCAAAGACGTGACGCTAACAGATGGCACGCTATTACCAAAGGGTATGTACAACTCAAGAGACATGACGAAGGCTTATAGTATACGTTATAGTGCTACCGTATCCATTCTGTAATAGCTGCCAGTTGTAATATATGGGCTAGTACGATGGGTATCAAAAAGTTCTTGAAATCACCAAGAAGTGAAGGAGCCAGAAACATTTTTTTGATATGTGACCATTCAGACATCTTTAAAAAGTCACTATGCAAAGTCACACATTTCTCCCACTTTTTATTACCTGTCCACAGACCGCCACTGTAGAGATCCTTATATTGACCGCCATTGATTGATCCTCAGATTTCCTCAGATTGCGTTATTCACCAAAACAGCAATAAATAGTTTGACAGAAAGGGTTCAAAGGTCATTACAAACCAGCTTGGTGACAATAATCTTATGGGTAACATGGGGTGCACACCGATTGACCTCGAATGACCCCTACATGACCTTTGACCCCTTTCTGTCAACACTTTAAACCATTTATTGCTGTTTTGGGAATAACGCAATCTGAGGCAATCTGAGGATCAATAAATGGCGGTCAATCTGAGGATCTCTACAATGGCGGTCTGTGGACAGGTAATAAAAAGTGGGAGAAATGTGTGACTTTGCACAGTGACTTTTTAAAGATGTCTGAAGGGTCACATATTAAAAAAAAAAGTGTCTGGCTCCTTCACTTCTTGGTGATTTCAAGAACTTTTTGATACCCCCTCGTATATTTGCTGAATAATTGGTATAAATTAAATGTTACTAAGAGATAGCTATTGCAGATGATCTTATTGTTCAGATAATTAGTATTATGAAAAGGCACTATTATGTAATAGCTGCAATTCCTTACGTAAAAATGCAAACTTTACACATGACAGCCATTTATAGACAAATTTACAAATGTCCAAATGTTATTCAGAAGGAATTTGGCTTATATTATTATTCTGAACCTCATCGAGGCTCAGTGTGTCGTCTGTTTTCAGGCTGATAGCCTGCTGTCATTCGTAAATAAAGCAAGGTCACGAAATTTACGTCAAAACAGTGCTTTAGAGAATGACCACTGGTCTACCTAATCTATAAATTGGAGAATTTATGACCGGCCAACAGCTAAATCGCTGTATAAAATGATTTAAGGCAGTGAAACATAATGCCATTTTTATTCAATCCAGGTACATTTATAAACGTGTCTGCTCTTGGCATGCATCATCATCCAGCATATTGGGAGGCTCCTGAAACCTTTGATCCATACCGATTTCTCCAGGAGAACAGCAAAAAACGTCACTCCCACGCCTACATCCCATTCTCAGCTGGTCCAAGGTATGCCTCTTTCGTTTAAGATTTTAGTTTATTACCACCCTTTCATATAAGGTGGAGACAGACCCTGGCTTAAGAAAGACTCAGTAAAGGAATTCCATTGTGCTGTTATACTCTCTCATCTATCTGGGAAACACTGGAGACTATAAGAGCACATTGAATGTTCCATCGGCATCCACCCTTAGGCCCTATATATTTTTATGCTGTAAAGGTAACCGACATTGCGACCACAAACTATGATCGTCCATTGGGAATTCATAATAATCCATTCATAGGTATGGCTAACACTTGCGCTGACGACAGCCGGTCCTTTGTATTTCCGGGGTTTTATCCAGACAGAATTGCGCCCTCTCCTACATTTACCTTATGGAATCCTCTTTTACATCTATCCCTCTTTCTCTCAACAGGAATTGCATCGGTCAGAATTTTGCAATGAACGAAATGAAAGTATTTGTTGCCATGACAACTCGACGTTTTGAGATATCCTGTGATGAGGATAAAAATTCTCCCGAATGGACATCTAGCATGGTACTGCGGTCACTTAATGGAATACACCTAAAATTTCGTGAGCTATGAAGCCATGTAGTCAACATTAAACAAGTGAGATATACAGCCCTGTGTAATAATATGATAGACATAACAGACTCACTCGATCTCTTGTATTAAACAACTTTAATCACAGATCAAAAGTAATCGTTAATCAAATCTCCATGTTAGATTCGTAGTGTTGGGCGGTACGTGATATCCTTACATCCTGTTGTAGACATTTGGCTCTTGGGATTTACTTGACACTTCGTACACCATGTTTTATACTTCGTGAATAATTCATATATATGCAGCTCGAATCGTATTTGGATGCGTGCTGTGCGAAGCTAGCCCGTCAAACAAGAACATTATGTTCCACGCCTTAAAGGCATATTGTGTGATCTTTTCCAGGGGCGCCCTCTTCATGATTTTGTTAAGAAAGTAGATTTTCTTGCAGATTTACATTTCTGATCATAAATCATAAATATATTCTGAGTTACGGAGCGATGGTTGGTTGGTACGTTTTCTGTCATGACTGACAGCCCATGACTTTGGTGATGACACGCCACTTCCGTCGGTCAGCAGCCAATCGATAAATGACTGAAGTTGGATGCCCAACCAGAGATTTTAGTCTGTCAAACCATCCGGCCTGGTCCGCGTGCACCCTCAATCTTGCCCTGCATGATCACTTTCTCTAGACAGTTTCCTTGGCGTCTGGCAATATGACCGAAATAAGAGAGTGTTTGGGAATTGACCTGCCCAAGTAGCCTTGTCTTCACACCAACCTCCTGAAGCACACTTGCATTGGTTCTCATGACCCAGGTGATCCTTAGCATCCGTCGCCAACACCACATTTCAAATGCATCGATTTTGTTGCAGCGTGCAGTTGTCAGTGTCCAGGATTCACAGCCAGTGTCCAGGATTCACAGCCGTTGGTTGAAATAATGAAAACGAGTGCTGCGGAGCGATACGATTCCTCATTACTTCAAAATCATGGATTAAAGAGTGAAAATAAACTCTATATTCGCTCTAAAACCATGATTTTGAAGTAATTAGGAATCGTATCGCTCTGTAACTCAGAATATATTCGTGATTTATGAGCAGAAATATAAATCTGCAAGAAAATCTACTTTCTAAAAAAAATCATGACTAGAGGGCGCACCATGTAAAAGATCACATAATATGCCTTTAACAAAAAGTCTTTTGTATACGTAGAGCTACAACAAAGGCGGCATAAGTGAAGCCCATTCAACAAGCATGATTAGCGTTCGTATTATTCGATCTATATATGTCTGTATACAACACATAAATTTAAGATAGATTTGTCAAAAATGCAATCTTTGTACACTTATAAATAAACAGTAAATGAACGATGCTAAATTTAATGGCCTAAATAATAGTTTTATAAGAATATGTCGTGAAATCTTTAGGCATCGTAACGCACATGCAGGTCAAATCAAATAAATCTTAAGACATTTACATAAGTATTACTATACCCGAATTACTTGGAATATGTAAATACAAAATGTCCAAATTAGCGCTTTAAAAACCTCAATTCAGAGGGTTATTTCGTAGAGAACGTAGTCTTCAAACACGATGGCAACCAATGAACATGATGAAAGTAAACATAGTGATTGGAGACTTTGTCAGTTATCTGTCTTGTCTGTAAAACACATGTCTGGCAGTTGTAACAGATATAAAGATTTAAACATAGCTTACATGACTAGTATTCACTAGTTAGTGAAGCTTAGCTTCACTAACTAACTACTTAGCTTAGTGTCCTAACAGACACTAATATGAAAAGGGGTGTAAATGCGCAACTTTCAGCTTTCCTTTCCTCTATTGCTTTCCCATCTCGCATTCCTTCATGCACACTATCACTTCTTTTTTTCTGCTCATTCTTCATTCTACTCTATCCCAGCTGGTATGCACAGTTGGCAATTCCATCAGCCCATCTGTCCATAATCGCCTCATTACATCCAACCCATCCTCACCCTCTCTGCTAGGCAGTTGGTGCTAAGTGTTACGATCAGGCTTCGCGGCCTGTTCCACTAACGGGGCTCTGAGTTAAGGAAGGAAAACCTGAACATAAACCACCCAGCTATGGGTAAAATAGCTAAGTAAGGTAGTAGATCTAGAACTATTGGAGTAGTTTGAAGGTCTACTGAACTTTGCTTAATATGTTTCAATCTATATCACTGAGACTCGGGTAGAATATACTCATTAGCCTTGGCTGGCAAGTATTCTAGACGAAGGACAACTTTGATAATAAACCATGCTGCAGGAGTTGCGACCGCAGTGATTATAGCAACAGAAAAACCATGATGACAAACCAAACCAACACTAGGGTTAAAGTCCCTACTAACCTAACGTCTCCTGGAGCAGACTCGGATTTTTCAAAATCAACTGATGACGGCATACCCCCAAACCCGGAAGGGAGGAGTAAGCTTGACGGCAGAGCGCGCAAGAGGAGACGACTTGCAACATGCAAGTCAAATATCACTATATCTACCATGAATGTGAGAACTATCAGACAGAGTCGATGTAGGGAGGAGCTTGTATCAAATCTAATCAAATATAAAATTGACATGATCGGGATACAGGAACACCGCATTGTCCATGATGACCCAGTGAAATATGAGATCATTTTGGGCAGAACACTGATCACTACCTCAGCAACAAGAAATAAAGCAGGTGCAGCTGTAGGTGGAGTCGGGATACTACTCAACAACACAGCACTCCGATCATTAGCGAGTATTAAACCACATTCTGATCGTACACTCATAGTTAACTTCCATGGTAACCCAGCAACAACTGTAGTGGTGACCTACTGCCCTACAAATGTGGCGGAAGAGGACATCATAGAAGAGCACTACAACAGTCTAAAGGGGGCAATTGACTCCATTCCAGCACACAACATCTTGCTTGTTGTTGGCGACTACAATGCCAGACTTGGAAAGGATGACGCCAAATTTTCATACCATGATGATACAAACAGAAATGGAGAGTATCTAGCAGAACTAGCTAAAGAGAAAGATCTAATAGTCGCAAATACCTACTTTCGCAAGAAAAAAGGCAAGTTGTGGACATATGTCAGCCCAGGCGGCAACAAACTACAGCTGGACTACATCCTTGTCAGGCGGAAATGGCGAAACAGTGTTCAAAATTCCGAAGCATACAACACCTTTGCTAGTGTGGGATCTGACCATAGAATAGTCTCTGCTAGCATCCGACTAAGCCTCAGGAAGAGTAAGATCATCAAACGGAAAAAGCAGTACGATTGGAATCTATTGACAACTGATCAAGATCTACAAGCTAAATACAGTATAGAGGTGCGCAATAGGTTTCAGCCCCTTCAGGATGACGTAGAAACTGCAACTGAGAAATACACAAGGTTCATTACAGCCACTCAAGAAGCTGCAGAGGAAGTCATTCCTGCGAGGAAGAAAGAGAAAAGAAACTACTTCTCAAAAGACGCTCAGGTTATCGGGGCGAGAACAAAAATTGATGAAGCTTACGCAAAATATCAACTAGACACTAGCAATGAGAATAATAGCAGAGATTATAAGGATGCTAAGAAGAGCCTAGGGGAGGCTTATGATCAAGTGAAAGAGAAAGACCTTACCAATAAGCTAAGAGAGGTAGAAAATGCTCACATAAACAGCAAGCATGGTAAGAGTTGGAAACTGATAAACCAAATATCAGGAAGACTGACAACAAGAAAGGGGCAAATCAAAGGGTCCACGCAAAAGGAGAGATTAAACAACTGGTACACTCACTTCAAAAATCTACTTGGGAGCCCACCACATATAAGTAATGAGGATGAGGAAATTGCTCCAATACTATCAGATCTCAACATTAAAGTAGGAACCTTTGACTTGGAGGAATATGAGAAGGCTAAGAAGGCACTAGTAGAGGGGAAAAGCTGTGGGGAAGATGGTATTACACCTGAAATGCTCAAAAGATGTGATTTGGATAACATCATTCTCGACTTCTGCAATGATGCCTTGTTGAACGGGAAAAAGCCAGAACAGTGGTTCATTCTCAACATAGTACCAATACCGAAATCAGGTGATCTCAGCTTGGGGGGTAACTACCGTGGAATAAGCCTGAGTTCAATTGTTGCCAAGCTATACAACAAGATGATACTCAACAGAATTAGACCGGAGCTCGACGTCCACCTAAGAGCTAATCAAAATGGCTTCAGAGTAGGACGTACCACTGTAGGTCATATACTTGCCCTTCGAAGAATTATTGAGGGAATAAGATCAAATCACCTGCCAGCGCTGCCATCATAACCTTTATCGACTTCAAGAAAGCGTTTGACACAATACATAGGGGACGAATGCTGCAAATATTGAAAGCCTATGGTGTACCTGATCAGCTTACAAATGCGATAGCAGACATATACAAAGACACCAAGGCAAAGGTCATATCACCAGGTGGAGACACCCTGGCTCCATATCTTTTTGTCATTGTTCTTGACTATGCCCTAAGAGAGGCCATAGATGGCAGAGAAGAAGAGCTAGGATTCCACCTAACAAAAAGAAGCAGCAGAAGAATAGGACCAACCGTAGTAACAGACTTAGACTTTGCTGATGACATTGCACTGTTGTCTGAGGAAGTGTCTCAAGCGCAATCACTACTCAATAGAGTGGAGACTTCAGTGGGAAGAGTTGGGCTCAAAATGAACGCTGCAAAGACGAAGTACATGTCCTTCAACCAGACGCAAGTACCTGTAATTACCACAAGTGAAGGCATGCGCCTTGATAAAGTGGAAGACTTCAAATACCTTGGAGCCTGGATGAACAACACTGAAAAGGACATCAAAACACGCAAAGCAGCTGCATGGAGAGCTTGTGGCAAACTTAGTCAGCTATGGAAGGCTAAATCATTATCCAGAAAGCTCAAAGAAAGACTGTTCATAGCTACAGTAGAATCCGTCCTCCTTTATGGATGTGAGGCATGGACAGTCAAAGCTTGGTAAACAACTGGATGGATGCTACACTAGGATGCTAAGATCTGTGTTCAACATCAACTGGAGTCAGCATGTGACAAATAAGGACCTGTATGGGGACATGCCAAATGTCTCGGACAAGATCAGAGAACGCAGAGCAAGAGTTGCTGGACACTGCTTCAGAGGGTCCAAGGAGCTTGTACACAAACTTATACATTGGATCCCAAAGCACGGAGCAAGAAAGCGTGGTAGACCAGCCCTGACCTACATTGACATACTCAAACGTGATACAGGACTACAGGTGGAAGAAATCAAGACAGCTATGTTGGATAGGAAGATCTGGAGAGGCATTGTGGTTCGGAAAAATCATCCGCCCTAAGTCAAGTCAAGTAAGTCAATTCACTGCATACACTGATATTTATTGTATAATATCATACGAAATCAATATTTCACTTCAATTCGAGTTTACATGAAGAATACAAATATCTTAACTTTATATATACAGTTAAGCCCACAATTATTCATACCCTTTGAAATATATGAGTTTTTTGCGTTTTTCTCATATCTATACCAGCTGGAGGGGTGGAACTTTCGCTTTACACTAAAGACGATTCATTACCTCATGAATATGTATGTTAGATTCGCTCCAATGAAATGTCTTACAACCGCAAATATTGTACGCGGGCGCAGGTATTTGAAACTCAACAGATGACCGCAGCGCGAACCTTATTTAGCACAAGCGTCTATCAAAACAAGCGCAGCTATCGCGCACGTCCGTATTTTATATACAGTGGCCCCTGAACCTGTGTATTTTCCCGGCTTCTTGCTAGCGGTAGATTTAAAATGGCGATCCCCTGTAAATATAAACAGACTACACCGTAGAAATAAAACTGAATTTCTGTCGCCCCCAAACACAATAATCCGTTTATAAAACGACCTTTTTACAATACACATATGTTAAGTACCTTATAATAAAGATGTTATTGTACAAATAAAGTTAAGATTTGAGTAAAATACGTGTTTTCGTCCTTATTTTTGCTAACTGGGATTGCGCTCAAATAAAATTTAACATCTGTCACCGGAGAACGGAGGCTGATCGATCCGTTTTTATTTTGTTTCCGATATTATTTTATAATTTCTAAGCAATAATGAGTGATCCGAACTTTAATTTATTTGGGGATTCTGATGATTTATGGGGGGACATTACTGATGATGACATTATACGGACAATTGCGACAATGGAAGCAGAAATTGATGTAAATGGGCTGGAAGATGGCGATAAGTCCATGGCTAAACCTACCGTCCAAATCAGCAAGCCGCCGCGCTTCGCCGAGGTATCGGAAGCAGACCTGGTACAGATTGAAACTGACAGACACGAGCAGAAAACGCTTGCTACCACTTCGTGGGCAGTGAAACTGATAAAGAGTAAGTTGTGTGTATATTCCAAAATATCCCGACACAGAAACCAGGCAAAACTGTTTGAAAATAGCTTCAAATCGAGTTAAAACAGCAAGGTTAGACCCGTGTAATTTTAATGTTGAGATGCAATGCCTTGTACTTGATACTCAACCAGACAGCGCAGCGCGCCGTATTGTACATGTACTGTACATGTAAACCACTACAGCCGTAGACAATGCAAAACACGCCCATGCAGAGGTGATGTGAAGGTCAAATTCCTGGGGAATACCCTTTAAATAATAAACACTGAACGTACGCTTGTATTTTAATTTTGGGACATGTACATGTACATGTAGGCTACATTGTATGTGATGGTCAAATGTCCATTGAGCTCCATGGCCAAACCTCTCCTCTGCTTTTTAATCAAGCAAAAGAGCATGACAAAAATAAGCTGTCAATTTTGTAAATGTAAAAATTAATTTTCAAAATAAACATTTAAAAAAACACCATAAATACTAAAAAATTATTATGAAACACCAATCCCATTTTTTTTTATTGAGGCCTATTTATTTATTTGTTTGTTTGACGTAGCATGGTGCCAGTCTACCAACAGGAATCCGGAGTTTGAGGTGCTCAGTAAGGACGAAATGTGCACACTCCTTCGATCGTTCTATGCATCAGTCCGAAAGAGTGACGGTCAGGAGTATTCCAAATAAAGTCTCTGCAACATTAGAGCAGCCATACAAAGGCACATAGCTTCATCACCCTATAATAGACCATTCAATATCATGAGGGATCCTGCTTTCCAAAGAGCAAACCATGTTTTCACAGGTACAGTTCAAAAGTTAAATCCCATCACAATAACTAATTTTTGTTTACTTATTTTTTAATATCAATCTAGTAAATTAACAAACTTGTCTGTGATATTAAAACTTAAAAGCATACAAGGCGACTTAAAAAAGGATCCTTTTTCTATACGCCCAACCAACGTCCACATTTGTTCAATGAAATTGGTGAATAAATTTCACACGTAAATGAAATAATGAATACTGACCCAATGATTGTTTGGCTCATCAAAATACGGAAACAAAGGGAACATTTTTTTAAAGGTGACCAACCAATTTAATTGAGAGGTACCGGTAAATGTGTCCATAGAACAGGGTTATTTGCCTACTTTCAATTAAAATTACCATAAATAAAAAGTAAAAAACATGAAATTATGAAAAAATTAAAACATCAAGTTATTACGTAAAAACATCCACACTGCACTGAGCATTTATTTCATACAATTAATACCTTACCCCAATCACACTTCATTCTTTACCAACAACAGATACACAATCTTTGTACTAGCACTGAGAACAATGCAATACTTTTTATGTTCTTTCAGGCACACTGAAGAACATGAGACGAGAGAAAAAGGACCACACCACAAGCTATCCACCAATATCAGAGGGAGACCTCAACAGATTATACAGCAGTGGTGTCCTTTCACTGGACAACCCTACAAGCCTTCAGAGGCTTGTTTTTTTTTCATTACAGTATTTTTTTTGTCGTAGAGGGAGGGAGGGAAATAGGGATTTGACCAAAAAGTCATTTGTTGTAGAAGTAGATGATGTCGGGGAAGAGTATGTGGCAATGTCATATGTTGAGCACCAAAAGAACCACCCTGGCAACCTCAGAGAAGATTTTAATGCAAAAAAGAGGTTGTACGCTACAGGAGGTAAATTGTGCCCAGTTCATGCTTTCAAGCTATACATATCAAAGCTGAACCCCAACTGCCCCTTTCTGTATCAACGCCCAACCCGTAACCCCAATTTCCCAAGCACCCTGATCTGGTATGATAATTCTCCCATGGGTCATAATAATTTAGGGAACATGATGAAAGATATGTCAATCAAAGCACAGCTCAGCAAAGTGTACACAAACCACAGCATTCGTGCTACCACTATCACAGCACTGAACGATGCTGGAGTGCAAGATAGGATAATTTGCAGCCTCTCTGGGCATAGGAATACATCCAGCCTTCGCAGTTACTGCAAGGATGCCTCCGATAACCAGAAGAGAGAGATGTCTAAAATTCTGAAACGCAGGTTTGAGCCTAACAACAAACCCCATACATTAAGCTCGCCTTCACAAATGCCGCAGCCTACAGAACCACCCCGTAAACAACGTCCGACCTCTTCATTCCAAATGCCCACATTCCCAACGCGCACTAACACTGACAGCAGGAAACCTCAAACTGTGACAAATGTACAAGTACCGGTACGTACCGTACCACAACCAAATTTGAACCTTCTAGGGGCTTCAATGGCAATGTCTGATACTCCTAGGCCTAGTTTGGGAAGTGTTCCACTGGTTCCAACAGTACCAAGATCTGTGTCTAATACTCCTAGGCCTAGTTTGGGAAGTGTTCCACTGGTTCCAACAGTACCAAGATCTGTGTCTAATATTCCTAGGCCTAGTTTGGGAAGTGTTCCAAGATCTGTGCACCCTAGGCCATTTAGGCCTAGTTTGGTAACCCAATCTGTTATCACATCCATGACCAGACAACAACCGCAACAACCGCAGCAGGAATTAGGCCTACAATATCATCCACAACAGCCACATTTCCACAACTGCACATTTGGGGAGATCCACTTTCACTTTGGACCAAAGTAAAATTATTCACCTTAATCAGATTTACTATATCTATAAATAGGCCTGCTTAATTCGTGTAATTCCGAGTGATTGTTGTGCCGAGAGAAAACTCTCTCTTAACAGAAGTAAATAATATGTTCAAATCAAAGAATAATTGTTATAGATGCAGGCCTAAACCTGTTTGTTAATTTTATGTGACTAAAAAACGACCACATGCAGATATGGGATGGGAAAATTGTCAAATTATTAAATTGGGCATGGCCTAATTGTCCTTTGTCTGATCAAAGTCTTTGGTCTGAACTCTGATGTTATCATAAATATAATTATCTTTGAGCATGTTGACTATCAAAACCCATGTTAAAATTGTGTAGTTGGATGCAGGTCATGGGGTGTTTTGTAACATTGATATGCATTCACCATGTCACCCATATCATATGTGTAATATTAATATTATTAAAACACAAGAATGGCCAAGGGGGTAACAATTAAATTAAATGGCAGGTTTTAAAATAAAACCTAAAATTCTACCCATTTTACAATGATTTGATGTATGCACGATTTTGGACATATTTTGTGATGTAGTACTGTAGTAGTAGTACAAAATAACAAATTACCAACCTGAGTAAGCTGTCACAATCAGCTGTTTGTAGACTCCATGACTTGAGTAAGATGAGTGTCAAACTCAACATTTGAAACACAATATATTCCATAGAAGTAGAACCACAGCGTACAGGCTACATGGTTTACATTGTTTGACGTTCGTGTTGTAAGCTTAATAATGAGTACAACTGTACCACAAAATTAGAGTTCGCCACTGTAATTTCATGTAAATGAAACATGATGATTGATGTCACGATGATGACAGTAAATAATGATGAATAGAATGATGATGATGTATACAAAACAAACTGTAGTGTAATATTTTATTGACCAGAAAAGGCTCTGACCTCAGACCTGTAAAAGCAAGCTTTTATGACTTGTTGTGTAGCGCTAATAAAATGATATTCACTGCATTGCAGAAAGTACTCAAAGACAAAGATACCAGAAGTTTCTGCCGAAGTAGCTTTATTTAATGAATTAATTGTTGGATACATTCAATTTTAAAGATCGTTGACGTTGTGTCGTCGGTCTGCTTCAAGTTCAAACTGTTTTCTTCAAAAATTCCCACGTGTGAGAGCGTGACCAGTGACCTTTTGACTGCTTTTGATTGACAGCATGATTGGAGGCCCCTGAATCTGTATAAGTATGCGTACCCCCCCCCCCCCCCCCCCCCAACAACAACCAGATTGCGCAGATGGTATTTATGACTATCATTTTGATTGGCTGAAACTAAAATGAGGGCAATTCATGCATATTAATTAGTTTATTTTTGTCGTTCTCAAAGATTGATCCATTATTAACGTAGGGGAACAACATTCTTATCGTTCGGAAAATCTGATCACTTTCCCTTCAAAAATCTTTAAAGACAGTTGCGAAAAGTGAATTTTCATTCAATTACAATAACAAATACGATAATGAATGAGGTTAAATACTTTGTACAGACTGATTTTCGGTAATTGTGGAAAATCAAAACAAATGGTTTCAGGCCCGCGGAATTTCCCTCGGGGCTACGCCCCTCGGGAAAATTCCTTGGGCCTGAAACCATTTGTTTTGATTTTCCACAATTACCTCAACACAGCCAGTACGCAGTATTTAACCTCTAATTAGTTTGCAAGTAAAAATCAATATATTTGGGTTCAAAATGTTTGCATAACAATAGAATTGAACAAGAATTGTGTTTTATGCCTGTCCAAAGTTATTCATACCCCATACCAAGTCTCAGGATTGAGGCTATTTTTTGTGATAATACACATGATTTTGACATTCCAAACATTCTTTATATTGTGTGATAGGCTTTTATATTGTTATGCAATTATTCTATGATGTGTGCATACAATGTGGATGCATTACAAATGTGTCATATAGAATGTACAGTGAAGGATGTTATAGGACAACACTCTAGCTCTTTGTCAGCATTCACTACACTTATATCTATTGTATAATATCATATAAAGAATTAAATTACGTTCACTTCAGTTTGAACATTTTATACATTTGTTCAATGGATTTTGAAGTTCTATTATTTAAAATGGACATTGTATAATCATGACCGGGTTAATTTGGTAAAGAACATGAAAGTCTTCGAACACTATGATAACAGATAAAGGTAAGCATAGTGATTGGAGACTATATAACACTATCTGTAAGTCATAATTCATGTCACTCAAAATGGCTCATGTTATTCAGAACAATTTGTCCTAAATGTTCTGTTTGAAATATATTTTGGCTTGGATAGATATACAGCGTTTTAACTTATCCTGTGTAGTAAACTTGTATACCTATAATACTATAGTTTATTATGAAGAATGCAAATATCTTCACTTTATATATACAGGTACTTGAACGAGATTATAGAACTATATAGTATGCATTAATCCCACTAACATAAATGATGTTAACAAGTAACTTCTTGTGAGATGTCGCACACCGGTATGCGCATGCGTAGCAAGGAATTCCGTGACACCGGTAAATATCAATTGTTGTAAAAAACCAAACACACCCTACACTAAATAGGAAGGGACGACTATACCAACTGTAACAAGGGATCATTTTTTGAAATGAAGCCCAATTTACAAGCACGATAAGCGTTCATTCATATCATTGTTTTTCTGTACAACAACACACAATTATATAGAAAAACAATTTTAGGAAAAAGTGTACTTTAGGTCCCATATACCCAAGGGTGGAAATCCCGGGTGGGGGGGGGGGGGGGGGGGGGGGGGGGGGATGGGTGGGCGGGGGGATATATCCCCCACTTTTTGACCTGGGGTGGTCAATGTAATCATCCCCCCCTCTGATTTTTCACCTCCACTAAAGGAAAAAGGAAAAAAGGGGGAAAAAGGAAGAAAAAAGGGAAAAGAAAAGGGGAAAAAAGGAAGAGGGAAAAAAAGGCGGACGGGTAGGCATTCGAGGGACATAAGAAAGTTCGGAGTTTATTTGATGTCGGTCAGGATACATACGCGTACGTACGTTGATTAAAACCGATCTTTTGGAAGTAAACTAGTATAACTTCTTTCTGGCATATAAAAAGCCAATATTGATCGGAAATAAAGTGATTGCTTTTAAATAAAATATTGGTCGCAGTGGCGTATCCGGGGGCAGCAGGCCATGCCCTCTCCCCCATTGAAAAAGACTTTAAAAAGTAGGAAGAGTAGAAGAAGGAGGAAGGGGAGAAGGAGGAAGAGAAGGAGGTCGGGGGAGGAGGAAGGGTAGGGATATATGCGGCGCAAATGGGGGGGGGGGGGGGGGTTACGGTGTCACGTTCCCATAATTTTAATGTGAGGGACGTTATACCAGACCTTTGAAGTGTTAAAAATGCGCGCTTTGCACGCATTAGTTTCAATGTTTCATTATTCAAGCTTGACAAGATGGCTTCAGGACAGTTTACCATGACCATTTTAGTTCTAAAAGTCGAACATTTTGAGCGCTCCGCGCAAATCTTTTCTGCAGATTTTAATATTATATTGGTCCTCAAACCCACCAAATATTCAAAATATGTGGGGGACGTTAAAAACACACCAAAAATATTATATTGGTCCTCAAACCCACCAAATATTCAAAATATGTGGGGGACGTTAAATCCACACCAAAAATTCTAAATATTATGCGGGGACGTTATTATCATACTGGACCATTAGTGTTAGAAATGCAATTTTTTGCGGGCTTTGCGCACGTATTCATTTTAATATTTCATTAATTAAGCTTAACAAGGTGGCTTCAGGACAGTTTTCCATGACCAAGTTTAGTTCAAAAACTCGAAAATTGTGTGCGCTCCGAGCAAATACAGGTTTTTACATTATAATGACCCTCAAACAACGCCAAAAATCCTAAATATTATGTGGGGGACGTTATTACCATACTGGACCATTAGTGTTAGAAATGCATTTTTTTGCGCGCTTTGCGCGCGTATTAGTTCAATAATTAATTATTGAAGTTTAACAAATGGCTTCAGGACAGTTTTTCATGGCCATTTAAGTTTAAAAACTCAAACATTTTTTCTAGAGGTTTTAATATTATAATGGCCCTCAAACCAAAAACGGAATACTATGTGGGGGACGGTAAAAACGTCTTACTGTACCTTTTTAGTGTTAAAATCACAATTTTTGCGCGCTTCGCGCGTATGAGGTTCAACGTTTCAATATTTAAGATCAACACGATGGCACGTACACACCAAATGGGTTCGAACATTCAAAAAAATCCAATTCTGAGCGGGGGGCACATCACCCTCAGACTGTTTGAGCGTTTAAACAATCTATACTTAAATCAAGAAAATAACAGTATATATAATGCTCAACTTCTTTCTTATATTGATTAAAACAAAATATTGATTGGAAATGAAGAGCTGGCTTTTCAATAAAATGTTAGTCAAAAGAATACACCAGATCACACCAAATTAGTTCGATAATTGAAAAAATACCAATTCGGAGGGGGCACATCCCCCCTCAGACTTCCCTCTGTTCAAGTTTTTAAAACCATCTATACCTAAATCAAGAATATATCAGTACTCAGTATATGCTCAACTTCTTTCGTGCATTGATATAAAACAAAATACGGTATTTATTGAAAATGAAGTGATGGCTTTTCAATACAATATTGGTCAAAAGTTATACATAACATCGTTTCAATACAATATTGGTCAAAAGCATACATAAAATCGTACCAAATGAGTTCGAAAATTGAAAATGTTTCTACTTCTGCGGAGGGCACATCCCCTCTCAGACACCCCTCTGTCCGAGCAAGCTCGCTTAGATGGTACCAGCTAAATTTCCGGTTTTTTTCATCCTTTTCATCCCCCTCCCCCCACACCAAACAAGAAATTTCCGCCACTGCATATACCGGACTGTTAGTACTACATGTAGTATCGCCCAATACTACATTAGTAGTACAGTCCAGTATCGATCGATACTGGTACAAATTCAGTGTACCAGTATCGGTCGATACTGGCACATTTAAAATGTACCAGTATCTGGGACCTAAAGTACACGTTTTCCTTACTTTTTCCTATTTACTTGGAATATGTAAATAAATAACGTCCACTTTTACAAAGTTATCAAAACACATTAATTCCAGGGGTTACTTCGTAGATAACGGAGACTTCAAGCACGATGGCAACCAATGAGAGTAAACATAGTTCGAGCTACACTGTCTTCGTGTAAATGCTGTACAATATTGGTTTCATGACGCGCTAAGTCGTTACCAGCTGGTTTGTGTAGAAAGAAGGAAAAATTACTCACACTTTTGACGTCGTTCATCAACTGCAGTCACACAACACCTAATGTTTACGTAATTTATCTACACTGGCCTCGCTTTCGTTATTATTAGTGACGTCACATCAGAGTACGTTACCATCTATAGTTTGAAATCGCCAATCACGAATAACGTCTATTTCATGGTAAATGCTTATAAGAAAAAATCAAAGCTGTTACAAACATCTCAAAATCTGAAACACCTGAACAGTTATGATTATGAATGAAATAAAGAAAAGAAGAAAAGAATTGAAGAAGAAAAAATTGAAGCGGGATGGGACGCTAAACATATGTTTTGCCTAACATAACATGCAGTGGCGGTTACAGGGGCGGAGGGCGCGGGCGCCCCCCCCCCCCCCCCCCCCCCGTAAAATTTGACAATATACCTTTTTTGTGTGTACCACTTTACCTTCTTCGGAGGCATAGGTAGGTTCTGTTGGTACATTTGCCACTTGTACCATGCGATTTCTTTTGCCGGTTTTGGGACAACCAAATGCCTTCCCTTTTACGATTGTTTTTGGGTACCAATTAAAAAAATCGTAAATTTTAATCCTGGATCCGCCACTGACATGTAACATAACACAACATAACAAACTATAACATAACATAACATACTAAGTAACGTAACATAATTCATACTAAGTAACATAACATAATTCATACTAAGTAACATAACATAACATAACATACTGAGTAACATAACACAACATAACATAACATAACATACTAAGTAACATAACATAACATAACATAACATAACATAACATACTAAGTAACAGAATATAACATACTACATGTACTAAGTAACATAACATAACATAACATAACATAACATAACATAACATAACATAACATAACATAACATAACATAACATAACATAACATAACATAACATAACATAACATAACATAACATAACATAACATAACATCATCATACATATCGCATCGCATTGCATCGCAGCGCAGCGCAGCGCAGAGCACAGCACAGCACAGCACAGCACAGCACAGCACAGCACAGCACAGCACAGCAAAGCACAGCACAGCACAGCACAGCACAGCACAGCACAGCACAGCACAGCACAGCACAGCACAGCACAGCACAGCACAGCAACGCGACATTTTCACGAGTAAGCGCTCCTCGCGAAACTAGCGAAATGTAAATGCACGTGACCGTTCATGACATGATTTCGATCACGGCGCTATACCACTGATCAGGTAATGAATTTCAAAATCATAGCCTTAACATTACTTTGCGCACGCTTCCCGTGTTTAAGTTCGAATAAAACTTCACTCAATCACAATTATTAGATATTATTAGATATTTTGGGTATAAATAAAAACTAGCAATTGCTTATCAAGTAAAAGGTCCAGCATTAGCAAAAGGTTGATAAGTAAAAGATCAGGCTCGAGCAATTGCTTAAATCTCTATAAATAACCTTTTACTTGACTAAACACCTTTTACTTGATCGGATAAGTAAATGGTCGGAGGATAGCACAATAGCGGGGTATAATCAGGAGTGTAACAATAGCGCATTTAAATGAACATGGACTTTTTATTAGATCAATAACGAGTAATTTAAATAGACGTGGCAGTTTCCACTTCAACTTAATCTAAAGAAAGAAAACACACTTAAAATAATTTGTTTTGCTATGTTTTAGTATAGGCCTACTAATTTCTCAACACGAATAGCCACTCCACATTTTCCTTATTAAATCGAAAGAGTCGATGATAAGTGGCAGGATTGACCTCTTCACGATTCATTCTCATCTGATACACCGTGTTCTTGCATTCATGAATACCGCCCCATGATGACAACACGTACACCATTTATATGCAACACTGTTGTTTAAGTAAAAGCGCAAGCTCCTCATGTAGTATCTTGTAAAACTACAAGTAAATGCTACAGGACACTAGTAAAAGGTCGTCTTTATTTATATGTTAATAAGTAAAAGGTAATCCCGCGACCATTTACTTAAAAATTCAAGCAATTGCTTTTACTTACTAGTCCGACCATTTACTAGCAAGTAATTGCTTGCTTTTATTTATAAATATTTAAGTAAAAGGCTAGTAAAAGCAATTGCTAGTTTTTATTTATACGGCCCACTAGTGCGCGTGTAGGGATTTGACCTTAAATAGATATGGTTCAAAATCTGTGATTCATTCGACCATAGCGTTTTTGCACTGACCAATGAACTCACTGCAGTGGACAACGACAACAATAGTGTAAATCTGGCGTGGTACATATAGGACTAGGGCCTACAATCCATGGCCACGCTGAGTCCTAGTACATGTAGTCTGTAGAAATGTTTCTGTCAATTATTGGATGAGATGTATCTTAAGATTTAGGAGAGAATCACCGAAGTGTTCGAGTTTGTTCTCTTATAGTCTACCAACCATCAAGCCGACCATACCCATTGAAGGGTTGTCCAAGAAAGTGTAGTGGCAAATACGAGTGTTTTCCAATACGAACGGTAAGAACACTAGGGAATAATCAGCCAGTATAGCCGGGGTATAGTTATAAAATATCGTGCAGTTATTACCCAAATTGGCAAATAATACAAAGTTATAAAATGTTACAATCTGTTAGTTAACCTATTTACATGTTTACCAACTGTTACATCTGTTAGGCAACATATTTAGTAAATTTACCAAACGTTACATCCATCAAGCAAAATAATGTACCAAACGTTACATCAGTTAATAGTTATGTGATCTCTTTGACAAATGTTCCTAATAATGTTACATTTATGTACTTACCAATTGTGCATGCAGTGAGTTAAACGAATTCCAAGCGTTAAATCAGTTTACATCAGTTAGTTAACAAATTTACAAAATGTTACCAGTTGGTTTACATATTTGAATGAATAAGTTCACAAATTTCAAATGATACCTCATACCTCATAACAAATTTACCAAATGTTACATTGGTTATAGAATGTATGAAATATTACATTTGTCAAAATTACCAATCTTTGTATAAGAAGAAAAAATGCAAATATTCCATCAGTTAGATTGCAATTTTTCAAATGTTATTATCAGTTAGTTTAAAATTATCAAATGGTACATTAGTTGACAAAATTACCAATCGTTACATTAATTGACAAAATTACCACTCATTACATTAGTAAACACGTTTTCAAATGCTACATCAACTAACTACACATGTTACATGATGACGAAGTTACCAATTGCCGTTACATCAAATGTAATAAATAAAAGAGGACCTGACGTTTCGATTATAGTTGCTACATCAGTTAGTAAACGCATTTTATCAAATGCTGAGTTAACACATGACGACCGAGTGTTACATCAGTAAGTTAACACATCAGGCGCGTGCCCAGGGGGGGGGGCTTTGGGGGTTCAAGCCCCCCCCCCCCCCGGGTCCCCGGAGGGTAAAAAAGAAGAGGGAGGAGAGAGAAGGGGAGGAGAGGAGGAGGGGAAGGGAGGAGAGGAGGAGGGGGAGGAGGGAGGGAGGAGGAAAGGAGGAGGAGGGGAGGGAAAAGGAGAGGCCGGGAGCTTTTTTATTAGTGTCTCTCACTTTATCGGAAAGGCACACAGCAAAAACTCCGGTGTTAACTGTTAAATATGCAATACTGAGCCGGTGTTACGCTCCTGGTGTTAATGTTGGTGTTATGTCAACACCATAGGAATAACTGATTTAACACTTCTCATGGTGTTAAGTTTCTTGTGTTAAACTTGGTGTAAGAATAATTCCCATGGGTGTCATTATTCCACACATGCACACGGAGGTTGGTTATATTGGTTTTGTAACACTTTGGATTGTATATTTATACATTTGATCTAGTGATTCGATATGCAACATGCACCATTCCATAAGTAAATGGCAATTAAAAACATTAATTCACAAAAACGTTGAAGTTTCAATACATTTGAACTGTTGAACAGTGAAATATGTTATTTGCAAGCATTTTATTGTTTAAGTACTTCAACCTATCTAACATTTTAACACCAGAAGGTGTAAACATTAACATATGAGGGTAAAATTAACACCCGGATAGTGTTAATATAGCAACACCCAAAGGAGTGTTAATTTATCAACACCATAGACTGGTGTTAATCAACACCAGAAAGTGTGGACCAGCTGGTACACTTATGTGGTGTTAAAATTAACACCAGTGTTTTTGCAGTGCACCAATGAAAAAGTGAATGTTGAAAAAATGAAATAAATAAACAAATGTGTAATATTATTCAACTAAATATTGAAGAAATTAATATGATTTTCAACATGAAAGAAATTGATAACAGTATTAGGCCTAACGATCAAGCCTAACGAACACTGACCCTTGCCGTCATATCATACATGTTTAAAGTTAAAACATTGTTTGTCCAGTGTTTTTGCAGTGCACCAATGAAAAAGTGAATGTTGAAAAAATGAAATAAATAAACAAATGTGTAATATTATTCAACTAAATATTGAAGAAATTAATATGATTTTCAATATGAAAGAAATTGATAACAGTATTAGGCCTAATAACGATCAAGCCTAACGAACACTGACCCTTGCCGTCATATCATACATGTCTAAAGTTAAAACATTGTTTGTCGGCTAAAAAGTGTATCATACAGGGTAACCATGGGATAACAATAGCGGTTTTTGCATAGAAACCAACACAAAATATATATCTCAAAGGATTGATAAGTGTATTGTAAATGGCGTAAAGTATAGTATTTATAGTTTGTATTCAATACTAAGACACTCACGGAAAGTCATTCAAAGTATAATCCATCACATTTCATAAATATTTTTACTACAATAGCGGATAGTTTTAAATTTTTTTTACGATCAGACAAACGTTCAATTTAGCCCCCGTCCCAAGGTTTGCCTCTATTGTGAAATGCTGTCTGTTGTAAAACCAAGGTAATTCATAATTGCGAAAAACTGTTCAAATGGGATGGGCCCATTATTATTCTGCTTTGCAGAATGGTACGTCAGAAGGTCGTGCCTTGTCTGGCCCTAAAGCTTATATATGCTATTGTGACTGTATTTTTCATCTACATACATTCATTATAGGCATAAACATTACTGTGAATATGGCAAAACAAATTGATTATATATTTTGATATTTTTTGGCACACATGGGTGTTATGAAATTTGTCAAGCGCTGTAATTCTCGAACTATTAATGTGATAAAAGTATACATTTTTGGAAAGGAAATGAGTCAGAGAGTCCATTTTTGGTATCAAATGTCACTAACAATTCTGATTTCTTAATTATTTACCAAATAAATCACTTTGTTGGCTCAATTTTGTCAGATGACGTATCAAAATCCGTTTTTGGTAAAAAAAATGCCGAACTTGCACCAACATCATCTAATTTTAAAGACACTTTGACCAAAAAAGGTCAACAATTGCACTTTTTGAGGTAAATTTAAACTTGCATAAGAACTGTGCAGCAATATGCTATATTACATCATTTCATGAGAGTTAAATAGAGCTAACAAGTAATATTCGTGTAGTGGCATGTTTTTTTCTTCTTTTTTCTTAATGTATGTGTTCCTTAATACACATTGCAAACCAAAAAGAAGGCATGCTCAAATGTTCTCCCGTCATTAAATATGCTCTATTTGCTATCATTCTATTTTTTGTGTGTGTCAAGGGGCCCCATTATATAAGCCCGTCTATCAGGGTTTCCACTGGGGTTCCTAGCCTCTACTTCATATTGTATTATTATTTGTTTGTATTACTTTTGCTGAATAAATTGAATTGAATTGAATTGAATTGTATTAAAATAAACATTCAACCAGTATAAATCCGCAAAAGTGAAATTCGTTTGAAATAAGTGGGCAGCGTTATTATTTTTATATCAATAATAAGTTAAAAGCGTGCGCATAATAAATAAGTTGCTAAATCTGACAACCCATATCCAATATCATTTATTTTGTTTGAGAACGAAGCTTTTGAAGGGTTAGGAGCCTTCTTCTGTTGTATTATATACAACGAAAGAAGAAAAAAAACTTTTGCAAAAATCCTGAAATGAAATGTCTGCGTGGGAAGGGTTTCATGTAAATCTAGCTGTAATGAAATATAGTTGTTTAGCATGGTAGCAAAGGATACCAAACCATAAAAATAACACCCTTTGTTCAGGGATAAAAGCATTGTCCATAAATAAGTACACTTTCACACTTACATAGCGCATTTGTATATCAGAGCACATAGTTTGGACTTTGTGAACCAAATGATTGTCCCAAATTCTCAAAAGGTTTGATTTAATAATGATGAATGATTATATTTAGACTTTCAAGATAATAAAGTTTAAGCCATCAAGCTTAAACTCCTTTAGCCGATGAAGCGGAAATTGTGTTTGCTATAGTTTGCTGGTCTCCCGTAGCAACCTTATGACCACTCTCGTTCCACTTCCGGGAGCCCGCGAACTCACTCCTTTGTTATATATATGTTTCTGCTCGTCCATCCCCTAACTATTTTTATCATTCGCTCTTTAGTTCCGTACCAAGTAGGTTGATTTTAAAATAAATTCTTTCCGTACCCGTTTGGTTTTCAAGTTGGAGTGTTGTCAGCGGTTTAGCTTTTTTGCTTCACATTACGGGGCTCCTCCTTCTTTGATTTCCTTCTGCTATTAACATTCATTTGTTACGGTAAAGTACTTATTTAGAAATTTAATTATTTGGTATTTAAGAATCATTTATTTGGTGCCTTTACGATATGGCTCAATAAATGTCCGCGAGAATTCCGCGATAGCGAGAGGCAGAAGTCGATATATTATTAACACACGGGCCTCTCAGCAGTTGATCAGTCAGTCCGCCGGTTGCCAAGTCAACAACAACAACCGGCCGTTTCCGATTGCTTCCCGTATAAGATAGATCGAACATTATTCAATAAATTGGCGGTGCGGATGACGATGCTCTTCGCATACAAGTATCAAACGAGGAAATCGAGGATTTGGTGGATTCAAGCGAGGATACGACGCCGACGGTGGAAAGAAGGAATGTCTCAAGCTTATTTCTAGGACCATCGACGAGTGCATCATCGGGAGCAGCACCACAGATTACACAAAACCAGTCGGGTGAGAAACGAATTGTATTCTTCTAATCGTGTGACTAGTGCTAGTACTAGTAATTTTAATAATTCTCCCCGCAATAATAATATTAATAATTATATAAATAGGCAAATTATGTTCCCCGCGATTGTGTCTTTTCCGATCATTCACGGGTAGTCAACCCCTCCTCGCATCAATTTGCTTTCCGTTAGGCGAGGAACTGCCTCAATTGACTAATGGGGACATTGGTTACGCCATCTTAGTTCAAGTGTTTAGTATTGAAATCCCGGATTGAAATGTGGGGGTAATTATGGATTAACACAGACAGAATAACCCCTTGAAAAGGGTGAATGGCTTCATTATCATGGTTATATTGATTTTTGCGTTTGTAGCAGGCATTCATAATCGATCTTTAAGACTAGCGTTATGCCTTGTATAGGCCATATAATTATCTATTTACATGATTAAACATATCAGGGTTGTGTTCAATTATAATTATGGTAAATCCATTATAATCAGAATAGTGTAGGCGTTCATATCAATGGCTATTGACTATAATTTGTCCATTAAACCTGAGACTAATAATATTTGTTTCAGATTAAACCATCTGGGTCCTTGTCTACGTCTTGACAAATATCATGGGTACTACATGATAGTACATGCCTGTATTATTTATGTATATTCACCACTGTTTACACCAATTCTAGGTAGTAAAGTGTATAGGCAGAGAGACTAGTCCTCCCTGATAGGCCCAGCCACACTGTTGGTTTTTTGTATGTTTTATATATGTGACGTTACCACGTACGTACTCGGGCTGTTCGTTTTAATTTTTTTTTCTTAATACGCATGGAGGAAGATTAGTATGAAATGCTCAATAAGGTTGTTGATGATCATGATTAGCTTGGTGTTGTTTAAGGCCTGCGTTTTAATATTGTCCTTGTCGGTTGGGTTTTTGTTTCCTTCTTGTTATAAATGCTGGTTATAATCATTGCTTTATGCTTTCCGTATAATGGTCTCATCTCGTCGGGTATCACGCTCCGGACAGATTAACAGTTCACTCACGGTCTTATTTTGCGTACTACATGTCATAATATACACATCTGGGCCGGTATGATATCATATATGTTATCATACTACTACTAGTTGTTCTTTCATTTCTTATCCTTACGGTACAAAATATTATCTGTGCCAAGTCGGTATAACTTATGTTAAATCTGCGCAGATCTGATGTCGTCAATCATGAGATTCCTTTCATGATTTTGCGAGAGGCGTGGGGTCGAGTTTTGCACAATAAATGTTACGTTGTTGAGATATTAGAAATACGGTAAGATGATTGAGGGATTTTATTTTTAAGAAAAGAATGTACTCTCTGCTTCTGCTTTTTCTTCTTTCTATTTCTCTTTCAGGAGTTGAGTCTATAGTACACATGGCTGCCGTGCCGTGGTGGTGATTTTGCGTTGGCTTCTCGTTCCAATCCTTTCCGGGATAAGCTGTATATATACACGCGCCTAAGACTGGCATCGTTGCAGCCCTAAATAATAGCAATGAACCGGTGAGTGGGTGTAAACATAGGAGAAAACATCTCTTATCCAGCTTTAAGCCAATCCAAGAATTTTTAAGTGCTTGACTTATTGATTATTGACCCCAGACCTGTAAAGTGTGATTATTAATTATTTATTTGGACATACACTTTTGAAACAGTGGCTTGAGTTTTCTCGACGGATGCGTCCTTAAAACATATTACACAATATTATCACATGTATAAATAAAAAGAGGTCTATATCTCATAATATATTACGGTATAGAGAAGGACTCCATTGGGCTGTGAGATAATCGCAAATTAAACTTGTGAGGATGTGAGACTTTTGTACCATTGCTGTCACTTGTGTTATATGAGGAACTGAGACTTTAGTAAACACTTTCACTTGTGTTTTATGGGCTTGACCGGTCACAATTACATTTGTTTTGAAAGACTGGTTAAAAATGCAGAGGCAACCATAGCTGTCACATGGGTTTTATGGGTTCACCCGTGCTTTGTTTTGAAAGGTTTGGTCATGTCATCCTAAAATTGTGCCTAATGTTTTGTTTTGGTCATTGTGGCATGTCATAACATTGTCTAGACATCATAATTTATCTCTGTCCAATCTTGAGTGAGGACCAATTTTAATGGAGCAACATATCCTTAGAATGAAAGAAGAGGTAGAGTCTTGTAACACAAAAGCTGGCTATATTGATACCACACAGTATCATATATACACATATTTACATGAATACATAAAATCATACAAGTTGAATGCTACATGCACGTTTTAAATAGGATTTGCAGAACACATCAAATATTTGGAGTCGGGTATCATCACATACAGTAAGAACATCATTTGAAAATCCTATATAGCATATGACACATTTTAATAGTTAAATTACCAGTTATAAATATTCTTCTAAATTATGGAGTGCTAGTTGATTTTCAAGTTTAAGGAATTCTTCAACTCTGATATGATATAACGCACTACAAATAAAAAAGAAATGTCTAAGATTCTCAATATCTTTATCACATAATGGGCAGTAAATATTTATATCCGGTTTCCGTGAATGAGCACGGCCATTGAGGGGTACGGTATTGCAAAATCTTATTTACAATAATATGTAATCTTCCAAACAAAGTTTGTTTTTGAATAATACATAGTCCTTTAATGATGGTTTTGTCATAGCAGAATGTGCCTCGTGTTGTTAGAATTATCTATACTTAAGTTATTAAAATTATTGATCCACAAGTGGCTATCATATAGATTGTCTTTAAATATATGGTCTTTAAATATGATATATATACCTTATGTAATATACACCTTATGTAATCTTCTGTGTTAAAATTATTATGTGCTGTTTAAAGTATGTTACTCTACACATATAGCAACTGAGGAGTGTGGATGGGTTCCTCCATCCATACGAGAAGAAGAAAAAAGTTGTATTGCAATGATGTGCTAGTCCACCACTAATTTTGGAATTTATAATTCGCTCCCATGTTATAGTTGAGCACTATTGCTAGTGATGGTTTCCTAATATCCTAACATGGATTACGCATTATATGTCAACGTGGCCGTCAATTATGAACAAATAATCTCACTCCGCCCCCCCCCCCGTCATCATTTTTGCCCTTTATAATGGCTTGTTTTTTCCACCCATCATATATTTATCCATTGCTTCATCTTTTGTAGTGCTTGCTTTGTTGTTTTGCTGCTCTGTCGCTTTCCTTCTTGTTTTTATTATACAGGTGTAATGAGAACTTGGATAGCCAGTGATAACATCATTAATTGGGCTGGTCAGAACGGTTGTGTTTGTAACATCAACAAGCATGCCTCCCGGATTTGTTCATTCATGCCGAACACTCATGAAATCAGACACTTAGAGATTTTTTATAGTCTCACCAAACATCTCTATTGTTAATATGATGGCATACATTTAACCAATGCTGGATTAGTTGTGTTCAGGTCACATCTTGAATCCGCTCTGCTCTTTTTCTCTTATTGCATTGTAAGTATGTGTAAGTCGGCCAAAGTGATATTTGTTTTTGAGTCATCTACTGAACCCGGGGGGGGGGGGGGGGGGGGGGGGGATTAGACAAGTTTCCCCATTGTCATCTTGTTTGGAGTAAAATTTGAAGAAACAGGGATTTAAATCCCAATTATTGAATCTTAATATAAGAAATATTTATAAATGGTAAATGAAAGTTTATTATAAGGCCAAATGTAAATTATTACCTCATTGTATAATTGGTAATCTATCAATAAGGCCCACTGGTTTCTACTCATCAAGTAGTTATTTAATCTATTTACCATTCTGGAAATCAATTATTTTGTAAATTATCACTTGAGGATTTATTATCGGTGGTAGATTGGATTGTCCTATTTCAATTGGCGCATTTACACATTTAATAAAATTGATTTTGAGAGAAAGCATTGATAATTCAAGGTTAGGACCATCTTTTAAAAATTGACAAAATTACCATTCAGGAAATCAATTAATTTGTAAATTATCACTTGAGGATTTATTATCGGTGGTAGATTGGATTGTCGTATTTCAATTGGCGCATTTACAAATTTAATAAAATTGATTTTGAGAGAAAGCATTGATAATTCAAGGTTAGGACCATCTTTTAAAAAGGTATATTCTCTCGGACCTTTCCAAATTTATTTGGATAATTGTAGTCTTTACAAAAAATTAACCTTGACTGTACTCGTCTAATAGGACGACCAAAATATGAATATTTATCAATGTATTATATATATGGTATCATAGTACCCTTGATTATGCGTAATGCATGTCGTGTAAAATTGCGAAATTAAATCGTCTTGGTACGGAGCCGAATTGCTCTTATTCTATTTTGTCTCTCCTGCATATATAATTTCCGATGTCTACGGGTAATAAAGTTTAAGCCATCAAGCTTAAACTCCTTTAGCCGATGAAGCGGAAATTGTGTTTGCTATAGTTTGCTGGTCTCCCGTAGCAACCTTATGACCACTCTCGTTCCACTTCCGGGAGCCCGCGAACTCACTCCTTTGTTATATGTTTCTGCTCGTCCATCCCCTAACTATTTTTATCATTCGCTCTTTAGTTCCGTACCAAGTAGGTTGATTTTAAAATAAAACCTCTCCCACCCTCCCAGTTGTTGCTCTTTGACATGCCATGCTTCTGGATGATCCTGGCATTTGTGGGCGGGCCTTGTTCCTTGATCATCTTGGCCGCAACACTATTCCCCTTAGAGACCATGTTCGGTGTTGATCATGGTTTCTTCGTACCCCTCCAGGCCTCTGTTCCTTGATTTTTCTTTGGCCTGTGGTTTGCCCTTCGTGGCATCGTGTGTGTGTGTGAGACCGGGTTTCTGGATTTTAGGTCTCCACTAAGGAAAAAAACCCCAGGCCTCTGTTCCTTGATTTTTCTTTGGCCTGGTTTGCCCTTCGTGGCATCAGTCGTGCGAGTCCATGTTCCTTGATTTTTCTTGGCCTCCACAAAAAATCCTTCATGCGGTTTGCCCTTCGTGGCATCGTGTGTGTGTGAGACCATGTTTATGGATTTGTTGGTCTCCACTTAAGAAAATAGAAAAAGAAAAAATCCTTCCCCTCTAAGCCTTTGATTCTTGAAGATTCTAAGCCGTATTTGAACGCGAGTAGCAGTTAAATTGTACTTATTTATATAAGCTGTGATTTGAGGGAGTAAAATTTGAAGAAACAGGGATTTAAATCCCAATTATTAAATCTTAATATAAGAAATATTTATAAATGGTAAATGAAAGTTTATTATAAGGCCAAATGTAAATTATTACCTCATTGTATAATTGGTAATCTATCAATAAGGCCCACTGGTTTCTACTCATCAAGTAGTTATTTAATCTATTTACCATTCAGGAAATCAATTATTTTGTAAATTATCACTTGAGGATTTATTATCGGTGGTAGATTGGATTGTCCTATTTCAATTGGCGCATTTACACATTTAATAAAATTGATTTTGAGAGAAAGCATTGATAATTCAAGGTTAGGACCATCTTTTAAAAATTGACAAAATTACCATTCAGGAAATCAATTAATTTGTAAATTATCACTTGAGGATTTATTATCGGTGGTAGATTGGATTGTCGTATTTCAATTGGCGCATTTACAAATTTAATAAAATTGATTTTGAGAGAAAGCATTGATAATTCAAGGTTAGGACCATCTTTTAAAAAGGTATATTCTCTCGGACCTTTCCAAATTTATTTGGATAATTGTAGTCTTTACAAAAAATTAACCTTGACTGTACTCGTCTAATAGGACGACCAAAATATGAATATTTATCAATGTATTATATATATGGTATCATAGTACCCTTGATTATGCGTAATGCATGTCGTGTAAAATTGCGAAATTAAATCGTCTTGGTACGGAGCCGAATTGCTCTTATTCTATTTTGTCTCTCCTGCATATATAATTTCCGATGTCTACGGGTAATAGGCTAGTAGTATATGTATCGGGGTAAATCGATACGTAATGATGTTTAAACTAAACATGCTAAAATCACGAGGTTTTTTTAAACATTAAAATAATGCATTCCCAATTGATAAAAGCAGACAGCAAGTCGTGACTAACAATTGTTTTGATTTGGGTGTTGGGTGGGGGAAAGTCGTGGTGGGGCGAGGCAGGACAGGCATGCGATATGCGATAGGTATAATAGCGATAGGTTGTCCAACTTAACCGGCCAAAAAAACCGCATGGTCAAAATACGCAAATCTACCGACGGAGGCTTGAATTTACCGACGGGCTTATTCCAGGCCCCTGCCCCCCTCTATAGCTGGGTACGCCACTGCACTTATGATAATACTCACGCACGTTTGTCAGGAAGGAGTGGGTGCACACCAAATTACTCAGGTCTGAATTTACTGTGCATACTGTGAGGATAAGGGTTCCCCGCTTTCCAACTGCTATAGTGTAGGTCTATAGCTAGGCTAATGTAACCTCGTTGCCTTTGCGTGTCAGATAAACTAAACACTTTTCCTAACGCACCGTACGCGAGAAGACTATCTTTTGCTATTTGCGCACCTAACGTGTATTTACGCGCTAAACGTTACACTTAAAATGTGCAGGAATTTTCGCATTTAAAGCCAATTATCAGAGAAAGTAAGCCGATGACCCCATTTTTTTATTTCATTATTTGAAAGAATGTAGGCCTATAAAGGCGCAGCACATTTAAAAATTTAAAAAAGTTATCGGGCAGATTCTCAAGAATTTTTCCTCATTTCCCATACAACCATGTAGTATTTTTTGGAAAAACAATATTTTTTAAACAGATATAGGCCTAGTTCAAAAACTAAGCCCGTTACCCCACTTTTTATTTTAGATTCGTGATCAACACCGATGAGAAACCCTTATATCAAAATTTCAAGAAATGTCTACGTTAATTCTATGTGTCATGAATCCCCTTAACAACATGGCTTCAGGAACGGTTTGATAAACCTTTCTTTTTTACAATAGCCAATATTTTCGCGCTACGCGCAAATCCTTTTTAATTTATTCGCAATTTCAAACCATTACGCCGTGTTGTTTGCTTTTGCAAAATTGAAATTAAAAATTAAAAAAATCCAATTTTGAATGATATTGATAATAAGCCAATATTGAATGGAAATCAAGTTATGGCTTTTCAATAAAGTATTGGTGAAAATTACACACCAAATCGCACCAACGGGTTCGAAAATTCAAGAAGAAGAAGAAGAAGAAAAATCAAATTTCAGGGGTGGGGGGGGGGGGGGGGGCACACATCCCTCCTCTGACTCCCCCTGTCCGCGTTACCGCGGATAGCGGTGCGAACCAATTACATTTATTATTTTTAAGCCCCCCCCCCCCCTGGTAAAAAAATCCTGCGCACGCCTATGCACATTTACCAAATGCTACATGACATGAATTAGTTCACAAATATGGAAGAAAGGGAAAAATACACTGAGCCAAAAAAGAAACTTATATAAAAAAAGAAACTTATAAAATTTTAACAGATCACCAAATAAAATTCTGTGCATGAAAATGTACCAAATTTAGATACAATATTTGGTACATTTTCATGCACAGAATTTTATTTGGTGATCTGTTAACATTTTATAAGTTTCTTTTTTTTATACATTTCTTTTTTGGCTCAGTGTATATACCACTCTTTGCATCAGATTGTTTACCAATTTCCCAAGACCCAATGTTACTTTTATTCAGCTATAGATATCAAATTAATTAAATGACACACTAGTTACTTAAAACTTTACCAAATGTTACCAGTTTACCAAATGTTTCATCAGTTATTAGTTGACAACGTCAGCAATTGTTACATCAGTTAGCAAGCAACGTTTACAAAGTTTACATCAGTTATAAACACGATTACCAATATTGCCACATAATTTAGTTATTCTAACAAATGTTATACGAATGTCACAACAGTTAGTAAACAAGTTTGGCAAAAGTTACATCAGTTATAAACTGAGGATGAATGGTAGTACCAGCTGAATTTGTTTTGCCTTATGTTTTTTCGTTAACATTTGTTACTACACACAAGATCTGCTGGAGTAAGTAATCCGCGCGTAGGTAATCACCGTCAATGCGGCATCAATCGCGGACCTTAGTTTGAATACACACCATCCAACCGTGGATATACCTGCAACCGAGGACGGACCTCGGTTTCCTGATATGTCCAAAATGATGCAAACAGTGTAAAAACGCTATCCAAATGAGGTCATCGCATGTGATACCCCCTGACATACCTCTGTTGGATAGTGCAACTGTCTGGTTGGCAGTGTGATACACATTTTCTTTTCTTTTTAATCGCCATTTTGTCCTCGGTTTGCCGGTGTGTATCCAGTTCGGTGTGTCCTCGTTCCACGTCAAGGTCCTCGTTTGATGGCGATTACCTGTGGGGTGTGTGTATTTGTGTGATTGACTTTCTGATCAAAATTTCTAACGATTGGTCAAAGATACATCTTCTCATTTCATCATCAGGTACTTTATCGGGTGTGACTATACTACTATGGCATCTACTATCCTTTCTGTCATATCCCATTTGATAGTGCTGTTTGCCGTTATGAAAATAGTCCAGTATATCTATGGTCTATTCAAAAGGCGTTGGGAAATGCTAGCATTAACGGCAAATTTTGATACTGGTGGTCTGAATGAGACAACGTTCCTCTTCGGTGATTTAAAATCGGTAAGCATGAAAATAAAACGTATCCTCCTGGTAATGGAATAAGATAATATAATTAATTTTCACGGATTTGATAAGTAAAATCAAAATTGTGATCTCACAATATCTCAACACAATTTAATTACGACTATAGCATGATAACCGTAATAATTATAATAATAATCAACACCTTAAATTAACCCACTTGTTGTACAGTATTAAATTTTTGTTGAATATTTCACGCGGCTATAAGTTTACCATACAAAACGGATTTTTCAGAAACCTTTCCCAATTTTTCAAATTCTATCTCACTGGAGTTCTGAACCAATACTAGGCATGTTATTGTACTTATTTCAATGCATTACTCATGGTGATTCCAAATATGGTGATCTGCAGACGACAACCGCGTAGAATGTGTTAATATATTTGTTTATGTCAACTCAAAAATAACGTTACCCTTTAATCAAATCAGTATCCAAATAAAGCGTAATATCATTTTATTCAAGTTCCCTCCAGATAATACAAAAGCCTATATGGATACGCTTATTAAAGTATGGCGCAACATCGACAGCGGCATCGGACGTGAGTGGATGGGACCTTTCCAGTGCATGGTCAAAGTCACCAAACCGGAAGATGTCAAACATGTTCTAGCAAATGCAGGTAAAGTGTTCAACAAAAGAGAGTATACTACTTTGTTTATGTCATTTTGAGTAACATTCATTTTTTAATTTTTTGACCGAACAGGCTAGATAGGCATTTAGATGAATCTTTTAGGCATAATTTGATACCAAATTTGCCCCTAACAACAAAGATAAACCATGATTAGCACCATTTAAAGAACAATTTCTCATTTTCAAAAGTCTCATTTACAAAACACAGCACGAGAAGAAAGGACCAATTTGGGTCTCTCTGTGTGTGTGTATCAGCCATGATTGACGGGGCTATCGATCGCACAGCGCAAACGACATTGTGTGTGTTAACAATTGGTCCTTTTTAGTTATATAACCATGATAACGACTGTTATTGATACCATCAAATCCGCTTTAGGAAATTAGGGTTTCCTTGAAGAAAGACTTCACTCCGACATGATGTAGGATAATAGGCTAGCTTATAAGGCTGTCACACCTACGGCGTTTAAATAATCCTTTAAACGAAGACATGCATGAATGAAGTCCAATCACGTGGATCAATTAGTTTAACAGGTGTTTGGTTTTGTACTTGATAGCCGCTCTGAACTCTCCGCGCACATGCAGAGAACGTTGTGCAAACTTATTTATTACGTACTAGTATAGTAGTACAAGGGGGTATTATAAAGTTTTAGAAATCACCCAGAAGTGAAGGAGCCAGAAACTTTATTTTGATATGTGATCCTTCAGAAATCTTTACAAAGTCCCTTTGCAAAGTTACACATTTCTCCCACTATTTATTAGCTGTATACAGACCGCCATTGTAGAGATCCTCAGATTGACCGCCATTGATTGATTCTCAGATTGCCTCAGATTGCGCTATTCCCCAAACAGCAATACATAGTTTAAAGGCTGGACAGAAAGGGGTTAAAGGTCATTACAAACAAGCTTGGTGACAATTAAGTTATGGGTAACATGGGGTGTACACAGATTGACCTCTAATGACCCCTACATGACCGTTGACACTTTCTGTAAACACTTTAAACTATCTATTGCTGTTTTGGGAATAACACAATCTGAGGCAATCTGAGAATCAATCAATGGCGGTCAATCTGAGGATCTCTACAATGGCGGTCTGTGGACATATAATTAATAGTAGGAGAAACATATAACTTTGCACAGGGACTTTGTAAAGATGTCTGAAAGATCACATAACAAAATGAAGTTTCTGGCGCCTTCACTTTTGGGTGATTTCTAAAACTTGTTGATACCCCTCGTATGTGTGAGCGTGTGGGGCGCAGTGGATAGAGCACTGGACTCATGATCTAAAGGTTGTGGGTTCGAGTCCCGCTGTGGTCAACATGTTGTGCTCTTGAGTAAGGAACTTAACGCAATTACTCCTCTCTACGCACAATCATGTTAGAAACTGTTGGGACACTTCCTGCATGTCCTGTGAAAGGGTGGTCCCTCATACACGACGACACAAATATGGTACAGCCTATACATTTTAAGGCCATAGTATATAGCAAAACAGCTAAGAACTATACTTTGTTCTCATTCTTATTTAGTTTATTGGTTATTTTGATCTTTTATCCTAAAATAACGCATTTATTTCAATCAAACAATAACAAATGTCTCCCTTTATAAAATCGGCGAATCCAGCGAGCTTTTTACCAATTTCCTGCTTTGAATTAATCTCGTTCTTATCACACCCGCACATGGCAACGCTGCGTTATACGCACAACGCATATGCCGACGACTTTGTGTGGGGCACGCTAACGCGATAATCATACGCACTGAAGGTATCATTTTTCGAATGAATTAAGCCCCGCCTAAACTATAAACCATTGTCTCATAAGGTATGGTCGTGTCGGCTGAAAATCAGCCCAAAACCAATCAAATTACCTGCTGACATCCAAAACCACACCCACTATATAAGAATTAAATGCTCTTAATTGAAGCATGTTAAAGTGAGACGCCATAATAATTAAGATTCGTATTCGTATTTGTATAGAGGTAAATGTCAACAAACACAAAATATCCATTTGACAACGTTATACATTACCTATAAACCGCGTGTTATTATTACACATATTATACCCATTCGTAAGATCCGGAAAAATGAAATAAACTTTAGAATGAAAAGTTACAAACATTTCCCAAATTAAATTCAAAACAAAACAAACGAAAACAAAACCATAAAAAACACGAACAACCTTTCGGGATTCGAACCAGCTACCTACAAATGTACGTATTATAAGACATGAAACAAACCACTGAGCTAACGGGGAAGTCAGTTTTTTGAAGAGGCGTTTTGCTTATAAACTCTAGCAGACTAGCACCGTATTGATCAACCACAGTCAACCCATCAATTACAATATAACACTATGTACGGTCTACCAGAATGAATAGAAAGGAAGTATTGATCATCCTTTAAGATATTATTGGTAGACCGTGGTTATTCGTATTGAATTCGCAAAAAAAAAAAATTGAACAGTATGAAAGTTTATATAATTTTAATCGTGGTAGACCGATAATGATAAGTGTATTTCCGTGCTTAAACATTTCAGGAAGAACATTAGTGTAACAAGATAAATTATTATACCTATCTCCTTATACTAGTACAACGTATTGCCCCACTAGTGTAGTGGTTTCGACTGACACCGCAGACTTCGTCCATGGGTTCGAATCTCAGCACGGCAGTTTAGTTAAATTTTAAATTTTACTTTAAATGTTTAAAAAATTAAGATTTGAAATAAATGAGTTGATCCGGTTTGTACAACATGGTTTTTTCGTCGCCTTGACGCACCCCCACTTGATGCAATCGATTAAAACACCCGCCGCTGTAAATTAGATACTTTGAAGCTATGACACCTTATCAAAATAAAGGTTATTTATGTATTTCATTAAATATGTATATGTAGTAATACTATAAAGTTCAACTCGAAATGTTACAGAAGCAAAGTTCTTCATTTCTTAAAATGAATTGTTAAAATCGAAGCTACCGTTTTCGAGATATAGCGATTTGTGTATATTTTACAGTTCACTTTTCCACTCCCTTACAATATTCAATCATGTTCAAAACTGTTGGAACACTTCCTGCATGTCCTCTGAAACGGTGGTCCCTCCCCCTAAACTCAATGTTGATCAATATAAAAGCATCTTCCAGCAACAGGCTGTGTTATATATCTTAGCCCCATCATTGGTATGGGGGAGGGGGAGGGGAGGGGTGGCAGCTTTACATAAACTAGTTTTAACTATCATACTTTCAACTGACAGCTTTTTACTCATTTTGGAAGATATTTCATGCGCACGTGTATAGTGTCCCAACAGGTTTTGAACAAGTTTGCTGGTGTATTTAAATGGGTATCGGCATCCTTCAGTGCTGGGAAGGTAACAGACTCTCTGTGTAACGAGCCACACACAGCAACATTATAAAAAGGAGTGAGTCTGGCTCTATCGTTTTGAAAGGGAGATGGGCACTCGGCGCTCCCGGATCGACCGCCTTTACCCTTAGCTTTACTAGTAATAACGCATGAGAAATCCCGTGAGACTTTAAAGTAGAAACACAATGCGTCGTAATAAGAGCACCGTGAAAATGTGATACTGAGCGTACTTAGCGCTACTATTACTAAGGGAAGACGTCAAAACTCGACCGCCCGTTGACCGCCGGTTACGGGCGGTTCCGCCCGGTTCTTTCAGGTCAAATGTTTTACTGGTATATGAATATTCGCGCATGCAACACTGAACAACCGCCGGTTGACTTAATGCTGTAACCGGACCAATTTACACTATCAATCTGTTACTTTGCGGTCATAATAGCTCTCTCTATAATCGTTCTATAAAAAAAAACATTCATAGACTTTCGGTATTGATTTAAAAAAGTTACTTGAGCTATAAACAGATTGAAAAAGCCAACCCCAGCGTCCACAATCGGTTTTAAGAGACCTTAATGTGTTTGCTTGGCGCTTTGATACTTTTCAGCGCAACGCAAGCGCCTGATCGCTGTAAGTGTGACAGCCTTATAAGCTATTAGCCTACATCATGGTCGGAGTGAAGTCTTTCTTCAAGGAAACCCTGATTTTTCTACAGCGGATTTGATGGTATCAATAACAGTCGTTATCATGGTTTATATATAAGTAGCATTGCTCTAAAACACATTATGAATAGTTTCCACGTTGTTGATTTTTTTCTTCAGATTCCAAGAACAATTTTATCTACAACATGCTAAGACCGTGGGTTGGTGATGGTCTTCTGGTGTCAGAGGGCAGTAAATGGAAGAAGCATCGTCACCTGCTAACTTCTGCCTTCCACTTTGAAATTCTTCGACCATATGTGAAAATATATGTGGAGACGATTAACATATTTCTGGTTTGTAATATTTTCATTTTGGGGGGGGGGGGGACATGGCTTTTTTTGAAAGGCACTCATGAAAGTCACTGTACAAAATGTCTCAATGCTGCAGCAAGTAAGTCAGCGCTGACATACGCCGTTCATTTGAAATAGATGAGGTGACATTTGTTGACATTTAGGACGCCCTCTGTTGGTTTGAGACAAAACACACCGGGCAAGAGTTCCTATAGTTTACATAGGCCAGATCAGGTTTCTAACTATATTGTGGTGTCACAGCAAATTGTTATCAAAACTGTCTTTAAACTTGCTTAGGAATGCTATAAGTTTTTGATTACCATTCACTAATCAATTGTTGGCTTTGGAACTTTGTAAACTAATTTAGAAAACGATTTCTTAAAGTAGTTATACATCACTAAACGACCAAAGTTTACCACCGACCATACGTCACTATGTGATACCAGCGACCATACGTACGGGACTATGTAATACCACCCATCATACGTCACTATGTAATACCACTGACCATACGTCACTATGTAATACCACCGATTATATAGTTGAATACAAGTTTGCACGCCAAAATGGCCACCTAGCAATACCTTCGTTCCGTACATGTTTAATATCTACAACAACTTTGGAAAAGACACATTTCTTGATAGTTCTACTTACTCGTTTCTCCTGTAAATTTACAGGATAAGCTGGCCGATACGGATGGGAAATCTATTGACGTATGTAGGCCGGTCTCACTTATGGCATTAGATAATCTACTAAAGTGCTCATTTAGAGATGATAGCCAATGCCAAATAGACGAGTAAGTCACCATGAATATGGATAAGGAACATTATTTGAGTAACATCTTCTATAGTAAAAGGTCATTGTCTAATGAAAAATAAAATATAAGAAGCATTAACGTTATAGAAAAAAGTGGGGTGGTTTTTTTTTTTTTGGGGGGGGGGAGGGGGTTGCAGCAAAGTAATACTTGGGCATATACTAACTACCATCTGAAATGGTAGTTAGTGAACTGAGTGATTAGAAATCAAATGGATTACTCTACAAAGAGCTCTGATGGGCCAATCAATTGGTTCACTGCAATTCAGAAAAAAGTTCATTTGCGATGAACATTTGTTTCCTAATGCAGATACATGGCATACACTACTTCGTTGGGAAACACCCGTCTTATATAGTCACTGCCATAATGCTATGGACGAAATTCAAGCTATGTCACGCGAGCATGTTTTGTAGTTGTTTCGCGAAGCTAAAGTGCAGCATGCGCGTGACGATTTCAAGATTGACCGATCAGGACGCGCGGTCATTTGAAAGCGTCCGGTGCGCACTTTCAGGTTTACGCACGTGAGACGCACGCACGCATTGTTGGAATTGTGTCCATATCATTATGACGCTGACTTCAACGCAGGGCAATGAGAGCTTGTAAAAAGAATGGCCTACATTACTTTTTTTCTATTTTACACCAGGTCGAACGAGTACACCAATGCCGTGTTCACAATTACTGAACTTTTTGTACAACGATGTCGTTTCCCGCCATATTATTTCGCGCCAATATTTCACCTTTCCCCTATGGGTTTCAAATGGAGAAAAACCTTAGGTATTCTACATAGCAAAACAGAAACCGTTATTAGGGATAGACGAAGAGAATTGAGTACATTAGCGTCATCGGGACCACGAGGTTTTCGGGAGAATAGAGGGAAATACTTGGATTTCTTGGACATTTTGCTGGAAGCCAGGGTAAGTATCCTTTACTTCTTAAACCTTCTCTTTTCAGAAATGGTACGAGAATGTAATATGCCTTTTCTCAGTAAGATGTGGATGACGTCGTTGTCGTGTTTTGAAATTCGTCGTCATTGTCTGATCAGTTTTGCATCTCCATTTGGCCTCGTGCAATTATATTATATTATTATATGGATTAGTCAAGACCGATTGCTGTAAACATGAATTTTTACAACTCCATTCAACAACGTTGAATCAACGTCAGTATTCAACGTTACTTCAACAAAGCACAAAATATAGTTGAGAAGATGTTAAAATCATGTTGTTCAACAACGCAACCATATTTCAATTCAACGTTGAAATATGGTTGAGTGCCGGCTGGATAGGGCCCTATCACCCTTTCTATTATTGTGTAGGTAATAGCTGACTCGCTTGGCGTACAAATGGAACACATGATAACTCCATTACGTACATTCAAACATTATTTATTAAATAAAACACGCCATTAACATAGACTATAACACGATAAATAACAGGCGTTTGCAAGAATAAACAATAGGTGTGTTCTGCTCCGTGGGAACGATAGACTGACCACGAATTGAGTGAACGCATCGATTATGTACTCATGCGACTATTCAAGTGATTCTAGAGTTTATACATCAATAAACATTTATAACAAACAGCGTCATAACACTATACATAAATTTCAGGATGAAGATGGGGTCGGTTTAACAGATCTTGATATTCGTGATGAGGCGGACATGTTCATGGTTGCGGGACACGACACGACGTCTAGTGGCATGTCTTGGTGTCTCTACAACCTGGCGAGATTCCCTGAATATCAGCAACAGTGTCGCGACGAAGTAGAAAAGTTACTCCGTGAAAGAGACAAATCAGAGTTGGATTGGTAAGTTTTGAATTATGGTGCATGCACCCATACACATTTGAAAGCACAAAATGTTAGAGACTTTGATGTAGGTAGTACAACTCAATTTCGAGAACGATGTAATATCTCGGTTAACAGTGTTGTAATGCATTCCTTAATAAAAGGTTCCTTAGTTACAACAAACCAAATGATACCCAGCATCTTCAGTAGAAAACTGTAGCTTTTTCAATCCCATGTGTTCCCCTGCCTTCTTCAGTCAGCACGTAGTATCCTCATTTATATCTACATAGATGTGGACTATTCCATTTGAAAACCATATACCCCCTATTGAGCCATACCTTAACACGGGGGTGTATATTTCAAATGAAAACACCCATACAGGTAAAATGTAACCCCATTTGAATACTCCCTGGGAATGATTAATGTAATGTCTTCTATAAAGGGGTGTATGGATTTCAAATGGAACAACCATTCCCAACCACCCCCCCCCCCCCCCCCACACACACAACAAAGGAATATCTCTTCATGAAGGGATATTTTAAATAACGCTCCCGGGAAAATTGCAATTTTCTGGCCCTCTGGTCATAGTTTAATTGAGACTGGCTCCTCACCGTTCTGTTGTGTTGTATCTCAACAGGGATGATCTGAATTCTTTGCCTTTCATCACGATGTTCATTAAAGAAAGTCTTCGTTTCCATTCGCCAGTGCCTTCAATCATGCGCACACTTATCAAAGACGTGACGCTTACAGATGGCACGCTATTACCAAAGGGTATGTACAACTCAAGAGACATGACGAAGGCTTATAGTATACGTTATAGTGCTGCAAGATCCATTCTGTAATAGCTGCCAGTTGTAATATATGGGCTAGTACGATGGGTATCAAAAAGTTCTTGAAATCACCCAAGAAGTGAAGGAGCCAGAAACTTGTTTTTGATATGTGACCCTTCAGACATCTTTAAAAAGTCACTGTGCAAAGTCACACATTTCTCCCACTTTTTATTACTTGTCCACAGACCGCCACTGTAGAGATCCTTAGATTGACCGCCATTGATTGATCCTCAGATTGCCTCAGATTGCGTTATTCACCAAAACAGCAATAAATAGTTTAAAGTTTTGACAGAAAGGGGTCAAACAGCTTGGTGACAATAATCTTATAGGTAACATGGGGTGCACACAGATTGACCTCTAATGACCCCTACATGACCTTTGACCCCTTTCTGTCAACACTTTAAACCATTTATTGCTGTTTTGGGAATAACGCAATCTGAGGCAATCTGAGGATCAATCAATGGCGGTCAATCTGAGGATCTCTACAATGGCGGTCTGTGGACAGGTAATAACAAGTGGGAGAAATATGTGACTTTGCACAGTGACTTTTTAAAGATGTCTGAAGGGTCACAATATTAAAAAAAAGTGTCTGGCTCCTTCACTTCTTGGTGATTTCAAGAACTTGTTGATACCCCCTCGTATATTTGCTGAATTAATTGGTATAAATTAAATGTTACTAAGAGATAGCTATTGCAAATGATCTTTTTGTTCAGATAATTAGTATTGTGAAAAGGCACTATTATGTAATAGCTGCAATTCCTTACGTAAAAATGTAAACTTTACACATGACAGCCATTTATAGACAAATGTACAAATGTCCAAATGTTATTCAGAAGGAATTTGGCTTATATTATTATTCTGAACCTCATCGAGGCTCAGTGTGTCTGTTTTCAGGCTGATAGCCTGCTGTCATTCGTAAATAAAGCAAGGTCACGAAATTTACGTCAAAACAGTGCTTTAGAGAATGACCACTGGTCTACCTAATCTATAAATTGGAGAATTTATGACCGGCCAACAGCTAAATCGCTGTATAAAATGATTTAAGGCAGTGAAACATAATGCCATTTTTATTCGAATCCAGGTACATTAATAAACGTGTTAGTTCTTGGCATGCATCATCACCCAGCATATTGGGAGGATCCTGAAACCTTTGATCCATACCGATTTCTCCCGGAGAACAACAAAAAACGTCACTCCTACGCCTACATCCCATTCTCAGCTGGTCCAAGGTATGCCTCTTTCGTTTAAGATTTTATTTTATTACCACACTTTCATATAAGATGGAGACAGACCCTGGCTTAAGAAAGACTCCGTGAAATAATTCCATTGTGCTGTTATACTCTCTCATCTATCTGGGAAACAGTGGAGACTATAAGAGCACATTGAATGTTCCATCGGCATCCATCCTTAGGCCCTATATGTTTTTTATGCTGTAAAGGTAACCGACATTGCGACCACAAACTATGATCGTCCATTGGGAATTCATAATAATCCATTCATAGGTATGGCTAACACTTGCGCAGACGACAGTCGGTCCTTTTATTTGTATTTCCGGGGTTTTATCCAGACAGAATTGCGCCCTCTCCTACATTTACCTTATGGAATCCTCTTTTACATCTATCCCTCTTTCTCTCAACAGGAATTGCATCGGTCAGAATTTTGCAATGAACGAAATGAAAGTATTTGTTGCCATGACAACTCGACGTTTTGAGATATCCGTTGATGAGGATAAAAATTCTCCCGAATGGACACCTAGCATTCAACTGCGGTCAATTAATGGAATACATCTACAATTTCGTGAGCTTTGAAGCCATGTAGTCAACATGAAACGAGTGAGATATACAGCCCTGTGTAATAATATGATAGACATAACAGGCTCACTCGATCTCTTGTATTAAACAACTTTAATCACAGATCAAAAGTAATCGTTAATCAAATCTCCATGTTAGATTCGTAGTGTTGGGCGGTACGTGATATCCTTACACCCTGTTGTAGACATTTGGCTCTTGGGATTTACTTGACACTTCGTACACCATGTTTTGTACTTCGTGAATAATTCATATATATATACAGCTCGAATCGTATTTGGATGCGTGCTGTACGAAGCTAGCCCGTCAAACAAGAACATTATGTTCCACGCCTTAAAGGCATATTGTGTGATCTTTTCCAGGGGCGCCCTCTATTCATGATTTTGTTAAGAAAGTAGATTTTCTTGCAGATTTACATTTCTGATCATAAATCATAAACATATTCTGAGTTACGGAGCGATGGTTGGTTGGTACGTTTTCTGTCATGACTGACAGCCCATGACTTTGGTGATGACACGCCACTTCCGTCGGTCAGCAGCCAATCGATAAATGACTGAAGTTGGATGCCCAACCAGAGTTTTTAGTCTGTCAAACCATCTTGACCTTGGCCGGCCTGGTCCGCGTGCACCCTCAATCTTGCCCTGCATGATCACCTTCTCTAGACAGTTTCCTTGGCGTCTGGCAATATGATCGAAATAAGAGAGAGTTTGGGAATTGACCTGCCCAAGTAGCCTTGTCTTCACACCAACCTCCTGAAGCACACTTGCATTGGTTCTCATGACCCAGGTGATCCTTAGCATCCGGCGCCAACACCACATTTCAAATGCATTGATTTTGTTGCAGCGTGCAGTTGTCAGTGTCCAGGATTCACAGCCGTAGGTTGAAATAGGGGAAAACGAGTGCTACGGAGCAATACGATTCCTAATTACTTCAAAATCATGGTTTAAAGAGTGAAAATAAACTGTCCTGCTAGCAGAACAGTTTATTTTTCACTCTATATTCGCTCTAAAACCTTGATTTTGAAGTAATTAGGAATCGTATTGCTCTGTAATTCAGAATATATTCGTGATTTATGATCAGAAATGTAAATCTGCACAAAATCTACTCTCTAAAATTATTAAACTATAAAGTATAATATCCATTCTGGCAGCCATTTTGGAAAGTGATACTGAATCAAAATTGTCAAAGGTGGGCCTTATTTCTAAAAGCAATAGCTTAGCAGTTTAGAATAATATTATTTGGTGAATTTGATGTAATATACACTCTTACAATATCTATTTTAGATTATCATACACTCATGTAGACTATTTTTACATTTACAGCGGCCATTTTAGTGGCCATCTTGGTTTTAAATTATGTTATTACAATGCAAATATACGGGATATGAGTTATTAGTGGTCTAATACATACATCCCAAAGATAAAACTATACTTTCATCATACATTTTGGTTGATATTATCCCATTTTATGGAATTTCAACAACTCGTTCAGTCACTTTGGGACCCATTTTGGGGGCCATTCTGGATTTTTAAGTATGTTAACAAAACACAAATACTAGATATGAGTTACTAGTTGTCTAATACATACATCCCATCATTAAAACTATATTTTTATCATACATTTCGGTTGATATTATGCTATTTTATGGAATTTTGTCCACTTTTGACAAGTTTTGGCCATTAATTTGATTTAATTTGGCGGCCATTTTGGTTTTAAAGTATGTTAGCAAAGCAAAATTAATAGATATGAGTCTCTAGTGGTCTAACTCATACATCCCATTGTTAAAACTACACTCTGATCATACATGTTGGTTTAAATATGCCTATAGAATTTTGGCGGCCATTTTGGCGGCCATCTTGGATATAGGTGTGTTAACAAAGCAAAAGTTCTGGATATGAGTATCTAGTGGTCTAAAACATACATCCCACTATTAAAACTACAATTTGATTGCTATATGTTATTTTATGAGATTTGACCAGTTGTGGTGGCCATTTTGGACGCCATCTTGCATAACCCCTTAGCATTATGAAAATATTGTTGTTAACATCCTGATTATGTCTTAGGATCATGATAGGAAGTAAAAAAGTTGGTTTGGGGAGGCCTGGGGGAGGGGGGGGGGGCGGGGCGGGGCGGGGGTGCACACTAACCCTTTGTAGATACCAGACTAATATCTAAGACTAATCCCTCAGATCATAATCATCGCACATGTGGGAGCACCACACCAAATATCTTTCTCATTGAAATACGTGTAAAAGTGCCATATTTCAAGACACCTTTTCTACCCTCCGGTTACATTTATGGCATACTTGTCACCTATGACCATTTTCAGTAACATCTCAACTTTAATTTAAGCCTTGTTCCATGAGGGGTTATTAAGCTAAATTTTCCGCTACGGACCTGCACATAGCGCCCTCACTTTTTCACGTTTTCTGGCATGCCTGTTTACCATTTAGGCAGGTGCTTACGCCCTGGGCACTATTTAGGTCGATAAATTAAAAATATCGTATTTTATCATTGTAGGTGCAACGGGTAGGTCCCATTCGTTCATTTAAATACAAACATACCATCCCCGGAGAAACAAATTGCCCGAAAACCTCACATTTACAAGCCTAGTCTTCGTGCTTTTCCGGAACTATTATAGGATTACACGAATTGCGCATTGATTTGGTACAGTGCTCCCTTTAACAAAAATCTAAATTATTTTTTTTGCATTTTTGGAATCATCATATAGCATCATGAAAAAGTGTCACTCAAAAAATTCAAATTCTACTCCTAACTGGAATTATGTCACAAAATAGATTTTACTCTATACCCAAAATACCCAATTTTTCTCACTTTTTGGCCATTTTTTGCCCAAAATTGTTACATTTAAAGTCTGCTTTCATGACCAAAACGTGTATTTTTAGATTTGACATTGTTTACATTGTATAAATTATATGTTAATAGCATATATGACCCATTTAATTATCGACAAACATGATAACTTAATCATATAATCACTATATCACGCCGTATTCATTGCAGAGATACCTGTATGCCATTAATGGTGAAATTATGTAGGGGGGGTAAAAGACCCCCGTATTTATAGGACAATAAAGCTTCTAAAAGCCATTTGTTTACTTAGAGTATCATAATTACCTAGTAGGCAAACGCACAATTACATTTTTGTCACGATATTACCCTTAGGGTATTGTGTTAAGCATTAAATGTACAATTTTAACGATTTGTTGCTCTTTTTTGAGCCAATGTGGGGCCAAATATGAATTTTGACAACTCGTTAACCTAAATGAGAGTGCTAAACTCTAAATAAAGCTTTGAACTTGAAAATGAGATAATCAACTCGTTAATTGAGATGCAAGTTACTTGATATAGACCTAATAGGGAGTATTCTTGCACGTGAGGGGCTTCTAGCCAAGGGTAACGTGACCCTCTATCTATAAAATCGCGAAACAGACCCATAGCCATTTGACTCTATATTTGGAGCTTTAGAGCCATTTTCTTGGATATTTCTCGAGAAAATCATGTAAATTTCTTGATATTAACGTCCGACATTGATATAAAGGGTGTTTTGAATGTAAATCAAGGCATATTTAAGCAATTTGAACCCATCTTCCACTTCAAAACTCGGTTTATTGGAAATGACCATTGTGCGTTAAAGGGAGCACCACACCAAATATCTTTCTCATTGAAATACGTGTAAAGTGCCATATTTCAAGACACCTTTTCTACCCTCCGGTTACATTTATGGCATACTTGTCACCTATGACCATTTTCAGTAACATCTCAACTTTAATTTAAGCCTTGTTCCATGAGGGGTTATTAAGCTAAATTTTCCGCTACGGACCTGCACATAGCGCCCTCACTTTTTCACGTTTTCTGGCATGCCTGTTTACCATTTAGGCAGGTGCTTACGCCCTGGGCACTATTTAGGTCGATAAATTAAAAATATCGTATTTTATCATTGTAGGTGCAACGGGTAGGTCCCATTCGTTCATTTAAATACAAACATACCATCCCCGGAGAAACAAATTGCCCGAAAACCTCACATTTACAAGCCTAGTCTTCGTGCTTTTCCGGAACTATTATAGGATTACACGAATTGCGCATTGATTTGGTACAGTGCTCCCTTTAACAAAAATCTAAATTATTTTTTTTGCATTTTTGGAATCATCATATAGCATCATGAAAAAGTGTCACTCAAAAAATTCAAATTCTACTCCTAACTGGAATTATGTCACAAAATAGATTTTACTCTATACCCAAAATACCCAATTTTTCTCACTTTTTGGTCATTTTTTGCCCAAAATTGTTACATTTAAAGTCTGCTTTCATGACCAAAACGTGTATTTTTAGATTTGACATTGTTTACATTGTATAAATTATATGTTAATAGCATATATGACCCATTTAATTATCGACAAACATGATAACTTAATCATATAATCACTATATCACGCCGTATTCATTGCAGAGATACCTGTATGCCATTAATGGTGAAATTATGTAGGGGGGGGGGGTAAAAGACCCCCGTATTTATAGGACAATAAAGCTTCTAAAAGCCATTTGTTTACTTAGAGTATCATAATTACCTAGTAGGCAAACGCACAATTACATTTTTGTCACGATATTACCCTTAGGGTATTGTGTTAAGCATTAAATGTACAATTTTAACGATTTGTTGCTCTTTTTTGAGCCAATGTGGGGCCAAATATGAATTTTGACAACTCGTTAACCTAAATGAGAGTGCTAAACTCTAAATAAAGCTTTGAACTTGAAAATGAGATAATCAACTCGTTAATTGAGATGCAAGTTACTTGATATAGACCTAATAGGGAGTATTCTTGCACGTGAGGGGCTTCTAGCCAAGGGTAACGTGACCCTCTATCTATAAAATCGCGAAACAGACCCATAGCCATTTGACTCTATATTTGGAGCTTTAGAGCCATTTTCTTGGATATTTCTCGAGAAAATCATGTAAATTTCTTGATATTAACGTCCGACATTGATATAAAGGGTGTTTTGAATGTAAATCAAGGCATATTTAAGCAATTTGAACCCATCTTCCACTTCAAAACTCGGTTTATTGGAAATGACCATTGTGCGTTAAAGGGAGCACCACACCAAATATCTTTCTCATTGAAATACGTGTAAAAGTGCCATATTTCAAGACACCTTTTCTACCCTCCGGTTACATTTATGGCATACTTGTCACCTATGACCATTTTCAGTAACATCTCAACTTTAATTTAAGCCTTGTTCCATGAGGGGTTATTAAGCTAAATTTTCCGCTACGGACCTGCACATAGCGCCCTCACTTTTTCACGTTTTCTGGCATGCCTGTTTACCATTTAGGCAGGTGCTTACGCCCTGGGCACTATTTAGGTCGATAAATTAAAAATATCGTATTTTATCATTGTAGGTGCAACGGGTAGGTCCCATTCGTTCATTTAAATACAAACATACCATCCCCGGAGAAACAAATTGCCCGAAAACCTCACATTTACAAGCCTAGTCTTCGTGCTTTTCCGGAACTATTATAGGATTACACGAATTGCGCATTGATTTGGTACAGTGCTCCCTTTTTAACAAAAATCTAAATTATTTTTTTTGCATTTTTGGAATCATCATATAGCATCATGAAAAAGTGTCACTCAAAAAATTCAAATTCTACTCCTAACTGGAATTATGTCACAAAATAGATTTTACTCTATACCCAAAATACCCAATTTTTCTCACTTTTTGGTCATTTTTTGCCCAAAATTGTTACATTTAAAGTCTGCTTTCATGACCAAAACGTGTATTTTTAGATTTGACATTGTTTACATTGTATAAATTATATGTTAATAGCATATATGACCCATTTAATTATCGACAAACATGATAACTTAATCATATAATCACTATATCACGCCGTATTCATTGCAGAGATACCTGTATGCCATTAATGGTGAAATTATGTAGGGGGGGGGGGGTAAAAGACCCCCGTATTTATAGGACAATAAAGCTTCTAAAAGCCATTTGTTTACTTAGAGTATCATAATTACCTAGTAGGCAAACGCACAATTACATTTTTGTCACGATATTACCCTTAGGGTATTGTGTTAAGCATTAAATGTACAATTTTAACGATTTGTTGCTCTTTTTTGAGCCAATGTGGGGCCAAATATGAATTTTGACAACTCGTTAACCTAAATGAGAGTGCTAAACTCTAAATAAAGCTTTGAACTTGAAAATGAGATAATCAACTCGTTAATTGAGATGCAAGTTACTTGATATAGACCTAATAGGGAGTATTCTTGCACGTGAGGGGCTTCTAGCCAAGGGTAACGTGACCCTCTATCTATAAAATCGCGAAACAGACCCATAGCCATTTGACTCTATATTTGGAGCTTTAGAGCCATTTTCTTGGATATTTCTCGAGAAAATCATGTAAATTTCTTGATATTAACGTCCGACATTGATATAAAGGGTGTTTTGAATGTAAATCAAGGCATATTTAAGCAATTTGAACCCATCTTCCACTTCAAAACTCGGTTTATTGGAAATGACCATTGTGCGTTTAACAAAAATCTAAATTATTTTTTTTGCATTTTTGGAATCATCATATAGCATCATGAAAAAGTGTCACTCAAAAAATTCAAATTCTACTCCTAACTGGAATTATGTCACAAAATAGATTTTACTCTATACCCAAAATACCCAATTTTTCTCACTTTTTGGCCATTTTTTGCCCAAAATTGTTACATTTAAAGTCTGCTTTCATGACCAAAACGTGTATTTTTAGATTTGACATTGTTTACATTGTATAAATTATATGTTAATAGCATATATGACCCATTTAATTATCGACAAACATGATAACTTAATCATATAATCACTATATCACGCCGTATTCATTGCAGAGATACCTGTATGCCATTAATGGTGAAATTATGTAGGGGGGGGGGGGGTAAAAGACCCCCGTATTTATAGGACAATAAAGCTTCTAAAAGCCATTTGTTTACTTAGAGTATCATAATTACCTAGTAGGCAAACGCACAATTACATTTTTGTCACGATATTACCCTTAGGGTATTGTGTTAAGCATTAAATGTACAATTTTAACGATTTGTTGCTCTTTTTTGAGCCAATGTGGGGCCAAATATGAATTTTGACAACTCGTTAACCTAAATGAGAGTGCTAAACTCTAAATAAAGCTTTGAACTTGAAAATGAGATAATCAACTCGTTAATTGAGATGCAAGTTACTTGATATAGACCTAATAGGGAGTATTCTTGCACGTGAGGGGCTTCTAGCCAAGGGTAACGTGACCCTCTATCTATAAAATCGCGAAACAGACCCATAGCCATTTGACTCTATATTTGGAGCTTTAGAGCCATTTTCTTGGATATTTCTCGAGAAAATCATGTAAATTTCTTGATATTAACGTCCGACATTGATATAAAGGGTGTTTTGAATGTAAATCAAGGCATATTTAAGCAATTTGAACCCATCTTCCACTTCAAAACTCGGTTTATTGGAAATGACCATTGTGCGTTAAAGGGAGCACCACACCAAATATCTTTCTCATTGAAATACGTGTAAAAGTGCCATATTTCAAGACACCTTTTCTACCCTCCGGTTACATTTATGGCATACTTGTCACCTATGACCATTTTCAGTAACATCTCAACTTTAATTTAAGCCTTGTTCCATGAGGGGTTATTAAGCTAAATTTTCCGCTACGGACCTGCACATAGCGCCCTCACTTTTTCACGTTTTCTGGCATGCCTGTTTACCATTTAGGCAGGTGCTTACGCCCTGGGCACTATTTAGGTCGATAAATTAAAAATATCGTATTTTATCATTGTAGGTGCAACGGGTAGGTCCCATTCGTTCATTTAAATACAAACATACCATCCCCGGAGAAACAAATTGCCCGAAAACCTCACATTTACAAGCCTAGTCTTCGTGCTTTTCCGGAACTATTATAGGATTACACGAATTGCGCATTGATTTGGTACAGTGCTCCCTTTAACAAAAATCTAAATTATTTTTTTTGCATTTTTGGAATCATCATATAGCATCATGAAAAAGTGTCACTCAAAAAATTCAAATTCTACTCCTAACTGGAATTATGTCACAAAATAGATTTTACTCTATACCCAAAATACCCAATTTTTCTCACTTTTTGGCCATTTTTTGCCCAAAATTGTTACATTTAAAGTCTGCTTTCATGACCAAAACGTGTATTTTTAGATTTGACATTGTTTACATTGTATAAATTATATGTTAATAGCATATATGACCCATTTAATTATCGACAAACATGATAACTTAATCATATAATCACTATATCACGCCGTATTCATTGCAGAGATACCTGTATGCCATTAATGGTGAAATTATGTAGGGGGGGGGGGGTAAAAGACCCCCGTATTTATAGGACAATAAAGCTTCTAAAAGCCATTTGTTTACTTAGAGTATCATAATTACCTAGTAGGCAAACGCACAATTACATTTTTGTCACGATATTACCCTTAGGGTATTGTGTTAAGCATTAAATGTACAATTTTAACGATTTGTTGCTCTTTTTTGAGCCAATGTGGGGCCAAATATGAATTTTGACAACTCGTTAACCTAAATGAGAGTGCTAAACTCTAAATAAAGCTTTGAACTTGAAAATGAGATAATCAACTCGTTAATTGAGATGCAAGTTACTTGATATAGACCTAATAGGGAGTATTCTTGCACGTGAGGGGCTTCTAGCCAAGGGTAACGTGACCCTCTATCTATAAAATCGCGAAACAGACCCATAGCCATTTGACTCTATATTTGGAGCTTTAGAGCCATTTTCTTGGATATTTCTCGAGAAAATCATGTAAATTTCTTGATATTAACGTCCGACATTGATATAAAGGGTGTTTTGAATGTAAATCAAGGCATATTTAAGCAATTTGAACCCATCTTCCACTTCAAAACTCGGTTTATTGGAAATGACCATTGTGCGTTAAAGGGAGCACCACACCAAATATCTTTCTCATTGAAATACGTGTAAAAGTGCCATATTTCAAGACACCTTTTCTACCCTCCGGTTACATTTATGGCATACTTGTCACCTATGACCATTTTCAGTAACATCTCAACTTTAATTTAAGCCTTGTTCCATGAGGGGTTATTAAGCTAAATTTTCCGCTACGGACCTGCACATAGCGCCCTCACTTTTTCACGTTTTCTGGCATGCCTGTTTACCATTTAGGCAGGTGCTTACGCCCTGGGCACTATTTAGGTCGATAAATTAAAAATATCGTATTTTATCATTGTAGGTGCAACGGGTAGGTCCCATTCGTTCATTTAAATACAAACATACCATCCCCGGAGAAACAAATTGCCCGAAAACCTCACATTTACAAGCCTAGTCTTCGTGCTTTTCCGGAACTATTATAGGATTACACGAATTGCGCATTGATTTGGTACAGTGCTCCCATGTATTCAAATTGGTAAAGACAGCCCGTAGCCAAGGTGTATGGCATATCAAACGTGTCATAATAACAGTAATCATTTGTATTTAGTTGTATTTGTAGTCTTAACATGTTTTTTTAAAACTACTTTGGTTTACTTTTTCCTTAATATGTTGCATGTAAAGTTGATTTTTCATTTCCGTATTATTTAACTTACGGTAAGATTTATATATATTTTTTTTTTTAGAAAATAGGTAAAAGACTGGCAACACTGTTTTGCTTTCCACAAACACAAATAAACATTTTGGGGTGAACACCAATTGATTTACAATTATTATGTGATTACAATGAGTACACATGACAACATATTTGGGGTTATAAGGGTTTTTCACGTTGAAAACGTAATCTGTAATCATATTACTTGCTATGGCAACACCCGTTAAGTTAATGACTGGCAACACTGACCATTTAAAATGATCAAATTTATTATAATATCAAATTTTCTTCTAAATAACATCTCGCTGTGAATTTAAGGTTCCGGTTTCATATCATTAAACACAGCGAAAACATGCGTTAGCTTTTGAAGGAATTGTGAAATTTTGTGAAAATATCTGGCAACACTGCATATTCAGGAAGTATTTTCCCCAAACTCAAATTAACATTTTTCATAAGACTAATGTCTCATCTCAACATGACATGGTCAACGTTGAAATAGGAGCGTTACCATGTGGATTGTAAGCTATGCAGATTTGGTATATTTGTATACTTTGAAAAAGTTGAAAAACACCCCTATTTCAAATAAATGGTATGATCCATGATGATATCCCATATTTATGTCTATGCACTCACTGAAGCATCTACATATTCACCTATTCAGCTTATATAAAGAAAATATTTCATATACTTTTTGTCTATTAGAAATAGATGCTTACAAATTTGATAATTTGTGAGGTTAAAAAGGCAAAAATGGGGACAATAGCCCTAAAATGGTATTTTGGCCGTTGCCATTTTGTTTTCAAAATTAATTCCACATTTGTTAGTTTTAACTAAAGGGTCATCAAACATGAAAGTATAAAGAAATTCCATTCCGGAGCCGTGGCCAACAATTTAAAAAAATCTTCCATTTTTACAGTCCATTACACTTAAGATTTAGGATTGGATCATCGAAGTGTTGTAGAATAAAGTCGAGACGCGATCGCACGAGTTACTGCCATACGAAGGGTAAGAAACCTAATAAGGGAAAGATCGGTCAGTTAGGGTTACATCACTTATATACAGTCCTCAAAATAATAAACTGACCAGGTAATAAATATACTCTTAACTCCAAAACTATTGCTCCTACGTAAAAATATTAAATTTTAAAGTTGTAAGGAAATCCCTTTTCTTCATTTTGAGACATTGTTCATGAAAATCGGTTAATTGAGAACACTACATTGATAAGGATAGAACAAAGTGCAGTTCACATTTTCACACTTGGTACTTGAACACGTAGGACCGTGCGTCAGGTATTTGCATGGGCTGCATTGATCAATTGATGCATCCCACATTCTCATCTTACTATCAACCCGTGAGTTATCGCTACCAGTTTCATTCAATCTTCACGTGTAATATCTCAAATTGAAGAGAAGAGATTTCCTTACAACTTTATATTTTAATATTTTTACGTAAGAGCTATAGTTTTAAAGTTGAGAGCATATAATTACCTGGTCAGTTACTTATTTTGTGAACTGTAACCTTTTTGTCAAAGTCGGTGACCACTTTGACATTTGAATTCAGATTCTGCTGGTACTTTGGTGGAGTCAATTAATTGCCTTTTTGTTTATAAAGTCAGTATTTGTGTGGGTGCACACTAACCCTTTGTAGATACCAGACTAATATCTAAGACTAATCCCTCAGATCATAATCATGGCACATGTATTCAAATTGGTAAAGACAGCCCGTAGCCAAGGTGTATGGCATATCAAACGTGTCATAATAATGTAATCATTTGTATTTAGTTGTATTTGTAGTCTTAACATGTTTTTTTAAAACTACTTTGGTTTACTTTTTCCTTAATATGTTGCATGTAAAGTTGATTTTTCATTTCCGTATTATTTAACTTACGGTAAGATTTATATATATTTTTTTTTTTAGAAAATAGGTAAAAGACTGGCAACACTGTTTTGCTTTCCACAAACACAAATAAACATTTTGGGGTGAACACCAATTGATTTACAATTATTATGTGATTACAATGAGTACACATGACAACATATTTGGGGTTATAAGGGTTTTTCACGTTGAAAACGTAATCTGTAATCATATTACTTGCTATGGCAACACCCGTTAAGTTAATGACTGGCAACACTGACCATTTAAAATGATCAAATTTATTATAATATCAAATTTTCTTCTAAATAACATCTCGCTGTGAATTTAAGGTTCCGGTTTCATATCATTAAACACAGCGAAAACATGCGTTAGCTTTTGAAGGAATTGTGAAATTTTGTGAAAATATCTGGCAACACTGCATATTCAGGAAGTATTTTCCCCAAACTCAAATTAACATTTTTCATAAGACTAATGTCTCATCTCAACATGACATGGTCAACGTTGAAATAGGAGCGTTACCATGTGGATTGTAAGCTATGCAGATTTGGTATATTTGTATACTTTGAAAAAGTTGAAAAACACCCCTATTTCAAATAAATGGTATGATCCATGATGATATCCCATATTTATGTCTATGCACTCACTGAAGCATCAACATATTCACCTATTCAGCTTATATAAAGAAAATATTTCATATACTTTTTGTCTATTAGAAATAGATGCTTACAAATTTGATAATTTGTGAGGTTAAAAAGGCAAAAATGGGGACAATAGCCCTAAAATGGTATTTTGGCTGTTGCCATTTTGTTTTCAAAATTAATTCCACATTTGTTAGTTTTAACTAAAGGGTCATCAAATATGAAAGTATAAAGAAATTCCATTCCGGGGCCGTGGCCAACATTTAAAAAAAATCTTCCATTTTTACAGTCCATTACACTTAAGATTTAGGATTGGATCATCGAAGTGTTGTAGAATAAAGTCGAGACGCGATCGCACGAGTTACTGCCATACGAAGGGTAAGAAACCTAATAAGGGAAAGATCGGTCAGTTAGGGTTACATCACTTATATACAGTCCTCAAAATAATAAACTGACCAGGTAATAAATATACTCTTAACTCCAAAACTATTGCTCCTACGTAAAAATATTAAATTTTAAAGTTGTAAGGAAATCCCTTTTCTTCATTTTGAGACATTGTTCATGAAAATCGGTTAATTGAGAACACTACATTGATAAGGATAGAACAAAGTGCAGTTCACATTTTCACACTTGGTACTTGAACACATAGGACCGTGCGTCAGGTATTTGCATGGGCTGCATTGATCAATTGATGCATCCCAAATCCTCATCTTACTATCAACCCGTGAGTTATCGCTACCAGTTAATATTCAGTCAATCTTCACGTGTAATATCTCAAATTGAAGAGAAGAGATTTCCTTACAACTTTATATTTTAATATTTTTACGTAAGAGCTATAGTTTTAAAGTTGAGAGCATACAATTACCTGGTCAGTTACTTATTTTGTGAACTGTAACCTTTTTGTCAAAGTCGGTGACCACTTTGACATTTGAATTCAGATTCTGCTGGTACTTTGGTGGAGTCAATTAATTGCCTTTTTGTTTATAAAGTCAGTATTTTTGTACGTCTGTATAATATAAATGAGATCTTGATCTGAAAAAATGAACACATATGTTGTTACAATTTTGGATAAATGGTTTAAATAATATAAAACTAATGGTAGAGTTTTGCCAAATCTTTGTAATTTCGTGGTCGTGATTACTGTATATTGTTTTGTATAGGCCCTATAACTAATTCTACACACAAATATTTTCATCTATATCACATCACTTCACTGAAAACAAAACTTCGTTTTTTATTGAGCCCAACTAAGTAAAATTAGTAGGGCGTCTAAAAAATATTTTGTTGGGAGTATTCTACTATTTTTGAACTGTGCTTAGCCGCGAGTCTACAATCTGGCTTAACTATTTTGCCATGAATTAAAATAGTTCGACAGGTTCTACCAATCAATAATGAGCATTATATCGCGGATAAACTAATTTTTGTGAACTTGGTTAAGCAGTTAAATCGTTATAAGTTAGTAAAACTCCGAATTAATTAGTACAACTGTCCAAACTATTGTGGTTCTACGATGTTCAGTATTCCCGCTGTTGCGATCATGTGATGATATTTTTTCTGCAGACGACTTCAGGGTAGCACACAGAGTCTTCACGTAGTCATGCGTTCTTCTACACTGGCGTGAAATTCCGAAGGAAAACGATGGAAAACAGGTATTTATTTCTCTCAAAGAGAACATTAAATATTACGGGGATATCGAATGCAATCATGTAAACCGTGGGGATGGCGTTTGTGTGTGGCAATTTGTGCAGAACGACGGCTAAAATGGCGGACACATGCGGCCTACCAATCAATGATCCAAGTACGAGCAATTCGTCATCCCACGCTCCACATAATTGCATTCAATATTCGAAGCGGGCTACCGCAAAGCTTACATTATTATCGTAATATTTAATGTTCAATCTGATTGAAATAAATACCTGCTAGCTATCTTTTTTCATCGCGGGCCTAGGCCGTAAGCTTACAGCTAATAACATGGGCTGTACTAATATTATGTAGTACAGCAAATTAGTAGAATTAGTAGAGCATATTGGAACGGCCGGAAAAACTAAATAAAGCAAATTGAAGAACCACTTCCACAAGTAGTTGAGTGTGCCGAACTATCTTAAACTATATAGTAAAACTAGACATAGTTTTTACTATTTTTTTAATTAGTAGAACCTGCAAAAATTTAGTAAAGCAGTTAGTGCAGCATGCCAAACTAATTTTTTTTTTAAAGGTTTTACTAATAAAAACTGGTAAAGAAGAATCGTTGAGCCAACATAACTAAGTTTTTCAGATTAACCAAGCAGGAGTTACCAATATAAATTAGTAAAACTAGACATAGTTTTAACTAATTTTAATTAGTTGAAACGACAAGTTTTTGTTGACAATGATCACATCGCATCGCATTGCATCGCATCGCATCGCATCGCATCACATCACATCACATCACATCACATCACATCACATCACATCACATCACATCACATCACATCACATCACATCACATCACATCACATCACATCACATCACATCACTTCGCATCGCATCGCATCGCATCGCATCGCATCGCAGCACAGCACAGCACAGTAAAAGTTGCAGTATTTCATGTGAAATTCATGGATTTGCTAGCATTTTGAGTTACTCATATTCATCTAAAAGGCCACAGATGGCTTCTCACTTATTTATTTCATGTTTATTCAAAATAACTTTGAAGACCACCCATGGCTTGTTACATGATGCTTAGTCATGACCTCCCTGATACAAGTAGTGGTGACTTGTAACCAAAATACAACAACAAAAAGTGAAAAGAACTAATTACCTTCGGAAATGCTGAGAAAATGTCTTTATTGTTCATTATTACAGATTTATTTTGAAGAACTCTTACACTGTGAAAGGGTTTCTATGTATAATCATCTATCTAAACAATGTGAAAATATAGAATTTCATTTTTGGTGAAATCTCTCTGTGCCCCTTTAACATTATTTTGCGCACGCTTCCCGTATTATTTTTGGTTCGAATAAAACTTCACTCAATCACAATTGCGCGTGTAGGGATTTGATGGTTCAAAATCTGTGATTCATTCGACCATAGCGTTTTTGTACTGACCATGAACTAGCTTCATACAACGACAACAATCTGGCTTGATACATGTAGGACTAGTACAATCCATGGCCGCGCTAGCAATTATATTGTTGAGCTGAGTCATACATGTCTGTAGAAATGTTTCTGTCGATTATTGGATAAGATATATCCTAAGATTTAGGAGTGGATCACCGAAGTGTTCGAGTTTGTTCTGTTATAGTCTACCAACCATCAACATTCAACCATCAAGCCGACCATACCAGGGGCGAACCCAGCGTCTTGTGTTGAGGGGGGGGGGGGGCGCCAAAATATTTGAGTCCTAGCACCAATTGCGTGGGGTCCAGGGGCCCGCTTAAGGGCCCCGGTGGGGTCAAGGGGCAACGCCCCTGCGGTGGTTAAGGGGGCGGAGCCCCCTTGAAGCTGTCGGGTTTTAGCGTGTCTGAATGGCCTAGAAACGCTCTCCTTGCATTAAAAAATGACATAATTGTGCATAAAACTTGGACTTGATTAGAGACAAAATAAACGAGAGACACCAATGAATAACCAAATAGAAACATGATAATATAGTAATCAACATTTAATCACACAAACTTAAAACAGTCGACAATCATGGTTGTACCCTTCATCAAAAATACTGCACGTTGACATATGCCTATTCGATCCGCATAACCTCAATATATGACGACACATTTCGAAATAATAGTCATCAATATGCGACAACCATTTTTGTTTCCGGGTTGGTGGGTAAAGTTGTTGTTTTTCCTGGATAGTGGGCAATTTTTTTTTTAGAAAGCTTCCATGCCCAACCCTCCTGAGTATTAAATGGTGCGTCCCTAAAATGAGTAAAGTTCACCATCTCGTTGTATTAAGGACAAATAAAAAATCACTAGTTTCTAATCCTACCTTTTGGAAAAAAGGATGATGTCGACTCTTTAAAAATAACAATGCGAAATCCCCCATTACTAGCATATTGTGTGATTGTTTGTGTAACTTGACGAGAATAAGGCCTTTGTAAAATAATTTCATGATTCAAGGGGGTTGGTTAACGTAAAGCCTGCTTTAAAATGCTCATTGTACTAAAACAATTCTAGTACTGATGTATCAGCTTCTTAAATATTCTAACATAGTTGTGAATGAAATAAAGAAGAAAATGAACTTTTCAGAATTCCTAGAAAGAATGCGCGTTGAAGAAACTACTTTATTTTTGTGCTTGGCCTAATATCATTAATGTTACAACAACGAAATGGGTGTTCGGTACAAAATGTTTATGTTGGAATTACTGTTACTGGTATGCCTCAGGGTCATCTATTCCCCAACACGTATAGCCTACAGGGGACTACATTCTAACATGCATCTTATGCTATACCCTATTTGACCATTAGAAAAAAATACCAAAAATGTGTTGGTATTTTTCTTTAGGTTTGGTTCCAACAAAAATAACTTAACTGTAGGCCTTGAGCTACTGTTTTGGCGTTCAACAAGTAAATTAAATAAAGAAAATGCTTACCTTTACGATTATCGTGTGTCAGCATATTATACGCACACGCCGTATCTGACTCCCGTATTCACAGCCCGTGTTTTCAGCGCGACTTTTGAAATAAAATCACAGCCCGTCTCCCTTCAAACTTTAAGCCAATCATTGTCTGGCGTTTGCACACCAACTTGTTATAATATTTATACGCATTTACCCTTACAGTTTTTTTACACAAATAAATAGTAAATTATACTGTATGATATCGAAAGAGAAGGGGTAGAAAGGAAGGTGGAAAATCATTTAAGCCGTTTTCTACGAAAAAAGGGACTAGAGTAGGCTAATGATTAGAGCATGTGACCATGACCATCCAATCCATCAGTGAGAAAATCTATATCAGAAAATGATAAAATATCCTGAGAAGTGAACTTTCTGTTGTGTGAACATAGAATTTCACTAGCATCTATTAATGACCAATATCATTCATTTTCTCCGGGCTTGATAAATGCCCCCGAACCTAACCCAAAGCAAAAGTAGCTACTCCGAGGAAAGAAAATAAGGACACAGACAACTTTGCATGGTAATCGAGCGAAAATCTCATAAAAGGTATATATTCTAAAACATGGTAAAGTTACTTTTGAAAGCTGTTAATACGAAGAAAACGGCGGGCCCCGAACTCCACGCCGCGTCGATTAGGCGCTACGCACGTAGTTATTCCGCCGTATTTAAGACTAACCTGGATCTGCTAATACTGTTTCGCCGACATTATGCCTTTCGTCTCTGTTGCTGTGCCAACCTTACTCCCTCCCCGGTGGCGTGTCCGAAGAGGGAAGGGGCGAGGGAGGGGAGGGATGGCCATTGGCCACGCCCACCTCTGCTATCACTCGGTTGAAACAGGACCCATTCGATTAAATAGCTTCTAAGGCAATTTGTGAAACGAATTTATCGCGTCGGTTTAGGGAATAACATGTCCATCGCCCCCCCCCCCCCCACTCCCCCGCTCTCAAGTTTTCAAGGCTGACTGCAATTGTTTTAGGGGCAACTATTTTTGTGTGGACAGACTGGACAAATTTGTGTGAAAGTCAAATTGGTTAAATTGCAAGCTTGCCCCCCCCCCCCACCTTAGATGAGAAATCCTGGTAAGGCTGTCCCTCTCCTTTTCTCCCCCCTTCTCCCTTTCCCTCCCCTTTCCCTCCTCTCTCCCTTCTTCTTCTTCTTCTTCTTCTTCTTCTTCTTCTTCTTCTTCTTCTTCTTCTTCTTCTTCTTCTTCTTCTTTTTTTATTTTTTTATTTTAAGGGATGGGGGGGGGGGGGGGGGCGCACGCCCCCATCGCCCCCCCCCCCCCCCCCCCCCCCTGGGTTCGCCGATGCATACCCATTGAAGGGTTGTCCAAGAAAGTGTAGTGGCAAATACGAGTATTTTCCAATACGAACGGTAAGAACACTGGGGAATAATCAGCCAGTATAGCCGGGGTATAGTTATAAAATATCGTGCAGTTATTACCCTAATTGGCAAATAATACAAAGTTATAAAATGTTACAATGAATGCGATGGGGCGCACGCCCCCATCGCCCCCCCCCCCCCCCCCCCCCCCCCCCCTGGGTTCGCCGATGCATACCCATTGAAGGGTTGTCCAAGAAAGTGTAGTGGCAAATACGAGTATTTTCCAATACGAACGGTAAGAACACTGGGGAATAATCAGCCAGTATAGCCGGGGTATAGTTATAAAATATCGTGCAGTTATTACCCTAATTGGCAAATAATACAAAGTTATAAAATGTTACAATGAATCTGTAAGTTAACATACGAGGGTCATTCAATAAGTTCTAACTCCTTCCTCATAACTTCGCTAATATTAATGTCAACCTCATGACATTTCTCATGATTATTGCACTGGATCATAGCTACACATTAGTAGTTAATGGTAATTGATATCAGTTTTACTTTTGTTATGACGCGGTCAAAGCCATAGACAGATTTTGGACAACGGACACAGAAAATTACCTTAAAAATATACACATGTTTTTCGGGTGGTTTTTTCGTATTGTACAGTATGGTTAGATATAAGAGCAGGATTTAAAAACTGAAAATGGAAATGAATGAATGATATCTGAACATATTACAGTATTATCATGTATAGATAAGATTGTAAACAAATAATCACTCTTGTAGGCTTGCAAATGCGTTGCTATGGCTTTGGCATACCGTAATACTGCTAATCAGTCAAATGTTCGTTGTTACAACTTAACTCACAATGATGCCTCGAATGTTAAATCTTTAACATAATAGTCACTTTATGAGTTTTACGTATGTGCCACCTTCAAAATAGTCAATCAGGTAGTCAATGATAGAAAATTGTCGCTTTGACAGGCATTTTAAATCCCTCTATTTAGTTCGGTGTATTGAATATCGCTTAGTTTTCATGAAAGTCATATATGACTTGTACAGGGTTCTCTAGAGAGTGGTAAACTGAATGGTTGTCCTGACCTGGATCTGGCTAATCCGAGGGCATATTTTGTTCCAAAGCAATCAGTCAACTTTATTGTTTTTAGTCTGTTAATGAGATATCTAATATTTAGAACGGTTATAAACGGTATGTTTTGTCTCTTACAATAGGCCAAATGAAAAGCACTTTGGCGATATTTTGCTGTTTTTCATCCGTTTCCGTCGCACTAAATCGAGGTTTGGTTCTCACTGCATCTCCGGAAAAGTACAACCATTACTCATAGATCAATTTAGATTGAATTTGTAGCTGAGGTTCCAACGTGTGATATTTGATAAGACTGGCTCATATAATGATAACATTATGAGGTAGGAGGTAGCACTTATTGAATGATCCTCGTATTTACCAACTGTTACATCTGTTTGGTAACAAATGTAATAAATTTACCAAACGTTACAATCTGTTAGTTAACCTATTTACATGTTTACCAACTGTTACATCTGTTATGTAACAAATTTAGTAAATTTACCAAACGTTACATCCATTAAGCAAAATAATGTACCAAACGTTACATCAGTTAATAGTTATGTGATCTCTTTGACAAATGTTCCTAATAATGTTACATCTGTACTTACCAATTGTTACATGTATGTAGCATGCAGTGCGCTAAACAAATTTCAAGCGTTACATCAGTAAGTTAACACATTTATCAAACGTTACATCAGTTAGTTAACAAATTGACAAAATGTTACCAATTGGTTTACATATTTACCAAATGATACATCAATTAGTTAATTAATTTACAAATTGTTACATCAGTTACTTAACAAAATTACACTGTTAAGTACAGTTATAATCTACCAATGTGTCGGTCAAGTTTATTAACAAATTCCCAGAGCTAATGTTACATCAGTTAGTTGACATACTTACCAAATGTTAATATTACAATTATTATTTAACAGTCGATCAATCGCCGCTACATTACTATATATCCAAATGATGCATCAATTAGATTGCACATTTTCCAAATGTCATATCAGTGAGTTATTAAATTGACCAAATGTTGCATCCGGTCGTTAATAAATTTACCATATGTTACATCAGTTGGATGACACATTTATAGCCGCTGATACATGAGTAAGTTCACAAATTTACAAATGATACTTCATTTAGTTAACAAATTTACCAAATGTTACATTGGTTATAGAATGTATCAAATATTATTACATTTGACAAAACGACCAATCGTTGTATAAGAAGAAAGACAAAAATGCAAATGTTGCATCAGTTAGATTGCAATTTTTTAAATGTTATATCAGTGAGTTATCAATTTTACCAAATGTTGCATCCGGTCGTTAACACATTTACCAAATGTCACTTTAGTTAGCCGCTGCTACATGAATGAATAAGTTCACAAATTTACGAAGTGTTACATTAGTTAGTTATACAATTTATCAAATGGTACATTAGTTGACAAAATTACCAATCATTACCACTCATTACATTAGTAAGACGTTTGCAAATGCTACATCCGTTAACTACCCATGTTACATGATGACGAAGTTACCAATTGCTACATCAAATGTAATAAATAAAAGAGGACTTGACGTTTTGATTATAATTGCTACATGTACATCAGTTAGTAAACGCATTTTACCAAATGCTGAGTTAACATGACCATGTGTTACATCAGTAAGTTAACACATTTACCAAATGCTACATGACATAAATTAGTTCACAAATATGGAAGAAAGGGAAAAATATATGCCACTCTTTGCATCACATTACATTCCAGTTGCCTGTAAAGTTTGAGCCCAAGTCTGACGGGTTGAACTGGCCATGGCGCTAGTATTAGTAAGTTCTACCCAAGAATTTAATCCATCCAACCTCATTGACCGCATGCTGGGGACCTTGAGTGTGGCAGCGGTGGAACTGGTAGCAAGCACGCACGCGCTGCAGTCTTGCCACATGACTTGGCACACATGGTGTCTATCAACCAGAGTTTGGCTAGTTTTAAAACTAAAATCTGCTATTCGGATAATATAATGTGGTTTTTTTCTCTCGAAATTTGAACTTTTGTTTTTACAAAATATGATATAGCGCTAGTTTTAGTAGGGTCATAATCTTGGATTCCGTGACCATTTGCTCCGTACCTTGGTTTCTTGCTGAATTTGTCAACTAGAACCATTTTAGAAAAAAATGAGTTCCTATATCCCTCTCAAAAGTGACGGGAACTTTTTTTATAGCGCAAATTCCAAAATGGCCGCCATACAGGGGCCCGAAAATGTAAATGCCTTCAATTAAACTAAAAAGTATACCAGATTGTTCGGCTGAGCACAAGGATTCCGAAAAGGTATAATTTGCCATACTTCCGATGTTTGGTTAACGAGTTATCGGGTAAAACGTAAAAAGGTCGTTGACCTTTGCATATGGGGTCAAAATTTAAACTTGCTCCGATTTTGAAAAAACAATATCTCATATTGTTCGTATGATCACAAGGATTCCAGAAATGGTATTTTGCTTTAGAACCAGGAATATATTGCGAGGGTCAAAAGGTCAAGGTATACTGACCTATATGGAACCTGACCTTTTGACCCCTTTATAAGGTACAACAGACACTCTAGGTGGTAAAAACTATCATTTCTGTAATCCTTGTGATCATACGAACAATACGAGATATTGTTTTTCAAAATCGGGGCAAGTTTACATTTTGACCCCATATGCAAAGGTCAACGACCTTTTTCTGTTTTACCCGATAACTCTATGACCCTACTATGACCCTACTATTTCTAAGACAAATTGAAGTTATAAGTTGGAATTTCTTAACACAACAACATTTTTAAAGTAATATATAGGGTTTCTAGTTACACCCAGACTGAATAGCCTTGAGCCATGCTTAGGACAGCGGTGGAAATGGTAGCAAGCACACTGGCAAGACACAGGTGGTGAGAAATAAATCAGATAAATGGAGTGGGAGGGGATGATTTATTACCCTGGATAAAGTATCAAAGCCGTGGTAAAGAAAGTTGGATAACATACAGGGAACAGAACCGCAATGAGATTGTTTACCAAATTCACAATACCCAATGTTACTTTTATTCAGCTATAGATATCAAATTAATTAAATGAAACACTAGTTACTTAAAACTTAACCAAATGTTACCAGTTTACCAAATGTTTCATCAGTTATTAGTTGACAACGTCAGCAATTGTTACATCACTTAGCAAGCATCGTTTACAAAGTTTACATCAGTTATAAACACGATTTCAGATATTGTCACATAATTTAGTTATTCTAACAAATGTTATACGAATGTCACAACAGTTAGTAAACAAGTTTGGCAAAAGTTACATCAGTTATAAACTGAGGATCAATGGTAGTACCAGCGGAAGTTATTTTGCCCTATGGTTTTTTCGTTGACATATTGTACTACACACAAGATCTGCTGGAGTAAGTAGCCCGCCGCGCGTAGGTAATCACCGTCAATCCGGCGTCAATCGCGGCCTAGTTTGATTACACACCATCCAACCGTGGATATACCTGCAACCGAGGATGGACCTCGGTTTCCTGATATGTCCAAAATGATGCAAACAGTGTAAAAATGCTATCCAAATGAGGTCCTCGCATCAGGGGTCGCATTCTGACGCGTCTGCGCGTCCTAGACCTCTCACTTTCTAATAGTGACGCGTCAGGTTTCAAATTGGAAAGACTTGCGGGTCCCGATCAAAATTGAAGGGACCCCTTAAATTTGACGATGTATGGAAATGGAAACCTTAAGAAATTCTGTAAATTACATATCCATCCTTTGCTCACAATATAAATTCATTAAAATTGCCCGTAAAAAAGTAAAAAGTTTAAAAACCCAAACTTCAGGACCCCTCAATTTCTTGGGGGACCCCTTACATTTGTTTTTTGAAGTCCTACGGGGTCCGGAAAAATGTCATGGGACCTCTCACATTTTTGATCCAGTGCTTTCCCTGCCTCGCATGTGATACACCTGACATACCTCTGTTGGATAGTGAAACTGTCTGGTTGGCAGTGTGATACACATTTTCTTTTCTTTTTAATCGCCATTTTGTCCTCGGTTTGCCGGTGTGTCCTCGTTTGGATAGTACCACGTCAAGGTCCTCGTTTGACGGCGATTACCTGTGGGGTATGTGTTTTTGTGTGATTGATCTAAATTTCCAACGATTGGTCAAAGATACATCTTCTCATTTCATCATCAGGTCCTTTATCGGGTGTGACAATACTACTATGGCATCTACTATCCTCTCTGCCATATCCCATTTGATAGTGCTGTTTGCTGTCATGAAAATAGTCCAGTATATCTATGGTCTATTCAAAAGACGTTGGGAAATGCTAGCATTAACGGCAAATTTTGATACTGGTGGTCTGAAGACAACGTTCCTCTTCGGTAATTTAAAATCGGTAAGCATGAAAATAAAACGTATCCTCCTGGTAATGGAATATGATAATAGTAGAGTCATAATCTTGGATTCCGTGACCATTTTCTTCCTACCTTGGTTTCTTTGTGAATTTGTCAACTAAAACCATTTTAAAAGAAAATTAGCTCCCATGCATTTCTCAAAAGTGACGGAATGTTCTTTAATAGTGCAAATTCCAAAATGGCCGCCATACAGGGGTCCGAAAATTCAAATGGCTTTAATTAAGCTAAGAAGCCTACCAAATTGTTCGCCTGAGCACAAGAATTCCGAAAAAGTATAGTTTGCCCCACTTCCGATGTTGGGATAACGAGTTATGGGGTCAAACGTAAAAAGGTCGTTGACCTTTGCATAAGGGGTCAAAATTTAATCTTGCTCCGATTTTGAAAAACAATATCTCATATTGTTCGTATGATCACAAGGATTCCAGAAATAGTTTTTTTTTTACCACCGGGAATATTTTGTGTGGGTCAAACTCAAAAGGTCAAGTATACTGACCTATTATAGAACCTGACCTTTTGACCCATTATTAAGGTACAACAGACACTCTAGGTGGTAAAAACTATCATTTCTGGAATTCTTGCAATCAGACGAACAATTTGACATATCATTTTTCAAAATCGAAGCAAGTTTAAGTTTTAACCCCATATGCAAAGGTCAACGACCTTTTTAGGTTTGACCCCATAACTCGCTAACCAAACATCGGAAGTAGGGCAAACTATAATTTTTCGGAATCCTTGTGCTCAGGCGAAGAATTTGGTAGGCATCTTAGCTTAATGAAAGCCATTTAAATTTTCGGACCCCTGTATGGCGGCCATTTTGGAATTTGCGCTATTAAAGAACATTCCCGTCACTTTTGAGAAATGCATGGGAGCTCATTTTCTTTTAAAATGGTTCTAGTTGACAAATTTACAAAGAAACCAAGGTAGGAAGAAAATGGTCACGGAATCCAAGATTATGACTCTACTAAACTGCGCCAATAAAGTATCGAAACACTTACAAATGGTCAGATTTATCGGAACCTGAATTAGTATGCAAAAAATAATTAAATAATTCGATTCACAGTTATCTTCTGCGCATTTTGACACCTCTTTTGTTGCGCTATGATGTTGTTTGGCGGATTTATGGGCACTTGAGTGGCTTAAAGTCGAATTCTAAAGTTGCAAAAGCCCTTTTTCACCCCAATTCCAGAAAGGAACTCGCACAAAGCATCACACACAGACAAAACTAAGACAAAATACACCAATTTGTTCTGTTTACTTAACCATGACAATTAATGATTGATTAATTATTGATTTATGCCTCCCATCTCTGACCCTTTTGTTTTGTTATTGAAAATTAATGCTGATATTCATTGCAATCGATTTATCCAACACGCGACATACGCATCATTTAAAAAAGGCGGGCAAAAATAATGATGATCTTATTCGTTACTGGAATAGGGGCTTTTGCAACTTTGGAATTCGACTTTAAGCCACTCAAGTGCCCATAAATCCGCCAAACAACATCATAGCGCAACAAAAGAGGTGTCAAAATGCGCAGAAGATAACTGTGAATCGAATTATTTAATTATTTTGTTGCATACTAATTCAGGTTCTAATAAATCCTACCATTTGTAAGTGTTTTGATACTTTATTGGCGCAGTTTATATATAATATAATTAATTTTCACGGAATTTTGATCTCACAATATCTCAACACAATTTAATTACGACTATAGCATGATAACCGTGATAATTATAATAATAATCAACACCTTAAATTGATTCACTTGTTGTACAGAAATGTTTGTTAAATATTTCACGCGGCTATAAGTTTACCATACAAAACGGATTTTTCAGAAACCTTTCCCAATTTTTCAAATTCTATCTCACTGGATTTTTGAACCAATACTAGGCATGTTTGTACTTATCTTAATCCAAATATGGTGATAAAATCTGCAAACGAGTGCCGCGTAGAATGTGTTAATATATTTGTTTAAGGCAACTCAAAAATAACGTTACCCTTTACTCAAATCAGTATCCAAATAAAGCGTAATATATTTTATTCAAGTTCCCTCCAGAAAACACAAAAGCCTACATGGATACGATCATTAAAGTATGGCGCAATATCGACAGCGGTATCGGACGTGAATGGATAGGACCTTTCGTGTGCCTGGTCAAAGTCGCCAAACCGGAAGATGTCAAACATGTTCTAGCAAATGCAGGTATGTGTCACAATATGTAAACCATTGCACGAGTGTTGCCACAGTAGGTACTAGTATACAGTCATCAAAAAAAGTAACTGTACAGGTAATAAATGGGCTTTTATCTCTAAAAATGTATAATCTACCTAAAAATAAAATTATAAAGTTGTTGAGAAATTTATCTTCTTTAATATAGGATATTACACGCTAGGATCGGTTGAATTTTGAAGAAGTGACAATCCAAAATGTAAGATGAAGTCACACAATTTCATTTTCACATTTTTTATTTCAACACGGGGGAGAGTATGACAGGTAGCGTGTGTGTGGCGTATTGATCCATCGGAACAATACGGCCGACTATCCAACCTGCGCATGCATCCCCCAATTGCATTACCGGTAATCGATAATGTACCCATAGCTGGGTCTGCGTGTAGAAAAGAAAAATATGAAAATGAAAATCGGACTTTACCTTACATTTTGGAGTGTCACCTTCTCAATAATCACCCAATCCTAGCGTGCGATATCTCATATTCAAGAAGATAATTGTTTTAACAACTTTATAATTTAATATTTTTAGGTAGAATATATATTTTAAGAGTTAGAAGCCCATTTATTACCTGTATAGTTACTTTTTTTGATGACTGTATACTGTGGCGTAGCCAGTGAAGGGGGGGGGGGGGGCAGGGGGCCATTGCCCCTCCCCCTAAAATTACCCCGTCGGTACACAACGCATGCCTTCGGTACATTCGTCATTTTGACCATTTTGGCCGCTTTTGAAGTCAACCACGCCTAATGGCCCTGTCACACCTACGGTGATCCGGCCAGCGATTGCACAGCGATGAAAAAACTGAAACATGAATAACACGCAGTGAGAGCGCGGAAAACTGTCCGTAATTGTCGATTTTTAAATCAAGGTCACTAAAACCCTTTCACATTCTGCTGCTATCAGGCTGACGCTTTCTTTACGCTGAAAAATTATTAAAACGCAGGGCCAAGCGCATCCAAGTCTCCAAGAACCCCTCGGTGACGCAGTGGGAACTGGCTGGGACGCGAGGGGTTCGTGAGAGGGTCCCCGTGGTCGCCCTTGAGCTATTCTATGCCTTTCGTTCTATGTATGTTGTTCACTTGTCCAACCCAAAAACAGGCTATGTTTATAGGGCGATTGGACGGGCTCATTATAGTTTGAATAATCCTTTAAACGAAGACATGCATGAATGAAGTCCAATCACGTAGATCAATTCGTCGCTGTTCTGACATACCGGCACATCACTTTACTTAATTCTGTCGTGATGTGAGAGAACGTTGTGCAAACTTATTTATAACGTACTAGTATAGTAGTATGTGTAGCCGAAGCCGCAGCGTGTGTGGCGCAGTGGGTAGAGCACTGGACTCATGATCTAAAGGTTGTGGGTTCGAGTCCCGCTGTGGTCAACATGTTGTGCTCTTGAGTAAGGCTTCTTCCTCTCTACCCAGGTGTATTTAAATGGGTACCGGCATTCTTCAGAGCTGGGAAGGTAACAGACTCGCTGTGTAGCGAGCCCCACATAGCAACATTATAAAAAGGAGTGAGTCTTGCCCTATCGCTTTGAAAGGGAGATGGGCACTCCGCTCCTGGTATTACAGCATCGACCGCCTTTACCTTACTAAAGGGTTCAACAAAAGAAAGTATACCACTTTGTTTATGTCATTTTGAGTAATTTTCAATTTGTTTTTGTCCAAACAGGCTAGATAGACATTTAGATGAATCTTTTAGGCATAATTTTATACCAAATTTGCCCCCTAACAACAAAGATAAACCATGATTAGCACCATATAAAGGAAAATATCCCATTTTCAAAAGTCGCATTTCCAATACACAGCACGAGAAGAAAGGGCCAATTGTTAACACACACATATGCCGTACTGATCACCGCGCATATCCCTCAATGCGCGGGCTAATTCAAATGTAAACTGATGCATGGGTGAAGGATTTGAATGTAAAGGAATGTTAATGGATGGGGAGAACATGGACAGATTAACCGAATCTTCTCGTGCTGTGTATTGGAAATGCGACTTTTGAAAATGGGATATTTGCCTTTAAATGGTGCTAATCATGGTTTATCTTTGTTGTTAGGGGGCAAATTTGGTATCAAATTATGCCTAAAAGATTCATCTAAATGCCTATCTAGCCTGTTTGGTCAAAAACAAATTGAAAGTTACTCAAAATGACATAAACAAAGTGGTATACTTTCTTTTGTTGAACCCTTTAGTAATAACGCATGAGAAATCCCGTGAGACTTTAACGTAGAAACACAATGGGTCGTAATAAGAGCGCCGTGAAAATGTGATACGGGGGATACTGAGCGTACTTAGAGCTACTAAGTACCTTGTTTTAGAAAATTGACAAGTTGAGCAGTTTTCTGGGCTCTTTCAGCGTGTTACACATGGACCCTCTCCCGCTCTAGCCAGTGTCCATTGCGTCCCCAATCGGTTCTAAGAGACCTCAGTGTGTTTGCTTGGCGCTTTGATACTTTTCAGCGCAACGCAAGCGCAAGGCCTGATCGCCGTATGTGTGACAGGGCCTTAAGCTATTAGCCTACATCATGGTCGGAGTGAAGTCTTTCTTCAAGGAAACCCTAATGTTTCTAAAGCGGATTTGATGGATCAATAACAGTCGTTATCATGGTTTATATATAAGTAGCATTGCTCTAAAACAAATTATGAATAGTTTCCATGTTGTTGATTTTTTCAGATTCCAAGAATAACTTTATCTACAACATGCTAAGACCGTGGCTTGGCGATGGTCTTCTGATGTCAGAGGGCAGTAAATGGATGAAGCATCGTCGTCTGCTAACTCCCGCCTTCCACTTTGAAATTCTGCGACCATATGTGAAGATATATGTGGAGTCGACTAACATATTTCTGGTTTGTAATATTTTCATTTTTTTTTTTTGGACATGGCTATTTTTGAAAGGCTAACAAAATGTCTCAATGCTGCAGCAAGAAAGTCATCGCTGACATACGCCGTTGATTTGAAATATTACGACCAAAAATGAATATATTTGTGCAGATCACCAACAAAATACTTGTGTGTATTCTTTCTTCTTGTATTCTGATATCAAAATCCGCACATATCGTCGCTGGTATTACATACAGGGGTATCAAAAAATGAGGACTCTGTTTCATGACGGTGTAATTCTTATTATAATCATTGGACCATGACCAATTTAGTCTCAAAGTAAAGCCCAATTAATTATTATGATATCCTGAAAATATAAGATCAATCCGATGCAAAATAAGAAAACTAGCGTATTTTGCGCAAACCATGTCATTTACTGGTTTGTACAATGGGATTTACATGTACAGACCAGTAAATAACATGGTTTACGTTTCAATACGTTATAATATTATTGTCAACATAGTAAATAATCTATCAGTCAATAGCAAAGTTTAGTTTGGTAATCCATTTAATTCTGGCACAAATCAATACTGCAAGGCTTAAAAAATCCGCAAAACAGATGCATACATATTCAGTGCAAATTAAAAAAGTTTTGTTAAATAGTTCTCGAACCCACTGTGGATGGTTCATTGAGTTACAAATCGAGCACTTACATGTTACTCGACTGTTACTGTGTGAATTCCCATTGTACAAACTGTTACTGTGTGAATTCCCATTGTACAAACCAGTAAATGGCATGGTTTACACAAAGTTCGCTAGTTTTCTTATTTTTTTATCGGATTGATCTCCCATTTTCAGGATATCATAATAATTAATTGGGCTTTACATTGAAATTGGTCATGTTCCAATGATTATAATAATAATTACACCGTCATGAAACAGAGTCCTAACGTTTTTGATACACCCTGTAGTGACGTATAGTTTATTAGTTTTTTGTGTACACGAAATCAAGTTTTTAATTACCATTCACTAATCAATTGTTGGCTTTGGAACTTTGTAAAACTAATTTAGAAAACGATTTTTTAAAACATTAGTTATACATCACTAAACGACCAAAGTTGACCCTAGTCTATGTTATACCACCGACCATACGTCACTATGTAATGCCACCGACCATACGTCACTATGTAATACCACCAATCATACGTCACTATGTAATACCATCGATCATACGTCACTATGTAATACCTACGACCATACGTCGCTATGTAATACAACCGACCATACGTCACTATGTTATACCACCGACCATACGTCACTATGTAATACCACCGATTATATAGTTAAATACAAGTTTACACGTCAAAATGGCCACCTAGCAATACCTGCGTTCCGTACATGTTTAATATCTACAACAACTTTGGAAAAGACACGTTTCTGGATAGTTCTACTTACTCGTTTCTCCTGTGAATGTACAGGATAAGCTGGCCGATACGGATGGGAAATCTATTGACGTATGTCGGCCGGTCTCACTTATGGCATTAGATAGTCTACTAAAGTGCTCATTTAGCGATGAGAGCCAATGCCAAATAGACGAGTAAGTCACCATGAGTATGGATAAGGAACATTATTTGAGTAACATCTTCTATAATCATGATAATAAAAGGTCATGGTCTAATGAAAAATAAATATAACAAGCATTAACGTTAGAAAAAAGTGGGTTTTTTTTAAATTTATTTATTTTTATTTTTTTATTTTTTTTATTTTTTATTTTTTTTTTTTGGGGGGGGGGGGTTGCAGCAAAGTAATACTTGGGCATATACTAACTACCATCTAAAATGGTAGTTAGTGAACTGAGTGACTAGAAATCAAACTGGTTACTCTCTACAAAGACCTCTGATGGGCCAATCAATCGGTTCACTGCAACTCAGAAGAAAAAAAAGTTCATTTGCGATGAACCTTTGTTTCCCAATGCAGATACATGGCATAAACTGACGCACTTCGTAGATACTTCGTTGAGAAACACCCGTCTTATATAGTCACTGCCATAATGCTATGGACGAAATTCAAGCTATTTCACGCGAGCATGTTCTGTACTTGTTTCGCGAAGCTATAGTGCGCGTGACGATTTCAAGATTGACCAATCAGGACGCGCGGTCATTTGAAAGCGTCCGGTGCGCACTTTCAGGTTTACGCACGTAAGATCGTACGCACGTATTGTTGGAATTGTGTCCATATCATTATGACGCTGACTTTAAAGGTATATTATGTGATCTTTCCAGGGAACACCCTGAACATCGAGAAAAAAAATTGAAAGTAGATTTTCTTGCAGATTTACATTTCTGATCATAAATCGTACATACATTCCAAGTTACTGGGCGATACGATTCGTAAATACTTCAAAATCATGGTTTTAGAGTGAAAATAAACTGTCGGGATAACACGACAGTTTATATTTTTACTCTAAATTCACTCTAAAACCATGATTTTGAGGTAATTAGGAATCGTATCGCTCTGTAACTTGGAATATAAGTACGATTTATGATCAGAAATGTAAATCTGCAAGAAAATCTACTTTCTAAAAAAAATCATGAAGAGAGGGCGCTCTCTGGAAAAGATCACATAATATGCCTTTAATGCATGGCAATGAGAGCTTGTAAAAAGAATGGCCTACATTGCTTTTTTCTATTTTCCACCAGGTCAAACGAGTACACAAATACCGTGTTCACAATCACTGAACTTTTTGGACAACGATTTCGTTTCCCGCCATATCATTTCGCGCCAATATTTCACCTTTCCCCTTTAGGTTTCAAATGGAGAAAAACCTTAGCTATTCTACATAGAAAAACAGAAACCATTATTAGGGATAGACGAAGAGAATTGGGTACATTAGCGTCATCGGGACCACGAGGTTTTCGGGAGAATAGGGGGAAATACCTGGATTTCTTGGACATTTTGCTGGAAGCCAGGGTAAGTATCCATATTAGCCCTTTTATGGCAAAAGAATGTATCTTATATGTAGTTTTCTAACAGTATACTTCCTTTTAACATGATCAAAGTTAGCTTTTTTCTTCATAAATCATGTAGTGGTAAAAGGCAGTATATTACTTTTATTGTCTTTAAAAGTTGCAACCTTTTCCTAAGTGAGGATTATTGAACCAAGTTAACACAATCCATGTTAAAAGGAAGTATATCATTAGGAAAGTACATATAAGATACATCCTTTTGCCATAAAAGGGCTGATTCGGCCTAGTGCAATTATATTATATTATTATATGGATAAGTCAAGACTGATTGCTGTAAACATGAATTTTTACAACGTTGAATCAACGTCAGTACTCAACGTTACTTCAACAAAGCACAAAATATAGTTGAGAATTTGTTGAAATCATGTTGTTCAACAACGCAACCATATTTCAATTCAACGTTGAAATATGGTTGAGTGCCGGCTGGGTAGGGCCCTATCACCCTTTTTATACATAAATTTCAGGATGAAGATGGGGTCGGTTTAACAGACCTTGAGATTCGTGAGGAGGCGGACACATTCATGTTTGGGGGACACGACACGATATCTAGTGGCATGTCTTGGTGTCTCTATAACCTGGCGAGATTCCCTAAATATCAGAAACAGTGTCGCGACGAAGTAGAAAAGCTACTCCGTGAAAGAGACAAATCAGAGTTGGATTGGTAAGTTTAGAATTATGGTGCATGCACCCATACACATTTGAAACCACAAAATGTTAGAGACTTTGATGTAGGTAGTACAAGTACATTTCGAGTACGATGTGATATCTTGGTCGTTGTAAAATATTTGTCTATTTCATCAATCACCAGTGTTGTAATGTATTCCTTTAAAAAAAGGTTCCTTAGATACAACAAACCAAATGATACCCAGTATCTTCCGTAGAAAACTGTAGCTTTTTCAATCCGAGGTGTTCCCCTGCCTTCTTCAGTCAGCACGTAGTATCCTCAATTGTATCTATAGATGTGGACTATTCCATTTGAAATCCATATATACCCCCTATTGATACATACCTTAACCCGGGAGTGTATATTTCAAATGAAGTCACCCATACAGGTAACTTCAATCAATCAATCAATCAATCACTAACATTTATACAGGGGGACCCACAAAATGTTAACACTGCGGGCACATAAGATATCGTAACAGGACAGAAACACACGGGTCTAATCTTGATGTATTATGAAAGCTGAGTAAATAAGCTTTCATTTGCATTTGATTGCGTTCCAATTGGTTATTTAGAACGGGAGATATGCTTCAGCAAACATGAGGAAGCAAAATCGGCTTGGTCCAATCCTCTCAGTATGAAAGTAAAGCTTTTAAAATGCACGAAACAAGAAGCAACATGATTAAGTCACACACACACCCCCACACACATCAGTTAATCTCTTCTTTGTTCTTTTCAACGCATTCTTTCGATTCTTTTCAAGCTTAAAAGACATAAATAAATATATTACACATAAATTATATTTACCATGGAGGGGAAATTCGAATTTAGAAAGAAAATCTTATGTATAAAAGTAATAAAATATATACATAAGATTTTGAAGGGAGTATTTCTTCATTAAGAGAATTTTTGTTAATACGCTCCCGGCAAATTTACAATTTGTCTATCCTGTCATAGTTTAATTGAGACTTGTTCCTCACCGTTCTGTTTTATATTGTATCTCTCAACAGGGGAAATCTGAATTCCTTGTCTTTCATCACGATGTTCATTAAAGAAAGTCTTCGTTTCCATGCGCCAGCGCCTGCAATCATTCGCACACTTATCAAAGATGTGACGCTTACAGATGGCACGCTATTACCAAAGGGTATGCAAAACTCAAGAGACATGTCGCAGGCTTATTATAGTGCATTACGCTTTCCACGCTGCAGGCGTCTGCAGACGACAGTTCCAAAATGAAACAAAATGTTTAAAAAATGTCACAATTATTGAATTTCATTATCATATTTGGAATCACCATGAGAAATGCATTGGAATAAGGCCAAACGAAAAAAATGGTTTGTCTCGAAGCTTGCGTGCGCATTGGTTTCGAAATGCCGAAAATACCGCGTCTGAAAGTGCAGGAAATTGTAAAATCCATTTTTGTTTTTCAAAACAATTTTATTTTAATAGTTTTTATTTAAAATATCAGCAGCAGATTTTCCTTTTCTCAAATATTCATATGACTCAGTTCTTCGACAAACGCTGCACAATTGTTCATTGCTATACGTAACCCGTTTACACAGTCTCTATACCATGATTGCATTTACACTTTGGTGCTGTGTAGATATCTATTATCAAAGCGTGTCATAGACTATTTAATATAGCCTTCTTCACATACGGATAGTACTACAATATTTATTCGCAAGGTCCATTAGCATGCAAAAATCCCGATTTTGAAGCCTTCGCAAGCTTTGAGACAAACTTCTTCTTTTTTTGCCTAAGTGAAAACATGCGTAGTATTGGTTCGGTAGTTCTTGAAATAGACCTTGAAAGTTGGGAAAGGTTTCTGAAAAATCTGTTTTGTATAATGGTAAAAACAAAAGCCGCGTGGAAAGTGTTAAGGCTTAAGATACTATCTGTGATAGCTGCCATTTGTAATATGGGCTAGTATATTTTCAGAATTGGTATAAATTTAATGTTACTAAGAGTAGCTATTTCAGATATGATCTTTTTGTTCTGATATTTAGTGATGTGAAAAGGCACTATATATAATTGCTGCCATTTATTATGTAAAAAAATACAAACTTAACACATGACGGCCATTGTAGATATAGGGCCTTTGGCTCCAAACTCTCGGTACCAAAGTCCAAATAGTTATTCAGAAGGAAAGTCGGCTTAGATTATTTTTCTGAACCTCATTCCCCAGCGTGTCTGTTTTCAGGCTGATAGCCTGCTGTCATTCTTAAATAAAGCAAGGTCACGTGCGAAATTTACGTCAAAACAGTGCTTTGGAACATGACCAATGGCCTGCCTAATCTAGGAATTGGAGAATGTATGACCGGCCAACAGCTAAATCGCTGTATAAAATGGTTTAAGACAGTGAAACATAATGCCATTTTTATTCATTCCAGGTACATTTATAAACGTGTCTGTTATTGGCATGCACCATCACCCAGCATATTGGGAAGATCCGGAAACCTTTGATCCATACCGATTTCTCCAGGAGAACAACAAAAAACGTCACTCCCACGCCTACATCCCATTCTCAGCTGGTCCAAGGTATGCCTCTTTTGTTTAAGATTTTATTTTATTACCACACTTTCATATAAGGTGGACACAGACCCTGGCTTAAGAAAGACTCGGGGAAGGAATTCCATTGTGCTGTTATATTCTCCGCTATCTAGGAAACAGTGAAGACAAAGAGCACATTGTATGTTGCATTCATACCTTAGGCCCAATATGTTTTTTTGCTGTAAAGGCAACCGACATTGCGACCACAAACTGTGATCGGTAACGGTGAATTCATAATAATCTATTCATAGGTATGGCTAACACTTGCGCGGACGACAGCCGGTCCTTTGTATTTCCGGGGTTTTATCCAGACAGAAATGCGCCCTCTCTCCTACTATTTACCTTATGGGATCCGTTCCGCCCCTACACCCCCTCCCCTCCAATCCCATTGCGTCAGCAACCCGGGGTCAGCAACTCTTCGAAAGGCTTTAATTGACCCCTATCGTTGATCACTTACGCTCAAGTCACGCCGCCATGGTATCACAAGTGACATGGTCCTCTTGGACTACGAACCCAGTAGTTTGGAAGTCAAGGCGTCTATGTTAGTGAGACCTACCTGGAACCGCAACAGGGCACGGGTCAATCTGTCACAAAGAAGGTACAGGAGCATCAGGGACCTTTGATCATCGCTGACTCTCCTCGATTATCACGAAAGCCTTAGAGGTTCAAAGTCCGATCAGATACCGCCCTTTCTAACCAAACGATGCGAATGACACGGCCGGCCGGCGAGGCTGTCGGCTTCAGGGCGAAATCAACGTTTTCGAGGGGTTCTTGGGGGAAACATGGATGCAAAGTTGAAACGTAAAGGGAATTGTTCTTCATATTGATCACTCAGCTAAAAAATGGTTATGAGATAATGACAGCATCTTTTACATCTATCCTTTTTTCTCTCCACAGGAATTGCATCGGTCAGAATTTTGCAATGAACGAAATGAAAGTATTTGTTGCCATGACAACTCGACGTTTTGAGATATCCGTTGATGAGGATAAAAATTCTCCCGAATGGACACCAAGCATTGTACTGCGGTCAATTAATGGAATACACCTACAATTTCGTGAGATATGAAGCCCTGTTGTCAACATTATACAAGTGCGATATACAGCCCTGTGTAATAATATGATAGACATAACAGGCTCACTCGATCTCTTGTATTAAACAACTTTAATCACAGATCAAAAGTAATCGTTAATCAAATCTCCATGTTAGATTCGTAGTGTTGGGCGGTACGCGATATCCTTACACCCTGTTGTAGACATTTGGCACTTGGGATTTACTTGACACTTCGTACACCATGTTTTGTACTTCGTGAATAATTCATATATATACAGCTCGAATCGTATTTGCTTGACACTTCGTACACCATACTATACATGTACTTCGTGAATAATTCATATACAGCTCAAATCTTATTTGAATGCGTGCTGTGCGAAGCTAGCCCGTCAAACAAGAACATTATGTTCCACGCCTTATAATAAAAAGTCTTTTGTATTATAGACATAAGACCCCGAGGCCATCAAGTGTCTGATTTCAAGCTATTATTCTGTTTTCATAGTGTTCACTAAACGCAAGGCCACGTGAGGGGTTCACAATACTAACACTTTGCCTTAGGGCATGACCAATGACCACTGGCCAGCCTAATCTGGGAGTTGGGGAATTTATGACCGGCAGAAAATCGCCGGTATAAGAGTGATTATGTAGTGGAACAAAATAAAAGGTTTGTGCAAGTAAAGCAGGGCTATATATGGATGGCGAATGAATAAGCGGTGACTTTCGGAAACTTCAGGATGAATGCTGGTATGAATACAATGGATTACGAAGGAATGTGTCGATGGTTGATGGCTGTTACAGCATTGACCAAATTGATTTGTAAATATCTGGTGTTTAGCATGCATCATGGATAGGCCTATTTCCTCTTTTCGAATGTCAACGCAACATGATTTTATGTTTACCAGATGGTTCCTAGGGGATAGTTATAATCTCAACGATCTTCAAAGTCGACCATCTAGGGCACTAGAAAGCTTTTTTTTTATAGATATGTTAACGATCGTACCGTTATCATTTAAATTAAATTTCGATATCTCGCGATATAGGCCCTATATGCTTTTTAACGTTCTAATGGCACCATGCGTTGAGAACTAAACTATTTTTATTTTTACTTCGACTTCACTCAATAAGATGGTATTCAGGTAAAATTATATACAGTTTCCACTATCAAAGAGACAAAGACTTAATTTAATTTAAAACAGACATTTCAGGAGATTTATGTTGCTTGCAAAATATATATCTTTATAAAACAATGTTTTGTACAATTTTAAGAAAGTTTACCTGCTGGTATTTACACAATTATAACTGTCTTTGCATGCTATTTTACTAGTTTGTATATACTGTATCCCCAATGCGCAAAGAAAATAAATCAAGAAAACAACATTATGGAATAGAGTAAATGTTTAAGTTGTTTTACATTGTCCAAGAGATCTGAATTGTCCAACACCATATATCATAATTACTTTAACCTTAACACTTTCCACGCGGCAGGCAGCTGCAGACGACATTCCAAAATGTCACAAAATGTTTCAAAAATGTCAACATTGTTGCAATTCATAACCATATTTGGAAGTACCATGTAAAATAAATTGAAATAAGTACAAACATGCCTAGTATTGGTTCAGTAATCCTTGAGATTGAAAATTAGAAAAGGTTTCTGAAAAATCTGTTTTGTATAGGGCCTATGGTAAAACCAATAGCCGCGTGGAAAGTGTTAACCTGTTTACGCCATATATCGAGGGTTGCTTTGTTAACACTTTCCACGCGGAAGTCGTTCCAAAATGTCACAAAATGTTTTAAAAATGTCAAAATGATTGGATTTTATTACCATGAGTAAATGCATTGAAATTAGTACAAACATGCTTAGTATTGGTTCAGTAATTCTTGAGATAAGACTTTAAAAATTGAGAAAGGTCTCTGAAAAATCTGTTTATAAATTGGAAATCTAATAGCCGCGTGGAAAATGTTAAGATGATATTAGCTTTTGCTTTTCTTAATAACTGCATTTCCACTCAAACGTTTGCAGACACATTTGAGCTTGTTTCACATAATTAGGGATTTGAAAACTTCAAGGTGTATGTTCGGATCACTTTTTGGGGGCTATGATTTTTTTTCTTCACATCAATATATTTTGATATCAGAAGAATCCCCATATTTTTCTCATTATGTCTGTAAAATCTTAGGAGCCAGAAATGTTCCATTTAGAAATTATAGGCTAAAATGTGGTGAATTACTGCCAAAGGTGGTTAACCACCACCAGTTTGTGTACTACTCAATGGGCAAATATTTGGTGACCTTTTGTTTCTAAAAATAGAACCATTGGAGTTTTGCAACTCAAACTTTGGAATGCGACAATTTTAAGGATGACCTTTCATGTAAAATAGAAAACATCAAGTTGAAAATCGGGCCAGCAACCGGACCATCTACATGTATATACCTTTAATACATTTATTTTGAAATTTAATCGGGGAATCCTATACACTCTCATGCATGTAATATACAGTCACCGTGGTCAAGTAACTATACAGGTAATAAATGGGCTTGTAATTCTAAAAATATATATCCCACCTAAAAATATTAAATATAAAGTTGTTAAAAAGAATTATCTTCTTTCATATGAGATATTGCACGCTAGGGGCGGTTGAATATTGAAAAATTGACAATCACAATTTCAGTTTCACATTTTACTTCTCAACACGGGGAAGAGTATGACAGGTAGCGTGTGTGTGGCGTATTGATCCATCGGAACAATACGACCTGCGCATGCATCCCCATGCAATTGCACTACTGGTAATCGATAATGTACCTGTAGCTGGGTCCGCGTGTAGAAAAGAAAAATGTGGACATGGAATTGTGACTTGACCTTACATTTTCGATTGTCACTTCTTCAATATATAACCAATCCTAGCGTGCAATATCTCATATGAAAGAAGATAAATTTCTCAATAACTTTATTATTTAATATTTTAGGTAGAATATATATATATTTTCAGAGTTAAAAGCCCATTTAATACCTGTGTAGTTACTTTTTTACCACTGTAATTGGATTTGTTGTACCCCAAAGAAACATTGTGCTACTTACATCACATTGCATTGGTATTGAAAAATTAACCGCCCCAAATTGCAGTTTATAGCAAAAGCAGGAAACCTATTAAAGCGTAATAATTGAACGTCACTTTTGACAATTGTGTCAAGGTAGGGGGTGTATTGATTGAAGTCATTAACACCAATTTATCTTCTTGTCGCTGACGCACACATGTCTAAAATCCTGAACAGGCAGAGTTTTAAACAATTTGGTACCAAAACCATTCAACTTCATTATATGAATATCTTGCTATCCTTTCATTATTCATGTTATTCCATGGACCCTCTCAGTATCCGTTAGACTGGATCCTCATGTCTTCCCTATTTTACACACGGCCCCTGCGAGGGTGTTCAAAAATGCTCTTTTTGGTCCGCCATTTTTAAAAATGGCGGCCATATAGAGGGACGCGGGACCCAGTCTCATCATCCGTCATGAAAGTTCCTCACTTTTCCTGAGAGTTGAGTTGGTTGAATCAGTAAGGATAGCCACTTGGTGCCTAGAATGCAGAACAGAACAAAGAAATTGGATTAACACTTTCGATCCACGAGGCAATCGTCTGCAGACGGTTCCAAAATATTCACAAAATGTTTCAAAAATTTCAACAGTAGGCCTATTGAATCTCATCACCATATTTGGAATCTCCATGAGAAATGTATTAAGATATTATCTTAATGCATTTCTCATGGAGTTTCCACAATACACACATTCCAAGTATTGATTCAGTAATCCCGATTCATACAACTTTCCACGCGGCAGTCGTCTGCAGACGATAGTTCCCAAAAATATCACAAAATGTCTCACAAATGTCAAAATTATTGAATTTCATCACCATATTTGGAATAACCATGAAAAATGCAGTAAGATAAGTACAAACATGCCGAGTATTGGTTCACATCCAGTCTATTTGTGCCCCCGGATAAATATTAGCCTCAAAACGTTCGTTAATTTGGAACTGATTAAACTAATAGTCAAGTGGGGGGTTAACCCTTTTCACACAGTTATTGGTTTTGCCATAATTATACAAAACAGATTTTTCAGAAACCTATTCCAACCTTTAATGCATTTCTCAATGATTACTAAACCAATGCTTGCCAAATATGGTAATGAAATTCGATAATGTTCACATTTGTGACGCGATCAAGTGGAATGAGTCGAATGTCGGGAATATTTATTATGAGTTAGAGGTAAAAAGAAGTGACAAATTCTTATGTTTTACATAGTTTTCTCAGTTGGTAAATTGTGTGTATCTTAAAGATTAGAAGTTCAGACCATACTATAGCGTTTTTTAGTTGCTTTTAAATGATGATCAAATATCAATATTGAAAACTAACAACATTTCGCTTGATCACGTCACATTTTTGAAACGTTTTGTGAAATTTTGGAATGTCGTCTGCTGACGCCTGCCGCGGTTAAAAGTGTTACGATAATTGTGAAAGAATTATCAGAAATGTCAACTAGCATGACTAGTGGAAGAGTCCAAAAGGATTGCCAGATCCTAGTCCCGGGGGGGGGGGGGGGGTGGCACTGACATTGGAAAAGGGTATAGGTATGTGCCGCGCTGAAGACCCCCTTTTTCACCCTCTGCTGCTAGCTCTTATGACCCCCCTTTTGAGCCTGCATCAGTTCTTAAGACCCCATTGATTGAAAATTCAAAAATCGCGAAATTTTGCGTTCCAAAGCCCCAATTCTTCGAAAATTTTGCGTTCTAAAACCAAAAAAAAAGATGAACATTTGCGTTCTTGCTAATCAAAATTGAACTATAGGCCAGTTCTCAAGACCTATTTTTTTTGAAAAAATCAGTAATAATAAGACCCTATTTTTCATCAAAAAATCCACTCAGTTCAGTTCTGTAGCCCCCCTTTTTGAGACCCTGTGCGGCACACCCCTACCCCCCAAAAAAGTTGAGTGCCCCCCCCCCCCCTCCCGGGATCCTAGTGCCAAGAATCCCGAAGAATCCTTACCTGGGGAAGAGCCAGCTGTTGGACAAAGTTCGGCCGATAGTCTGCGTAAGGTGAACGCCGGGAAATGCTATACACATCTTCGAAGATCGGATTGTTTGTTCCGCGTGGTCTTGATGGATTCCTGGACTGAGCGAAGGAAAACTGTAGATAAAACGGATATTGTGAAAAGGGTATTATACTAGGTTTTAAGGAATCATGATTAATCGGGTCAAAATATATAACTTTTAGAAGAGTATTGGGCTTATTGTAGGCGAGTTTCGTAGTGGTTTGATTGTTGTCACTCTAACTCTAACGAACAGTAATTTGAGATTGATCTTTTGTTCTCAGCACAATAATGACCTTGAATTTTCAGGTGTTGCTCAGCTTTCATTTGAAATTGACATGTTCTTTGAGACTCATGTTAAAATTGTTCAAACGACAAGACACCAGAAGAAGTAATAATTATTTTTATTCCTGTAAATGAAATATACGTTAGACATGGACACATACATAAACAAATACTGAGACATTTCTTGATTATGGCCTCCAAGAAACATTTAGGCCAAAGAGCAGAATGGGAGAACGCCCCCCCCCCCCCCTTTGTTGTTGTTGACAATGTACCTTTTATGTGTGCCAATGTACCTTTTTGTGTAATAATGTACCTTTTTGGTAAAACGCCCCCCCCCCCCCCCCCCCCCCCCCCCCCCCCCCCCACTACCCCATTGTGTAGTTTTCGGGCTGGTTTGGATTAAAATATGTCCTAACCATCAGCTGTCTGCCAAAAAATTGAGACAACCTTTTAAAAATGTGTGGGTACCAATAATATGTACTTTTTCCGAACCCCCCCCCCCCCCCCCCCCTCCTCCGCCTCCCGACACAAAAAAAGCCTGATCCCCACAGATAATCGCTCTCAGCAAAAACGGTTCTAGTAACTATCATGGAACCTCTTTACAGGGGTTCTCAACATTATTTAACGGAGTGCCACAAATATGTAGGCCTATTTCTTTATATTTTGCAGGAGTCCAAGCACCAACCACCCATTGCTACAAGTGTCACATTTGGCACGTTTGCCACCAGTTTCTGGTTCTTTACATGTTAACACTGGCCGTCCACGTGGCTATTGGTTTTTCAATACATGTATACAAAACAGATTTTTCACAAACCTTTCCCAACTTTCAAGGATTTCTGAATCACTACTATGCATGTTTGTACATATTTCAATGCATTTCTCATGGTGATTCCAAATCTGGTAATGACATTCAATAATTTTGACATTTTTGAAACATTTTGTGAAAATTCAGAAAGTCGTCTGCAGACGTCTGCCGCGTAGAAAGTGTTAAGAACCAGTTTTGAAAAATCTATTCTTGATTGAGGGTTCCATAATAAGAGGACAATTACTATAAGTTGAACTATTTTTTTCTGAGAGTAGGCCTATTGTCACTCAAAATGTCTTACCATTCCGTCAATGTATGGACTCTGGTATAATCTATCTGACAACTTTCGGACAACCCTGCCGGAGAGACGCCTCACAACATGGCCAAAATTGTTGTATGGACTGTACGGTTTGGAATATTCTTGCTGGTCCGAGATTTGACGTTGAGGGGGTTCTGAATATGGCCATGGTTGCGCAGCCGGTTTTCCGCGATAGATAAGCGCAGCGCCGACGCAGAACAGCAGAAGAAGAACAATCAAAAACACAGCTATTCCAACAATTATTAGAATAACGGCTGTAGTGCCTGAAAATAAAAATAAAACATTTTGTTGTTGTAATTGTTCTCGTCACTGTGACTGAGGTGACTCCATCAACTTTTTGGTCTGAAGAACTATCTCCCTGTTTAACACTTTCCACGAGGCAGGCGTCTGCAGATGACATTCCAAAAGTTCACAAAATGTTTTAAAATAGGCAAAATAGGCAAAATTATTGAATTTCATTACCATATTTGGAATCACCAAGGGAAACACTAGGCATATTTGTACTTTTGTTAATGCATTTTTCATGGTGATTCCAAATATGATAATGAATTTCAATAATTTTGACTCTTTGGAAACATTTTGTGAAATTTTGGAATGTCGTCTTTCCTCGTGGAAAGTTTTAGCAATGACATGATAACATACATGCGTCAATGGTATCGATATCCTCTAAACGCGCGGCTCATCTCCAGGCTCATCAGCTTTTCTCGTCGATCTATTAACTATAATTGCCTCCACAACATTTCAAAACATTCCAGCATTGTATAGCACATGCCATGTAACGATATTCTTGCAACTAACCTAACTGTTTCCCCGGTGGTGCCACTGTAGTACTTTCAATCGGCGATATATCATTATCTTCTATATACACTACAGCAGATGCTGGATTCCCCAAGCTCCCGTATTGGGCCCCAGATAATACTAGCTCAATGCTTTCTTCTGGTTCCACCGTGTTATCGTCAATGATTTCAATGGTAACAGACTCGCTAGTCTGGCCCGGTGGAAATTCTAGCATACGTCCTTGTGGTGTATAGATGTAGTCATCTGAAAGTGTTGCCGTGCCTCCTGTTACCCGTAATACTAAGGAAATATCAAAATCAAAGCATACACCATTTTTAATATAATTGTTGTCACAGATGGAAATATAGTCGTGGTATAAAGACAGAACATTAACAACCATCTCAAAAATATCTCTGATATTGTTCAGGTTACTTTTTGATACTGAATTAATTTTATTAGAGATTCTATGGTAATTTCCAGGCGATATATTCATACCGAAGTTTGTGGACGTCATGTCGAAGCTATCCATTAACGTAAATAGTTCCAAGAGAAGTTTCGTGGACCTATCGATGCCATTTATGTTATGAGCCAACGCGTATGGCTGATAGTTGTTTACCAAACATTGGTTGTGTTGTTTCTTAAGTTCAATTATTATATCTAGAATCTTCAAACGTCTACGCATAGCCTATTGCCGTCACTGCTCTATGGACCATGTGTACGACGGCTTCAGTAATATTATAGTAATTGCCTGCATTGACTTGTTCAGCAAATCCCAACGCATCTTTAATGTGAAAGTGATATTATTGAAAGACTACATGATGCTATCTAACCACGTCCAACTAAAGTACATAGCGGGTTTTATAGACCTTGAGCACTTTTCCAATGATCAAAGCGTTTCACAATGTTATTTAACTCGCTGTCAATCAGTATATAGGTTACACCAGAATCAGTTCGCTTCAATTTAGGTGGCTGCATTATCTTACAAAGTACTGATAATTGCGCACATTCCTATCAGACAATTAGATTGTCTGACACTGCGCACCACACGTGTTATATACAGTCAAGAAAATAAGTAACTGACCAAGTAATTATTATTGTTGAATCTTTCTTTATTGAGGGTAAACAGCTTCAGTGTCAAGCACTGCTTTCCAAGCAGGCCCTCATTTCACAGAGAAAAATACATAATTGTTTACAATATACATGGAATATAACAACTATTTACATGAATATATATACAAAAATCATCAGATAAATTCAGCAAGAAAATGCAGAATTGTAATAAAATTTAGAACATAACATTTAAAATTCCATGGATCTTTGTTCTAAATTGTTGCACCGACATGATTATGCCATCTTTTATCAAGTTTAACCCATTAATTGAAGTGCATCCATCAAATCATTTGTTGAAGTGCATCCATCAAATCATTAATGAATGTGGTGATAACTCTAAATGTATAACTCCTACATAAACATTTTAAATTAAGAACTTCAAGTTGATTTGAGTTATTGCACGCTAGGAATGGTTGATTATTTAGGAAGTTACACTCCCAAAATTTCATTTTCACATTTTCCTTTTTAACACAGGGAGAGTATGACAGGTAAAACGTGAGTGCCGTATAAAATAATTGATCAACCGTAACAATGTGACCGGCCGACTATCCAACAACCCGTGGAGCTCTCGGTGAATTAGCACTTCCACTATGCCAAAATGCGAAAATGAAAATCGTACCTGACCTTACATTTGGGATGCTAACTTCCTCAATAATCAGCCATTCCTAGCGTGCCATATCTCAAATTAAAGAGGAGAGGTCCCATCAACTTTATAATCTATATATAAAGTTTATGTAGAAGTTAAACTTGTTTAGAGTTATCAGCACATTTATTGAGTCAATGAGTGTACAATATACACGTATACATTATATACCTACCAACATGTCCTGCTTCGACCAGATAACCATCTCGATGGACAATAACTTCTACCTCACCGAAAGCCTCGTTCACGCGATACGTGGTCTTGTCAAAGAAGTACAAAGCTGTTGTATAAAATGAAATATTAGTAAGAAAAATTATGAATATGTGATAAAACTATTTAACAACATAATATATAATGCAGGTGCAAACATAATAATTATAATTATAAGGATATTGAAGTGACACGGGGCATTCTTGCTTGATAATTGTTCCATTCCTCGCATGAATGCACCCGAGCGTCGTAGGCATGGTGCACGAATCTAACTATAATGTATTGCAAGCGAATCAATTATCTGCGATACACTTCGAGAAATGTACCTGATATTCTTCTAATATCAGACAATATGTGACATTTGAATATCAAGGGTCTAGCCCAAAGCCCCCAAAGTAATAGATGCCCTGTACAAATTTACACAATTCTGACAGGCCTGCGAATCACAAAAATCATCAAAATCGTAGCACTTCACTGACCATCATCATCCTCAACAGTTACTGTGGCCACTATGTTGTCTCCAAGTACTCCATTAACGGCGTCTAATAGCTGCACCGCAAAAGTTTCTGTTCCCTCGATGACGTCATCGTTGGTTATGACAATAATAACAGCTTGACGTGATTGGCCCTCGCTGAACTCTACCACCATATTTGGATCGATGAAATCGGCAACATCATTGGCAGTACTGGTAGCGGTCGTGATAGCTTGGATCCCTTTGAAAATCGAGGAGGGCAACATGAGGTTAGATGTTTGTGGTAATTTCAAGGACGAATATTGTATTTTATATTCAGTTTACAAACATTGTATAATAATGCTGACGGAGTGGCGCCAAATAGTAATAAACCTACTTTTTGAAGCTGGCCTACTTGTCAATTGTTGGTACGTAAAGACAGATAACTCCGAAATAGGGTATGGGCATCTGGTGGATTGATACAGTGACGAGGGAGTGACCCCAAAGCCAAGCAGGGATGGCCTATTTCATCTAAGTTCTAACCATATAGCACTCCTCTCTGTGTAGGCGAGAAGTTCTCATTATGTTCTCACTATATTAACACTTTTGGACCTGTGATTTTGACATTTCGCCGGTAATAAATCATCCAAGATTTTGTCTCAACCGCTGACTATGTGGACCGTTTTCAGGGTTATGAAGGTTAGTTTATTCCCTTTGGGGCATAATGATATCCTTTTTACAGTCTTTTAATTGGACCACAGTGGTAAATAGACACATCCTTAGGGAGCACATCAACATGATCAAAACTCGACAGCCCGGCAACCGCCGGTTCAGTTTCGTGAGATTGCAGCCGGTTTCTATTGTTCTAAACAATGATATGCGGTCCAACCGGGCGGAACCGCCGGTTGCCGCGCGGTTGAGTTTTGATTTGCTCCCTAATAGATGATTTATAACCGGCGAAATGTCAAATCACAGGTCTAAAATTGTTAAGGGAGTGGGAACATCCAGAGGAACCAATTTGCTGGACAACTGTCTTTATAATCTATGTAACTATTCTACTTATCTGCTTGTACATTAACTATGCAAAATAGTGTTAAGTTGATTTTACTCACTAACAGATCCTATTTGTCCAAGATAAGAGTCGTCCCTCAAGATGACGATCTCAACGCGCTCTTCCGATTCTTTTAAGTTATATGAGACGCGTTCCAGGGAGTACACCAGCATAGGAAGTTCACCTGTAAGAGTAAGATATTCAGAGGTAAACATCTGCAGATAACCTCTCGTCTACAGGTAACATATACAGTAACTGTGAAAGTAAGTTATCAGATTCTCACATCCTTCTCGACTGCTATCATTTCTGATTATACAGTATAAGAACAATATACATCTGTGTGCAACCGTTTCTCTCAGACCAATTTGCCTTTGATGAGGCCCTGTCTCAGATCATGCCAAGGAGGCTATGGGTTTGATACATTGACTTATATTAAAAGATACAATGGACAAAGATGACCCCCAGGTCCCCTACCCACTTACTGTCATCGTCATACAACGCAACATTAGCCCGCTCAGGTGATCCAATAAGTCCCCCGGTGACGTCATTAACAAGAACGATAAAATTGGCGTGAGCTTCCTTGACGTCATCATCGACAAGCGTAATTGGAATCTTGTCGTTAGTGACCCATGGATAAAAGGTCAAAATTGTGTCAACATGCGTGAAATCACTTCCGGCATAGGCGCTTAGATCTTCTGTAATAATCTCTGAAGCATTCAAAAAAGAAGGATAACATTTTTGTAGCTAGGTTGTTATCGCGTGCATTAAAAAGAGGGAGCCCCACCATAGCCAGTCTGTCACAGAAAAACTGATCTATATTTGTGTACTTGATGACAGTCAGACCAGAGTTAACGGTAGAGAAATATCAACCCTAAGGAACTTGCTGTCCAGAGTGGGGGCTCTACCTTTAAGTGGTTCAAATCAAAGGAGATTTAATGTGTAGTCCAGCATGCTTAGCAACACTACGGTAATGGCTATGGAAACCAGTTGACACGGGTGACAGAAATCAGTGGTCATGTGACGAAAGTGAAGAATGCTGGGATTGCTCAAGAAATCTTCTTTGGGTTGAAATAGTGTCATTCCGGAGATTTCGGCATGTGTGAGCCTTACGGGATCAGCAGGAAATCACCCAGTCATGTATAGTATTGCTCAACGCCTAAAACATTGGATATCGTGTGGACATGGGGGAGTCCACCTTTAACTCATCAATCTGCATGATTTTGCTCGAGGATTTAAAGAATTTCCTTTGCTTGTTGTAAATAGATAAGGGCACATATTCTGAAGTACATTGTGTGCAAGAACTCGATTGGGTAAAAAATCTCTGGGATTGTTAGATTTGGAGATACATGGAATCGTAAGAATCGCAAAAGTTATGACTATGAGTCTTTCGAACTAGTTATTGGAGGAGGATAAGCGTGTCTTCAGAGCGACAATATGCCTTTATCAACAGCCATTGGCATTGGTTGCACATAAACCCAACTACTGGTCAAAAAGGTAATAGAACTACGGTATTGACTTACGAGCTATGGTAGTCTGACCGAGGTAACCTCTTCTTATCACCTCGACGAAGCAGTCATGAGATTCAAGACAGGAAAAACGACTGTCAGCCATCGCTACCTCCGCTGGATAAATGTAATATACAGAAGTGAATTACACATTGCAATTATGCCATATACGTAATTTTTAGCCGTTATATTCAGATATAAAAATACTATAAGACGAAAAAACAGGTGTACAGGAATGAATTTGGAGTCATTTCTATACGTAGCGTTAGAAATAATGGTATTATCTTCATGTATTAAAGGGAGGCAGAGTTAGGGTAAAGACTTCATTGAGGGATTATACTGAATAAAGCTTATAATCCCAGAATGAAGTTTTCACACTAGACAAGTATCGTGATTCCCATACATGGAGGTAGAACCGAAATAATGATGTTTAAATGATAACAGGCAATGATACCACTCATTGCGTATTGTTATATTTGGAAAGATGAATCTATGCAGGAAAGGTGAGAAGATTCTCACCTTTCCTGTTCTATGGCGAATCTTCACTATAATATATTTCAACTTCTCCCATTTAATAGAACGAACATGCAAGATAATGCACTGAGGTGACTCTTCACCCCCCCCCCCCCCCCAAAAAAAACACAACAACAAATAAACCCCAAAAAAAACCAAACAAAAAAAACAACACCACCAATGCAGGAAAGACTTAATCTTGACCTGTTTTTTTCTGAAGGAAGGTGAATACAGGTGAGATGGTTAGGGTAGACTGCATAAACACTTTACCTTCGTTGTCTATGATAGTCACCATTGCCCTATTCCGAGAATCAATACTGCCATCAACGGGAGAATGTAGAAATACCTGCAATGTTTCGTTGGGTTCAAGCATATTATCGTCTGCTATTATAACTTGCGCAAATAGCTGCGCAACACCGCTAGGAAAGTTGATGATTTCAAAGGTAGAATTGACGGAGAAATCGACGGGGGACTCCGCATCTTGAGCACGGATTGCTATTCCTGTAATATCAGAATGTGTCATAATAAAAAGGCCGAGAATGTTAATTACTAACGCATTGAATCATAATGTTATATTGGCGTTGAATTCTACGATAGTTCATGTGTTTTATAACATTTGACAACATTTTAAAAATGCAGTTTTGAACAATTATAAGGGCGTATCGATACTTATGCCTAAAATTATATCTGAGACAACTGGAACTGGCTAGTTGGTATTATATTGACTGGTGGTCACATCTGGTACTGCTTGGAATAGTTTAGAACCACCGATTTGGCTCTGATCAAAACTAAAAGTGAAAAAATTGTCCAACCTTTGAAAGTAAGAGTAAACGTAATAAAAAAAAAACCCGACCTGTATAAAAAAATGCAATTACAATAATGCTCAGAGAAGGAGTACCTTAGGTCCCAGGTACTAGAATATACTAGTATCGTCCAGTTTGTTACTGGTACTGAAGTCAGTGATCTAGTATCTAGGGATACTGACACATTAGTTTCCAATATCATGCAATGCTGGGACAAAAACGCTCCAATACAGAGCGATACTGGCACACATAAAGTGTCGGTCGATACTGAAACACATTAATTGATGATTCCCGGCATTGCCAGATACTGGAACAATAAATGTGTACCAGTTTCGAGCAATACTGGCAACTTTTTATGTTCCAGTACCGAACAATACTGGTATACCGGTATCTCGGACACCGAATGTACACTTTTCCATATTTTCATGTTAGGTGCACACACAGCACTATTTTGTTCACATTAGATGATTAGACTACTAAAAATGGTTGTCCGAGCACACCGCTTCTCAGACCGGTTGCTACAAGCTCTGCTTGAGTGCACAACCATGTATGAAGACTCACTCTATTATTGTCATCATAGTACAGGTTCACTCACTTCCCTGCATCAATACAATACCAAGGTTTTTGGCCCTAGCAACAGAGAACAATAGGCGCTTCAAACAGTTTGAGCAAATTAGTGCTGTACAATTTTGTCATGACTTACGAACTGATCCAGGCATCTCTGTGTTCCCAATACGCTGTACAGTAATATCCAAGGAGCCAGCAGATTCTAATACTTCAAAGACATTGTCCTTCAATATGTATACATCTAGTGATTTAAACATTGATTTAAATATGTTTAAATTATATAAAAGAATTAGAACAAGTAATTGAATCACTTCAATATGAATCTAACTGCTACGCTTATAAGTCGTGATAACAATGCATGCGAGGAAGGAATGTGGTCACTGAATCCAAACTAAATTGTGTTATTCAAAAAAATAGAGGGTCTTTAAGAAAAACAAGAGAGGACTGATTTGAAGTTACCATCAATTGTACTACTTGCAGCAGGATATTCTTAATTCTTAATAACATTATAAGCCTTTCATTGCAAGTGTAATGTCAATGGGAACCAGTAGACACTGGTGACGCTGACGGAAATCAGTGTTCAAGTGATGAAAGTGAAGCATGCTGGTGGTTGCGCAAGAAATCTTCTTTGGCAAGAAGAGACCAAATTCTTCATTACTTTCTCAATTAGGATTTTAGATAAAGACTCATAACAACAGTAAGGCAAGTGAAGCAGAATAATATTATTGGCCACTTCCCTATACTATATAGACTGTCGCGGGGTGGGGGGGGGGGGGGGGGGGGGGGGGCTAGTTAAAGTCAATATTACAAGGAATTATTGTACTAAAGACCAAAAACAACTCTGCTGATGACATAAGTGTCTGTTTTCCTGGCTGTTATATAGTCTGCTCTCCTAATTGTTGACCACTAAGGAAAGGCACGTATGGGATTTACATCAAAACGTTACATTAGTGCACGGCCTTTGGCCTGTCTAATCTGGGAATTGGAGAATTTATGACCGGCAAATAACTAATCCGTCGGTATAGAAGTAATTAGGCATTGGAACATAATTGGATGGTTCAAGTACACGGCATATAGGACCACCAAAAGACGTCATAAACATGATAAAGTGCATGATGTAAGTGTTGTTTAGAGAATCATCTATGGAGTCTGTCTTTTGCTCTATTAGATTGTTTGGATTTTTAACAAATTTTCTCAATAAGTATTTTACAATATTCACTTACTATCGTAATCAAGGATAGTCACTGTGGCGGTGCTGGGCTCATTTAAGCGCCCATTTTCTGGCATAATCAGTTCCAACGAGAAAAGCTCAGAGTCCTCTGGTACGAGATTGTTGGCAAGGATTACTCTTACTGCAGCAGTATCTGATCCTGATGCAAACGTCGCTTCTACCAATCCTGGTATGAAGTCTGTTCCAGCGGTGGCGCTTCCGCTTATTTCAGTAACATCAACGACTAGAAAAGAGTTATTTTAAAATCATTTGATCTTTTTAGTGATAGACTCGGGAAAGGTAGACCCCGCCACTTGGGTCTTAAGAATGCTCTCAACGGTATTAATAAAAAACTGATAACGTCAATAAAAACCCCTCAATAATGCACTTGGGACTTTACGCATAATATCGTGTTATTTTCTAGAGATCACCTATAGACCAAATTTAGTGACGGAAAAGTCACAGTCAGTCATTGATTACTAGGTACTGATTAAAAAATCAAACCAAATTCGAAATCAATGTGTCTTAAAATGCACACTCTGAAGACGCGTTAAAGGGACACAATGTCATGTTGAATTTTTTTAATTTTAATTAATTTACTTAAGATAAACATTAAAAATTGCCATTACTGCTGTTTCTACTAAAAAAACAACTGGCAACACTTGAATAAAGCAATGTTTTAAATATGTTGGAATACCACCCCCTAACCATGTAAAATGCTGGTTGCGGCTCTACCAGCATTTTTTGAATCGACGTTTTGTTGAGGGCTGGTTTTTCTTAATCCTTATAGGTATAAGTTCATACATGTATAAATACAATTGTAAAAATAAACAAATCCCAGTTGTTATCATACATTTTTGTAATTGAGGGCGCTGCCTCCACCACATCTCTTAATGCCCCTTTATGTTTAGGCCGCACTGCAAAACCAGTACGCATGGTTCATCGTATAAGTTACTTGTACGCCAGACTTATACGATAGTTCTCCAAAGTAAAATGTCGCATCATCATACGTACAATCACTAATTAGGATTTAGCTGAGACCAATTCATATATTTTCCTAATAGAATAGAAATAGGACTATTAACAATGATCTCAGTTCAATTTGTATATGGGTTCTTCCTGAGCTGTACACTGCTAAAATGTTGAGTAAAACGTTTACTCAACGTTGAGTAACTATGCAACATGTACAGTTCAACTGTTGAGTAAACAATGCCCAATATGTTCAACAGTTGAGTAAAAATGCCCAGTATGTTCAATAGTTGAGTAAAAATGCCCAACATTTTACTCAACAGTTGAACATATTGGGCATTGTTTACTCAACTTTTGAACTGTTGCATAGTTACTCAACGTTGAGTAAACGTTTTACTCAACATTTTAGCAGTGTACGTATGGTGACATAAAGTAGTATTTTTGTATCGTAGTACGTATACCTACATAACATAACATAAACAATATAATATGTATAAGGCGCTATTCCAACTAGATCATAGCGCATGTGAAACAGAAACTCTTATCATCATGGGATCTTAATTAGCTTACAACGAAAGTGAGAGACGTTGTCACTTACTCTAGTACAAGGGAGATCGTTCCATGACTGCGGATCAGCTATACACTGGATGATTTCTGACCCAACATGTTTGTTCTGGGATTATTCAGGCGGGCTATGTCATGAGCAGAGTGAAGAGTTATTTGAGGGACATATGGCAACAATAGATTTGATAAATATGCAGGTGAAGTATTGTTCAAGCATTTGAAGACAAAAAAGATGAGTTTAAAACGAATCCATTCCCTTATGGGCAGTGGAGTTCTTTAAACGTTGGGGGTAATAATCTGTCACTTATTTTAATACACGTATAATACGTACGTACTGGTTCTGCAGAGTGGTCTTAGCATCAGAAAGTCTATACTCTATATGGTTGAGGTTTTTTAGACCCTACATGTTGCTGGGATTGAAAAAGGCAGAACGTTGTACTTTGAAGCTGCCTCAACCACACAGACAATTTTACTGCGTCAACTCACCCACGGTGTCGGCTAAAGAATCACCGGTGCATGTTCTCATGATCACGACATCAATAAATCCTGCGTTTTCGTTTACAGAAGGAACATCATCTGCGAAAAAGTAACCGCCTTGAAGGAGAAAAATTCGGGTTATTGAGTCTAGGATAATAAGAAACATATAGCTGTTCAAATGACAGATATTCCGGAACAGAACTCTTTATTTCATATAGGCAATCGTCAAACGACAGGATGGTAGTAATTAGGTTACGATTTACCTCATGAAAAATATGAATATATAATCCATGGTGTCACAGAAAACCAATTTCCAGAATTGGTCTATGCTTAGCCAGAGATAACCAAAAAGTGCTGAACTATAAAAGGTCAGGAGCATAATATGTATCAACATTAGTTCATAGTCAACTATATAATCATATTTTTTTCTCAATATTTCATTATTTCATTATTTGTAAACTAGCCAATAGTAAGTAAGATGATATGAACTTATAGGAGCCATTGTCGTTTCTTTGATTAATATAGATGGGGGACAGCAAAGTTTATCAACAAAAGCAGCAGTCTAAGGGGCTGGACTGTCGATACATGCTTGAGGGAACAGCATTTGACTACAACACTGCATCCACTCTGGTTATTGCCCTTAACCCCCTGGGGTCTACCTGTCTATCTTACAGTGGTTCTGATTGGTTTATTACAAGATGTACTCATATGAATAGCCAATTCAAATGCAGCTTGTAAAATGTTTCACTCCCATCTTTATCAGCGATACAATTATTCTAACAATGTCTCTCATTGGTGCAATACATGATGTATCCATCTTTTTTAACCAATCGGCCGGTAGTTCTCAGAGGGTTAATAATAATGCTTTGGCGCGAGTTTTAAAAGCACGACATAACCGGATATATGTTTTGACAATATACATATAGGCCTAGTTGGTCATTTCATTGGGGGCATCAAGGGGGCGAGCCTTCTGACAGGGGGGGCGCCACTGCTCATAAACCAAAAACTCTTTCCGAATGGATTTAAATATCCTCCAACGTCAGGGGCCCGGGGTCAGGGGCCAACAACAAAAGAATAACATTCCCAGTTGATTGGAATTAAAGTAATTAGTCTTCTTACAGTCATCATCCCGGATAACAATATCTGCTGTTGTTATCGCACCGATGCTGTCGTCGGAGACTACGCTGAGTTGTGCAGTGACAACATCCATAGCATCCGGGATCTCGTTGTCCGTCCATGTTATCGTAAAAGATTTGGAGCTTTCTTCGGCGGCAAAATTTAAGGTGTTTTGTACGGCAGCCCTTGTGAGTCGTCTGTTTCCAGTTGTTATATCGATATCTGGTGGTGGTAAGGGCAACAACAACAACAAAAAACAAGTTAAAGGTTGAGCATACTCCACAACGCTCCAAATCACGCTCTGGCAAACATGCGTAGTTCATCTGACTCTCCGCGTTCAATACGCCATAGAACCACATACAGGTCGGAGCAATGTGACATGCATAGCGGTGACCAACGCTGTCGCTCAGCGATCGAACATTGTGGAGTATGCTCAGCGTTTTTTAACACTTTCCATGCGGCAGGCGTCTGCAGACGACATTCCAAAATTTCACAAAATGTTTCAAAAATGTCAAAATTATTGAATTTCATTACCATATTGGGAATCACCATGAGAAATGCATTGATATAAGTACAAACATGCCTAGTTCTGGTTCAGTATTCCTTGGGATAGACTTTGAAAATTTGGAAAGGTTTCTGAAAAATCTGTTTTGTATAATATGGTAAAACCAATAGCCGCGTGGAAAGTGTTAAAGGCGTAGCTGCGAAATTAATACGCTGGACTGTAGAGTAAAACTGAATTGGGCTATTCCATTTGAAATCCATACACCCCTATGGAAGACAAAACCTTCATCCTGCACAGTGCACAGTGCACATGCACACAGGGAGTGAAGATTTCAAATGGAATCACCCTTGTAGGCACCCGAATTTGAAATTCACACTCCCTGTGGGGAAAATCAACGTAACGTCTTTCATGAGGGGTGTATCGTATTCAAATGGAATACCCCGTTCTAAACTAGACTGGGTCCCCGCGTCCCTCTATATGGCCGCCATCTTTAAAATGTCGCAGGGGGCCGTGTGTAAAATAGGGAAGACATGAGGATCCATTCTAGTTCTAAACCATCGGATGCGCTCCAATTTGTTCAAATTTGTCTATGTCCAGCGCCATTATTACGTAAATTGAGTTTTTCCATTTGACATCCATACACCCCAATGGAAGACATTATTCAAGCCTTCCAAACGGGGAGTGTGGAATTTCAAATGGGGTTACACACAAATGCATCTTACCTACACAGGAACAACGGAACAGGTTACCGGTTCGAAGCACTTCAATAGTCAACTGCAGTTCATTTTCATAGGCGATGAATTTACTTGAGGCTAAAGATAAAATCGATCTGGACATAGCTGTTGGAACAAAATTTAGAGAGTTATTACTCAGGCGTTTCAGGCCAATGAATATTATTAGAAATTAAGATTACTGTCAAAAACCAAAACAAAGTCCATTTTATTCATTTTCGAATTACGTTTTTTCTACACGTAGCGTCCGTAGCACTATAGGCAGATTTAGTGATTAATTGGTAGCGACAACGGTCAGTAGTAGGATGAGGATCGAGAACGATTCAATTGATCAATGCGGCCGCAGCCTGTACACATAAGCCTACCTGTCACATATCTGGCGTATCAAAACCCAAGTGCGAAAATGAAAATTGCAATTTGTCTCATTCGTTTTGGTGTAGTGTTCTGAATTTGTTAATCAATCTTCGCGATCAATTTCTCAAATCAAAGAGGAGATGCTAATCCATTATTTTGCTGGGACTACTTTTAAGTCGGAACTAATTTTTTTTAAAATTATAAGCTTATTAATTATTATCTATAGTTTGATCAGCTCTGAATTGGCGTATCCTCCTTACAGCAGTTAATGAATATAGAATGACGCATACGCGCATGAATGCAACAGTCGCACTGTGCATCATACTCACCTTAACGCGTGCGTGCTACCAAAAACCGTGTGCGTGTTGCCATAATCGCGCGCGCGTGCGGTTGGAGAGATAAACACCGAATATGTGAACTGATCAAACTATTACTTCCTGAGCACTATGGGCATGATGGGATTAAATCATGTGCATGTGTAGCCTGACCGACAGGCCTCAATCAAAACTCACCGATTTCGTCTGGTGAAATAAAACGTTGGTTGATGAGGTTGTCCGAATTACCCAGTGTTGCCAGTGTTTCGATAGTGTTGCCAGACGGATTACCGGTTAGGCTGACTCGTCGGAATGCTCCAAGATCATTTCCCCAGTACACGTGACCTCCATATATGGTGATTTCTCTGACCACAGATGGTGGAACCGTTACCGCTTCCGTGAAGATCAAACGCTCGTCGTTACCGTTGAGGTCGGTAGAACACACGCTTAAGCCTTGGTTGAAATAGAATCTATTATCTGAAATTGTTTAAAATGTTTTAAAAAACAGACAATTTTAGATGAAGTTTTACAAGGATTCCGAGGTGACGTCGTGCCACAAAACCTTCCTTCAGCGTGCGCGTGGTTAGACTTGCTTCAAGTCTCTCTTGTTAGTAATTTCTATCTTATTTTTGCTAATTACCTTTTAGTATGCCAGTCATGACACTTTACTTAATGTCCTTAAATGTAAGGTCACACCATTGACCCTAGCCACTGTTGCATCATATTACTAATCTACCCCAGTCACTGATCTACCCAAGTTACTAATCTACCCAGCCACCGATCGGGCTAGTGGATTTGTAGGTATGTAGGCTGGGACACAGTCTGCTTATACCTGTATCCAGTTAGCAAAATTGTTCTGTGGCAGGAAATAATAAGTACAGCAGTTTCAACTGTAGTAGTATAGCATAAAGGGGGTGAGTGATCAGCCTGGAACCAAAGACTTGTGTGTAATGCCTTGCTGGAACCAAGGCCAGCGCGTGTTGTGTGAAGGAAATTCAAGTTATTTCTATAGAGATGACAAGAGTCAACTACAATGTTAGAAAAAAGTGTTCGAACACTTAGTAGGCCTAATGTAAAGTCATCCCCCTTTCCCCCTGATCAATGTTGAGTCGCCCAACTTGCCAAACATTAGCCCGTGGCCTAGCAACATTGATTGGTGGGGGGAGGGGAGGGGTATATTGAAGGGGGCTTTCAGGATAGCAGATGCAAATTGGTATTTTTACATGATTCTAAAAATTCGTACTATATGGTAATTAAACGGTGCAAACAATGGTCAGTGTTCGAACACCTTTTTTCTATGATTGTAGTTTCGAAACGTTCACTGGGCTATTCCACTTCAATCCATACACCCCCCCCCCCCAGCCGCCCCTTCCCAATGGAATACATTAGCTTACTCTTCCCACCCACAGAAAGTGAATTTCAAATTAGGCTACCTGTATGGGTAACTCCATTTGAAATATACACTCCCTGTGTGAAAGATTAAGACATTGTGTGGAAGATTAAGGGCATATCTTCCATAAGGGGTGTATGGATTTTAAACGGAATAGCCTATTGAAGCGGGATAATATTGAAATCATAACAATCATACAGTCATCAGAGATACTGGCTACGAACTGTCCACCATCTACGATGGACGAATATGTGAGACTGATCGTCCGAAAAGCATCATGTGACCCGATCCGTAGCAGATGGAAGTTATACACAGTTAAACAAAAATAAGTTCCCCTTAAGATTATGCCTGATATTTTTAGAATTAGTTACCCAATCGAAACCATTTTTGGCACACATTAATGTGCATGTGCACAGCAACACTACTTAGAACGTGGCTATATCTACGCAGGTGTTGTAATGCTTAATGAGCATACATTGAACGGAGGAATACCTCAATTCAAAAGTTGCTAAATGATGTATTGAAGGAGGATGGTTAAGCAGCTTGAACCAGGGTCTTTGCTTGAACACCGCACAGTTGCTGTGCCGCTTGAATGAGCACACATTGACTGGAGGAGTACCTCATTTCAAAAGGTGAAAAATGTGGTGTTCAAGCAAAGACCCTGGTACAAGACCATGGTTCAAGCTTGCTTAACCATTCAATACATCGTTTAGCAACGTTTGAATTTAGGTATTCGTCCATTCAATGCGTGCTCATTCAAGCATTATAACACCTGCGTAGTCCCGTTCTAGTGTTGCTGTGCACACGTACATTAATTTGTGCCAAAAAAAGTTTCGATGGAGTAACTCATTTTAAAAATATCCGGCATAATCTAAAAGGGAACTTATTTTTGTTGAACTGTGTATTATACCTATACGCTGGGTGAGTCGGCATTCAACAGAAGATCCGACGGTTGTAGCTATGAATTTACTCGAATATGGTATCAATTGCTGAACGAATGTTGGTAATATCTCTGGTAGATTGTATTGAACATATTGAAAATCCTTACTCAAGGAAGTTTCTTTGAATTTTGTGAGTGCTGTAATTATTGAACTATGACTCAAATGTATATAAAAGTATACATTTTTGGAAAGGAAATGGGTCAAAAAATCCAAAACAAATTTTGAGAAAATTACAAAAAATCAACAAAAATAATTTTGAGTAAAAAAAATCCCAAATTGCTAGATTATGATGTAAAGACACTAACTTAGGGACGATTTTTTTTTTTAAAAACCTAATCTAATATTTTTTGCAATTTTAACCAAAATGTGAAAAAAGGTGGAAAACAAATGAAAAAAAAAATCACTTTTTGGGCACATTTTGGTCAAAATTTCAAAAAATGTATACTTTTATATGCATTTGATTAATAGTTCAATAATTACAGCACTCACAAATTTTTTAAAAAATCAAGTCAAAAACTTCCATGAGTCCCCCTTAAAAGCATTCTATGTTTAACACTAACCTGTGTTGTCGACTCCAAACGCTGAAATAGTTGATGGTCTTGAGAAGACGTTGATGGGTGTACCTGTACCATCCACGTTCCCCTGTCTTATGAAATTGTCATCGTTGAAGGAGTGCGATACCCAGTACAGATATCTGTTCATAGAAGGGTAATAGTATAGGCATTAAAACGCTGACCTATCGATTATATTGCCAATATTACTATCTTACTGTATACAGATGTGAATTATGAATGATATCTCACGATATGGAATGCAAAATTAATGCCCTCGCTACTTCTTGCTACAAGATAATGACTTACTTGACTTACTTTTACTTGACTTAGGGCGGATGATGTTTCCGAACCACAATGCCTCTCCAGATCTTCCTTTCCAACATAGCTGTCTTGATTTCTTCCACCTGCAGTCCTGTATCACGTTTTAGTATGTCAATGTAGGTCAGGGCTGGTCTACCACGCTGTATTACTCCGTGCTTTGGAATCCAATGTATGAGTTTGTAGACAAGCTCCTTGGACCCCCTGAAGCAGTGTCCATCAAATCTTGCTCTGCGTTCTCTGATCTTGTCCGAGACTTTTGGCATGTCCCCATACAGGTCCGTATTTGTCCGTAATACGTACAGGTCCGTAATACAGGTCCGTATTTGTACACATGCTGACGCCAGCGCCAGTTGATGTTGAACACAGATCTTGCTGAACATCAAACACATGAATCATGTCCCAAACACCACAATTTATGACATGACCAAGACCATGAAGACAGAGCCTCTTATCCACCGCCGTGTAAAGCGCCGCCCGCTGAGATTCCTTGGCCATATTTTCCGTCTCTCTGATGTAGACAGTATGCCACCTACATACCAAAACATGGCGTAAGGAGACCTGAGGTCGTCCTTGCACATCATATATTTGACTATATGTACTAGGGGACAATGAAGGCATGATCCATCCAAGACCGTCGTGCATGGATGAAACTTGTGGTGGCCTGCTCTGCAGCCGAAGGATGATGATGATGATGATGAATACTATCTCAGAAAATATGACACACTTGGAAATCCATAGTCCATCTTCGCTGCAAAGACTTTCTCCATTTCAGATTTGTTTTCAGTTCTTGTGAACCCATGGCCCCTCGAGTTAAGAAGCTTGAGGAATTTCAAAACGCTCAGAATCAAAAAGTTGACTTCGACGGAGACGAAAGGTAATATGTATAACTTTAGTCATGACTCATTGTCATTTTTCTACAGTGGGGTAGTAGAGGAACATGTAATAAGTGTGTCGCCAGTACTTGGCACCTCCCGCTTTCACTCATGTTTAAAAAGACGAATGACCGATTATTTGTATGATAGTATCCTTTAGCCGATTTTCTATATTTTCCACACGCTTTTACCTTACTAACCGTATTCTTCTGCGGATAAGACACGCCTAATCTAACACCTTCATATTGCCAGCTAAAGCCTCTCTATCCATGACACCGAGGCTGGTGCATCGTTGTATAGTATACAAATACTACATGGTAGAGGGGAAATAGAGCACACTATTTTCCCGAGGTACTGGCTACGGGCCTATCACCCCGAACCCGAAGGGTGAGGGGTGATAGGCCCGTAGCCAGTACCGAGGGAAAATAGTGTGCCCTATTGCCCCGATCATACCATGTAGTATTTGTTTTATTACACCTCACTGTGACTCTTGGGATGAGGTTGTAGGGAAATAGTCAAAACTATTTCCCTAGGGAAATAGTGCTTGTGATAGGAATTGGCCAATGAGTTGCCATGATTAGTTCATGAATATTTATGAGGTGTAATAATATACAAATATTGAATGCCCGCCGAGAGTTTGATAGTACAAACTATATCACGAGGTCAAATTTTGATTTTTTTTTTTTCATTGCACGAGGCGAAGCCGAGTGTAATGATATAATCCAAATTGGACCGAGTGATATAGTTTTACTATTGCACAAGAAAACGGCATTCAATATTTGTTTTATATCATGATATCACATTATTCTTTTTTAGCCATATAGATAGTATACAAATATTGAATGCCTGAGCGTGTGATAGTCAAAACTATATCACAAGGTCAAATTTGGATTTTTCCATTGCACGAGGCGAAGCCGAGTGTAATGATATAATCCAAATTGGACCGAGTGATATAGTTTTACTATTGCACAAGAAAACGGCATTCAATATTTGTTTTATATCATGATATCACATTATTCTTTTCCAGCCATAATGATAGTAAAAACTATCACATGGTTGAAATCAAGCCTATCAAGATATAATAAAATGTAACACTTTACACGCGGCTATTATAGTTTTACAGATTTTTCAGAAACCTTTCCCAATTTTCAAAGTCTATCTCAAGGATAAGTACTGAACCAATTATACGTGGCATGTTTGTATACTTATTGCAATGCATTTTTCATAGTGATTCCAAATATGGTAATGAAATTTAATAATTTTGACATTTTTGAATTTTTTTGTGACATTTTGGAACTGTCGTCTGCAGACGCCTGCCGCGGCGTGGAAAGTGTTAACGTCGGGATGTAAGGAAGCAAATCAAAACTCGACCGCGCGGCAACCGGTTGGACCGCATATCATTGTTTAGAACAATAGAAACCGGCTGCAACCTTACGGAACCGCACGGAACCGGCGGTTGCCGGGCGGTCGAGTTTTGATGTGCTCCCTAAACAATAAACTAGACCTTTACCTTTTATCGCCACTGAGATGAAGAAATTGAACATTTTCGTCAACAACTTCAAAAAGGACCTCATGTTGCCCCGTATCCACGTTGATTTTGTATATTCTCGGAACATCAAAGGCAGCCAAATACAACTGACGCGATGAGCTGTCTATCACCATTCCGTAAACAAGTTCTAGAAATTCAGCAAGTGAAATAAAGATTGCACAGACATGATAAGTATGACTTATAGCACGAGGCAGCGCAGGTGCCGAGTGCTATAAGGAATTAATAGCACTCATCGAGACCCCTGCAACTCAGACGCTTCAATACAATATACACACCACTTTCACAGTAGGACAACTCTAAAGCAACACTGATTAAGATAAATAATCATCTACTCAACACACACACCAAGTTGGGTAATAATTACAGAGCTGTAAATTATCAGGTTATTTACGATGTCAAATTTATGGCACTCTGAAGCTGTACTGTAAGTGAAATTTGTGGAATTCTGGACTGGCTGTGTATGTGCTATTATTATCTTTGTCGAAGTCTATTAAACCGGCCAATACAACACGTACTAGAAGGCATCAATAATTTATTTGAACTTTAACTAAGAGCATGGAATTGGAAGCCTTTGCATTCTCAGCGCTAAGTTACTTAATTTAATTAGTATAAGAGGGACAGTAATGATCAATAAAGTACCCAATAACATAGTCAGTCGAAAATATAACCAGAGACACGTAGCTATAGGCTAGCTTGAAGCTAAAATTGCCATTGTGTCAATAACACACATTATTATGAAAAAGCTTCACTCTGAAGCGCGCGATTGATTTATCTCTAACCCAAAAGGAAACCACCAAAAAGTGGCTGGTTTGGGGATCATATTTGCTTCTTTTCTCCGCGATACACTGATGTTTACCCCAGGGAACCCCACTCCGATTACCCAAAATGTTCTTTCGACATACATGCTGTTTTTTCTTCTTTTCATTGAAGTATTGTAAATGCAAAATGAAGTTTATATTAAATAGGATTCTATCTAAGACGAATATTCGTCTCAGATTCTATCATCTTTGGGAAAAGGGTCAAATGTGGTCTATAAGATATGATTATATGATAGGTCTACTAATATCTACTTACGCATATCTAATGAAAGGATCTCTTCATCATAACACTGATCCAATGATGTCTTATGCAATAAGCATTCATCGTTAGGACCCATAATGCAATAGAAAGCCAAACCGGAAACAGGGTCAAATGCTACATCCGTGTCAGCGTAAGTTTCTACCCACATTGAGGTTTCGGTGGCGTCACGATTGGCCAGGAAAATTGTGTAGCCTCTCAAAGACAAAGCCCATATTCCGTCTCCGCTGTCTTGGATGGGAGCTGTATAAAATAGTCAATGAGAATTATTAATATTTCTAGATATGAAATAATATTAGGAATTAATTTATTTGATTACTATTAGGCCTAAGCTTTTATTTATTGCTTTGAAAAGTCGCTGCAAGAGCACGTGGTGGAGGCAGCGCCCTCAATTACAAAAATATGTGATAACAACTGGGATTTGTATATTTTTACAATTGTATTACATGTATGAACTTACACATATAAGGATTAAGACAAATCAGCCCTCTTTGTACAACAAAACGTTGATTAAAAAATGCTGATCGGGCCCGATCAGCATTTTACGTCCGACAGTATCCCCCTGCAGTACGCGTGATACACGGGGTGATACATAACGCGAACCATATTTGCATAGATGGCGTTAATAAATAGCGATTGTATTGTTTTAACCAAGTTTTGCTGTGTTTTTGTTAGTAGAATCAACACTAATGACAATTTTTAATGTTCATCTTGAATTCTGAAGTAAATTGTTAAACATTTGAAATTGTCAACACCAGTTAATGTCCCTTTAATGCAATTTCAGTTGAACGCGTGCCCTGCCCTTATACTGGATATTTGTTTGTTTTACCAGAAGAAGCAAATAAATAAAGATGAGTGTAAACGATGTACCAAATATTTTATTATCCAACAGGCTATTGGGCTATTCCATTTGAAATATATACACCCCCTGGAAGGCATTACCTTGGTCTTGCCTATACAGTGAATGTGACAAAAATAGGGTTACCTGCATGGGTGATTCCACTTGAAAACTACACTCTCTATATGGAATATTAAGGTCATGTCATGATCCACAGGGAGTGTAATGGACTTCACTGGAATAACCCATTGGTCTTGCAAAGGAATACATGAATGGATACCCTATGGTCCGCACCTCTAGTATTTGTGGGGGCGAAGCCACCCTATTAGCATGTGATTGCAAATCCTTACACATTTAGGTCTTTCTAGACATACGTGGGGGCCGCCATGTTTGTAGTCTTTGCAAATTACATATTTAAAGCTATATTTGTTTAGTTGATCATGCATATAGACGGTTGATGATTCATTCAGAGAGATGTTTATTAGACTCCCCACAGAGAGACATTAAATAGCTTATCTTGTTTGACTAAGGAGAAATCTCCCAATTGTTGTGGGGTTGTCTAATAAGTGGTTAGTTGTGGATGTTTGAGTTTCGGATTAAATATATAATCATAATTCCTGGGTTGATTTATTAATGTCATGTCAATATGGATAACCATGATCGCGGAATGCCATTTTTAATTAGTATAGCAATTCCTGGACCAACGTTTTAGACCCAAGTACAATGTCATATGTACCTAGATTGTTCTTCAGACGGTATCCCCCCCCCCCCCCCCCCCCCCCCCCCCCTCCATGCACCCCTCAACTTTTTTGGTTTCCTGTACTATTGTTAGACTGGTGTTTTGATTTGTGGTTTTTGGTTTGAATTATGGAAAATACATACACCATTTCCCGGGTATTTTGGTTTAAATAAACAGATGGTTCAGTAAATGGTTACAAAACATGCTTCTTTCTTTTGGATCGCCCCCACCCCCCCCCCCCCCCCCCCCCCCCCCCCCCCCCCCCCCATTCCATTTCAATGGAATTTGTATTAATCTTTTGTATTGTACAACTTTGAACCATGGTTGTTTAAAGTTTTTAAACCTTATTTAACACAATGTAGGCACTGGACTATCCAGTTGAAATGTGATGGAAGACATCTTTTAATCTTCAACACAGGGCGTGTATTTCAAATTGGAGTCACCCATGCCGGTAATCCAGTTTGAAATTCACACTCCTGTGGAAGTTGGATTTCAAGAGTGAAATGGCCCAATATGCATGACACAATTTGCACTTTAATAGTTATACAGGCTGTCCCAAAATGATTAGTACCCATCGATGCCCAAAGTTCAATACATTTTTTCATCATCAAAATCAATGAGATTAGATCTGTTGTGTTTCTATCATATTTTCTATACTGTACCCTTTTATTAGAATTTTAGATCATGAATATCGGACTTATTTTAATGAAGGTACGCTCCATTGTGTAAGACATGGTGATTTCACCTTTTTGGCAAAGTGCAAACAAATGTGTTTTTAAACAGCTTGTTTGAAAGAAACTATTACATTCCCTTAATCTCTCGCATGTCTGCTAATATCTTTGGTTCCTTTCTATTTTAAACTGCTGTTGTATCATATTGTTGTTCAAACAATTAATACTTCTTCATTTTGATTCAATTTGAAGTGTAAAAATGGATCGTCATGCATGAGCGACCCCAAGCTTTGTTTCTATAATGAGCTAGTTTTGAAGCTAAACTTGAGGGGCTTTTAAACAGGTAAAGACGATGTCATAGTAATTAGCAGTGGCTTAGATTTCTTTTTCATATTGGGGATGCAATTTCCTACAAACATGGTAAAAATGATATAGTCCCTTAGTGTTTAACCTCACGAAATCCATTCTCCAATGTGAAAATAAAATCTAAGCCACTGGTGATTCACCAAATACCACTTCATTTAGAAGTCCCTAAACACTTGTCAAATAAAACAATGCATGGGGTCACTCGAGTGTGACAAACTTCTTTTACCTGTTAAATTGAATTAAGGAAAAAAATTAATAATGATTTGAACACCCATAACTAATAACAGTTACAACAGAAAGACACACAAGCTTATATTGAGTAGACAAGAGATTATGAGAATACACACGTTTCTTTCAAAAGCTGTAAAACTCTGTAATAGCACACACATTTTGTAGCACTTTGCCAAAAAGGTGAAATCACCATGTTTTTACATAATGGAGTTTGATAAATCCGATATTCATGATCTAAAATTCTAATAAAATAGTACAGTATGACAAAGATGATGTAAAAACAACGGACCTAATCCCGTCGATTTTGATGATGACAAAAATTATTGAACTTTGGGCATCGATGGGTACTAATCATTTTGGGACAGCCTGGAATTAAGATCATAAACCACCAGGCGATCGACGAAAACCCCCCAAAAAACCCCTGCTATATGGGCCCGATCGACTCATTCTGTTGTTGAAATTGCAGTGAAAAAACATTCAAATGAATACCGATCCAAAAATGTTGCGAATTTCGTCGGGACTGTATAATGATAAGATTGAATCACGATATCTCCATTAGGCCTACTACAAACAGTTTTGGTAATTAAACTTGTATATTTTTATCACAAACAAAAATCATAAATATAAACTTGTGATGCTCCACAACAATTGTGTCATAAAATGACATCATCAATTGTTGTCGGAACTGTCAGTGATTCCTTTCAAAGTCTTCATTCATAAAACTGGTAAATCATATGTCGCGGTTTATTTGTTGTTGCGAGGTTAAAAGGTATCGGGGCGTGAAGATCATTGTCAATATACCTTTATACTTATTCACTCCCGTAATGAAACACATGATTATTTATAGATACCGTAACCATATCACTTTCCACGCTGATTTTTATTTTGCCATATTCAATACAGATTTTTCAGAACCTTTCTCAACTTTTAAAGTGTATCTCAATAATTGCTTAACCAATACTAGACATGTTTGTACTTATTACAATGCAATTCTCATGATAATTCCGAATATGGTGATGAAATTCAATAATTTCGATATTTTTGAACCATTTTGTGAAATGTTGGAATGCCGTCTGCAGACGCCGGGCCTGCCGCGTGGGGTGGAAAGCGTATATTCACACGTTGACAAGCCATTATTGGTGTCGATAAAAACAATAAGCTGGTAATTCAACGCTAATAAAATCCATATCGATATCATTTTTCGAAAGCAATAATAATATGTGATATTTTTCATTTTTTTACATACTTTTTCTCTATTATTATGAAGTTTGACTTATTTTGAAAAGACTTTCCTGAACTAATAAATCTATCTTGAATGTATTTTCTGTGAAAAAAACATCACATAACTTTACTAATCATAATGGAAATCTGCTTCCAATTTAAGGAATTTCTCAATATATTTGCTTCGATTTTCATCACTTGTGTGTAGTTGCAATGGAAATAAGTTTTGTGCTCAAAGCTTTTTGGGCTATCCTTGGTACTTTTGCTCATATTTTATTATGTCTATATGTTTTTAAATAAGCTTGTGCAATCTTTTACATGTTTGTATTCATAGATGTTTCTCTGTATGATGTTTTGAGTACCTAATAAAATCAAATAAAATCAAATCAAATTCTAAACGGCGGCAAAACACGGTGTCAATCCATGGAATTATATTTACATTTACGAACGAAAAAACACTCGGAAAATAAGTGGTCGGAGTCTGGTTTACTTCAACACATTCAAACCTTGATTTTGAAGTAACTAAGCTAAGGATCGTATGGCTCTGTAAATTAACTTAGAAGATATTCGCGATTTATGATAAAAAATGCAAATCTGCAAGACAATCTGCTTTCAAAGTAAAACTCAAGGATAGAGGGCGTCACTGGAAAATATCGCGTTGATGACTTTGAAGTCATATTATGCGATTTTTTCCAAGATCTGTCATTTCTACTTTGAAAGCAGATTTTAGTTGCATTTCTGATCTATAAGATCTTCCAAGTTACAGAGCGATACGATTCAAAATCATGGTTTGCAAATAGGTTGAAATATAAACTGTTGGGGTCAAGGGCGCAGATCCCGGGGGGGGGGGGGGGGGACACGTCCCCCCCCCCCCACTTCCTGACACAATATCAAATGTCCCCCCCCCCCCCCACTTTTTGTGGTGATACATCAACCAAGGCGATCTAGTGAAAAAATGGCAATGTCCCCCCCACTTTCAAGATTGGATCTGCGTCCTTGGTTGGGGTCTGCGTCGACAACTTATTTTCTTAGTGTTTTTGTTGTTGTTCGTAAATAGAATTCCATGGTTTGACACCGTGTTAGGGACGCACCATTAGATACTCAGGGGGGGGGGGGGGCATGGAAGTTTTTTAAAAAAAAAAACTTTGCCACTTTCCAGGAAAAAAAAAAAAACTTTGCCCACCAACCAGGAAAAAAAAAAAAAGATGACCCACTGCCGAGTAAAAAAAAATAAATTATGACACACCCAACTTAATGTACAGAAAAACAGTTGAAACCTAAAAAAAAAAACTTTTCCGCCCTTCGGCGAAAAAAAAAAAAAAAATGTCCGCCAAGGCGGCAAAAAAAAAATATGTCGCCTACTTCGGTGATGAAAAAACAAAATTCCGCCCGACCACAACTTCCATGCCCCCCCCCCCCCTGAAAATAAAATGGTGCGTCCTTAGTGCCGTTTAAAGGGTTTCCGGCTATAGATAGCAACTGTACACAGGTGAACACATCAGTATAATGGAATGCTTTTTAACTAAAATCGAAACAACTATGTTGAACACTTTTAAATTTGTTTCCGGCTAAGATCGCAAGTGTTTTCGGCTAAGATCGCAACTGTACACAAGTGAACACACCAGTTGACTGCTTTTTAATGAAAATCGAAACAAATATATTGAAAACTTGGAAGCAGATTTTCAATAATAATGATTTAGTAAAGTTCTGTGATCATGGTGATGGGGTTTTTTTAATGGAAAATACAGTCAAAATAGATTTATGAGTCCAGAAAACCTTTTCTGATAAGTCAAACTTCATTATACAAGAAGAAAAACATATAACCAATTGAAAAATACGATAGGCCTAACTCCGAATGATCTCGTTTCACAAAACAGACAAAGGAAATAGCATTAATGTTGCATCGCTGGTTAATCAGTAATCACTGAATACCAAGTTATCTGTGAGTCATTATGGGGTTATTTTACTCATCACGCTCAAGGTCCCTGCTCATTGGGTCATTAGCTTATTGGCTCATAAAGGCAATAGGATACCTCCATATCCTTTAATCATGGTAAATAGTAAACGCATCTATCCCTAACTTTCAAATAAAACCAAAAATATAGCAAATATGGAAAGGACCGATGGACAAATGGGACAAATGGAACATCGTTAAGCGTGAACTCCCTTATTATCTTCAACCCACCAGCGAAACCGTAAACTTTGAACGTTGAAACCTTTCCCAACTTTTAAAGCCTATCTCAAGGATTGCTGAACCAATACAAGGAATGTTTGTGCTTATTTTAATGCGTTTCTCATGGTGATTCCAAATATGGTAATGCAATTTGATAATTTTGACATTTTTTAAACATTTTGTGATAGTTTGACATGTCGTCTGCAGACGCCTGCCGCGTGGAAAGTGTTAAGTAAAGGCAATTTGGATTCAAAAAAGACAGATACTTGCGTTGGTATTGATAATTCAACCGATCAATCAAAATTCAGCATTTTGATGACGTCAATACGTCATACATTTTCAAAAATATCTTTATTGAATTCTGGAGGTGTATATAGCAACCCTACATTAGCAATCATATATTGTTATGCCGTTATGTTATGTTTGGTCTTTTGCACACTTTTTACGACGATTCTGGCCCACGTGCAACCGTTTCTCAAAGGGAAAAAGCAAATACACCATTTTGCCATGTTTACGTGACGTGACAAATGCACGATTGGTTAGCAGCTAATAAGTAAAAAGCAAATACACGTTCAAAGTAGAATTTAAAAGTACGTGACAATTGAAAACTGAAGGTATGGTGAAAACTAATTGAACTAAATATCGTGTTTTCTTTATCTAGAAAGTAGGCTATTATAGGCTATATAGGATATTTGCTTTAGCCTTCAAACATTGTCAGAAATGTTTAACAAACCTGAAAATCAACCATATAGATGAGGCAACAAAACAAAAGTTGTGTTGCCCTCACAAGCCTAAAATCGGGAAGGCGGCCGGCCTGATTTTTTTTAAAATTTTTATTATTATTTTGTTTTTAAAATTTTACCAAATCAATGATTTTATACCTATTAGCCTATTTCAGTCAACATGTGTGAAGATACTAAGGAAAACGCTTACTGGATGTAATTTCAACCCAATTGTGAATATTTTGGTTTCTTGCCTTCACTTTTCACAGATTGGAAGATCTTGAGAAAAAAATCTTGAAAAAAAATCTTGGAAAAAAAATCTTAAAAAAAATCTTTAAAAAAAAGAGAAAAAAAGAAGAAAAATATAAAAATAAAATAAAAAAATACCCGGCCCACATTCTCAGAATTTTGACCCGGCCGGATGAGGGCAACACAACCATTTTTTTTTGCCTGATATAAACACCGAAAAACATGAAAAGGGAAGTCTACTCATTTGAGAGCTTAAATGTAAATCTGATCATCGCATATTGACTAGTGATATAAAATAAACATTTGAAGACATTTTGTTGTTTGCTACATCTGTACATTTTAACGCCTCATTTGCTATACCAAAGACCATTAAATTGTTACAATTTATTTGATACACAGAGATATAGAGTTGAAATGAGAAATCTCGTAATAAGAACACGTAAGTGATACTTTGGTTTTGTGTATAGGCCTATATATAAAGGGTTCAACAAAAGAAAGTATACCACTTTGTTTATGTCATTTTGAGTAACATTCAATTTTTTGTTTGACCAAACAGGCTAGATAGGCATTTAGATGAATCTTTTAGGCATAATTTGATACCAAATTTGCCCCCTAACAACAAAGATAAACCATGATTAGCACCATTTAAAGAACAAATTCCTTTTTTCAAAAGTCTCATTTCCAATACACAGCACGAGAAGAAAAGGACCAATTGGGGTCTCTCTGGGGGTGTGTATAGCCAGGATTGACGGGGCTATCGATCGCACAGTGCATATGCGTTGTTGTGTCTTACGACATTGTGTGTGTTAACAATTGGTATATTAGTTTTACCATTTATCATGTTGATGCAAAACAAATTTTTCAGAAAACCTTTCCCCCAACTTCCAACGTCTATCTCAACATGCTCAAGGAACACTGAACCAATGGCGTGTTTATACTTATTTCAATGCATTTCACATGGTGATTCCAAACATGGTAATGAAGAACAGTTGGTGTTGAGTTGGATAAAAAAAAATTATCATTGTTTTAAAAGAATCCTCTCATCATATAACACATAACAAAAGGAACTGGCTCATTAATCGAGCATAAAAACATCGGATTTCCAGGTATCTCTACCACGTCTACAATCTGTCTTTGAACACTTTTCACGCGACAGGCGTGTCTGCAGACGACATTCAAAATTTCACAAAATGTTTCAAAAATGTCAACATTATTGAATTGCATTACCATATTTGGAATCACCTTGAGAAATACATTGAAATATAATCAAAACACGCCATTGGTTCAGTATTCCGTGAGCATGTTGAGATAGACGTTGGAAGTTGGGAAAGGTTTTCTGAAAAATCTGTTTTGCATAAAATAATGGTAAAAACTAATAGCCGCGTGGAAAGTGTTAGCCAGATATAATAACCACGAAAGTAACATTAATAATGTTGAAAGTCAAACAAAATGTTGTTTCAAAAATAATGATGGTTACCTTGGTAACCCTGATGGTAATGTTGATTCACAGTTAACGGATGACTGGTTTCCATTCACAATTGTGAACATTGGCCTGATGTGTAACGCACAATATAGTCACACATTAGCAATACAGACATTTCAAGATGGCCTAAAAAAAAAGAGGGTTGATTGGCGTAACCCGACCGACCCTATTTTAACCCCCGACCCTAAACATTTTTTATTTTTTTATTTTTTATTTTTTTTAATTTATTTTTTTACATTTTTGTGTGTGTCAAAAAGAAGAAAAAAACAGTGAAAATGTTTATTTGTGCCATTTGTTTATGTCTGTATGGTATATGTGTGCTGGTATATAAAATTTCATAGACGTTTTACAGATTTAAAAAAATCAAAAAAAAATCCGACCTACCTACCCTATTTTTTTTCTCTATGTTACGCCAATCAAACCTTCTTTTTTTTTAGGCCTTAGCAAAAGTATACGTATATATATATATGGTAAGGTAAAAATATACTTCTATAAATCATATATTTATATAGCATATTAATGTTAAAGAAGAGATAGGCCTAATTAAAAATGATCATATTTATTCGCTAACAGGTATCGGATGACTGGTTTCCATTCAAAATTGTGAAATTGGGCCGGGGTGCGTGTACGCACAATAGTCGCACATTAGCAATACAGCCATTTCAATTCAGCAAAGTACGTAGGCCTACATATTAAGGTCAGGTAAAAATATACTTCTATAAATCATATATTTATATAGCATAGGCATATTAATGTTAAAGAAGAGATAGGCCTGATTAAAAATGATCAAGTTTATACACTATTAACGTTAAAAGAACATTCACTCGCGATGATGTTAATATATACAAATCTGGGCAAATCCTTTGAGTCATAAGGCCCTTATGATAAGGGTCGCTAGTCATACACCCTAACCCTAACCCTAACCCTAGTCCTACCCTAACCATTACCCTAACCATAACCATACCCTACCATAACCCTACCCCTAACCCAGGGCTGTCAACTTTTGGGATTTGCTGGGAGGGAGAGATACAATATTACAAATATGATGGCCAAAGTGTACCCAAAAAACAAAAACAAAATCAATGATAGCCCTAATTTGTTTGAAGTCACCTCGTGAATTTCAAGAAAGTGTGGGGGGGGGGGGGGGGGGGGGGGGGTCCTCAATGCTCATGCAACATGAGGGGGGTACAGCAAATGAACGTAGGCGACGGGTTATAAATAAACTGCGCCAATAAAGTATCTAAACACTTACAAATGGTCAGATTTATCGGAACCTCAAATAGTATGCAAAAAATAATTAATTAATTCGATTCATAGTTATCTTCTGCGCATTTTGACACCTCTTTTGTTGCGCTACGATGTTGTTTGGCGGATTATGGGCACTTGAGTTGCTTAAGGTCGAATTCAAAAGTTGCAAAAGCCCCTATTCAAGCAAGAGCGTACTGTGACGAATAAGATAAGCATTATTTTTGCCCGCCTTTATAAATGATGTGTTTGTTGCGTGTTAATTGCATTAATTGTCAATAACAAATCAAAAGGGTCAGAGATGGGAGGCATAAATCAATAACTAATCAATCATTAATTGTCATGGTTAAGTAAACAATGCTCAATGCTCATGCAACATGGGGGGGGGGTACAATCATTAATTGTCATGGTTAAGTAAACAGAACAAATTGATGTATTTTGTCTTGATTTTGTCTGTGTGTGATGCTTGTGTGAGTTCCCTTCTGGAATTGGGGTGAATAGGAGCTTTTGCAACTTTTGAATTCGACCTTAAGCCACTCAAGTGCCCATAAATCCGCCAAACAACATCGTAGCGCAACAAAAGAGGTGTCAAAATGCGCAGAAGATAACTATGAATCGAATTAAATAATTATTTGTTTGCATACTATTTCAGGTTCCGATACATTTGACCATTTGTAAGTGTTTAGATACTTTATTGGCGCAGTTTAGTAATTCCATGTGATTCCGTTTAGAAGTACTACGTGTGATCAGAAAGTGTAAAGCACTAATAGCATCTCGCGAAGGAAATAAAGGCATTGATAAACATTTTACTTGATACATTTTTGAGGGCGGGAGATTTTATATGCTATGCGGGAGTGCGGGAGAGAAAGAGTGTCTAGGCGGGAGACTCCCGCCTAATGCGGGAGAGTTGACAGCCCTGGCCGGCTTAGGGCCTAACCATAAACCTAACCCTAACCCTAAGATACTTTTATGACTATCGTACTCGTGGTATAGGAAAATACACGTTATGACTAGCGACCCTTATGACTAACGGGTAGACCCGTTGACTGGGACTGTACATAACTAAATATATCATAATTGTGATACTATAATCTTTATATTGGTAACAATTGTATAATGACAATCCACAGTTCCCCACGAGATAATTATGAGATAGTACATGTAGTAGCATATTACATTTACATGTCTACAATTAGGCCCTATAGCTACATTACAGGCTGTATAATGTTTAGATCCTTATGTATTTATGGGAATGATCTATCATTATAGGCCTCTTCAACATGTTCAATGGCAAACATTAAAGAGTTCAAACAATAATTCAGAGTCGATTTAAAGGTAGGTGTTCCGATTTCCGGCTCGATTTTCCAACTTGATATTTTCAGTATTCTAGGCCTACA
>CM069447.1:12601260-12778061 GCA_035610835.1 Ophiura sarsii | reverse complement strand
ATTATTTTTACCATACACAAAACAGATTTTTCAGAAACCTTTTTTATAATTTTCAAAGTCTAGTCTCAAAGATTACTGACCAAACACTAGGCATGTTTGTACTTATTTCAATGCATTTCTCATGGTGATTCCAAATATGGTAATAAAATACAGTAATTTTGACATTTTTGAACAAAATTGTGAAATTTTGGAATGTCGTCTGCAGCTGCCGCGTGGAAAGTGTTAAACATAGGCCTACCATTACACTTTTCACGCGGCTATATTGGTTGTACCATATACGAAAAGGATTTTTCAGAAACCATTCCCAACAAAGCCTATATCTAAATGATTATTGAACCAATTACATAGGCATGTTTGTACTTATTGCAATGTATTTTCTCATGGTGATTCCAAATATGGTAATGAAATTCAATAATTTCGACAGTTTTAAAACGTTTTGTGACATTTTGGAATGTCGTCTGCAGACGCCTGCCGCACTGGAAATTGTTAAAGGAGGCAAGCACACACTGTCCATTATACTTATGTTAGAAAAGTAATCATCGAGCCGTAATCGCGTAATTGTATTGAACAAAACATTATACTTATCAAAACAAAAATTCCCTTTAAAAGGGAAAACCCAGAGTCAAGTAAAATCCCATGCAATGAGGTTTAGACCATTTAGATGACATGTTTATAGACTCACGGTTAGAACTCTATGATACTGCATTACATGTTTATAGGAACTTGCATGTGCTAATTCTTTCACCATAACAAAGTTGGGGTATATGTGCTTAATGGGCAATCTCTATGTTTTGTTTAATATTACTAAATTTGGTCCTGAAGAAGTCAAAGCTAATCCTGACGAAAGCTTGACAGATTAAAACTTGTCCGACGGCAAAAACTTTTTAACTTATATTATGAATACCCGTCGTAAAAGCCTATCTCACAATTTAAAACACTTTGTTGCTTGTGTTTGCCATTCTATTCATGGTGAAACTGTCACTTTCATTCAATCTTAACACTTTTACCAAATACAACACAGATTTTTCAGAAACGTTTTCCAACTTTCAAGGTCTATCTCAGGGATTACTGAACCGATATAGACATGTTTGTACTTATGTTAATGCATTTCTCATGGTGATTCCAAATATGGTAATGAAATTAAATAATTTTGAAATTGTTGAAACATTTTGTGAACTTTTGGAATGTCGTCTGCATACGCCTGCCGCGTGGCAAGTGTTAAGAAGGCTTTGCGTTATGGTTGTTATAGTGCATTTTCATCCCCTACAATATTCTTCATTGTCAGTAATTAGCTAGCGAGCCTCTTGTAAGATAATATTTATTAGAAATCAAGGTTTATTACTGCTGTATACATAATTGTGGTTGCAATTGCAATTAACAGTGGCGTACCCAGAGGGGGGAATGGGGGGGGGGGGGGGGGGCAGCCCCCCCCCCCCCCTGGAATAAGCCCGTCGGTAAATTAGAGCCTCCGTCGGTAGATTTGCGTATTTGACCATACGTTCTTTTTGGCCGGTCGCTACACCCCCCCCCCCCCAAAAAAAAAAAGAAGTAGAAAAGAATTGTCGGTAAATCATGCCTTTCGTCGGTACAACTATGGTCGCCCCCCCCCCCCCCCCCCCCCCCCCCCCCTGTTTCCAAAAGCTGGGTACGCCACTGGCAATTAACACTGTCCTGATAACATTGGAGATTGTTGGAAATAAATCGCATTAATCATGAACTTACATTTAGTTTGAAAGTCAGTATGAATTACAGATTGACCCATAAATTCTATAGGTACTACCATTTAATTATTCAAGCATAACAAGATGGCTTCAGGAACGTTTTCTGGACCATTTCAGTTTCTCTCTCTCTATGTCAGATGGCACCAGGTGGTGCTGCTGTGGCCTTCACAAGAGCTCGCCATTTGGTTCGGTTTGATGCACGTCGTGTTGCTTCTATCGTACTTAAACCAGTGATCCTTTTCATGTCATCAGTCCATGATGTTATAGACCATTTCAAATCCGAAAATATACGATCGGTTCCGAATGTTTCCGATTAGCCGATTGTTTGACACTCGGTTCCATGACCTGTCAGCCCCTGACAGGTCATGGCCATGTGCCGGAGAAAAACAACGTGTTTTTCACCCGTCTGCCCGTGTGGTAGATTGCGCTGGTGTTGGTGATAGATTGTATCCTTCACTAAGTTGATGTTGCAGCATTTCAGTTACAAAAACGAGTGAGATGAAAGAGATTTGGGGTAATATTTTCACTTTTTACCGTCTGCTCCGATACATTTGGAATTTGTCCGTCAGCGCCTTTGTTGATAAAAAACGAAAATAGTCTCGTTCCACGTTTTACTTCTCATGTGTGCACGCGTGTATGTAAACATAGGCGGACAATCAACTAGGGCAATGCTGTGAATGCGATCAACTGTTGCGAAGAACGCGCAACGCACCTACTCCCACGTGACCTGTTTTTCCGAAGATTTCCGATCTCAATTTGAAATGGTCTATAGGGCGTCCTCTGCCACCACTACCTTCTACTGCACCTTGCAGAATTAATTTCTCGACACTGTTATCTCTCCTGGTAATATGACCAAAGTAGCGCAGCTTTCTGATGTTGATGTCCCTCCTTAGTTTAAATAAACATAATTATGTTCAATGTTTCATTATTCAAGCATAATAAGATGGCTTTTGGAACGTTTTCTGGACCATTTTAGTTAAAAAGTGGACATTTTTGCGCGCTTTGCACGTATTAGTTTCAATGTTTAATTATTCAAGCATTATGGCTTCAGGGACGTTTTCTGGACCATTTTAGTTTTAAAAAAACTGGAATTTTTTGCGTGCTTCGCGCATAATTATGTTCAAAATTTCATTATTCAAGCATAATAAGATGGCTTTAGGAACGTTTTCTGGACCATTTTCGTTAAACTTTGAACTTTTAATGTACATCTTTCATTAGTGTATTTTGGTTTTATAGTGTGTTTATGAACCAAGCCAAAGTTTATTAAAAGACTTAAACATTTACAGCACCCCCATACAAAATATACTTACAAGAGCTCTGTCCTGCACCGTTAGGCTATAGTCAGGTCGGTGCCACTGTACACAGATTCCCATTGCCGACATTGAAGCCTCTAATGTTTTTCGCCCTCGATTTACAAGGTACATTTATGCTAATGAGTTGACGCAGAAGGTACATCGCGCAGACATCGCGCTGCATCGAACGTCTCAATGTCCCTTATAAGGACTTTTGTGCTGTCAATCATGGCGTTGTCAAGATAGCGCCCCCATTTTGCAAGGTACATTTTGCGAAATCACGCCTATATGACCAGGCTTCATATTTGCGATTCGAATAGCCTCTCCCATTACTATTAAACTCCCTGCTATAGCTTTAGTTTAATCAGTTCCAAATTGACGAACAATTTGGGGCTAATATTTATCCGCGGGCACAAAATGGAATACAACTTGCACACCGATCGCTGATACCTGCTTAGAATGCGCAAACGCACACTTTAATCAATAAATATGCGCATCGGCATGGATTCTTTTTGCGCTCGAACAAAATTGAAGAGGTATTTTGCAAAAGGGCCTACATCCACTTTGGCTCTTATTGAGAAAAAGTCAAAAAACTGTTTCTAAATATTCAAGTTGAGCAATTGAAAAACTGAATGGATTATGAAAGAGGTACACTACATACTAATTGAAATTTATATAAATTTTAAATGTGCTAGTTTTAATTTTTTTTTAAATCATGTTTACATTTTTTGAAAATTTGGATGTAGGCCCTTTTGCAACAAAACTCCATCTGTTTGTACATAAAGAAAAAATACCACACACAAAAAATCATTTATTTTAATCATTTCAAATAAATAAGTTTGATATTGAAATGTATAGGTCACAATCATATGTTTCAAGGAAATAAAGTCATTTTTTTCAAAAATACCTACATCTCATTGTAAACAGCCATTGAAGTTGTTGTTTTGTTGCAAAAGGGCCTGTATCCCGATATAATTCTGGATACAGGCCCTTTTGCAACAAAACAACAATTTCAATGGCTGTTTACAATGAGATGTAGGTATTTTTGAAAAAAAAATGACTTTGTTCCCTTGAAACATATGATTTTTCCCTATACATTTCTATATCAAACTCATTTTTTGAAAAAATGCACCATAGCCTTTTTGCAAAATACCTCTTCAAATACAAAAGTCACAATTCTTGCCAATTTGAAACTGATTAAACTATAGAAGCTATTTCAATGGTAAACTGTATTTACATTCATCTTTAAAAGTGGGTTTCGATAACAAACAAGTTGTGGTCTTCTTTATTTTAGAAATTTTTCGAGTAAAAATACCATCTATACCATTTATAAACAATTTTTCACTGATATTCAGAATTGCTTCTAACAACTCAACCGCAGATTATTGAACGCTGTGAAAATAAGTTTCTTAAAACTTTCCACGCGGCTATGGTTTTACCATGTACAAAACAGATTTTTCAGAAACCGTTCCCAACTTTCAAAGTCTTATCTCATGAATCACTGAACCAATCTAGACATGTGTGTACCGGGTGTGTGTACTCATATTAATGCATTTCTCATGGTGATTCCAGATATCGTGATGACATTCGATAATGTTGACATTTTTGAAACATTTTGTGAACATTTTGGAATTGTCGTCTGCAGACGACTGCCGCGTGGAAAGTGTTAAGGATCGGAATTACTGAACCAAAACTAGACATATTTGTACTTATCTTAATGCATTTCTCATGGTGATTCCAAATATGGTGATGAGGTTCAATAATGTTAACATTTTTGAAACATTTTGTGAATATTTTGGAACCGTCGGCTGCAGACGACTGCTGCGTGGAAAGTGTTAATCTATTTTCTATGTTCTGTTCTGCATTCTAGGAACCAAGTGGCTATCCTTACTGATTCAACCAACTCAACTCTCAGGAAAAGTGAGGAACTTTCATGACGGATGATGAGTTGTCCATAGAATAATGCAACGAATAGCAAGATATTCATACACTGATGAAGTTGAATGTTTTGGTACCAAATTGTTTAAAACTATTCCTATTCATATTCATGATTTTAGACATGTGTGCGTCATCGACAAGAAGATAAATTGGTGTTAATGATTTCAATCAATACACACCACTAACTTCACACAATTGTCAAAAGTGATTTGATTTGATTTGATATTATTTGGGTCCTACGACCCTGTAACCCAATAAGCTTATAAGCTTATTTCCATTGGGGTCCGTTAGATTTGTGAACAGCTACAGACCGGGATGATCCCCTACTCTTTACGAAAGAGTCTGTAACCTTTTAACGTGCTCGGGTATAATTGCTCTTCCGATGCACGGGACCACCATTTATATGTGACTTCCGAACCACTGATTTTTGCTGCCATTAGGAAATCGTCACAATCACTTCGCTTCATTTACCAGGCTACCGACACGGCGCACACAATATCAGCACTTAGATTGTAATATCCCTTAACAGCTTCCCAATCTCGCTTGGGTCGACGAGGCAATTGAGACTAAGTACCTTGCCCAAGGATACAAACACGTTGGCTGTAGCGGGGCTAGAACTCACAACCTTTGTATTGTGAGGCCGGCATGCTATCCACGATACAGTGACGTTCAATTAATACGCTTTAATAGTTTTCCTGCTTTTGCTATATACTGCAATTTGGGGTGGTTAATTTTTTATACCAATGCAATGTGATGTATGTATAGCACAATGTGTTTATTTGGGTACAACAAATCCAATTAGATTACATGCATGAGAGTGTATAAGATTCTGCGATTAATTGTCAAAATAAAATAAAATCCCGAATTATGTGAAACAAGCTCAAATGTGTCTGCAAACGTTTGAGTGGACATGCAGTTATTAAGTAAAGCAAAAGCTAATAATTATCATGTTTAACCATTTCCACGCGGCTATTAGTTTTACCATTTACAAAACAGATTTTTCAGAGACCTTTCCCAATTTTCAAAGTCTAATCTCAAGAATTACTGTACTCAAGAATCAAGAATTAAGCATGTTTGTACTTATTTCAATACATTTCTCATGGTTATAAGATCCAATCATTTTGACATTTTTTTAAACATTTTGTGACATTTTGAAACGACTGCCGCGTGGAAAGTGATAACAAAAATATATATCGATATATGGCGGTAACAGTTGTAACAAATCAGATCTCTTGGACAATGTAAAACAACTTAAAGATTTACTCTATTCTATAATGCTGTTTTTCTTGATTTGTCTTCTTTGCGCATTGGGGATAAAGAATGTACAAACTAGTAAAATAACATGCGAAGACAATTATAATTGTGTTAATACCAGCAGGTAAACTTTCTTAAAATTGTACAAAACATTATTTTATACAAATATGAAGAGGTTTTTTTGCAAAAGGGCCTGCATCCACTTTGGCTCTTATTGAGAAAAAGTCAAAAAACTGTTTCTAAATATTCAAGTTGAGCAATTGAAAAACTGAATGGATTATGAAAGAGGTACACTACATACTAATTTAAATTGAAATAAATTTCAAATGTGCTAGTTTTTAATTTTTTTAAAATCATGTTTACATTTTTTGAAAATTTGGATGTAGGCCCTTTTGCAACAAAACTCCATCTGTTTGTATATAGAGAAAAAATACCACACAAATGTTTATTTTTATTTTAATCATTTAAAAAAAATAAGTTTGATATAGAAATGTATAGCTCACAATCATATGTTTCAAGGAAATAAAGTCATTTTTTTCTTCAAAACGACCTACATCTCGTAAACAGCCATTGAAGTTGTTGTTTTGTTGCAAAAGGGCCTGTATCCCGATTTAATTCTGGATACAGGCCCTTTTGCAACAAAACAACAATTTCAATGGCTGTTTACAATGAGATCTAGGTCTTTTTGACAAAAATGACTTTGTTTCCTTGAAACATATGATTTTTACTTATACATTTCTATATCAAACTCATTTTTGAAAAAAATGCACCATAGCCCTTTTGCAACAAAGCTCTCCATATATATTTTGCAAGCAACATAACTCTCCTGAAATGTCTGTTTTGAATTAAATTAAGTCTTTGTCTCTTTGATAGTGGAAACTGTATTTAATGTTACCTGAATACCATCTTGAGTGAAGTCAAAGTAAAAATTTTAAAAATTTTAGTTCTCAAAACATGGTGCCATTACAACCGCATATAGGGCCTATATCGCGAGATATCGAAATGTAGTTTAAATGAAAATGGTACGATCTTTAACATATCTATAACAAAATTATGCTTTCTAGTGTATATGGTCGACTTTGAAGATCGCTGAGATTATAGCTATCCCCTAGAACCATCTGATAAACATAAAATCATGTTGCGTCGACATTCGAAAAGAGGAAATAGGCCTATCCATGATGCATGCTAAACACCAGATATTTTACAAATCATTTTGGTCAATGCTGTAACAGCCATCAACCATCGACACATTCCTTCGTAATCCATCGTAATCCTCAAGTTTCCGGAAGTCACCACTTTTTTCATTCGCCATCCATAAACTGCTTTACTTGCCCAAACCTTTCATTTTGTTCCTCTACCTATAAGCACTCTTATACCGGCGATTTTTGGCCGGTCATAAATTCTCCAACTCCTAGATTAGGCTGGCTAGTGGTCATGCCCTATAAGGCAAAGTGTTATTGTAAACCCCCTCACGTGGCCAAAACTATGAAAGCAGAATAATAGTAGTGAAATCAGACACTTTGTGGCCTCGGGTCTTTGGTCTATAATACAAAAGACTTTTTGTTGAGGCGTGGAACATAATGTTCTTGTTTGACGGGTTAGCTTCGCACAGCACGCATTCAAATAAGATTTGAGCTGATTATAAATTATTCACGAAGTACAAAGTATGGCATACGAAGTGTCAAGTAAATACCAAGTGCCAAATGTCTACAACAGGGCTGTATATCTCACTTGTATAATGTTGACAACAGGGCTTCATAGCTCACGAAATTGTAGATGTATTCCATTAATTGACCGCAGTACAATGCTAGATGTCCATTCGGGAGGATTGTTTTCCTCATCAACGGATATCTCAAAACGTCGAGTTGTCATGGCAACAAATACTTTCATTTCGTTCATTGCAAAATTCTGACCGATGCAATTCCTGTGGAGGGAAACAGGGATAGATGTAAAAGATGACGTCATTATCTCATAACCATTTCTTAGCTGAGTGATGGGCGACTTAAGACAAAATCAATATGAATGACACTTATTGCCTTTACGTTTCACCTTTGCATCCATATTTACCCCAGAACCCCTCAAAAACATATTTTGGTTAGAAAGGGCGGTATCTGATCGCCTTTGAACCTCTAAGGCTTTCATGATAATCAAGGAGAGTCAGCGAGGATCGAAGGTCCCTGGACCCTGATGCTCCTGTGCCATCTGTGTGACAGATTGACCCGTGCCCTGTTGCGGTTCCAGGTAGGTCTCACCAACATAGACTCCTTGACTTACAAACTACTGGGGTTCGCAGACCACGAGGGCAACGTCACTGTTGATACCATGGCGTGACTTGAGCGTAAGTGATCAACGATAGGGGGTCAATTAAAGCCTTTTGAAGAGTTGCTGACCCGGGGGGGATTCCATTAGGTAAATAGTATAGGATAGGGCGCATTTCTGTTTGGATAAAACCCCAGAAATACAAAGGACCAGCTGTCGTCCGCGCAAGTGTTAGCCATACCTATGAATGGATTATTATGAATTCCCAATGGACGATCATAGTTTGTGGTCGCAACGTCGGTTACATTTACATGGAACATGCTCTTAGTGTTCCCAGATAGGTGAAAATAACCTCCCTGAGTATTTCTTAAAACTTTATGATTCCAAATATGGTAATGAAATTTAATAATTTAATTTTAAACATTTTGTGCAATTTTGGAATGTCGTTTACTGAGACGGCTGCTGGAAAGTGTTAAGGCAGGGTCTGTGTCCACCTAATATGAAAGGGTGTTAATAAAATAATATCTTAAACACAAAAGGCATACCTTGGACCAGCTGAGAATGGGATGTAGGCGTGGGAGTGACGTTCTTTGTTGTTTTCTGGTAGAAATCGGTATGGATCAAAGGTTTCAGGATCTTCCCAATATGCTGGGTGATGATGCATGCCAAGAGCAGACACGTTTATAAATGTACCTGGATTGAATAAAAATGGCATTATGTTTCACTGCCTTAAATCATTATACACAGCGATTTAGCTGTTGGCTGGTCATAAATTCTCCAATTCCTAGATTAGGCAGGCCAGTGGTCATGCTCTAAAGCACTCTTTTGACGTAAATTTCGCACGTGACCTTGCTTTATTTAAGAATGATAGCAGGCTACCAGGCTGAAAACAGACACGCTGAGGGATGAGGTTCAGAAAAATATTCTAAGCCGACTTTCCTTCTGAATAACTTTTGGACATTGGTACCGAGAGTTTGGAGCCAAAGGCCCAATCTACAATGGCCGTCATGTGTTAAGTTTGCATTTTTACATAATAAATAGCAGCAATTATATATAGTGCCTTTTCTCCTCACTAATTATCTGAACAAAAAGATCATATCTGCAATAGCTACTCTTAGTAACATTTAATTTATACCAATTCTTCAGCAAATATACTAGCCCATATATTACAAATGGCAGCTATCACAGATAGGGCCTTTAGCATTTAACACTTTCCACGCGGCTATTAGTTCTACCATTATACAAAACAGATTTTTTAAAAACCGTTCCCAACTTTCAAGGTCTATTTCAAGGATTACCGAACCAATACTACGCGTGTTTTCACTTATTACAATGCGTTTCTCATGGTGATTCCAAATATGATAATGAAATTCGATAATTGTGACATTTTTTTAACATTTTGTTTCATTTTGGAATGTCGTCTGCAGACGCCTGCAGCGTGGAAAGCGTAATGCACTATAATAAGCCTGCGACATGTCTCTTGAGTTTTGCATACCCTTTGGTAATAGCGTGCCATCTGTAAGCGTCACATCTTTGATAAGTGTGCGAATGATTGCAGGCACTGGCGCATGGAAACGAAGACTTTCTTTAATGAACATCGTGATGAAAGACAAGGAATTCAGATCTCCCCTGTTGAGATACAATATAACGGAACGGTGAGGAACTATGACAAGGATTTCCCGGGAGCGTAATTAAAAAAATTCTGTTCATAAAGAAATACTCCCTTCAAAATCTTATGTATTTTATTACTTTTGTACATGAGAATTTCTTTCTAAATTCGAATTTTCCTCCATGGTAAATTTCCCTCCAAAGTAAAAAAAAATCGCAGGTTGTTCAGTTGCCCATTTTTAAAGCTATGACGATGACCAAATACAAATTCTAGGCGGAGTACCCGTTTGTGAGAAGGAATGTAATTGAGATAAAAGAAGACGATACTTTTTGATGGCTAAAGCAGGCTAGTTGGGAAGAATGGTTGTTCAATTTGAAATCCATACACCGCCTATATAGAAGACATTACATTAATCATTCCCAGGGAGTGTGTACTTCAAATGGGGTTACCTGTATGGGTGTTTTCATTTGAAATATACACTCCCGGATTAAGGTATGTCTCAATAGGGGGTATATGGATTTCAAATGGAAAAGTCCACATCTATGTAGATGCAATTGAGGATCAAATGGAATAGTCCACATCTATGTAGATGCAATTGAGGATCAAATGGAATAGTCCACTTCTATGTAGATATAATTGAGGATCAAATGGAATAGTCCACATCTATGTAGATACAATTGAGGATCAAATGGAATAGTCCACAACTATGTAGATACATTTGAGGATCAAATGGAATAGTCCACATCTATGTAGATACATTTCAGGATCAAATGGAATAGTCCACATCTATGTAGATATAATTGAGGATCAAATGGAATAGTCCACATCTATGTAGATGCAATTGAGGATCAAGTGGAATAGTCCACATCTATGTAGATACAATTGAGGATCAAATGGAATACTCCACATCTATGTAGATACCATTGAGGATCGGAATAGTCCACATCTATGTAGATACAATTGAGGATCAAATGGAATAGCCCACATCTATCATGTCTATGTAGATACAATTGAGGATCAAATAGAATACGGTAGTCCACATCTATGTAGATACAATTGAGGATCAATTGGAATAGTCCACATCTATGTAGATACATTTGAGGATCAATTGGAATAGTCCACATATGTGTAGATACATTTGAGGATACTACGTGCTGACTGAAGAAGGCAGGGGATTGAAAAAACCTGGGATTGAAAAAGCTACAGTTTTCTACTGAAGATGCTGGGTATCATTTGGTTTGTTGTAACTAAGGAACTTTTTTAAAGTAATACATTACAACACTGTTGATTGATGAAATAGACAAACATTTTACAACGACCGAGATATCACATCGTACTCGAAATGTACTTGTAATACCTACATCAAAGTCTCTAACATTAATGTGTATGGGTGCATGCACCATAATTCAAAACTTACCAATCCAACTCTGATCTGTCTCTTTCACGGAGTAGCTTTTCTACTTCGTCGCGACACTGTTTCTGATATTCAGGGAATCTCGCCAGGTTGTAGAGACACCAAGACATACCACTAGACGTCGTGTCGTGTCCCCCAAACATGAATGTGTCCGCCTCCTCACGAATCTCAAGATCTGTTAAACCGACCCCATCTTCATCCTGAAATGTATGTATAGAAAGGGCGATAGGGCCCTACCTAGCCGGCACTCAACCATATTTCAACGTTGAATTGAAATATGGTTGCGTTGTTGAACAACATGATTTCAACATCTTCTCAACTATAATGTTGTGCTTTGTTGAAGTAACGTTGAGTACTGACGTTGATTCAACGTTGTTTAATGAAGTTGTAAAAATTCATGTTTACAGCAATCAGTCTTGACTAATCCATATAATAATATAATGTAATTGCACTAGGCCGAATCAGCCCTTTTATGGCAAAAGGATGTATCTTATATGTACTTTTCTAATGATATACTTCCTTTTAACATGGATTGTGTTAACTTGGTTCAATAATCCTCACTTAGGAAAAGGTTGCAACTTTTAAAGACAATAACAGTAATATACTGCCTTTTACCACTACATGATTTATGGAGAAAAAAGCTAACTTTGATCATGTTAAAAGGAAGTATACTGTTAGAAAACTACATATAAGATACATTCTTTTGCCATAAAAGGGCCGGAATGGAGATGCAAAACAGATCAGATAATGACGACGAATTTCAAAACACGAACACGACGTCATCCTCATCTTACTGAGAAAAGGCATATTACATTTATATTCTCGTACCATTTCTGAAAAGTAAAGGATATGGATACTTACCGGCTATATCTTGCCTCACGTCCCGTACGGAATAAACCGTGTATAGCTACAACGTCTTTTAATTGGTTTGAGCATGCGCACTTGAGTTACGGGACGTCTAGCAAGACATTGCCTACTTACCCTTGCTTCCAGCAAAATTTCCAAGAAATCCATGTATTTCCCCCTATTCTCCCGAAAACCTCGTGGTCCCGATGACGCTAATGTACTCAATTCTCTTCGTCTATCCTTAATAATGGTTTCAGTTTTTCTATGTAGAATAGCTAAGGTTTTCCTCCATTTGAATCCTATAGGGGAAAGGTGGAATATTGGCGCGAAATGATATGGCGGGAAACGAAATCGTTGTCCAAAAAGTTCAGTGATTGTGAACACGGCATTGGTGTACTCGTTCGAGCTGGTGGAAAATAGAAACAAGTAATGTAGGCCATTCTTTTTACAAGCTCTCATTGCCCTGCGTTAAAGTCAGCGTCTTGATGATATGGACACAATGCCAACAATGCGTGCGTACGATCTTACGTGCGTAAACCTGAAAGTGCGCACCGGACGCTTTGAAATGACCGCGCGTCCTGATTGGTCAATCTTGAAATCGTCACGCGCACTTTAGCTTCGCGAAACAACTACAAAACATGCTCGCGTGAAATAGCTTGAATTTTGTCCATGGCATTATGGCAGTGACTATATAAGACGGGTGTTTCCCAACGAAGTATCTACAAAATGCGTCAGTTTATGCCATGTATCTGCATTGGGGAAAAAAGGTTCATCGCAAATGAATTTTTTTCTGAATTGCAGTGAACCAATTAATTGGCCCATCAGAGCTCTTTGTAGAAAGTTACCAGTTTGATTTCTAATCACTCAGTTTACTACCTACCATGCTTAAGTATTACTTTGATGCACCCCCCACCCCCCCCCCAAAAAAAAACACCCCACTTTTATCTTTAACGTTAAAGCTTACCTTTAAACAAGGATGCTTCTTATAATTATTTTCATTTTCATTAGATCATGACCTTTTACTATATTATATGTTCCCTAAATAACTGTCCTTATCCATATTCATGGTGACTTACTCGTCTATTTGGCATTGGCTATCATCGCTAAATGAGCACTTTAGTAGACTATCTAATGCCATAAGTGAGACCGGCCTACATACGTCAATAGATTTCCCATCCGTATCGGCCAGCTTATCCTGTACATTTACAGGAGAAACGAGTAAGTAGAACTATCCAGAAACGTGTCTTTTCCAAAGTTGTTGTAGATATTAAACATGTACGGAACGAAATTATTGCTAGGTGGCCATTTTGGCGTGCAAACATGTATTTAACTATATAATCGGTGGTATTACATAGTGACGTATGGTCGGTGGTATTACATAGTGACGTATGGTCGGTGGTATTACTTAGTGACGTATGGTCAGTGGTATTACATAGTGACGTATGGTCGGTGGTATTCCATAGTGACGTATGGTCGGTGGTATTACATAGTGACGTATGGTCGGTGGTATTACATAGTGACGTATGGTCAGTGGTATTACATAGTGACGTATGGTCGGTGGTATTACATAGTGACGTATGGTCGGTGGTATAACATAGACTAGGGTAAACTTTGGTCGTTTAGTGATGTATAACTACTGTTTAAAAAAATCGTTTTCTAAATTGGCGTTACAAAGTTCCAAAGCCAACAATTGATTAGTGAATGGTAATCAAAAACTTGATTTCGTGTACAAAAAAGGGCTAATAAAAATCTTGTTTTAACATAGTGCCGTATAAATTATACGTCACTATGTAATACCAGCGACGATATGTGCGGATTTTGATATCAGAATGCAAGAAGAAAGAATACACACAAGAATTTTGTTGGTGATCTGCACAAATATATTCATTTTTGGTCGTAATATTTAAAATGAACGGCGTATGTCAGCGCTGAATTAATTACTGCAGCATTGAGACATTTTGTAAGCCTTTCACAAATAGCCATGTCCCCAAAAAAATAAAGAATGATAATTTTACAAACCAGAAATATGTTGGTCGTCTCTACATATATCTTCACATATGGTCGAAGAATTTCAAAGTGGAAGGCAGAAGTTAGCAGGTGACGATGCTTCATCCATTTACTGCCCTCTGACAACAGAAGACCATCGCCAAGCCACGGTCTTATCATGTTGTAGATAAAATTGTTCTTGGAATCTGAAAAAAAATCCAAAACATGGAGAGTATTCATAATTTGTCTTAGAGCAATGCTACTCATATAACCATGATAACGACTGTTATTGATACCATCAAATTCGCTTTAGAAAAAGTAGGGTTTCCTTGAAGAAAGACTTCACTCCGACCATGATGTAGGGTAATAGCTTATAAGGCTGTCACACCTACGGCGATCGGGCCTTGCGCTTGCGTTGCGCTGAAAAGTATCAAAGCGCCAAGCAAACACATTAAGGTCTCTTAAAACCGATTGGGGACGCAATGGACACTGGCTAGAGCGGGAGAGGGTCCATGTGTAACACGCTGGAAGAGCGCGGAAAACTGCTCAACATTGTCATTTTTTTTAAATAAGGTACTTAGTAGCTCTAAGTACGCTCCTATCCCGCGTATCACATTTTCACGGCGCTCTTATTGCGACCCATTGTGTTTCTACTTAAAAGTCTCACGGGATCTCTTCATGCGTTATTACTAGTACGTTATAAATACGTTTGCACAACTTTCTCTGCGTGTGCGCGGAGAGTACAGGGTCGCTATTAGATTCAATTCATACCCTCAGGTACAAAACCAAACACCTGTTAAACTTATTGATCCACGTGATTGGACTTCATCCATGCATGTCTTCGTTTAAACGATTATTTAAACTAATGAGCCCGTCCAATCGCCCTATAAACAGAGCCTCCTGTATTCTCAGTCTGTTTTCGGGGTTTGACAAGTGAACAACATACATAGAACGAAAGGCATAGAAGCTCAAGGGCGACCACGGGGACCCTCTCACGAATCCCTCGCGTCCCAGCCAGTTCACACTGCATCAAAGAGCGGTTCTTGGAGACTGGGATGCGCTTGGCCTGCGTTTTAATATTTTTCAGCGTAAAGAAAGCGCCAGCCTGATCGCAGCATAATACTCTCCCCGTGTTAAAATGTAAAATGTGAAAATGAAATTGTGACTTCACCTTACTATTTTGGAATGTCACTTCTTCAATATTCAAGCGATCCTAGCGTGTAATATCCCATATTAAAGAAGATAAATTTCTCAACAACTTTATAATTTAATATTGTTAGGTAGATTATACATTTTTAGAGTTAAAAGCCCATTTATTACCTGTACAGTTACTTTTTTTGATGACTGTAGTACCTACATTCTCAACACTCGTGCGATGGTTTACATATTGTGATACATACCTGCATTTGCTAGAACATATTAACATCTTCAGGTTTGGTGACTTTGACCAGACACACGAAAGATCGTAACCACTCATGACCGATGTTGCGCCATTTTGCAAATGACCTCAATATGGCCACCAAACGACCAGCTTTAATAACCCTAACCCCGAGTCACCTTTTCCAAAGATTTTTTTTCGCCGCTAAATAGCGAGGTGAAAAAGTCCTCCACTCCCCCGGGGCTCGAACCCCGGACCTCTGGGTTCAGAGGCAGACGATCTACCGCTAGGCCACGGGGGGAAACCATACATGGCGGAGTATATTCCGCCATATATGGTCGAATCCAACGAAAGTGTACACGGCTAGATTTTTAGGGTCCAGTTTCAAAATGCTTTGATCTCTTTTTCCTTTTCCCCACTCAAAGTCAACATATCAAGCTTGTATGGAAAAAAAAGTGCCATCACTAATCTCTCCAATTGACCACGTGGCGGAATGATGAAGTTGAAGGTACACTTCTCAATGTTACCTACAAATACAAGTACCATATTTTGATTAAGTGATGATTATTCCACCTATTTACATATTGCATTCAAATTTGTGATTGTATTGTATTTAGAAGATGCTAATGCTGATAGAAAGTGGACATATTTGTGCAGGTACTCATCTTTTTTTACATTTCAGATTCACACAGTTAGGTAGCATTTTCAGGCTCTCAATACTTTGAAACATGAGGTTGAGTCACTTTGTATACTTTCACCAAGATGATTTTAATGAACATTTGTTTTCATGTACCTCAAAGAGGGGGAATGACCCTTTCTGGAAAATTTAGAATTTTGAGCATGCGCCAGAAACTTAAGTACACAGAGGAATGTGGACATTTTGTATTCGTAGGTAACAGTTAATGTATACGTAGGTATAAGAGAAGTAAACTGTAATAAATTCATGTTGTACTTAATTTATGCTGCATTTTGGGGGTGAAATGATCATGCAGGGTTGTTATCAATATTTGTTTTTAAATAAACATGTTAAAACATGTTTAAATCCTAATATTATGGATATATTCCCCAATAGTTTACTTTAAATAGATACTACAGTGCAACTTACCATAACTGCCCTTTATTTCATTGTGTCATGCATAGACCTATATTGGATGTAAACAAGCATAGTATAGGGGACTGGTATAGAAATCCACACACAGCCCTCCTGTGTATAACCATGCTTCACTGCACATTATTTGATGTTGATGTACTGCTAACGCGGTAAATTCAAATGCATGTTCCCTGACTGGTGAATCATTTGTTTGCATACACTAAAGCTAAGAGTGTGCACAAAATGTATACACACTCCTTAAATACTTATAATAAAAAACTGAAAACAAAATTATAAAAAGTGCTCATACCATTTTGTTGTTCAGGTCTTTAGCTCTAATTTGATAGGTCACACGCCAATATTAAAGTTATGGTTATCTTTAAATTAAGTCTTAAATATTGGTTCTTAGATATGCAAATTAATCCAAAAAAATTAAAAAAATACAAAGATTTTTTTTATTTTGCTCATACAAAAATATCAGAATTAGGTATATGCACAACATATCTGATTTCCAGTCTACCAGCGTACACACATCTCTAGATAAAAAGTCAAATGTGTTTTGGACTTAATGCTAATTAAATATGCAAATAATACGCAAATGATGTCATTTTATAAAATCGCTCTAATAAATATTTACGTTAAGACTTCTTTAATATGTGTCACCAAACTTGACTTTATTGGAGGAAAATTGGTGCTGTTATTGTCATTTAAGTGAATTTGGTGAAACGGGCATTTATGGTAAGTTGCACTGTAGAATATTAATTTAATGTTAAAAAAATATACAATATCTAACTCTCAGTTGTGATTTTGAATAGGTTTATTAAGAACAAAATATCAGGCAACAATTTTAAGCATTCCTATAAGAGAAAAACATGTTAAGACTTAAAGCACGGTAGCTAATATTGCAATAATCAAAGTATTCGTAGGTAACACATTTGTTCTCAACTTTAACTTCGTTGACTAAGAACGGTTGGATTCTTTGATTTTAAATATGTTTAAGAGGCAAAATTGTACTCGACGTAGTTTTTATGCCCTGAATCGTGTGTGAGGGTGAATGTCGTACAGCAAAATAAAAAGGTGTCTTGCTTGACGTTAAAAGTTGATAATATAAGAATGTGCGCTCAGCACTGCTTTTACAAAACAATCAGAATTGCGTAATATTCAACATTTGAATAAAAAGCAAGATTAACCAAATAAACATTAAAATTATATAAAGCTATGTTCCTATTTCTAAGATATAAAAGAAAACATCCTAAACATCAATAAACTCACTAGGCCTATACTGTTAGTATTATTGATCATATAATTTGGTTAAGGAATGTTGATTAAAATTAATTTACACATAATTACGGCAGAAAATGTTTTATTATGCTAACGTATCTGATCATCTAATTTTGTAAGTGTCTTTCTTGCTTGACTTTCAATTATTAAGAATGTGCGTTTAACTTCTACAAAACAGTCAGAAGTGTGTAATATTTAACATCTAAAACAAGGCAAGATGATGAAAACATACATATCGTACTGGGTTAAAATTTCGTAAAGGTATAGTTAAACAATCAATTAACTCGCTAGTATAATATTCTTACTCATCTCATTTGGTAAAAAGCATGTTCATCATTAAAACTAAACATAATGAAATATTAAGCATATAGAAACATTTTAAGTAAGATACCTCTGATCATTCAGCCTTGTAATCTCTACTTAACAAGTTTAGTGGATCTTGTTGTATTCTTTGTGTAGTTAGTTCTTCATCTCTCTCTTGTCACAAGAATGAATATCTAGTAGAACAGAATAACTCTTTGTTTATTATAGGACATTTTAGAATGTTAAGAATGAACGTTTCAGTTTCCGTGTGAATCCAAAGTATTGGATCGAATCAACTATTGAACATTTCCTCGAGCCATCATCAATTAGAAAGCAAGCGGTTTTCTTTTAGCAAACAGTTTGATTTGCTTGTAATTCATAATCTTGAATGTCAGGTTATTTGTTTTAAGCAATAAAACAACCGGTTGTCTTCCTCAATTTGTTCTAAATGAAGGAGGCAAGTGAGTCTTCTAGCAGTTATCATTTTGAATAGCTGTTTTAAACACGAAAGCCAGATCGCTTTTTAATTCATTTAATATATACTTTGAAATAATTTCATATCAGACCTTATATTATATATATAATTTTAATATGAGCCGAACATGTTCAAAGTCTAGAATATTCAAATGTCGTGTATTTCAGTCCACAGCGCGCGGAATAAAGCACACACAACTTAAAGCAAGACATCCAGTTGTCAGATTAGAATTAAGATATAATTTCCTAGTTTGGAATTTGTATCATTCTAAAAGTCGTACATAGTAAGTTTTTATCGAGTTCCAACCGGAGGCAGATTCCGTTTGACATAGAATCCCCAATATGAAATATTTTGTCAGATGTAGACAAAATAGGAATTTTATGTTTAAAAATTCAATGTTGTTTGATTTAAAAACACTAATCTAATAGGTTTTGCCACGACAGAGATATTGTCGGGCATGTGCCTTTCATTGTGATTTTCTTTTAATACAACCACTGCTTAGTTCAATTACACTAATTAATGAATATCGGAAGCATTATTCATGAACAATTCTTGATTTGAGATTGAAATCAGTTAGGCCTACCCTTGATTACCTCCCACCTTTAAAAAAAAGGAAAATGTTTTACTAAATTTCTTGTTCACTTAAAATACGTTTCGGTGACATTACACAACCTGCCCGAGCAAAAATGAAGCAAGTTATTTTATATTTGTGACACATGAATTCCATTTTCAAATACAACTACAATAATGGCCAATATTATGTACCCCGGTAGTCACTTCTCTGCAATTCCAGAGGAAGTTGGTTAACTACGTATACATCATATCGACAAGCTGGTTTAAAACAATATTACGCACCAAACGATATTATTCAGGTCTTATACATTCCTGCTAAATATTTACATAATATAAGGTGCCAATGAAAGCGAAAAACAATACAGGAATTGTACCATGTTCATTAACTAATATATAGGTTACCTACGAATACAAAATGGAATATGAGAAAATTGATTATGAAGCCGAAATTTCATGGATATTATGACTAAATGTACACATTTTAAGACGATCAACGTGTAATCTATGGATATAAATAACATTCATTCACTCTAACTCCAACAAAAAATATGTTCTCGGCAAAACCAGTGTGATTACACCATGCATTTTATTTAAATTAACACCTCCTATTTTCATTTAATAAGAGAATATTATTTTTTCCCCTCCAAATATAAATATAATAATATATCCAGTCAGATTGTATGATTGCGCACTGCTTGTATGTAAAATAAAATCATTTATGGCCAATATGCACCGTGTATATTATTGAATGTTGCCTACATATACATGTTACCTCCGAATACAACATGAAGTCAATGCACTAGAAGCTGTTACTGATTATTTATATAAACATTAATCACCCCCATTGCGATTTAAATCAACTGTCAGGGGATGTCTTTGCGTGAATAACATAAACAACTACACTAATAGGAGTAACAAGATTGAGACATAGGGAGGCTATATTCAATCAACTTTTAAGACAACAACAAATTATTGATGCACTTGTACGCAAACTACAGAATTTTGTGAAAAGTTACTTACAAAAGCTGAAAGATTGATGCAAAACTTCTCTGTGGCTTGCCGAACGCAGCGCACATTTCTACTTTATTCCAGTCGATACAAGTATGTAACAACAGAAGGAATAACCACGGTATCGTTATTTGTATTTGAAGGTAAAAGTTCATATTTCAAATTTGCCTACGAATACAGCCTTTTATTGCAGATATTTCAAAAAATGTTGCCTTCAAAATGATAAAACTTGGCACACATGTACATTGTATCACACTTCGCTTATTCTATAGATATCATTCACTAATCTGTGTTTATATTAAAATGGCAGTGTTTTAAATAGGTATTCGGAGGTAATGCATTTTTTTTACCAAACCGATCGTTTCCGCTTTTAAAATTTCTAACAGCTTTATCAAAAAATCGACGTGAATGTGGACAATGCATTTAAGTATTTAACATATTTAGGTATCCTTACAGCACAAATTACACTACCTCAGGCGAATTCTTCCCCGAAAGTGAGATTTAACAAAACATGTATTGGTAGGTAACGTCAAAACTTACCACAGCCAAAAAAATCACAACAATTCAGGGGATTGATCAAAAGTAACAAAAATTACAAAAGGCATTCTTGAGATATCCACCAATCAAACAGGTAAAATTATTTCCGCTTAAGCTCGTTTTCATCTAAACGGTTATATGTCTAAAATAAAACCTTAACAACTATTTTGTAAAAAGGGTGAAAAATAGCAGGTTTATTGCTCGCATACGCCCAATTGTGCATAGAAGTTAGTCATATTATATATGGCGCGAAGCGTCTCACCGAGGCGGATACGTATAACACAAAAATAAAATAGTCAAGATATAGATTATGTTATTATAGGCCTGAACATCACGTGTACACTTTTCGTTGGATTCGACCATATATACTCTGGGGCCATTATTTCATCGAAAAACTGCCGAGCCGGGTGACACAAGCACACCGCATCGTAGTATTCGTAGTACTAAAGAGTGTTAGGGTTAATACCGAAGCTTCTATAGTATCTACTGTGGCAACACTATTGCAATGGTTTACATATTGTGACACATACCTGCATTTGCTAGAACATGTTTGACATCTTCCGGTTTGGTGACTTTGACCAGGCACACGAAAGGTCCTATCCATTCACGTCCGATACCGCTGTTGATGTTGCGCCATACTTTAATAAGCGTATCCATATAGGCTTTTGTATTTTCTGGAGGGTACTTGAATAAAATATATTACGCTTTATTTGGATACTGATTTGAGTAAAGGGTAACGTTATTTTTGACTTGTCATGAACAAATATATTAACACATTATACGCGGCAGTCGTCCGCAGATTTCATCACCATATTTGGAATCACCATGAGTAATGCATTAAGATAAGTACAAACATGCCTAGTATTGGTTCAGAACTCCAGTGAGATAGAATTTGAAAAATTGGGAAAGGTTTCTGAAAAATCCGTTTTGTATGGTAAACTTATAGCCGCGTGAAATATTCAACAAAAATTACTGTACAACAAGTGAATTAATTTAAGGTGTTGATTATTAGTATAATTATCAAGGTTATCATGCTATAGTCGTAATTAAATTGTGTTGAGATATTGTGAGATCAAAATCTTGATTTTACTTATCAACTCCGTGAAAAATAATGATATTATCTTATTCCAATACCAGTACAGGAGGATACGTTTTAATTTCATGCTTACCGATTTTAAATCACCGAAGAGGAACGTTGTCTTCACACCACCAGTATCAAAATTTGCCGTTAATGCTAGCATTTCCCAACGTCTTTTAAATAGACCATAGATATACTGGACTATTGTCATGACAGCAAACAGCACTATCAAATGGGATATGGCAGAGAGGATAGTAGATGCCATAGTATAGTCACACCCGATAAAGGACCTGATGATGAAATGAGAAGATGTATCTTTGACCAATCGTTGGAAATTTCGATCAGAAAGTCAATCACACAAATACACACACCCCACATGTAATCGCCGTCAAACGAGGACCTTGACGTGGTACTATCTAAACGAGAACACACCGAACTGGATACACACCCGCAAACCGAGGACAAAATGGCGATCAAAAATAAAATAAAATGTGTATCACACTGCCAGCCAGACAGTTGCACTATCCAACAGAGGTATGTCAGGGGGTATCACATGCGAGGACCTCATTTGGATAGCGTTTGCATCATTTTGGATATATCGGGAAACCGAAACACGGTTGGATGGTGTGTATTCAAACTTGGCCGCGATTGACGCCGGATTGACGGTGATTATCTACGCGCGGGCTACTTACTCCAGCAGATCTTGTGTGAAGTACAATGTCAACGAAAAAACATAGGGCAAAACAACTTCCGCTGGTACTACCATTGATCCTCGGTTTTATAACTGATGTAACTTTTGCCAAACTTGTTTACTAACTGTTGTGACATTCGTATAAGCTCACGTTTTTTAACCTCGGCACCACAAAAAGGTGGTTTTGTTACATTTTAGAGGGTTTTTTCTTTAGGCTATTGCATTTGAGTAACCCTCTATCAAATTGACTTTTGTTTGGGCTTATCTTATAGACAATTTAATACCAATTAGTAATCTGGAGAGGGAAAAACATCTATCACTTTTGCTTTAAATAATACAGCTCGTTAAGTATAATTAGTCAGAGGTGGTTGAGGGAGTGGAGGAGGAGGGAGTGGAGGAGGATGAGGAGATTGCTATGTAATACATGGGTGGAAATTGTTAAAACTCAAAATGTCCTAACAGACAAATGGTAGTGGTGTGGTACAGAAGTCCGAAGTATGCAAATGATTCCATTGAATACAATGTCATGCTCTACCACACACAGTAATCAACAACTGAAAATCCTATAGTCCTATTTGCATGAATGGATGGGGACACTATTATCTCAAATTGGTTTCTTTTGACCTTCATTTGAAAGTACTACTATATTCCGGCCTCAGGAATGTCTTTATTCAGACCTATGACCACAACTGGTACTACTACTAGCACTAGCCAAAGTAATTAATTGTCATGACGTTATATGCAACGCATATTATTATGATACTTTAAAATGCCCCCTATTGAGTTATGTTATCAATAACTGTAGTGGACGAGATATGACAACATAATACTCACGTCAGTGGCGGATACAGAGGGAGGGGGGCGTACATTTTTACAATATACCTTTAGCTTTTTTTTATACCACCGTACCTTTTTCAGAGGCATACCCATGGGGGTTCTGGGCGGTGGCCAATGCCCGTCGGTACACATGAGATTCTGTCGGTACATTTGCGAGTTCTACCATTCTATTTTTTACTGGATTTGTGGACAACCACATCGCCTCCCCCAGCAGAATTTCACGAGATGGCGGCAAAATAATTTGGGCACCATTTACGTTTTTTTTTTGGGGGGGGGGGGGGGGGTACCAATTAAAAATCATTTTAATACTGTACATGGCAGTTTAAACACCCTGTATATTACATTGCTGTGTGAAACAATGCTTTTAAATCACATAGATGGTTAAACTTAACGATAGTCATTCAAACTTGTTCTGAATTATCATATATTTCATAACTTGTTTAAATTGGTGGGTTTTTTCAGTATTTAACATTGGGTATTTTGACCACCCCGTATATAGATACTTCCTAATAAGCTGACTAATTAATATTGTATATCGCTGAATGGGTAATTTACTCCAATACAACAAGAACATTTATACATGTAGCCTTCAGGTTCATAGTCCTGCATTTAGACCGTGGAAGAAAACAAGTAAATCATCATTTTGTATAGCATTTTAATTGTTACACCCTGTATAATGTTTAGTTCACCCTGTATATTTGATTTCTAGTTTCCAAATTTACAATTCTTATAGTATGAAGTTAGCCGCTGCTACATGAATGCTTTAAAACATATAAAACCTCACTGTCAAAATTTATGAGCTTTGGTCAAAACTTAGGGAATTATTTTCTCATCATGATTCATCAACTTATTTGATCACCCAACTTAAAATAAAGACGCTAGAGGCAAAAAAACGACTTAATTTTGCGATCTATTTAATTTCGCGAACATATTGCTGATTCAAAGTCACGAAAATAAATACCACAAATTTTGCGATTCATGTTATATGATAAGTGGTTATCATTTTGACCTAATTAACTTATAAAACCACCTTACTGAACATGCAAAAGTTGTATGTTATCAATTCACAAAAATAACCAATGGCAAAAAAAGCAATATTGCCGGATCCGGCAGTATGCTGCCATAATCGACAGGTTGCCGTTTTTGGAAATTTGCCCTGACTGCTGATGTAACATTAAGGTGTAATCCCTCAATAGAGGATTTAGTGCTAGGTTAGTTTCGTGCTGTCTTACACCAAGGATGAACCAACATTAGGAACATTTGTTCAAGAGATCACATAACTATGTAACGTTTGGTACATTATTTTGCTTAATGGATGTAACGTTTGGTAGATTTACTAAATTTGTTACCTAACCGATCCAACAGTTGGTAAATATTATGTTAAAGGCATATTATGTGATCTTTTCCAGAGCGCGCCCTCTATTCATTATTTTTTTTAGAAAGTAGATTTTCTTGCAGATTTACATTTCCGATCATAAATCATACATACATTCCAAGTTACAGAGCGATACGATTCCTAATTACCTCAAAATCATGGTTTTAGAGTGAATTTAGAGTGAAAAATATAAACTGTCGGGATTCCGACAGTTTATTTTCACTCTAAAACCATGATTTTGAAGTAATTAAGAATCGTATCGCCCTGTAACTTGGAATGTATGCATGATTTATGATCAGAAATGTAAATCTGCAAGAAAATCTGCTTTCTATTTTTTTTTCGATGTTGAGGGCGCTCCCTGGAAAGATCACATAATATACCTTTAACTAATAGATTGTAACATTTTATAAATATGTATTATTTGCCAATTTGGGTAATAACTGCACGATATTTTATAACTATACCCCGGCTATACTGGCTGATTATTCCCCAGTGTTCTTACCGTTCGTATTGGAAAACACTCGTATTTACCACTCCACTTTCTTGGACAAACCTTCAATTGGTATGGTCGTGGTAATGGTAGACTAGAGAACCAACTCGAACATTTCGGTAATCCACTCCTAAATCTTAAGATATATCTCATCCAATAATTGACAGAAACATTTCTACAGACTACATGTACTAGGACTCAGCGTGGCCATGTATTGTACTAGTCCTACATGTATCACGCCAGATTTACACTAGTGTTAATTGTCGTTGTACACACGGCCCGGACATACGGTGAGTTTATCAGTCAGTGCATGAAGCTAGTTCATGGTCAGTGCAAAAACGCCATGGTCAAATGAATCACAGATTTTGAACCATGAACTATTTAAGGTCAAATCCCTACACGCGCAATATATAATAATTGTAATTGAGTGAAGTTTTATTCGAACTAAAAAATAATACGGGAAGAGTGCGCAAAATAATGTTCAAGGCTATGATTTTGAAATTCATTACCTGATCAGTGTCATAGCGCCGTGATCAGTGATCGAAATCCTGTCATGAATGTTCACGTGCATTTACATTTCGCTAGTTCCGCGAGGAGCATTTACGGGCGCACAGCACTAAATCACTCCTCGTTTTGTGTAATGGTAGTAAGTTCCGGCAAAAACAAAAAACGATTTTGTGATTAATGGGGTCCTTTGGGAATCAGTTTGGCGTGAGGATAGCGTTTCATAATTAAAATGAAAGATAATCTCTTGTACTTTGATCAGGATATTGCAAAATATTGATTTTCGATTGTATTGAAAATTTATCACGTGTATGAACATACGTGATCGGAGGCGGTTAGAAGGCCAGCGTCCGGGCTGAAAATAGGGGTGGCGCTGTTTAAATGATCGTATCGTAAAATCGAATTGGAAGGTGTAACACTTCTTGACGATTTTATGAAATTTGAATGTTTGTTTATTAGAATAAAGCATTCGAGACGTTCCAAAAATGGTTACTAAGGGCCCAAAATAGCGACTCTTTTAGCCCTAATTTACATGTAATCCAATGGGCGGTATATTTAGTGCTGTGCCCCCTTGTAACACGCAGTGGTGACACTCGATTTATATCGATTTGCATTGATTTTGAGTCTATAAAAGAGGTAATTTTATCTTAATTTCAAAGAAAATCATATTTCTGTCCATGTCATACATAAATATCATGAACACGACCCAATTTTCTTACAAATTTGGAGCAAAAACGGTTGAAGAGCATCATTTTACTAACATTTCCTTTTTTTATATTTTACTCACAATAATGGACCCCCTCGCCATGGTTATCCGATTATAAACCTACATATCTATGCTCGTTTTATCAATCAGGGGCTTAACAAATAAAGTTGAAATAAATGTTTTAAAACCCATTTGTCATTGATATAAAATCATGTCGGGGGCGGGGGGTGGGTGACCAGGTTTAATTTGGGCCTAAATTAAGACAAAAATAAGGCTTTTAATGTATCAAAATGTCAATAACAGTACTCTGGGCAATTCCCTAGAGGATATAACCCAACACAAATTACATTGGGAGTTTACCTGACACACGATACATTATACGTGACAGATAAAAAGACAATTTAGGCCTATTATTAATTCAAAATTGAAACGTTTTTTACCCATACCCCTAAAATTCGGCAATTTTGGACCTACACTTTTTACATTTGTATCTAAGGTTTGATATAGGGTGTGCACGCCATTGCGTAATCAGTTTCATGGTTCATCGGGTTATTAAAACATTGCATTTATATACTTTTAAGATAATATGAAACATAAATAGTCTCATTAACATCTCATGATGAATGAAAGAGATTATAAAAACATAGAAATTCTGCAAAATGGCCTTAAAGTGCCCAAAATTCGAACATTAGAACTTGAGTATCGATGCGTTAAGTAACATAACTTTAGTTAGAGGTGGTATATAATTTAACTATTTTGACAGTTTATCTTGATATAACTTGGTGTTTACAAAAATGCCAAAAAAAAAGTTTTTTTATTTTTATTGTGTGTTAAAGGGCGCACAGCACTAAATCACTCCTCGTTTTGTGTAATGGTAGTAAGTTCCGGCAAAAACAAAAAACGATTTTGTGATTAATGGGGTCCTTTGGGAATCAGTTTGGCGTGAGGATAGCGTTTCATAATTAAAATGAAAGATAATCTCTTGTACTTTGATCAGGATATTGCAAAATATTGATTTTCGATTGTATTGAAAATTTATCACGTGTATGAACATACGTGATCGGAGGCGGTTAGAAGGCCAGCGTCCGGGCTGAAAATAGGGGTGGCGCTGTTTAAATGATCGTATCGTAAAATCGAATTGGAAGGTGTAACACTTCTTGACGATTTTATGAAATTTGAATGTTTGTTTATTAGAATAAAGCATTCGAGACGTTCCAAAAATGGTTACTAAGGGCCCAAAATAGCGACTCTTTTAGCCCTAATTTACATGTAATCCAATGGGCGGTATATTTAGTGCTGTGCCCCCTTGTAACACGCAGTGGTGACACTCGATTTATATCGATTTGCATTGATTTTGAGTCTATAAAAGAGGTAATTTTATCTTAATTTCAAAGAAAATCATATTTCTGTCCATGTCATACATAAATATCATGAACACGACCCAATTTTCTTACAAATTTGGAGCAAAAACGGTTGAAGAGCATCATTTTACTAACATTTCCTTTTTTTATATTTTACTCACAATAATGGACCCCCTCGCCATGGTTATCCGATTATAAACCTACATATCTATGCTCGTTTTATCAATCAGGGGCTTAACAAATAAAGTTGAAATAAATGTTTTAAAACCCATTTGTCATTGATATAAAATCATGTCGGGGGCGGGGGGTGGGTGACCAGGTTTAATTTGGGCCTAAATTAAGACAAAAATAAGGCTTTTAATGTATCAAAATGTCAATAACAGTACTCTGGGCAATTCCCTAGAGGATATAACCCAACACAAATTACATTGGGAGTTTACCTGACACACGATACATTATACGTGACAGATAAAAAGACAATTTAGGCCTATTATTAATTCAAAATTGAAACGTTTTTTACCCATACCCCTAAAATTCGGCAATTTTGGACCTACACTTTTTACATTTGTATCTAAGGTTTGATATAGGGTGTGCACGCCATTGCGTAATCAGTTTCATGGTTCATCGGGTTATTAAAACATTGCATTTATATACTTTTAAGATAATATGAAACATAAATAGTCTCATTAACATCTCATGATGAATGAAAGAGATTATAAAAACATAGAAATTCTGCAAAATGGCCTTAAAGTGCCCAAAATTCGAACATTAGAACTTGAGTATCGATGCGTTAAGTAACATAACTTTAGTTAGAGGTGGTATATAATTTAACTATTTTGACAGTTTATCTTGATATAACTTGGTGTTTACAAAAATGCCAAAAAAAAAGTTTTTTTATTTTTATTGTGTGTTAAAGGGCGCACAGCACTAAATCACTCCTCGTTTTGTGTAATGGTAGTAAGTTCCGGCAAAAACAAAAAACGATTTTGTGATTAATGGGGTCCTTTGGGAATCAGTTTGGCGTGAGGATAGCGTTTCATAATTAAAATGAAAGATAATCTCTTGTACTTTGATCAGGATATTGCAAAATATTGATTTTCGATTGTATTGAAAATTTATCACGTGTATGAACATACGTGATCGGAGGCGGTTAGAAGGCCAGCGTCCGGGCTGAAAATAGGGGTGGCGCTGTTTAAATGATCGTATCGTAAAATCGAATTGGAAGGTGTAACACTTCTTGACGATTTTATGAAATTTGAATGTTTGTTTATTAGAATAAAGCATTCGAGACGTTCCAAAAATGGTTACTAAGGGCCCAAAATAGCGACTCTTTTAGCCCTAATTTACATGTAATCCAATGGGCGGTATATTTAGTGCTGTGCCCCCTTGTAACACGCAGTGGTGACACTCGATTTATATCGATTTGCATTGATTTTGAGTCTATAAAAGAGGTAATTTTATCTTAATTTCAAAGAAAATCATATTTCTGTCCATGTCATACATAAATATCATGAACACGACCCAATTTTCTTACAAATTTGGAGCAAAAACGGTTGAAGAGCATCATTTTACTAACATTTCCTTTTTTTATATTTTACTCACAATAATGGACCCCCTCGCCATGGTTATCCGATTATAAACCTACATATCTATGCTCGTTTTATCAATCAGGGGCTTAACAAATAAAGTTGAAATAAATGTTTTAAAACCCATTTGTCATTGATATAAAATCATGTCGGGGGCGGGGGGTGGGTGACCAGGTTTAATTTGGGCCTAAATTAAGACAAAAATAAGGCTTTTAATGTATCAAAATGTCAATAACAGTACTCTGGGCAATTCCCTAGAGGATATAACCCAACACAAATTACATTGGGAGTTTACCTGACACACGATACATTATACGTGACAGATAAAAAGACAATTTAGGCCTATTATTAATTCAAAATTGAAACGTTTTTTACCCATACCCCTAAAATTCGGCAATTTTGGACCTACACTTTTTACATTTGTATCTAAGGTTTGATATAGGGTGTGCACGCCATTGCGTAATCAGTTTCATGGTTCATCGGGTTATTAAAACATTGCATTTATATACTTTTAAGATAATATGAAACATAAATAGTCTCATTAACATCTCATGATGAATGAAAGAGATTATAAAAACATAGAAATTCTGCAAAATGGCCTTAAAGTGCCCAAAATTCGAACATTAGAACTTGAGTATCGATGCGTTAAGTAACATAACTTTAGTTAGAGGTGGTATATAATTTAACTATTTTGACAGTTTATCTTGATATAACTTGGTGTTTACAAAAATGCCAAAAAAAAAGTTTTTTTATTTTTATTGTGTGTTAAAGGGCGCACAGCACTAAATCACTCCTCGTTTTGTGTAATGGTAGTAAGTTCCGGCAAAAACAAAAAACGATTTTGTGATTAATGGGGTCCTTTGGGAATCAGTTTGGCGTGAGGATAGCGTTTCATAATTAAAATGAAAGATAATCTCTTGTACTTTGATCAGGATATTGCAAAATATTGATTTTCGATTGTATTGAAAATTTATCACGTGTATGAACATACGTGATCGGAGGCGGTTAGAAGGCCAGCGTCCGGGCTGAAAATAGGGGTGGCGCTGTTTAAATGATCGTATCGTAAAATCGAATTGGAAGGTGTAACACTTCTTGACGATTTTATGAAATTTGAATGTTTGTTTATTAGAATAAAGCATTCGAGACGTTCCAAAAATGGTTACTAAGGGCCCAAAATAGCGACTCTTTTAGCCCTAATTTACATGTAATCCAATGGGCGGTATATTTAGTGCTGTGCCCCCTTGTAACACGCAGTGGTGACACTCGATTTATATCGATTTGCATTGATTTTGAGTCTATAAAAGAGGTAATTTTATCTTAATTTCAAAGAAAATCATATTTCTGTCCATGTCATACATAAATATCATGAACACGACCCAATTTTCTTACAAATTTGGAGCAAAAACGGTTGAAGAGCATCATTTTACTAACATTTCCTTTTTTTATATTTTACTCACAATAATGGACCCCCTCGCCATGGTTATCCGATTATAAACCTACATATCTATGCTCGTTTTATCAATCAGGGGCTTAACAAATAAAGTTGAAATAAATGTTTTAAAACCCATTTGTCATTGATATAAAATCATGTCGGGGGCGGGGGGTGGGTGACCAGGTTTAATTTGGGCCTAAATTAAGACAAAAATAAGGCTTTTAATGTATCAAAATGTCAATAACAGTACTCTGGGCAATTCCCTAGAGGATATAACCCAACACAAATTACATTGGGAGTTTACCTGACACACGATACATTATACGTGACAGATAAAAAGACAATTTAGGCCTATTATTAATTCAAAATTGAAACGTTTTTTACCCATACCCCTAAAATTCGGCAATTTTGGACCTACACTTTTTACATTTGTATCTAAGGTTTGATATAGGGTGTGCACGCCATTGCGTAATCAGTTTCATGGTTCATCGGGTTATTAAAACATTGCATTTATATACTTTTAAGATAATATGAAACATAAATAGTCTCATTAACATCTCATGATGAATGAAAGAGATTATAAAAACATAGAAATTCTGCAAAATGGCCTTAAAGTGCCCAAAATTCGAACATTAGAACTTGAGTATCGATGCGTTAAGTAACATAACTTTAGTTAGAGGTGGTATATAATTTAACTATTTTGACAGTTTATCTTGATATAACTTGGTGTTTACAAAAATGCCAAAAAAAAAGTTTTTTTATTTTTATTGTGTGTTAAAGGGCGCACAGCACTAAATCACTCCTCGTTTTGTGTAATGGTAGTAAGTTCCGGCAAAAACAAAAAACGATTTTGTGATTAATGGGGTCCTTTGGGAATCAGTTTGGCGTGAGGATAGCGTTTCATAATTAAAATGAAAGATAATCTCTTGTACTTTGATCAGGATATTGCAAAATATTGATTTTCGATTGTATTGAAAATTTATCACGTGTATGAACATACGTGATCGGAGGCGGTTAGAAGGCCAGCGTCCGGGCTGAAAATAGGGGTGGCGCTGTTTAAATGATCGTATCGTAAAATCGAATTGGAAGGTGTAACACTTCTTGACGATTTTATGAAATTTGAATGTTTGTTTATTAGAATAAAGCATTCGAGACGTTCCAAAAATGGTTACTAAGGGCCCAAAATAGCGACTCTTTTAGCCCTAATTTACATGTAATCCAATGGGCGGTATATTTAGTGCTGTGCCCCCTTGTAACACGCAGTGGTGACACTCGATTTATATCGATTTGCATTGATTTTGAGTCTATAAAAGAGGTAATTTTATCTTAATTTCAAAGAAAATCATATTTCTGTCCATGTCATACATAAATATCATGAACACGACCCAATTTTCTTACAAATTTGGAGCAAAAACGGTTGAAGAGCATCATTTTACTAACATTTCCTTTTTTTATATTTTACTCACAATAATGGACCCCCTCGCCATGGTTATCCGATTATAAACCTACATATCTATGCTCGTTTTATCAATCAGGGGCTTAACAAATAAAGTTGAAATAAATGTTTTAAAACCCATTTGTCATTGATATAAAATCATGTCGGGGGCGGGGGGTGGGTGACCAGGTTTAATTTGGGCCTAAATTAAGACAAAAATAAGGCTTTTAATGTATCAAAATGTCAATAACAGTACTCTGGGCAATTCCCTAGAGGATATAACCCAACACAAATTACATTGGGAGTTTACCTGACACACGATACATTATACGTGACAGATAAAAAGACAATTTAGGCCTATTATTAATTCAAAATTGAAACGTTTTTTACCCATACCCCTAAAATTCGGCAATTTTGGACCTACACTTTTTACCTTTGTATCTAAGGTTTGATATAGGGTGTGCACGCCATTGCGTAATCAGTTTCATGGTTCATCGGGTTATTAAAACATTGCATTTATATACTTTTAAGATAATATGAAACATAAATAGTCTCATTAACATCTCATGATGAATGAAAGAGATTATAAAAACATAGAAATTCTGCAAAATGGCCTTAAAGTGCCCAAAATTCGAACATTAGAACTTGAGTATCGATGCGTTAAGTAACATAACTTTAGTTAGAGGTGGTATATAATTTAACTATTTTGACAGTTTATCTTGATATAACTTGGTGTTTACAAAAATGCCAAAAAAAAAAGTTTTTTTATTTTTTATTGTGTGTTGTAACACGCAGTGGTGACACTCGATTTATATCGATTTGCATTGATTTTGAGTCTATAAAAGAGGTAATTTTATCTTAATTTCAAAGAAAATCATATTTCTGTCCATGTCATACATAAATATCATGAACACGACCCAATTTTCTTACAAATTTGGAGCAAAAACGGTTGAAGAGCATCATTTTACTAACATTTCCTTTTTTTATATTTTACTCACAATAATGGACCCCCTCGCCATGGTTATCCGATTATAAACCTACATATCTATGCTCGTTTTATCAATCAGGGGCTTAACAAATAAAGTTGAAATAAATGTTTTAAAACCCATTTGTCATTGATATAAAATCATGTCGGGGGCGGGGGGTGGGTGACCAGGTTTAATTTGGGCCTAAATTAAGACAAAAATAAGGCTTTTAATGTATCAAAATGTCAATAACAGTACTCTGGGCAATTCCCTAGAGGATATAACCCAACACAAATTACATTGGGAGTTTACCTGACACACGATACATTATACGTGACAGATAAAAAGACAATTTAGGCCTATTATTAATTCAAAATTGAAACGTTTTTTACCCATACCCCTAAAATTCGGCAATTTTGGACCTACACTTTTTACATTTGTATCTAAGGTTTGATATAGGGTGTGCACGCCATTGCGTAATCAGTTTCATGGTTCATCGGGTTATTAAAACATTGCATTTATATACTTTTAAGATAATATGAAACATAAATAGTCTAATTAACATCTCATGATGAATGAAAGAGATTATAAAAACATAGAAATTCTGCAAAATGGCCTTAAAGTGCCCAAAATTCGAACATTAGAACTTGAGTATCGATGCGTTAAGTAACATAACTTTAGTTAGAGGTGGTATATAATTTAACTATTTTGACAGTTTATCTTGATATAACTTGGTGTTTACAAAAATGCCAAAAAAGATTTTTTTAAAAAATTTTATTGTGTGTTAAACACGCAGTGGTGACACTCGATTTATATCGATTTGCATTGATTTTGAGTCTATAAAAGAGGTAATTTTATCTTAATTTCAAAGAAAATCATATTTCTGTCCATGTCATACATAAATATCATGAACACGACCCAATTTACTTACAAATTTGGAGCAAAAACGGTTGAAGAGCATCATTTTACTAACATTTCCTTTTTTTATATTTTACTCACAATAATGGACCCCCTCGCCATGGTTATCCGATTATAAACCTACATATCTATGCTCGTTTTATCAATCAGGGGCTTAACAAATAAAGTTGAAATAAATGTTTTAAAACCCATTTGTCATTGATATAAAATCATGTCGGGGGCGGGGGGTGGGTGACCAGGTTTAATTTGGGCCTAAATTAAGACAAAAATAAGGCTTTTAATGTATCAAAATGTCAATAACAGTACTCTGGGCAATTCCCTAGAGGATATAACCCAACACAAATTACATTGGGAGTTTACCTGACACACGATACATTATACGTGACAGATAAAAAGACAATTTAGGCCTATTATTAATTCAAAATTGAAACGTTTTTTACCCATACCCCTAAAATTCGGCAATTTTGGACCTACACTTTTTACCTTTGTATCTAAGGTTTGATATAGGGTGTGCACGCCATTGCGTAATCAGTTTCATGGTTCATCGGGTTATTAAAACATTGCATTTATATACTTTTAAGATAATATGAAACATAAATAGTCTCATTAACATCTCATGATGAATGAAAGAGATTATAAAAACATAGAAATTCTGCAAAATGGCCTTAAAGTGCCCAAAATTCGAACATTAGAACTTGAGTATCGATGCGTTAAGTAACATAACTTTAGTTAGAGGTGGTATATAATTTAACTATTTTGACAGTTTATCTTGATATAACTTGGTGTTTACAAAAATGCCAAAAAAAAAAGTTTTTTTATTTTTTATTGTGTGTTGTAACACGCAGTGGTGACACTCGATTTATATCGATTTGCATTGATTTTGAGTCTATAAAAGAGGTAATTTTATCTTAATTTCAAAGAAAATCATATTTCTGTCCATGTCATACATAAATATCATGAACACGACCCAATTTTCTTACAAATTTGGAGCAAAAACGGTTGAAGAGCATCATTTTACTAACATTTCCTTTTTTTATATTTTACTCACAATAATGGACCCCCTCGCCATGGTTATCCGATTATAAACCTACATATCTATGCTCGTTTTATCAATCAGGGGCTTAACAAATAAAGTTGAAATAAATGTTTTAAAACCCATTTGTCATTGATATAAAATCATGTCGGGGGCGGGGGGTGGGTGACCAGGTTTAATTTGGGCCTAAATTAAGACAAAAATAAGGCTTTTAATGTATCAAAATGTCAATAACAGTACTCTGGGCAATTCCCTAGAGGATATAACCCAACACAAATTACATTGGGAGTTTACCTGACACACGATACATTATACGTGACAGATAAAAAGACAATTTAGGCCTATTATTAATTCAAAATTGAAACGTTTTTTACCCATACCCCTAAAATTCGGCAATTTTGGACCTACACTTTTTACATTTGTATCTAAGGTTTGATATAGGGTGTGCACGCCATTGCGTAATCAGTTTCATGGTTCATCGGGTTATTAAAACATTGCATTTATATACTTTTAAGATAATATGAAACATAAATAGTCTCATTAACATCTCATGATGAATGAAAGAGATTATAAAAACATAGAAATTCTGCAAAATGGCCTTAAAGTGCCCAAAATTCGAACATTAGAACTTGAGTATCGATGCGTTAAGTAACATAACTTTAGTTAGAGGTGGTATATAATTTAACTATTTTGACAGTTTATCTTGATATAACTTGGTGTTTACAAAAATGCCAAAAAAAAAGTTTTTTTATTTTTATTGTGTGTTAAAGGGCGCACAGCACTAAATCACTCCTCGTTTTGTGTAATGGTAGTAAGTTCCGGCAAAAACAAAAAACGATTTTGTGATTAATGGGGTCCTTTGGGAATCAGTTTGGCGTGAGGATAGCGTTTCATAATTAAAATGAAAGATAATCTCTTGTACTTTGATCAGGATATTGCAAAATATTGATTTTCGATTGTATTGAAAATTTATCACGTGTATGAACATACGTGATCGGAGGCGGTTAGAAGGCCAGCGTCCGGGCTGAAAATAGGGGTGGCGCTGTTTAAATGATCGTATCGTAAAATCGAATTGGAAGGTGTAACACTTCTTGACGATTTTATGAAATTTGAATGTTTGTTTATTAGAATAAAGCATTCGAGACGTTCCAAAAATGGTTACTAAGGGCCCAAAATAGCGACTCTTTTAGCCCTAATTTACATGTAATCCAATGGGCGGTATATTTAGTGCTGTGCCCCCTTGTAACACGCAGTGGTGACACTCGATTTATATCGATTTGCATTGATTTTGAGTCTATAAAAGAGGTAATTTTATCTTAATTTCAAAGAAAATCATATTTCTGTCCATGTCATACATAAATATCATGAACACGACCCAATTTTCTTACAAATTTGGAGCAAAAACGGTTGAAGAGCATCATTTTACTAACATTTCCTTTTTTTATATTTTACTCACAATAATGGACCCCCTCGCCATGGTTATCCGATTATAAACCTACATATCTATGCTCGTTTTATCAATCAGGGGCTTAACAAATAAAGTTGAAATAAATGTTTTAAAACCCATTTGTCATTGATATAAAATCATGTCGGGGGCGGGGGGTGGGTGACCAGGTTTAATTTGGGCCTAAATTAAGACAAAAATAAGGCTTTTAATGTATCAAAATGTCAATAACAGTACTCTGGGCAATTCCCTAGAGGATATAACCCAACACAAATTACATTGGGAGTTTACCTGACACACGATACATTATACGTGACAGATAAAAAGACAATTTAGGCCTATTATTAATTCAAAATTGAAACGTTTTTTACCCATACCCCTAAAATTCGGCAATTTTGGACCTACACTTTTTACCTTTGTATCTAAGGTTTGATATAGGGTGTGCACGCCATTGCGTAATCAGTTTCATGGTTCATCGGGTTATTAAAACATTGCATTTATATACTTTTAAGATAATATGAAACATAAATAGTCTCATTAACATCTCATGATGAATGAAAGAGATTATAAAAACATAGAAATTCTGCAAAATGGCCTTAAAGTGCCCAAAATTCGAACATTAGAACTTGAGTATCGATGCGTTAAGTAACATAACTTTAGTTAGAGGTGGTATATAATTTAACTATTTTGACAGTTTATCTTGATATAACTTGGTGTTTACAAAAATGCCAAAAAAAAAAGTTTTTTTATTTTTTATTGTGTGTTGTAACACGCAGTGGTGACACTCGATTTATATCGATTTGCATTGATTTTGAGTCTATAAAAGAGGTAATTTTATCTTAATTTCAAAGAAAATCATATTTCTGTCCATGTCATACATAAATATCATGAACACGACCCAATTTTCTTACAAATTTGGAGCAAAAACGGTTGAAGAGCATCATTTTACTAACATTTCCTTTTTTTATATTTTACTCACAATAATGGACCCCCTCGCCATGGTTATCCGATTATAAACCTACATATCTATGCTCGTTTTATCAATCAGGGGCTTAACAAATAAAGTTGAAATAAATGTTTTAAAACCCATTTGTCATTGATATAAAATCATGTCGGGGGCGGGGGGTGGGTGACCAGGTTTAATTTGGGCCTAAATTAAGACAAAAATAAGGCTTTTAATGTATCAAAATGTCAATAACAGTACTCTGGGCAATTCCCTAGAGGATATAACCCAACACAAATTACATTGGGAGTTTACCTGACACACGATACATTATACGTGACAGATAAAAAGACAATTTAGGCCTATTATTAATTCAAAATTGAAACGTTTTTTACCCATACCCCTAAAATTCGGCAATTTTGGACCTACACTTTTTACATTTGTATCTAAGGTTTGATATAGGGTGTGCACGCCATTGCGTAATCAGTTTCATGGTTCATCGGGTTATTAAAACATTGCATTTATATACTTTTAAGATAATATGAAACATAAATAGTCTAATTAACATCTCATGATGAATGAAAGAGATTATAAAAACATAGAAATTCTGCAAAATGGCCTTAAAGTGCCCAAAATTCGAACATTAGAACTTGAGTATCGATGCGTTAAGTAACATAACTTTAGTTAGAGGTGGTATATAATTTAACTATTTTGACAGTTTATCTTGATATAACTTGGTGTTTACAAAAATGCCAAAAAAGATTTTTTTAAAAATTTTTATTGTGTGTTAAACACGCAGTGGTGACACTCGATTTATATCGATTTGCATTGATTTTGAGTCTATAAAAGAGGTAATTTTATCTTAATTTCAAAGAAAATCATATTTCTGTCCATGTCATACATAAATATCATGAACACGACCCAATTTACTTACAAATTTGGAGCAAAAACGGTTGAAGAGCATCATTTTACTAACATTTCCTTTTTTTATATTTTACTCACAATAATGGACCCCCTCGCCATGGTTATCCGATTATAAACCTACATATCTATGCTCGTTTTATCAATCAGGGGCTTAACAAATAAAGTTGAAATAAATGTTTTAAAACCCATTTGTCATTGATATAAAATCATGTCGGGGGCGGGGGGTGGGTGACCAGGTTTAATTTGGGCCTAAATTAAGACAAAAATAAGGCTTTTAATGTATCAAAATGTCAATAACAGTACTCTGGGCAATTCCCTAGAGGATATAACCCAACACAAATTACATTGGGAGTTTACCTGACACACGATACATTATACGTGACAGATAAAAAGACAATTTAGGCCTATTATTAATTCAAAATTGAAACGTTTTTTACCCATACCCCTAAAATTCGGCAATTTTGGACCTACACTTTTTACCTTTGTATCTAAGGTTTGATATAGGGTGTGCACGCCATTGCGTAATCAGTTTCATGGTTCATCGGGTTATTAAAACATTGCATTTATATACTTTTAAGATAATATGAAACATAAATAGTCTAATTAACATCTCATGATGAATGAAAGAGATTATAAAAACATAGAAATTCTGCAAAATGGCCTTAAAGTGCCCAAAATTCGAACATTAGAACTTGAGTATCGATGCGTTAAGTAACATAACTTTAGTTAGAGGTGGTATATAATTTAACTATTTTGACAGTTTATCTTGATATAACTTGGTGTTTACAAAAATGCCAAAAAAGATTTTTTTAAATTTTTTTATTGTGTGTTAAACACGCAGTGGTGACACTCGATTTATATCGATTTGCATTGATTTTGAGTCTATAAAAGAGGTAATTTTATCTTAATTTCAAAGAAAATCATATTTCTGTCCATGTCATACATAAATATCATGAACACGACCCAATTTACTTACAAATTTGGAGCAAAAACGGTTGAAGAGCATCATTTTACTAACATTTCCTTTTTTTATATTTTACTCACAATAATGGACCCCCTCGCCATGGTTATCCGATTATAAACCTACATATCTATGCTCGTTTTATCAATCAGGGGCTTAACAAATAAAGTTGAAATAAATGTTTTAAAACCCATTTGTCATTGATATAAAATCATGTCGGGGGCGGGGGTGGGTGACCAGGTTTAATTTGGGCCTAAATTAAGACAAAAATAAGGCTTTTAATGTATCAAAATGTCAATAACAGTACTCTGGGCAATTCCCTAGAGGATATAACCCAACACAAATTACATTGGGAGTTTACCTGACACACGATACATTATACGTGACAGATAAAAAGACAATTTAGGCCTATTATTAATTCAAAATTGAAACGTTTTTTACCCATACCCCTAAAATTCGGCAATTTTGGACCTACACTTTTTACCTTTGTATCTAAGGTTTGATATAGGGTGTGCACGCCATTGCGTAATCAGTTTCATGGTTCATCGGGTTATTAAAACATTGCATTTATATACTTTTAAGATAATATGAAACATAAATAGCCTCATTAACATCTCATGATGAATGAAAGAGATTATAAAAACATAGAAATTCTGCAAAAATGGCCTTAAAGTGCCCAAAATTCGAACATTAGAACTTGAGTATCGATGCGTTAAGTAACATAACTTTAGTTAGAGGTGGTATATAATTTAACTATTTTGACAGTTTATCTTGATATAACTTGGTGTTTACAAAAATGCCAAAAAAAAAGTTTTTTTTATTTTTTATTGTGTGTTAAACACGCAGTGGTGACACTCGATTTATATCGATTTGCATTGATTTTGAGTCTATAAAAGAGGTAATTTTATCTTAATTTCAAAGAAAATCATATTTCTGTCCATGTCATACATAAATATCATGAACACGACCCAATTTTCTTACAAATTTGGAGCAAAAACGGTTGAAGAGCATCATTTTACTAACATTTCCTTTTTTTATATTTTACTCACAATAATGGACCCCCTCGCCATGGTTATCCGATTATAAACCTACATATCTATGCTCGTTTTATCAATCAGGGGCTTAACAAATAAAGTTGAAATAAATGTTTTAAAACCCATTTGTCATTGATATAAAATCATGTCGGGGGCGGGGGGTGGGTGACCAGGTTTAATTTGGGCCTAAATTAAGACAAAAATAAGGCTTTTAATGTATCAAAATGTCAATAACAGTACTCTGGGCAATTCCCTAGAGGATATAACCCAACACAAATTACATTGGGAGTTTACCTGACACACGATACATTATACGTGACAGATAAAAAGACAATTTAGGCCTATTATTAATTCAAAATTGAAACGTTTTTTACCCATACCCCTAAAATTCGGCAATTTTGGACCTACACTTTTTACATTTGTATCTAAGGTTTGATATAGGGTGTGCACGCCATTGCGTAATCAGTTTCATGGTTCATCGGGTTATTAAAACATTGCATTTATATACTTTTAAGATAATATGAAACATAAATAGTCTCATTAACATCTCATGATGAATGAAAGAGATTATAAAAACATAGAAATTCTGCAAAATGGCCTTAAAGTGCCCAAAATTCGAACATTAGAACTTGAGTATCGATGCGTTAAGTAACATAACTTTAGTTAGAGGTGGTATATAATTTAACTATTTTGACAGTTTATCTTGATATAACTTGGTGTTTACAAAAATGCCAAAAAAAAAGTTTTTTTATTTTTATTGTGTGTTAAAGGGCGCACAGCACTAAATCACTCCTCGTTTTGTGTAATGGTAGTAAGTTCCGGCAAAAACAAAAAACGATTTTGTGATTAATGGGGTCCTTTGGGAATCAGTTTGGCGTGAGGATAGCGTTTCATAATTAAAATGAAAGATAATCTCTTGTACTTTGATCAGGATATTGCAAAATATTGATTTTCGATTGTATTGAAAATTTATCACGTGTATGAACATACGTGATCGGAGGCGGTTAGAAGGCCAGCGTCCGGGCTGAAAATAGGGGTGGCGCTGTTTAAATGATCGTATCGTAAAATCGAATTGGAAGGTGTAACACTTCTTGACGATTTTATGAAATTTGAATGTTTGTTTATTAGAATAAAGCATTCGAGACGTTCCAAAAATGGTTACTAAGGGCCCAAAATAGCGACTCTTTTAGCCCTAATTTACATGTAATCCAATGGGCGGTATATTTAGTGCTGTGCCCCCTTACTCGTGATGTATTCCCTGATCAGTGTCATAGCGCCGTGATCAGTGATCGAAATCATGTCATGAACGTTTACGTGCATTTACATTTCGATAGTTCCGCGAGGAGCGTTTACTCGTGCTGTGCTGTGCTGTGCTGTGCTGTGCTGTGCTGTGCTGTGCTGTGCTGTGCTGTACTGTGCTGTGCTGTGCTGAATTTGTTTAATGATATGATAAAGCATACAAATTATTTTTAAAAAAATCAACTTTTGCATAAATTATCGGCGGCCATTTTGAGAAACTTTGATCGGCTCTCCTGACAAAACCGTACAATCTATATACACCAAATTTGATACAAATGTTCTTTGCACCATTATGCTTGTCCTGTCGCTCTTTGGGGGTTTTCAATTGTTGGTCATTACTTGATTAATAATTGAAATATTCAAAAATATGGAAATGTCGCAGCTCATTAGTATGCGTTCTATTGAAAACAAAATGTTTCTTGTGTATCTTCTTTTTGACTCGCAATGTACGAAAATAAGTCTTCAATTTTTGAAAACAACTCACACAGCAGCTTGTAATACAGGGTGTCCCAAAAGTTTCGAAACCATTTTAAAGCCTTATATCTCCAGTCAAAAAATTCGCAGTATAAATCTAAGATCACGTTTGGATGAAGAAGACTTGTAGACTTATTTTGGTACCAAACTTAGAATAAGAGCCATCTGTGTTGCCACAGTACAGGTGAAAGTTGTCTGAACTGTCAACTGGTACTTTCATAAAATCGCGTGTAATATTGAGCTAAATAACTTGAAGGGAACAAGAGAGGGAAAGAGGTAGTTCAGATACATTAGGTTGTCCACAACGATTCTTGTGAATTTTACATGGAGATAATCCGTAATATAAACACTATTATTGTTGTGCACAACATAACAAGTAAAATCCTTTTAGGAAAACAGTTATCATGAATAGAACGTGAGAAACAACCAAAATGTCCAAAATGTGATTACAGCGACGAACACTATAGAGTCCTGCAAAATGAACAACTTTAGGATTGTGTGAGTTATGTGACCAAACCTTTAAGCGACTGTTTCATAATAAGGGGACCTTCAACAGGGATAATGTTTAGTATCGCAATAAATCTACAAATGTTCTCAATCTGAATATGTTTTCATGTTGGTATTGCAAACTGTTTACAGAAAGATGTAATGTTTTGAAACTTTTGGGACACCTTGTATTATAACCAATCGGACTTGCAACTAGAGCACTTAACAAACTACAACTCTGACAAACAGACGCTTACTATTTGTTTTTTGTGTGTCTTTTTTTCTTCTTTTTCTTTTTGATTATCCCCTGTTAATGTTATAAATCACCTTATGTAATAATATTATAATAATATTTTTATTTCGTAATGAATGTGTAAATCATCAGTATACAATAAGGCCAACAAAAAAAAAAGTTGTGTTGCCCTCACAAGCCTAAAATCGGGAGGGACGGCCGGCCGGATTTTTTTTTTTTTTTTTTTTTTTTTTTAATTTTAAATTTTACTAAATCAACGATTTTATACCTATTATTTCAGTCAACATGTGTGAAGATACTAAGGAAAACGCTTACTGGATGTATTTTCAACCCAATGGTGAATATTTTGGTTTCTTGCCCATCTCTTTTCACAGATTGGAAGATCTTGAGAAAAAAAATCTTGAAAAAAAATCTTAAAAAAAAAAATCTTGAAAAAAAATCTTGAAAAAAAAAAAAAAAAAAAAAAATCTTAAAAAAAAGAGATAAAAAAAAAAAAAATCTTGAAAAAAAAAAAAAAAAAAAAAATACCCGGCCCACATTCTCAGAATTTTGACCCGGCCGGATGAGGGCAACACAACTTTTTTTTTTTTGGCCTAATGTCCATGCCTCTTGACAACATGTATCCGAATTTGTTACGTTTAAGGCGGATTAGGGGATGAGAGGTTTTATGTTATGGATTTTGGTGTGTTTTTGGCTTTAAATCACAGCCCAGAGAATTATCTTTCTTTTGCTTCAAAAATAAACATAATCGGATATTCCTCACTGGCTATAAGCAGATCATAATCTTGTGCACCAAGACATGGTAGCATAATGACACATAATACGCAAACAAAGATTAATTTTATTGAAAAAAACAGTATTGGCCAGTGAGATTTAGTGCCACTTTTTTTCTGTATAAAAAATGATAAATGGCACAATTTCTTATCGTTGCATTGTCTCAAGGCCAACATATTTGTTATCAAAATGTTTCTAACAATTGGATGCATTTTTCTACCTGAAAATTATTTAAATCCATCAAATATTTTTGGAAATATTCTAGTATATGTTAGGGGGAAACTTACTTATTTGGTTGGGTGTATAAGGGAGCACATCAAAACTCGACCGCCCGGCAACCGCCGGCTCCGTGCAGTTTCGTGAGGTTGCAGCCGGTTTCTATTGTTCTAAACAATGATATGCGGTCCAACCGGGCGGAACCGCCGGTTGCCGCGCGGTCGAGTTTTGATATGCTCCCTAAGTGTATGCAGAATATTCTTTTGCACGATCGATCTTCTATAAGGCCAACAACAACAAAAAGTTGACTTGCCCTTTCCGACCGACCCTAATTTTCGGAAATCTAGGGTCGCTATTTTATTTTATTTTTTTTTTTTTCAAAAAAAAAAGATTGATTGAAAAAAAAATTAAAAAAATTGAAAGAAGCACATAACAATAAAGAAAGATCAAAACGTGTTTTTAAGTAGTATCTGCTTGTTTAAAAATCCAAAAAAAGAGTAAATTTTCAAAAATTTTCAAAAAAATTTCAAAATTAAAAATCCGACCGTCCGACCCTGACTTTGACCCTGAAAGGGCAAGTCAACTTTTTATTATATGAACACTAATTGGGCCTCAGAATGCCCACACTGTTATAAGTTTGGTAAAGTTGGCTCTACCTATTCAAGTATTTATTGTCGCTGGTTTTCAACAATCAATATGAAATTCCATGTAAATGTAGTCGTATATTAGTACAACAAATCATACTTAGTGTTATTTGTCATCAGTTGGTATTATTCATCATAGGGTATTTTGCATGTTTCACTATCTGTCCCCATCCTAAGTATGATTCCTTCGAAATATGATTTTTGTGGTAATTTCTGTATCGCTTACCAGTGCTCAAAAACACACTTCTTTGTGCTTGTTCTTATCTACTCTTTCTCATCTATCTTGCTATTCGTTTAACATTTTGTACAAATGCAATATTCCCTTGAAATTTAAGGTGAAATTCTAAGCCAATTCACTTTACGGCACTAGCGATGTTTATCGAAATCGGCGCCATGTTTTATTAATAGACTCGTTTTAATACATTCGTAAGTTCGTAAGTGATGTGCGTTTATAGACATTTGTTATTTTGCGATGGGCGATGGGGGACGAGACTAAATCTGGACCGCGTTGCCTAATGGGAAACTCGCTAAATGTCTGAAACAAATTCTGCCATTGCGTTTACACGGCGGAGAATAATGATTAAATATGGAATAATTTAGCATTTTCATGTTTTAAAAAGTGGCTGAAAAGAAAGATGAGGACTTTATGAAGGTGCGTAGCTAGTATGAAAATCAACGGGAATGCTGTTTTGCTGTAATTCCCCCGCCAATTATTCGAGAGCCTCACCATTCACTTTGTGAAGAAGAAAAACCACAAACGTATGGGTTTCCTGTACTAGTCGTATATAGTAAATGCAACGTGCAACCTTCCGTTTACACACCGTAACGACATCTAACATATAATAGTTACTTTGAACAATGTATATAAAGTGGGATTAATAGTTCTATATATACACATTGAAAAAAAAGTATCGCACCACTGTTTTTTGTTGGACAGCTTACGCAAACAAATGATCCTTAATATCACACCATGGTGGCAAAATTCGAGGCCACATTTGCACTTTTCAACAAGTGGTGCGATACTTTTTTCAATGTGTATATATATAAAGTAAAGTTTGTTTTAGTATTCGTGAAATAATATTTGGTGTTATCGTAGATAATTTAATAATGAGCCAAAAACCATGAAAACGTTGTACATTTAATGATATCTTTCGTTGGCAGGTTTATTTCAGACATAATAATTGGTCTGCATTATGAGTAGCCCAAATTATATTCTATGACTAAAATAATATTTTACAAAGTCTCCAATCCTTACATGTACAGGGTGAGTCAAAAAACTACAATAGTGGAAAGAAGCCATCTTGTTTTCAAAACCAAGTTGATGTTTGAAATTTTAAAAGTTATAAGAATAACATATTTGTTACTAATTTCATGTGAAAAATTGAAGTCAATCGCATATTTTGTTTGCCTTTGGTGAACCTTTTTACCATGCACCCATTTCACACACTTGTCCACGAAACACCCAAAACATGCATAAGATTTCAAAATGCGTCTCTCATTAAAATTTAAAAATTCGAGTACATTTGTGATGTGATTTGAACATTATGCATTCTTTCTTGTTTACAAGGGAAATAAAATAATCTATTTACATAACCCATGCTATGAATTGCTTTTAATGTTCTAAATTTTGAATAAAAATGAAATTATTCCAAATTTCTGTTAGCGGGAGGTTCAAATGTGAACACAAAATGTGTGCAATTTCAATTGAAAATTGTTATATTCGTGGACAAACAAGTAAACTGGGTTGTGCAGCAAAGAGGTTCACCAAAGATAAACGAAAAATGCGATTGACTTCATTATTTAACATAAAGTTAGGAACAACTAGCCTATATCATTCTTGCAACGTTTAAGAAATTTCAAACTTCAACTTGGTTTTAAAAATAAGATGGCTTCTTTCCACTATTGCAGTTTTGTTTACTCACCTGTATGCTTACCTTTATTGGTTGTCATAGTGCTCGAAAAATATCATGATTCTTTGCCAAATTACCCAGGGTGTATTTTGAGTAATGGAACAGAAATATAAAATATTCAAATTGAAGTAAGCGTAATTGAATTCTCCATATGATATCATACAATATATATTATTACAGTAGTGTATGAATACAAGTTATGTCAGAACTATTGTGTTCTACATAAACTGATTAAGTCCTTCAATCAGTATGTTTACTTTCATCGGTTGCCATCGTGCTTGTGGACGTTATGTATTAACATATTCCAAGTAAATTGGAAAAGGTCATGGAAAAAATGTACTTTAGGTCCCAGATACTAGTGGTATACCAGTATCGACCGATACTGGAACATAAATACATTCCAGTCTCGGATGATACTGGTACATTTTAAATGTGCCAGTATCGACCGATACTGGTACACTGACTTTGTACCAGTATCGATCGATACCGGACTGTACTAGCATTGGGCGATACTAGTACTAACAGTCCGGTATATGGGACCTAAAGTACACTTTTTCCAAAAATGTTTTTCTATATATGTGTGTTTTGTTGTACAGATAATACAATGATCAGTCAGCTGTAGAACGGGGCTCCGTTTCAATTGAGGGCGCTCTATTTAGTGACGCACTGCCGTCATTTTTTACACGGCGATTCATCAAGTGACGGAAGTCCGTCGCCCGACGGAATACGAACAAAAAACACTTTTCAATAGAGGGCGGGCTTGGGAACGGGACGGCGTTTCTAAGGGAACGGCCTCACGTCACAGTAATTTTCAGAATTCATAAAAAGCCGATTTTGCCGATTTTAAACAACAAAATAACTCTCTTATCACAGAGATAACCGTTACAAAGGCATCACTTCTGAATACTATAGGGCTTATATTTTATTTTAAAATTATCACACTTAGTCTAAAAATTCTATAAAATTGTGTAATCTCGTCTAGAAAATGGTAGTCTCATCGCAGCAAACCGGTCAAAAAGACATAATTTTAGCTTGTGTCGTGTGATGTTTGGGTCAAAGGTTAAATTAAATCATCAAACTGGATGCCGCAAGGAGTTCTGGTACCTTATGCTGTCCTCAACTCGACAGAGAATTACTTTTTATGCAGATAATTGTCGGTAAAGGGCGAAAATTCAATCATTGCGCAAACTGACGGGTGTGCGTTACCTTGGTTATGTACACCCGTCGTTTTAGAGCGCCCTCAATTGAAACGGGGCCCCGTTCTACAACTGACTGATGATATGAATGAACGCTTATCGTGCTTGTAAATCGGGCTTTATTTCTTGCTAACGCTTGCGCAAACCGGTGCGACATCTCACAAGAAGTTATTGTTAATGTGAGTAGGATTAATGCATAATCTCCTTCAAGTACCTGTATATATATATAAAGTGAAGATATTTGCATTCTTCATTATAAACTATAGTATTATAGGTATAAAAGTTACTACACTGGATAAGTTAAAACGCTGTACATCTATCCAATTTGTTCTGAATAACATGAGACATTTTGAGTGATATGAATTATTCGTATGACTTACTGATTATGATATAATTTATTCTCCAATCACTATGCTTACCTTTATTTGTTATCATAGTGATTGAAGACTTTCATGTTCTTTACCAAATTAACCCGATCATGATTATACAATGTCCATTTTAAATAATAGAACTTCAAAATCCATTGAACAAATGTATAAAATATTCAAACTGAAGTGAACGTAATTTAATTCTTTATATGGTATTATACAATAGATATAAGTGTAGTGAATTCAAGTCATGTCAGATCTTTTTAAATCTTGGCATTTCTTATACCAAGCCACATTTATTTCAAACAAAGACCTGACGATGTGTTCTACAGATAACTGTTAAAGTCTCCAATCATTATGCTTACTATCGGTTGCCAAGACTCCGTTCTCTACGGAATAACCCTCGGAATTAATGTGTTTAAAGCAATCGGACATTATGTATTTACATATTCTAAGTAATGAGGAAATACTTATGTTATGTATTAAGATTTATTTGATTGGACCCGCATGTGCGTTCCGATGCATAAAGATTTCACAACATAATCTTATAGTTAGGCCATTAAAATCATCATAAATTTACTGTATATTTAAATGTACAAAGATTACATTTTTGACAAATCTATCTTAATATGTGATAGTGTGCAGAAATATATAGAACGAATGATATGAACGCTCATCATGTTTAATTGTTATAGGTTCAAAATGCCGCCTCTGTTGTTACACATTTATATTTGGTTCTGCCTACTGTATTTTAGTGTAGGGTCTTTTTTCGTTGTCAATGTCAACTCTCGTTATAGTGTCATGAAATGCCCAAATGCCATGCTGACGCAACGTACAACCATCACTGCGCAAACCGGTGCGACATCTCACACGCAGTTATTGTTGTCATTATTATGTATGTGAGATTAATGCATACTAGTTCTGTGTTCTCGTACATGTATATGTATATTATATAAAGTTAAGATATTTGTATTCTTCATGTAAACTCGAATTGAAGTGAATGTTATTGATTTCATATGATATTATACAATAAATATCAGTGTATGCAGTGAATACAAGTCATGTAAGCTATGTTTAAATCTTCATATCTGTTACAACTGCCGGATACCTGACATGTGTTCTACAGACAAGACAGATAACTGATAAAGTCTCCAATCACTGTTTACTTTCATCATGTTCATTGGTTGCCATCGTGTTTGAAGACTACATTCTCTACGAAATAACCCTCTGAATTGAGGTTTTTAAAGCGCTAATTTGGACGTTTTGTATTTACATATTCCAAGTAATTCGGTAATACTTTTATTTGATTTGACCTGCATGTGCGTTTACGATGCATAAAGATTTCACGACATATTCTTATAAAACTATTATTTAGGCCATTAAATTTAGCATCATACATTTACTGTTTATTCAAGTGTACAAAGATTGCATTTTTGACAAATCTATCTTAAATATATGTGTTGTACAAAAATATATAGAACGAATGATATGAACGCTAATCATGCTTGTTGAATGGGCTTTACTTATGCCGCCTTTGTTGTAACTCTACAATACAAAATACTTTTGTTAATAAAGTTTGAGCAATATATTAGATCGAACTCTTTTGCCCATTGGAGCGAAAATTGTTATTGTCTGGAATTGCGTTGGGAAACCATGGTTACCTCCGACCAATCACGGGTCACTTCCGGGTTGTTTTTCATGCCCGCTCCAATTTGGTGCCCAACATTTCATTCGCATCTTTGTCTTCGTACCGAGAGAATATCAAAAATAAAATACAAAATACAAAATACTTTTGTTAAAGGCATATTATGTGATCGTTTACATGGTGCGCTGCGCCCTATATTCATGATGTTTTTAGAAAGTAGATTTTTTGAAGATTTCCATTTCTGATCATATATAAATCACGAATATATTCTGAATTATAGAGCGATACGATTCCTAATTACTTTAAAATCATGATTTTAGAGCGAATATAGAGTGAAATATAAACTGTCCTGGTAGCAGGACAGTTTATTTTCACTCTTTAAACCATGATTTTGAAGTAATTAGGAATCGTATTTAGCATTCGTTTTCCCTATTTCAACCTACGGCTGTGAATCCTGGACACTGACAACTGCAAGCTGCAATAAAATCAATGCATTTGAAATGTGGTGTTGGCGCCAGATGCTAAGGATCACCAGGGTTATGAAGAGAACCAATGCAAGTGTGCTTCAGGAGGTTGCTGTGAAGACAAGGCTACTTGGGCAGATCAATTCCCAAACTCTCTTATTTCGGTCATATTGCCAGACGCCAAGGAAACTGTCTAGAGAAGGTGATCATGCAGGGCAAGATTGAGGGTGCACGCGGACCAGGCCGGCCATGGTCAAGATGATTTGAAAGAATAAAAACTCTAGTTGGGCATCCTACTTCAGTCATTTATCTATTGGCTGCTGACCGACGGAAGTGGCGTGTCATCACCAAAGTCATGATCTGTCAGTCATGACAGAAAAACGTACCAACCAACCATCGCTCCGTAACTCAGAATATATTTATGATTTATGATCAGAAATGTAAATCTGCAAGAAAATCTACTTTCTAAACAAAATCATGAATAGAGGGCGCCCCCTGGAAAAGATCACACAATATGCCTTTAAGACGTGGAACATAATGTTCTTGTTTGACGGGCTAGCTTCGAACAGCACGCATCCAAATAAGATTTGAGTTGTATATGAATTATTCACGAAGTACATAGTATGGTGTTCGAAGTGTCAAGTAAATCCCAAGTGCCAAATGTCTACAACAGGGCTGTATATCTCACTTGTATAATGTTGACAACAGGGCTTCATATCTCACGAAATTTGAGATGTATTCCATTAATTGACCGCAGTACAATGCTAGGTGTCCATTCGGGAGAATTGTTATCCTCATCAACGGATATCTCAAAACGTCGAGTTGTCATGGCAACAAATACTTTCATTTCGTTCATTGCAAAATTCTGACCGATGCAATTCCTGTGGAGGGAAACAGGGATAGATGTAAAAGATGATGTCATTATCTCATAACCATTTTTGAGCTGAGTGGGCGACACGAAGTCATGTTGAATTTCTTTTAATTTTAATTAATTTACTTCAGAATTCAAGATGAACATTAAAACTTGTCATTATTGTTGCTTCTACTCACAAAAAAACACAGCGAAACTTGATTAAAACAATGTTTAAATATGTTGGAATACCATACCTAACCATACGTAAAAAGGGCTGATTTTTCTTAATCCTTATAGGTGTAAGTTCATACATGTAATACAATTGTAAAAATAAACAAATCCCAGTGTTTATTAAATTGAGGGCGCAGCCTCCAACACATCTCTTCATACCCCTTTAAGACAAAATCAATATGAAGAACAATTCCCTTTAAGTTTTAGCTTTGCATCCATATTTCCCTCCAGAACCCCTCAAAAACGTTGATTTCGCCCTGAAGCCGTGTCATTAGCCGGCATCGTTTGGTTAGAAAGGGCGGTATCTGATCGCCTTTGAACCACTAACTTTCGTGATAATCGAGGAGAGGCAGCGGGGATCGACGGTCCCTGATGCTCCTGTCCCATCTGTGTGACAGATTGACCCGTGTGCCCTGTTGCGGTTCCCGGTAGTTGTGGTTCTCGGTAGGTCTCACCAACATAGACTCCTTGGCTTCCAAACTACTGGGGTTCGTAGTCTAAGAGGACCTCGCCACTGGTGTCAAAACATGCTCTTAGCATTTCCAGATAGGTGAAAGAGTATACACAGCACAGTGGAATTCCTTCCCTGAGTCTTTTTTAAAACTGTCCACGCGGCTATTGGTTTCACCATACAAAACAGATTTCTTTCTCCGAAACCTTTCCCAACTTTCAATGTCTATCTATCTCATCATCATCCTTCGGCTGCGGAGCAGGCGACCTCAAGTTTTCTCCAAGCACGGCGATCTGTAGCAAGAGTGGCTATCTGACGTTCTTGAAACATGCCTTCATTGTCACCAAGTAAGCGTTGTATGTACTTCAAGTATGATGTGCTTGGACGACCAGGTCTCCTTCGGCCATGTGTTGGTATGTAAGTGGCATACATTCTAGCAGGCTCTTCATCAGGGAGACGGAAAATATGTCCAAGAAATCTCAGCTGGCGACTTTTTACTCGGTTGATAAGAGGCTCGGTCTTGGTCATGTCATAAATGGTGGTGTTCGGGACATGATCCATGCGTTTGATGTTTAGCATTATCCTGTAGCAAGAGGTAGCATAGGCATTTATTTTACACTCCATATCTTGAGATATCACCCAGGATTCACAGCCATACAGCAAAATCGTCACACAGGTGGTGCTAAATAATTTCACTTTTGTCGCGATATCTACTTGAGGACTCCTCCACAGGTGTTCCAACTTCCAGAATGCGCACCATGCCAATGCCAATGCCCTGCGTCTTTTAAGGTCACTTGCACCCGATGCCATCATAGAGCCCAGATATCTGAAATCCGTCACATGGCTGATGGTTTCCCCATAGACCTGTAGTGTTGGGTGAGGATTGCAGTTGGCCGTCATATACTCCGTTTTGGGAACGCTAATGATGAGGCCAAGGTCTTTTGCTGCTGCAACAGTTTTTGTCAGCTGGGTCTGAGCTCGTGGAATTGTGGTCTCAAGTAAGGCAATATCATCAGCAAAATCAAGGTCGCTTAGAACAATGGCGGGATGACGTCTAGAGCGACACTGATGTGTCACAACTCCCGAGTCAAGGTCAGATGTGGCTTTCTTCAATAGATAGTCTACCAGTATTACAAATAGGAATGGAGCTAGGACATCACCTTGTAACACTCCAGTGGAGACAGCAAAAGGATCTGAGATGCTGCCATCTACCATCACAGCACTTTTCGAGTTGTTGTACATCACACCTATGGCATCTACAAGAGGTTTTGGTATTCCGTAATGTCGCAGCACTGCAAACATGACTTCCCTGTTTATTGAGTCGAAAGCTTTCTTGAAGTCTATGAATGTGACTGTGAGAGGTAACTGATGGTCCTTGAACCCTTCCATAATCCTCCTGAGGATATGGATTTGCTGTGCACAGCTTCTTCCAGGACGGAAGCCAGCCTGGTTGTTTCTCAAGATGGGGTCGACATGATCTCTAATTCTGTTTAGCAGGATCTTGTTATACACCTTGGCTGCAATTGACAGTAGCGATATTCCTCTATAATTCGTCATTTGAGATAGGTCTCCCTTCTTTGGTAGAGGTACAATAACGCTGGTGGTCCATTGGTTAGGTGGTTTAAGAGTAGTGTAGACTTCCATGCAAAATCCATGGACAACATTGACCAAAGCTTCACCGCCATCTTGGAGTGCTTCTGATGTGATTGCACAGTCAAGACCCGCAGCTTTGTGGGCTTTATTTGACTTATTGCTTCCTGAGTCTCTTGATGTGTGGGAGGGTTAATTAGGATTGGTAGATCCTGGGCAGCAGGTGAAGGTAGATTGGATGGAGTTTGACCGCTGTCATTATTTAGCAATGAACTGAAGTACTTCTTCCATTCGGCAAGCAGGTCTTTGTCATTTTTTGGGGTGGTACCATCTCTTTTCTTAACCTTGACACTGGACTTTCTGTCTTTCCCAGAGAGATCATGGATGATTTTCCAAGTGGTGGAATAGTCGCCCTTTGAGTCAGCCAGTTGAAGATCTTCCATTTGTTGGTTGAGTGAGCATGGATGATTTGTCTGCTTTGTATGAATCATTCAAATGAGCATTAAGCCTTTTCCATCGTTCCCTGGATTGCCTTGACTTTGAGACAAGGTAGCGTCTGTTAGCCTCATCCCTCTCAGACTTTAGCTGAATGGTCTTGTCGGTCACCCAGTTTGGCATGCCATGAGCTTCACGTTTGCCAACAACTTCCTCAGCTGCTTCTGACACTGCTTTCTCAAATTGTTGGTATCTCTCAGTTATCGGTGTGGATGTGTCGTTGCACTCGAGGATTTCGAATCTGTTTGATAGCTCAATCTGAAATAGCTCTTTCGTGGCAGCATTCTTCAGCTTTTTCCAGTCAAACCTCGGTCTCTTGCAGGGTTTCCCTTTGGTGGATCTTAGGCTGCACTTAAGCTTGATGCTGAGGATCCGGTGATCGGAGTCTACTTCCACCGAGTTGTAGGCTCTGCAGTTCCGTAAGGAGTTAGTCCACTTGCTGTTTATTAGAATGTGGTCCAGCTGATGTTTTGACCCTGCTGGGTGCATCCATGTCCAGAGACGACGTCTGGGTTGAGGTAATCTTGACTGTGCGGGACGAAGTTTGAATTCCTCGCACATGCTCACAAGTTTCTCTCCATTGCTGTTTGTTGAGTCATAAAAACAGTGAGGTCCAACAATATCGGGGTGTGATGAGTGGCTGTCTGATCCTACTCTGGCATTGAAGTCTCCCAAAACCAAGTGGATGTTATGGGGTTTCACCTGCTCAAGATGGTCCTCCAAGCTGTTGTAGAACTCGTTCTTATCATCAGGTGAAGCACCTTCAGTTGGAGCGTAAATAGATGTAATGGTGAGTTTAGGATTACCATGGAACGTGGCAGTGATAACTCTACTGCTAATGGAGTTCACACTCTGTAGACACCTGTGTCTGTGTTTTGACATTAGAATGCCCACACCTCCCTGACGCTGATCTGTGGCCAAGCTATATATTAGGACCCAGTTCCTGTCATCGGACCATAACTCATCGGTGGTGCTAGAAGTAATCAGGCGATGTTCCTGTATACCACTGATGTCTATACCTGCATCTGCGCAGCCTACAAATAATTGGTGTACCTTCCCTTGTTGGTATAGGGTACGCACGTTGTATGTAGATACAACAAGAGGTTTGAAGGCAGAAAGACGACGCTTCTCGGGACCAACAGTTCGTGATGTTGTGCCGAGTTCCTGCTGGCCCGTCATAGAGTCATTTGTTGACAGCCGCCCAGCTACCTTCGAGTTTATAGTACTTGGTTTTTTCTTTGTGGTTTTCGTAATCAAATTTGTGCCAGATTATTTTGGCCCGGTCTGGCAAGCTATACGGGTGATTAGCCCTGATTAGCTTTGGTCCGGGTGCACTATTTAATCCATAGTTGGGAACTATTTAACCCATAGTTTGGAACTATTTAACCCATAGTTGGGATACAATTTAACCCATAGATGGGAAGCTATTTAACCCATAGTTGGGACTATTTTATACCATAGCTGGTAAGACAACAATCAGTAGCACCGTGGAAGTAACAGTTACTCCAATAGCCCAAGGCCTACTGATCAGATGTCCCCCAGAACTCCGTCTGTTAGCACTAGCCGCGAAGCTTGGCTATCCGGGTGGTACGGAACTGACATGCGCTACATTTGTAATGCATCTCAGTCATCTAGGACGGGGAGATGGGTAACTGCAGGGAAGCGTATAAAGACAAGAGGGCTGATGGAATGCCTCTTGGATCTACAACCTTAATAACAGTAAAAGCAAAGCATGAAGATGCATAGAAGAAGCATGCAGGTTAGAAAAAGGATAGGAATAAGAGGGAATGATAAAATAGAAAGGAAGATTGCAGCCACGCTACTACAGCCAATTTTAACCACCCAATTTTAACCACTCTATCTCAAGAAAGGATTAATGAACCAATACGAGGCATGTTTCTACTTATTTTAATGCATTTCTCATGATGATCCAAATATGGTAATGAAATTGAATAATTTTGATATTTTGAAACATTTTGTGCAATTTTGGAATGTCGTCTGCTGAGACAGCGGGCGCATGGAAAGTGTTAAGGCAGGGCCAGGTCTGTGTCTACCTAATATGAAAGGGTGTTAATAAAATAAAATCTTAAACAAAATAGACATACCTTGGACCAGCTGAGAATGGGATGTAGGCGTGGGAGTGACGTTCTTTGTTGTTCTCTGGTAGAAATCGGTATGGATCAAAGGTTTCAGGATCCTCCCAATATGCTGGGTGATGATGCATGCCAAGAGCAGACACGTATATAAATATACCTGGATTTAATGAAAAATGGCATTATGTTTTACTGCCTTAATTCATTTTATACAGCGATTTAGCTATTGGCCGGTCATAAATTCTCCAATTCACAGATTAGGCAGGCCAGTAGTCATGCTCTAAAGCACTGTTCTGACGTAAATTTCGCACGTGACCTTGCTTTATTCAAGAATGACAGTAGACTAACAGCTGAAAACAGACACACTGAGGGGTGAGGTTCAGAATAATAATCTCAGCCAAATTCCTTCTGAATAACATTTGGACATTTGTACCGGGAGTTTGGAAGCGAAGGCCCTATCTATAAATGGCTGTCATGTGTAAAGTTTGCATTTTTACATAAGGAATTGCAGCTATTACATAATAGTGCCTTTTCACATCACTAAATATCTGAACAAAAAGATCATATCTGCATTAGCTATATCTTAGTAACATTTAATTTATATCAATTCTTCAGCATATAATTATATGGGCTATAGTATTAATATTACAACTGGCAGCTACTAGTGTGTCCCAAAAGTCTATGCACGTTTTTGAAGAGTCATATCTCATAAAATATAAATCATATGGTATAAATTAACCATATTTTGATAGACGAGATTTTGGAAATTATTTTGATACCAAGCACAACCCTATTGGTGAACCCACAACATTTTAAAACTGGTTGAAAGTTTTTGGCCGTGTGCCAGACCCACCCATACCAAGTACCACACATTGTTGCTAAAATCAGGTGCGCATAAATTAACAGTTGCGCATTAGTCACAGTTCACTGCTTACCTTGCAACATTAATGTTATTACAACTCGGTCACTCGCAACATAAATAGGCGTAGTAGACAACATTGCACAGCAAAAGTCTTCATTCAAGATGGTTTACATACAGCATAGATAAGCGAATACAAATTGTATGGTTCTACGCTGAAACAAATTCAGTTCAACTTACTCACAAAAGTTCAGAAAACATTTTAAAGTGAAACGCGCAGCAGGACGAATATCCATTCTGAAGTTGGTGGATACATTTTTGAACACGGGAACTGTGCATGATTTGTCTCGATGTGGTAGAAAGACTGGTAGATCAACAAGTCACATTGATGTCATAAGACATGCAGTAGCTAAAAGTCCAAAGAGATCTATTCGCCGACTTTCCGCAGAAAATAAGATTAAAAGATCAACTGTTCACAGAATTTTGCGTAAGGACTTGAAGAAGTTTCCATACAAGATTCAGATCAAACAAAGCATTAAAGCAGCGGACAGATATAGTTTGTTAATATGATGGGATCACTGTAATGTAACATTTTAAATATTACAATTGACGGATCACTTTCCGTGTAACCAACTCTACCCGTCTTTTTGTTAATATCAATGTATGGATTTATGAACTTTATTCTTCCGAAGTATAAAATTACATTTTTGCAGTAATACATTTTTTACTTCTAGGGTGGCATTACAAACAGATGTTACACCAATGTTTGGTATCAAAACTATTTCCCACATCTCCTATTTATAAATATGTATTTATATTTTCAATACGACTTATATTTTGTGAAATACAAAGCTTCAAAGTCGTGCATAGACTTTTGGGACACCCTGTATTACAGATAGGTCTCTTGAGTATTGCATACCCTTTGGTAATAGCGTGCCATCTGTAAGCGTCACGTCTTTGATAAGTGTGCGAACAATTGCAGGCACTGGCGCATGGTAACGAAGACTTTCTTTAATGAACATCGTAATGAACGGCAATGAATTCAGATCATCCCTGTTGAGATACAATACAACAGAACGGTGAGGAACAAGTCTCAATTAAACTATGACAAGGATAGACAAATTGTAAATTTCAAAACTTACCAATCCAACTCTGATTTGTCTCTTTCACGGAGTAGCTTTTCTACTTCGTCGCGACACTGTTGCTGATATTCAGGGAATCTCGCCAGGTTGTAGAGACACCAGGACATACCACTAGAGGTCGTGTCGTGTCCTTCAAACATGAATGTGTCCGCCTCCTCACGAATCTCAAGATCTGTTAAACCGACTCCATCTTCATCCTAAGATTTATCGAGAAGCGGTAATAATATTAAGAGAAAAAAGAACATTTGATAAGAAAACATTATTCAAACCCATTTCCGTTGCTCTTCTGCAGATGTCATACAATGTAGGATACAGGGGGTGCCTGAATCAAGCCAAAACTGGCTGAGAACTTTGAACCCCTCTCGTGAAAACATGAAGATTTTACTAACTCGCAAAATTATCTTTATAATTCTGACAACATATTTGTTATGCTTTATTCCGTAGGAACGTAAAGCTTTGTGAACCCTAATATGGCTAGAACAATCCTACTACCGTATTTAAGTTTGATTTGGATTGTTACATTTGACATTCAAAACTCTGAAGATATATACGACAACCGAACTCTGGAGTTTGTAACCAACGTAATTATGATAGTGACGATTTTAACAGCAATAAACGTATCACTTATAAAACTCGCCCATTGCTTGTGTGTTGGATTTCGATCACGACAGGAGCATGCGCAGATGCGATTTTTGTGTAAGTGGTCTGTGATTTTGTCAATATTATATTTTTACTGTGATTTGTCGATCTGCATTAAATGCAAAAAGAAACAACGCCCCCGGCTGGCCTCGAACCACCAACCTTTCGGTTAACAGCCGAACGCGCTAACCAATTGATTATCATGTTCACCCGTACACTTCCCCGTACACTCCCTTGCAAAGCCGCGCATCGTTTTTTCTCAAATGTTGCCTGCATATTGTAGTTGCTGTGTACTTAAATACATGTGCTGTCTGTTGAACTTGGAACCAACGTTTAATTTGAACTGTCTATTTTCAATTAAAAAAATACTCCAATACGGGAAAAAATTCACAAAAGCTCACAGACAACAAATAAGCACATCAATTTACTCGACCTAGAATTTCAACCCCACAATTTTGACGTTCCGAAAATATCGATGATGTGAGTGACGTCATTTAATGAGCGGCGCCCTTCACGAATTAGCTCATTAGCATAATTTATGTCCGTGAAATGTATCACGCAGTTTGATAAGTGCGTATAGTGAGCTATTCCATTTCAAAACAAGTGCATAATATGACTCTCCGTAGTGCTCACAAAATAACTGTTCCTAAAACACGTACCCTGCGTTACGCTCGTAGCTCAATTCCATACATGGTCAAACTCTTAAATCATACATTATAGTTCTGTTTCCAATAGGGGGTGGGTTGTTGTGTTTTGCATGCTTAGTTATTTCTATGAATATATTGTTTCTATTTTTCTATATATTACATATTGTAAATATTGTTGTAATTCAGCATTTTGCTGCGATAATGATATGTTTATTAAACCTTGAATTGAAAAAAAAAAAAAAAATCCATCCCGAAATCCATACCCCCATTACGTAAGTCATTTAATACCTAAATCCCTTCCACAATATGTTTCCACTTATTTAATGACATAACCATGTGAATTAAATTGAAAAAAAGAACAGCACTATTTTCTGAAAAAACTGGGACTGTCGATCATAATGTGAAATGGTGATAATGTTGAAGAAAAGAAAAAGAGGAAGAGTCTACAAAAAGAATGAATATCCCAGCGGTGTCAGGGGAGCCAGGAGAAGCGATTGAACACCGGGTTCATGACACGCGTTTCAATGGAAGCGACTATGGTGGTGTGTACCAGTACCCTTACCAAAATATTCAAATTGGAGGTTTGGGTTTTCTTTTTAAAGCAAGAGGGCCGGTGTTTGTTTGTTTGTTTGTTTGTTTACACGGTCGGTCCGTACAGACACACGCTTGGGTCCTGAAGGGACCAGACTCAAGCAAATTGCTCGGGCCAGGCTTAAAAAGCCTATATAAGCATGCTGGTTGAATTATTATTAAAAACAGCCACTCCCAACAAATAAAGTTATTGCTGAGGAGGCCACAATAAAGGAAATAGTGTACTTTAGGTCCCAACCAAATAAGATTTTAAAGACACCACCTCAATGCGTTGCGTTTTTGCAAAATGCCCTTAATCTGGTCTCCAATTCGTCTCGGTTCACATATACATTATGCACAAAATCATGGCATCATAGTGCATTCATTGTTGGAGCCCTTAGATTCTTGTTTACATCAATTAATAAATTAGTTCTCAGTGTTCCTTTTTCTTATTTCTAAAACTTAAGAGCTCCACAAATGCATCATGTGAAAAAATCCTAAGTTTGCTGGTGCTCCCGCAATGCATTGTGGGATATCCTTAAAATCTTCTTTGAGTCCCAGCCATGCATCAAGTCTTCGAAGGAATGCTAGTGCATCATAAGATTACAATGAGCTTCTATTTTCTACCGTGTAATTGATGCAAGTCTGGAACCACGCGGCTCTAATATTTTTACCATTATTATACAAACAAGATTTTTCAGAAACCTTTCCCAATTTTCAAAGTCTATCTTAAGGATTAATGAAAAATACTAGGCATATTTGTACTTATTTCAAGGCATATGCCTATCTCATGGTGATACCAAATGGTAATGAAAATCAATAATATTGACATTTTTTATTTTGTGAAATGTTTGGTTTGGAATGTCGTCTGTCGACGCCTGCCGCGTGGAAAGTGATAAGTAGGCCTACATACATGTACACTTGATCCATCTTTTGCTGACGCAGGATGTACCTACCCTTGCCTCCAGCAGAATGTCCAAGAAATCCATATATTTTCCCGCCTTTTCCGCTCGTAAACCCTGTTCACCCGGTTTTGATAATTGACTCAATTCTTTTCGCCTGTCCTTAATAATAGTTTCCGTTTTTCTATGTAAAATGGATAGGGTTTTCCTCCATTTAAAACCAATGGGTGAAAGGTGAAATATTGGCGGGAAATGATATGGCGGGAAACGAAACCGCTCTCCGAATAGTTTGGAGATTGTAAACACTGCATTTGGGTACTCGTCTGACCTGATGGAAAATAATAAATAGTACTCGTTGAGGTCCACTATAAATAACGGTAACCCTTCCCCTAAATGTCAATGATTTCTTTCTCGGTCCATTTATACGCCATGAAACACAAATAGTGGTCTAATTTCGGAATTAAGCGATATCTTCAAACTGGTGTCACAAAATGATTTGGTTTTATTTCTTTGAATTGATCCTGAGACAAATATACCTAAAGAGATAAGAGGCACGATACTACAGCTATTCATCACTGTGCACAAGGTCGTCGGATGCAGGTATTGTTTAGTCAATCGCCAATCGATTATCATCATTCAGTTTAATTTGTAGCACGACCTCATTATTTGAGTAAGCGCGCTATTTGAATCCAGTGTTATCTACACGTTTATTACACTTTGTAAATAACCTGAACGCACTTTAGCATGGGATGGCTACCGACATACAGAACGTGATAGATTTCTGAAATGAATATACATTTATATCGCTATATTTTTGGCATTTCAGAAGAGATATGACAATTAAAACCTATTGGGTACATTCTTGGGCATACACAATGTATTATGATAACAAAGTTCATGGTAATGTGTTTATATTTAACATGAATTGAGAAACAAATGTTATACATTAATTCATAAACAAGTTCTTTAAAACATCACTTTTTCTTAGTTTAATTCATAATGAATCTAAATACAAACTATGACATTTTGGTTATCACAATACATTGTATGTTCAAGAATGTACCCAATAGGTTTTCATTGGCATATCTCTTCTGAAATGCCATAATTTTAGCGATATAAATGCATATTATTTCAGAAATATATCAAGGTCACCATCTCATACTAAAGTGCGTTCAGGAAATTAAGAAAAGTGTAATACACGCGTGGATAACACGGGATTAAAAATAGCGCGCTATTACTCTAAGGATGAGTTCGTGATACAGATTAAACTGAATGATGATAATCGACGGGCCATCAACTATAACAATGTCGCATCGGACCAGTAGCGTATCTCCCGGGGGGTCGTGGGGGGGGGGGGGGGGGGGGGGGCAGGGGGGGGGGGGGGGGCAGACGGCTTTGACCGGGAAGGCCAGCTCAAACTACCGGGCTAAAAAAAATCGAAGAGAAGGGAAGAAGAGGGGGTAGAGAGGAAGAGAAAAGGGGAAAGGAAAGGAAAAAGGGGAAGGAAAGGGAAAGAAAGGAAAAAGAGGGGGAGGAAAAGGGAAAGGAAAAGAAAGGATAGGGAGAAGAGGAAGATAAAAGGGAAAAGGAAAGAGAAAATATAAGGGATTTACTTAATTCCCGTCTAAATGACAACTTTGCCCCTTGCCCGGTTTGATGATGGGGAAATTTTTCTCGCGCTACGCGCACATTGTCCAGGAATATCATTATAGAAGCCCGTTCAAAAGAAAAATGTAGCTTAATATTAATAATGGCCAGATTCGTGTAGATATGTTGTTAAAATTGCGCGCAGCGCGCGAGCATCAACTTTAGGCTGCAGCGTCATTCGCTGGAATAAACAACAAAGCTGCGCAATTTTTTTACTTAATTATATAGATCCGAAATGGTGTTCACCGGGAAAAACTACCCTTTGCCCCCCCCCCCCCCCCCCCCCCCTGAAAAAGACCCCAGATACGCCACTGCATCGGACCGTGGATCGCTGCACATGGCAGGTATCAATGGGCGCTTCTTATCTCTTTAGGTACCGTATATTAGTCTCAGACAAAACATGCTAAACTGTCCACCATTTGTTTCCCTACAATAACTTCTATATGCCTACCAAGTGTTCCAGCTCCGTTTTCGTTGCATCATACTTGCAAAGTACTAGCACTACAGTCATCAACAAAAGTAACTATACAGGTAATAAATGGGCTTCTAACTCTAAAAATATATATCCTACCTAAAAATATTAAACCATAAAGTTGTTGATAAATTCACCTGCTTTAATATGAGATATTGCACGCTAGGATCGGGTAATTATTGAGGAAATGACACTCCCAAATGTAAAGTCCGATTTTCATTTTCACATTTGTTTTTCTACACGCGGACCCACCCGGCCAATACCTTATCGATTACCGGTAGTGCAATTGGGGGATGCATGCACAGGTTGGATAGTCGGCCGTATAATTGTTCCGATGGATCAATACGCCACACACACGTTACCTGTCATAGGGCGTGTTCACACTATAGCTAGTTTTCTCTACGACCCGGGTCGGACCCGGGTCGAACCCGGGTTGAAGTCTAGTGTGAACAGAAAAATAGGCTCAAAAAACCGACCCGGGTCGAAAATTACAACCCTGCGAAAGTGAAGGGTAGAACCCGGGTTCAACCCGGGTCGACTGTAGTGTGAACAGAAATCGCTGTTCGACCCGGGTTGCAAACCTGACTGCTAACCTCTGACCGTAGTTGTTTACGTCAGTTTCAGCTTTGCTTCGCACGCTCTCGTCTGCCTTTGGTTCTGGTTGAAATCTTTATCAAATTTATCAAAATGGCAAATAAATGGAGTCAAATTGAAACGGAAGCCATGATGGAACTCTGGGCTGATGAGACCGTGCAAACTAGTTTGAACTCAATGATCCACAATAAGGATATGTACGCCAATATATCACGCCAGATGGAGGCAATGGGTTTTCACCGTAACATTGAGCAACATTGAGCAATGTCAAAATCAAATCAAAGCACTCAGGAAAAAAATCACAGATACTGAAACACATAACAACAAGTCTGGAACCCAAATCTTTCTTTGGATTTGCCAGTGTTTTAGAATATAGATTGCATGTTATGTTCTGCACCAGATATTTTGTTTCAGACCGGCGTACAGAATCCCTACATATTTCATAAACTTTTTAGCTTAAAAATAGTTTGAGATAAAGCTTTAATATCCAGTTAATTTTTTTTTTTAAAAACCACGGCCAACACTTGCAACAAACAGAGTTTGACATACATAGCGCTCTAGTGTGAACAGAAAATGAATTATCGATCAATCCGGGTTCGACCCGGGTCCGACCCGGGTTGAGGAAAAAGCTATAGTGTGAACACGCCCATACTCACCCCGTGATGAAATGTAAAATGGGAAAATGAAATTGTGACTTTACCTTACATTTTGGATTGTCACTTCTTCAATATTCAACCGATCCTAGCGTGCAAAATCTCATTAAAGAAGATAAATTTCTCAACAACTTTATGATTTAATATTTTCAGGTACGATATATATTTTTAGAGTTGAAAGTCCATTTATTACCTGTATATTTACTTTTTTTGATGACTGTATTTATAAAGCGTCATTATAATATACTTATAATTATTTTATAACCGCTTTTATTTTCAATTGAACTCAATGAATACACATCATCCATTTAGTGTCCTACAACTTAATTATTTAAGTTATTTGAGTTATTTGAGAGTGATTTTGAGTTATTTGAGAGTAATTTTGACTCTTTTCAGAATGATTTTGACTCTTTTTTTGACTCTTTTCAGAGTGATTTGACTCTTTTCAGAGTGATTTTGTCTCTTTTGACTCTTTTCAGAGAGACATTCACTCTTCTCACTCTTTTGGAGTTGGAGTTTTTCACCTTTTTTACATTTTCGAGAGTACTTTACATGATTTTCAACTTACTCATCTATTTGGCACTTGCTGTCGTAGCTAAATGAGCACTTTAGTAAACTATCTAACGCCATCAGTGAGACTGGCCGACATACGTCGATAGATTTCCCATTCGACTCGGCAAGCTTATCCTGTAAAAATATTTGCAAATGTTAAAGTCATGTTTCATCCCTTTCTGAACAGAAGAAGGTTCTGAGAGATTCAGTATATAGTCCCCGGGGTATAGTCATTTTGTACCCAAGTTGCCAAAACAGTTTGCTTTTCTTTTATTTGGCATACGAACAAGTTTACATTGTCAACTAACATTAGCAACTTATTTAAAACGTTTCATTGGTGGGCTCTAGTGTGGCGTTGCGAATGTTATAGTAATGTTAAAGGGGGGACTTAAGGAAGTTTTTGATTTGATTTTTTGAATTTTGTATGTGCTGTAATTATTAAACTATTAATCAAATGCCTATAAAAGTATACATTTTTGGAAAGGAAATGGATCAGAGAATCTAAATTTGGCGTCAATTTTGACCAAAAAAATAGATTTTTTGAGAAAATCACAATCAAAATTATATGATGCCAAATTTGGATTCTCTGATCCATTTCCTTTCCAAAAAGGTATACTTTTATATACATTTGAGTCATGGTTCAATAATTACAGCACTAACAAAATTCAACAAAAAACTTCCTTAAGTCCCCCCTCATTAAGGCAATGACCAACTTTCATATTATAAGCCCTAAAATGACTTTGATGTTTGAAATTATAACCAACATGACCAAATACGTGTCACAACCAATTTTGGCCATGACCAAATGTCCGAATCATATAAGAAGAAATTGCTGCAAAAAAGAAATACGGTAGTTAACCAAAGAAGATTTTAAAGACACCCCCACAATGCATTGCGTTTTTGAAAAATGCCCTAATTTGGTCTCTAATTTTTCTCAGTTCCCATCTCTCAGTCTAAATGTAAAACGAGTGGAAAGAGTGGAAATTCACTCAAAAAGGAGTGAAGGGAGTGAAACGCAGGACAACCTGTTTTAGAGTGGAAAATGTCCACTCTAAAATGAGTGTGAAAGTTAATTTTTCACTCTCAACAATAGAGTGGAACATTGTCATATAAAATCCCCTTTCACTCCTTTTAGAGTGTTTTTTCACTCAACAACGTGTTGTCCTGCGTTTAACTCCTTGAAAGAGTGGAAAACCACTCTTTTACATTTAGAGATATCGACATATGCACACAATCATGGCTTTATAGCGCGTTCATCGTTGGAGCTTTTAGGATCAATGAATAAATTAGTTATCAATGTTCCTTTTTCTTATTTCTAAAACTTAAGAGCTCGACAAATGTATCATGTGGAAAAAGCTTTAGTTGGTTGGCGTTTGCGCAATGCATTGTGGGAAGACCTTAACATCTTCTTTGGTAGTAAACTATGGTAGAAATGTTTTCAATCATGTTAATAATAGTACTTCCAGACGTTAATATATTTCAAAATAAAGGCGCGTAAAATGCTGTAAACCAGAAAATGTGTTTGTAAAATATTGAACTATTTTGTATAAATTTTAATATCATCATAAATAAATAATAAGGATTTAAGAATAGTTTTTTGTTACAGTCTGTATCTCAAAGTTGAATGTTGGAGTCAGCACTCAGAAGACGATATACAGCATGTCACCAAAAACTGGGTCAAAAAACTGCAGAGCTTATAACTTAAAATTTTTGGAAATGTAGCTGTTTCGTATTTAGTTAATATAAACATGATAAAGGTATGTATACCTGACCTTAATTGGTGAAATTGTGAGACCAATTGAATGTCAATTTTCTGAAATATAAAGCTTACAATAGAGCGTGGTCAGAACCCGTTTTTTCTTCAATTTAACAATAAACCACCCATGCGTTGCATCTATGCGACTGCATTGTGTCCAAGTTTTTCCTGCATGGTGTTTATTCTTCGAAATAACTAACGTTTAGTAAAAAATGGTTAAATTACATGTATTTTGGATCAATATTCAGCCATTGCAGTAACCTTGTTATTGAAAATGTACAAACACAGAGCAACTGTTAGCGCGCCCTGATAACCTGTCTATTCCTTTGATGATATGACTTACTTTGGTTGGTTTCCAATTCCGAATAAATGGTGTTTGTTGACCTGCTACCCCCGGGACTGCTACAAAGAATGGCAGTGTCTCAGAAGGTTATATATTGATGTTTCTAAAACATTTCATAGGTATTACACTTTTTAATCCTCCTTATGTTGAAGATTTCCCTTCCTGATCAAGTCATTGCAAAGAATAAAGTCAAAGGCAAAACTTTGATGAAGTCGGTACGATGCGCAAATGCAACGCATGGACGGTTCATGAGCAAAATCATAAAAATGGATTCTGACCACGCTGTATTCAAAGCTTTGTATTTCACAAACCGTACATGCGATTGGTCTCATGATTTTAGATATATTTAGTTTCATATCCCCAAATATGCAGTGGCGTACCCAGCTTTTGGAAACTGGGGGGCCACGACATAGTTGTACCGACGAAAGGCATAATGTACCGACAAAAACATTTATACAGACGCCAAAAAAATCGCTCTCCGGTGTTTGGATCCAGTTTACTGCGACACGATGTATTGTGTCATTTTGTAAATTTAGACATCGCTATAATAAGGACACATCATTATGTAACATGCAACAAACCAGAAATATTAGTAGTCTCCACAAATATCTTCACATATGGGTTCGCAATATTTCAAAGTGGAAGGCAGTGTGACATCAGACGACAGTGTGACATCCCTATAACCAAATAAGTAAACATAACACTTTCCAGGCGGCTTTTGGTTTTACCATATTATACAAAACAGATTTTTCAGAAACCTTTCCCAACTTTCAAGGTCTATCTCAAGGATTACTGAACCAATACTATAGGCATTATTGTACTTAGTTCAATGCATTTCTCATGGTGATTCCAAATATGTTAATGAAATTCAATAATTTTGACATTTTTGAAACATTTTGTTAACATTTGGAATGTCGTCTGCAGCCGCCTGCCGCATGGAAAGCAATAACATACAATGTTACAAACCAGAAATATGTTAGTCGTCTCCACATATATCTTCACATATGGTCGCAGAATTTCAAAGTGGAAGGCGGGAGTCAGCAGACGACGATGCTTCATCCATTTACTGCCCTCTGACATCAGAAGACCATCACCAAGCCACGGTCTTAGCATGTTGTAGATAAAATTGTTCTTGGAATCTGAAACAAATCAACAACATGCAAACTATTAATAATTTGTTTTAGAGCTATGCTACTCATATAATCAATGTTATTGCTATACCATCGAATCCGCTTTCGAAAATTAAGGTTTTACGGTAGTATAGCACTTTGACCACATGATGTATAGATGAGGTGACATTTGTTGACATTTAGGACGCCCTCTGTTGGTTTGAGACAAAACACACCGGGCAAGAGTTCCTATAGTTTACATAGGCCAGATCAGGTTTTCTAACTAGATTGTGGTGTCACAGCAAATTGTTATCAAAACTGTCTTTAAACTTGCTTAGGAATGCTATAAGCTATCGCATTTCACACAAAAAACCCTAAAACTAAATGAGTTTTACAATTCATTAGAAAGAAATTTCATGTTGTCTTCATTAACTTTACTGTATATTCTGCCTGGAGGGAAACAACAGAGGGTGTCCCATTTGTAAATACATGACATCATAGGTCACCTCATCTATAGCATTAGGTCCTAACATCTACATGCATGACATCGTATGGTCTTTAAAGCCAGTACTGCGTACAATTCTCTTATAACATGTATAAGGACATACAATGTATTGACCCACACCTATCTATACGTTTGTTAAAACAAAATTTGACACCTTCGTTTCCACTCACGCCGCGCCCAGAATGATACCGAAGCTTCCAAATACCTACCCTGACCATGGAATTTCCATGCACTGATAAGATATTTACTTGACGTGCAATGAATGTATATCTTTCTCTGAAACATACCTGCGGCGCATTAGCTAAAACAAACTTGACATCTTCGGGTTTGGTGACTTTGACCAGACACACATGAACACAAAGGGGCCAATCCATTTACGTCCGATGCTGTCAATATTGCGCCATACATAACTTCGCAATGGCCATCAAACGGCCACCAGAATAATATCGAAGCTTCTAAAGTACCTACTGATACTATAAGAAGAATTTGTGTGAATAATTCTTAAACATTTGGCTAGAGCATTTGACAGCTTCAGGTTTGGTGACTTGGACCAGGCACACGAATCCACTCATCAGGCACACGAATCCACTCATCGCGCTCGATGCCGTTAATATACATGATATAACGCCATACAAAACATTGCAATGGCCACAAAACGGCCACCAGAATAACATCAAAGCTTCTAAAGTAATTTAGCTACTGATACTAAGACAAATTTGTATGAATAGTTATTACACATTGGCTAGAACATTTGACATCTTCAGGTTGGGTGACTTTGACCAGGCACACGAATCCACTCATCGCGTCAATGTTACGCCATACATAACTTCGCAATGGCCACCAAACGGCCACCAGAATAATATCGAAGTTTCTAAAGTAGCTACTGATACTAAGAAAAATGTGTATGAATAGTTCTTACACATTCGCTAGAACATTTGATATCTTCAGGTTTGGTGACTTTGACCAGGCACACAAATCCACTCATCGCGCCCGATGCAGTCAATATTACGCCATACATAATAACTTCAAAATGGCCACCAAACGGCCACCAAAATAATATCGAAACTTCTATAATAGTATAGTTACTGATACAAGACTTTGCATGCACATTCTTACACCTACCTGCATTCGCTAGAACATGTTTGATATCTTCAGGTTTGGTGACTAGGACCAGGCACACGAAAGGTCCTACCCATTCACGTCCGATGCCGCTGTCGATGTTGCGCCATACTTTGATAATCGTATCCATGTAGGCTTTTGTGTTTTCTGGAGGGAACTTGAATAAAAATAAGATTTATTTGGATACTGATTTGAGTAAAGGCTAACGTTACTTTTTGACTTGTCATAAACAAATATATTAACACATTCTACGCGGCAGTCGTCTGCAGACGAACCTCCAAAATTTCAAAAAATGTTTCAAAAATGTCAAAATTATTCAATTTAATCACCATATTTGGAATCACCATGAATAATGCATTACAATAAGTACAAACATGCCTAGTATTGGTTCAGAAATCCAGCGAGATAGACTTTGAAAAATTGGGAAAGGTTTCTGAAAAATCCGGTAAATATGGTTACAGACACTTAGAGCCGCGTGAAATATTCAACAAAAATGACTGTCCAATAAGTGATTTAATTTAAGGTGTTGATTATTATCATAATTATCACGGTTATCATGCTATCGTAATTAAATTGGGTTGAGATATTGTGAGATAAACATTTTGATTTTACTTATCAACTCCGTGAAAATAATATTATTATCTTATTACATTACCGGGAGGATACGTTTTTAATGTTATGCTTACCGATTTCAAATCGCCGAAGAGGAACGTTGTCTGTAGACCACCAGTATCAAAATTTGCCGTTAAAGCTAGCATTTCCCAACGTCTTTTGAATAGACCATAGATATACTGGACTATTTTCATGACGGCAAACAGCACTATCAAATGTGATATGGCAGATAGGATAGTAGATGCCATAGTAGTAGTCACACCTGAAGAAGGACCTGTATGATGAAATGAGAAGATGTATCTTTGACCAATCGTTGGAAATTTCGATCAGAAAGTCAATATTACTACTCCAGCAGATCATGAACCTATTATATAGCTTCATGAGCAGATCATGTGTGTACGTACATGTAATACAATAGTCAAATGAAAAACACAGGGAAAAAACAACTTCCGCTGGTACTACCATTGATCCTCAGTTTGTACATCATGTAATAATTATTTGTTAACTAACTTATGTAACATTTGCAAAACTGATGTGACATTCGTAACATTTGTAGAATAACTAACTTAGGCCTATGTGACAATATGTAAACTTTGTAAAACTTGTTTGTTAACTGATGTAACTATTACAATAGAGACCTTGTCCGTGTTTGGGATTAGCGGCCATCTTGGAGGTAACACTAAACTCTATTCAAACAAATCTTGGCTAAAATGCACATTATTTTTTTTATAATGTAAAAGCTGAATCCAATTTTACCTTCGATAAAGATTCTGTTGGAATCGACACGTCAGGTCCTCTTATAGTTTATTACATTTTTTTCAACGTAAACTTACCATTTAAGTAAAAAGGTTATATACTATTTTTATAGAGGTCATTCACCAGGTTGTATTTGATGGGGAGGGTTATGGGTCCGAACCGCGTTGCAAACACTTTTTTGTGTTGACAGTTAATCCAAAACACGGGAGGTAGGCATATCTAGGGGTGAGGTGGCGCAGTGGTTAGGAGCGCTCATATGGGCGCACCACACCAAATATATTTATCATTGAAATACGTGTAAAAGTGCCATATTTTAAGACACCTTTTCTACCCTCCGGTTACATTTATTGCATACTTGTCACCTATGACCATTTTCAGTAACATCTCAACTTTAATTTAAGACTTGTTTTATGAGGGGTTAGCTAAATTTTCCGCTACGGACCTGCACACAGCGCCCTCACTCTTTCACGTTTTCTGGCATGCCTGTTCACCATTTAGGCAGGTGCTTACGCCCTGGGCACTATTTAGGTCGATAAATTAAAAATAAGGTATTGTATCATTGTAGGTGCAACGGATAGGTCCTACTCGTTCATTTAAATACAAACATACCATCACCGGAGAAACAAATTGCCCGAAAACCTCACATTTACAAGCCTAGTCTTCGTGCTTTTCCGGAACTACTACAGGATTACACGAATTGCGCATTGATTTGGTGTGGTGCTCTCATATACGGCTGTGTACCGTAGTTCTGTTGGTGGATCGTTTGAGCGTGAGTTCAATACGATTAAACCAACACAGCCTCGTCCCCGTGCCTCCTTTAAATGCAGATTGAAGTAGACATGCTCATCAGCCTCATAGCGCACCGTGGTTCGGAAGTCACGTACAAATGTTGGTCCCGTGTATCGGAAGATCTATCCCCGAGCACGTTAAAAGGTCATAGACTCCTTCGCAAAGAGTATAGGGGATCATCCCGGTCTGTGCCTGTACGCTCATGTTTGTATTCCTATGTTCCAGGGATACGTTGTGCGAGTATACTCACAGCAAGAGGTTTTTGCACAGTATAGGACGATGATGATGATGATCTATTTGCTGACGTTGTCAACTAATAAACAGACGAAACACTTGGTAAATAAATGTCTTATCCCACTGGTAAGGTTACATTTGGTAAATTCTTAAATAACTAGTATTTCATTAAGTTTATTTGATATATATAACTGAATAAAAGTGACATTAGGTATTGGAAAATTGATAAACAAACTGATGCAAAGATTGGTATATATTTTAACACTTTCCACGCGGCAGGCGTCTGCAGACGACAGTTCCAATTAACAAAATGTTTCAAAAATGTCAAATTTATTAAATTTCATCACCATATTTTGAATCACCGTGAGAAATGCATTAAAATAAGTACAAACATACCTAGTACTGGTTCAGTAATGATATACTTTGAAAGTTGGGAATGGTTTCTGAAAAATCTGTTGGTCAAACTAACAGTCGCGAGGAAAGTGTTAACTAAATTTGTGAACTAATTCATGTCATGTAGCAATTGGTAGATTTGTTAACTTACTGATGTATTCTAAAACACTCAATCATTTGTTAGCTCAGCATTTGGTAAATTCGTTTACTAACTGATGTAGCAATTGGTAGCTTCGTCATTTAAAGGCATAGTGTGCGATCTTTTCCAGGGGACGTCCTCTATCCTTGATTTTTTTGAAAGGAGATTTTCTTGCACATTTACATTTCTGATCATAAATCATGAATACATTCCGAGTTACAGAGCGATACGATTCCTTATTACTTCAAAATCATGGTTTAAAGAGTGAAAATAAACTGAGGACAGTGTTTATTTCTCACTCTAAATTCATTTTAAAACTAAACCATGATTTTTAAGTAATTAGGAATCATAGAAAAAATGTGTTCGAACACTGACTTTAATTGCCATGCTTATTATATTAGACCATAACACGCACGCTATTTGAGTCATGTGAAAATCGAAACTTGGTTGGTAGCGTGAAATTTCCCCTTCCTCATATCCCTCCCCCTTCCCCATCGATAAATGTTGCGAGAGGCCCTGTGCTGATGGTGGACACATTTTGGGATTCAACATTGATCAGGGGAGAAGGAGGAACACGTACAGTACACCTATATTTTCTAACATTGTAGGGATACTATATTGTGACTTTTGAAAAATCTGAAATATCACTAGTTTTTATAACAAATTGAAGTTGATTGTTTGAACTTTTTAACATAACCACTTCTAAAAGTCACACTTTGGGCTTCTAGTTCCAGCAAACTATCCAAGGAATGATACCAAGCCTAGAGCCTTTGGCCCGGCCATGCTTGAGAGAGATGGTAGGGTAGCAAATGCCCTGAAAATAAACAGGTAGTGTGAAATAAATCTGATAAATGGTATAGGAGGGGAAGATTTATTACCTCGGAAAAGCTCGCAAATCGGGGGTTAGGATAGTCTCAAATTTGTAAGGGGTGGAATCGTAATGGGAAAGTGTACATAACTGATGTAACGTTTGGAAAATTTGTTGATTAATTGAACTATTGGAAAATGTATTAATCTAATGCAACATCTGGTAAACTGGTTAACTAAACAGATGTAATATTTGGAAATTTGTTAATTAATAGGTAACCTTTGGTAAATATGTTAACAAACCAATGTAACATTTGGCAAATTTGTAACGGGTGCAATATTTTGACATTTTGATAACTTATTGATAACTTATTGATGTAATATTTGGTAAATTTGGTATCTTTAAACCGGTGTAACTGTGTAATCTTGTTTACTAACTGATGTAACATTTGGTGAGTACATGTACATGTATGTAAACTAACTGATGTAACATTAGGAGAATTTGTTAATAAACTTGACGCCCAACATTGGTAGATTTGTTAACTTTTAAGTTAACAAATCTACCAATACTATAGGCCTAACAGTGTAATTTTGTTAACTGATGTAACATTTTGTAAATTAATTAACTAATTGATGTATCATTTGGTAAATATGTAAACTAACTGGTAACATTTAGTAATTTTTTTAACTAACTGATGTAACGTTTGATACATTTGATAACTGCTGTAACGCTTAGAATTTTTTTAACTCACCGCATGCTACACACATGTAAGAATTAGTAAGTACATGTAAACTTACTGATGTAACATTAGGAACATTTGTTTAAAGGTATATTATGTGATCTTTCCAGGGAACGCCCTCAACATCGCAAAAAAAATAGAAAGCAGATTTTCTTGCAGATTTACATTTCTGATCATAAATCATGCATACATTCCAAGTTACAGGGCGATACGATTCTTAATTACTTCAAAATCATGGTTTTAGAGTGAAAATAAACTGTCGGAATCCCGACACTTTATATTTTTCACTCTAAATTCACTCTAATGATTTTGAGGTAATTAGGAATCGTATCGCTCTGTAACTTGGAATGTACGTATGATTTATGATCGGAAATGTAAATCTGCAAGAAAATCTACTTTCTAAAAAAAATAATGAATAGAGGGCGCCCTCTGGAAAAGATCACATAATATGCCTTTAAGAGATCACATAACTATTTAATAACTGATGTAAGTAACGTTTGGTACATTTTTTGCTTATAACGGATGTAACGTTTGGTAAATTTACTAAATTTGTTACCTAACAGATGTAACAGTTGGTACATGTAAATATGTATTATTTTATAGATTGTAACATTTTATAAATATGTATTATTTGCCAATTTGGGTAATAACTGCACAATATATTATAACTATACCCCGGCTCCGGACCCCGGCTATACTGGCTGATTTTCCCCCAGTGTTCTTACCGTTCGAATTGGAACACACTCGTGCCACTCCACTTTGTTTGGACAACCCTTATGGGTGATGGTCGGGGTGATGGTAGACTAGAGAACAAACTCTAACACTTCGATGATCCACTCTCCTAAATCTTAAGAGTAATCCATCCAATGAATCGACAAAACATTTGTACATGAAGACGCATGAAGATCGAACTAGCTCAACAATATTGCGGGCAATAGTGCTAGCGTGTGGCCATGAAAATGTATCACGACAGATACACTATTGTTGTTCTTGTTGTACACACTGCAGTGAGTTTACACTGAGTTTATCATTCAGTGCAATGGTCAGTGCAAAAACACTTTAATTCATGGTCATGGTCAAATGAATCACAGATTTTGAACCTTGAACTATCTAAGGTCAAATCCCTGCACGCGCAATATTCTATCTAATTGTCATAAAGTGAAGTTTTATTCGAACTAAATATTACTAAGGGTCCATATCCAAACTCTCAGTGCTTTTAAAGCATTTTTCTAGCGATTTAAAAGCGCTTTTCCAACGATATTTCGTTCTACTGTTAAAAGCATCGGAAAAAGATCGGTGATTAACTAGAAGTATCCATTCGATTTTGTTGAATGAGGTATCAAACTGCGGAGAAGAAATTTGCTCATTCAATGCATATCTCGGATTTTTGGTACCGATTATCTATTTTGAATTAGCTAACCTCAAAGCACCTGGTCAGGGACTTTATGTGCTAGGTGTATATGGTATATGGTCAACTCTCATGAAAATAGTGCAAATGAGATTTCAGAAGTTGAAGAAAAAAATTGTCTCTAATTTTATTTATTACACTATTTTTTAATAGTAGACATGTACTGGATACTAGATTTAAAATTTTGTGAACAACACTCATTGCATTTTTGTACAATATAACGTTGAATTTATATTATAATATCACTTGTTTGCAGCTTTTGCTCCATGTTTATTACGTTATATACTTCCTATCAGCTCTAAATCAGAACGAGTTTACAAACTGTGATGCCAAAAACACAAAATTATAGTTACGAAAGCATACTTCTACCAATTACAGCGAACAAAATGCAATGTAATTTTGTAAATTGCAAGTATTATGAATTGTTTTTGGTCTTCACATCACTGTTTGAACCTCAGTTTTAAAACTAAAAAAATGCACGGTTTTCCAAAATGAATATCTTTGTGCGAAGTATAAAATATATCTTTAATCGTATCTTTTTCCAAGCGTTATAATGTGTTTTTAAAAGTTAGCTCAGAAACAATAAATATTATGCTTTACCAAAAACGCTGGCATTGGTATTCGGACTTTATGGGGTGGGTAACGTAATAAACATATACAAACACATGTAAACAAATATATTCAACATCGACCAAGTCAGTTTATTTTGTACACAGACATATCTTGTAAATGGTATTTTAGTAAAAGTTAGGTTGCCTAAAGTCCACTAAAAGACAGTTCTATATATTGTCGACTTGCTCTTTTGATGTAGGGTAAATATGGTGAATAACGTAATAAACATGGTCACTAAATCGACAGATGTAACATGGCACTTTACAGATATGTTGTTAGACCATGACATTATTACCTTTATGTAAATTTTAATAGCACTAAATATTGAATAGCCTTTTATCTCTTAAAATTAGTAAGATATTGATTTGTTTTATTTAAAATGATGGTAGTAGAATTGTTAATAAGATTGTACTCTGATGACCTTTTTGTCTCCACTGTTGCATTTGGTTCTGCCGGTATCGCCATTGGTTTTTTGCACTGTGTGGCACATATTTCTGTATAATAAAGATAACAAAAACAAAACAAAGTTAATGACATATATTGCAGCTGTTTCAGCTAGGTATACCGTATTTATTCACACAATTATACGAATTGGTTTATTACGTTATCCAATAGCCATAGAACTATGCATCATTGAAGCATGCAAACAAATGAGATTGTGTCAGTATGTGAGACAATATGTATGTACACTAAGTTAACATTCATAAACACATAATAGATGTTGAATCACTATGAACAGGGTGCAATTATATTTATCAAATGATGGAAAGTTTATTACGTTGTCCATTATAAGGTGGTTTCAGTCCTCACATAGAATAGTCCACATATTACAATTATAACATTGGATACAATGTATGATACTCAAGTACATCAATCATGAAAGTTACTGAATTGACGCCAACATTGACATGAGACTAGACAATGAGGTTGGTTACGTTATCCCGTTTATTACGTTATTGGCAACTGCAACAGTGCCTAATGCTGGCTTATAACGTATATACAAAGCAATCAATGAAGATGTTAACGATACCTACTGCATTTCTTCACATTATTAACCCCAGTCTGATATCATAGGTCCATTTTCAATGTGCTTAAGAGATCTATAATGACTTCAACTGTCATTCAGCTTAATGTTCATATTACTTACAAGAAAAAATGAGGAATTCTTACCATTCGTCGTGGTTTTTTTGCATTGTACTTTCATCGAGTATCCCCCATGCATGCCTGCGAAAAGGGCCTGCCACGTATCTTTGTTTAATACAGTCGTAGAGAGCAGCTGTCTCTCTGTCGATTTATTCGACAACGTAATAAACGATAACGTAGTAAACGTTTTTCGTACTCAAAGTACCATGTAGACGATCTGGAAAGAGCTAGCGAGTGTTCCAAGTAACCACATAGTCTATGTATATGTATCAAATTGGTTTTTAACCAAAAAGTGTGTTTTGATGCATAGTTCGGGAGAAATCTCAACAACGTAATAAACATCCTTAACAAGGTCGCATGCTTTGCAGCATTTTGATTTCTTCTCAAGGTCAGACATGCTGCTATAGATTTTTGATAATATTATTTTCCAACACCCATGTTCTTTTAGATTCAGAATATGTACATTTAAATGTTTAAATGTTAATTTTGAACAATGTTGATCCTCAATATGTCGCAGGTAACGTAATAAACATCAACATCTCGGACAACATATATGAAACTGAAACAGGTAAACATCGTAAAAGATGTGCATTTTTTTTCTATCCATGGAATATCGCTATATGTTCCCTACAAATTATGACATATCTTGTAGAAAATGGTGCCCTATTTGTATTGTAATTAATAAAGGCAAAATATACATTTATGCTGCGGACATGGAAATTTCGCTAATTTGGGGTATATGAGGGCATTTTTTTGAGTGAAAACACGTTCAGAAGTATATCAAAGTATATAGATCCAAGTAGAAAACATCAATATCTATCTAGAAAAGAAGTTTTTCAAGCAAGAAAACATTGCATAACACAGAAATGGACCAAAGACATCAAAAAGTTCATTTTGCACTGTTTTCATGAGAGTTAACCATATGTGGTATGCTATATGGTATATGTGTTATGTTATATATGGTATATGTGGTAATGTTATATATGGTATATTGGTATGTTATAATTATATGTGATATGTTATATATGGTATATGTGGTATGCTATATATGGTATGTTATATATGGTATATGTGGTATGCTATATATGGTATATGTTGTATGTTATATATGGTATATATGGTATGTCATATATGGTATATGTGGTATGGTATATGTGGTATGTTATGGTATATGTGGTATGTTATTATATGGTAGGCCTATGTTATTATATGGTATGTTATACATTTTGTATGTTATGTGTTATATGGTATATGTTATAATTATGTTATACATGGTATATGTTATATGTTATATGGTATTTATTAAATATGTTGGTACCAACCTATCTCTATTAAAGGGACACAATGTCATGTTGATTTTTTTTAATTTTAATTAATTTACTTCAGATTTCAAGATGAACATTAAAAATTGCCATTATTGTTGTTTCTACTAAAAAAAACCAGCAAAACTTCATCAAAACAGTTTTAAATATTTTGGAATACCACCCTTAACCATGTAAAATGCTGATCTGTCGGAGATCAGCACTTTTCAATCGACGTTTTGTTGTACAAAGAGGGCTGATTTGTCTTAATCCTTATCATACATGTAATACAATTGTAAAAATATACAAATCCCAGTTGTTATCATATATTTTTATAATTGAGGGCGCTGCCTCCACCACATCTCTTAATGCCCCTTTAACACCCCGATACCCCCTCCCCATATAATAGTATATTACATATCAAATAATGTATTATTTTGGTACCCTGCGTAGTGCGTACCCCATCCACTAGCCCCCACCCCTAACCACACACCCTCGATCATCCTAAACCACATTATAAATTCCCCTTGGCTTATAGGAATTTCCAACGTAGATTTAGAAAATTATACTTCCAACAGGCTCAAGAGCAAGCAGTTGCCAGTTTAACTTATAGCAACATAATACTATGATGAAGTAGTCCATCTGAAACTACATTGAACACCCCCTGTTTATAATGCAATGTTCCATTCCCGTGATCAATATCTAGAATTGAAGAGCGACTCCATTCATCAACAAAGGGTAGATATTTATACACGTGTTTATGTCAATCACTGCAAAAACATTAGAAACAATATAGCTGTGCTATTGACCCAGTGTCAAGGGGGCACAGCACTAAATATACCGCCCATTGGATTACATGTAAATTAGGGCTAAAAAAGTCGCTATTTTGGGCCCTTAGTAACCATTTTTGGAACGTCTCGAATGCTTTATTCTAATAAACAAACATTCAAATTTCATAAAATCGTCAAGAAGTGTTACACCTTCCAATTCGATTTTACGATACGATCATTTAAACAGCGCCACCCCTATTTTCAGCCCGGACGCTGGCCTTCTAACCGCCTCCGATCACGTATGTTCATATCGACACGTGATAAATTTTCAATACAATCGAAAATCAATATTTTGCAATATCCTGATTAAAGTACAAGAGATTATCTTCCTCATTTTAATTATGAAACGCTATCCTCACGCCAAACTGATTCCCAAAGGACCCCATTAATCACAAAATCGTTTTTTGTTTTTGCCGGAACTTACTACCATTACACAAAACGAGGAGTGATTTAGTGTTGTGCGCCCTCAACTGGTCAAATCTAATGACAGCGTTGAGTGGTGAGTTTCGGTGATATTTGCAGGTATTTGTGTTGTGTTTAAAAGCTGCTATTATAGGCCTACTGTAACACTAAACAGGTTTTCACTAGATGGGATGTATACACGGTACTACTGCAAACTACGGTCGTACAACTTACAACTATGAAGGAATTAAGGCAAGCCGTAAACCAATTAATACCTTTCATCTGCAAGTATTGTGGCGGTAACAAATCATTCTCAAAGTTTGACAGATATATGGCACATCTCAGAGGTCGTCATGCAAGAAAGAATCATCAACATACAAGATTTTGTTCAAGACAGCGGGGCCATGCGATGTCAACCAAAATGCACCATTTCCCATTTTCTATTAAGAGTTTCATAGGCAAATACCAGATTCCGTTTTGTGACAACAGGTTTTGTCAGTCAGGTGACAAGACCCGTCATGAAAGGATTCACACTAAAGAGAAACCATACCAATGTGCATATTGTGACGTAACGTTTTCCACGTTAGGTGGAAAGTCCAGTCATGAAAGGATTCACACTAAAGAGAAACCATTCCAATGTGCATATTGTGACAAGAGGTTTTCCACGTTAGGTGTGAAGACCGTTCATGAAAGGATTCATACTAAAGAGAAACCATACCAATGTGCATATTGTGGCAAGTGTTTCTCTAATCGAAGCCACATGACCCGTCATAAAAAGATTCACAATAAAGAGAAACCATACCAATGTGCATATTGTGACAAGAGTTTCTCTAATGTATACCACAAGACAAGTCATGAAAGAATTCACAATAACGAGAAACCATACCAATGTTCATTCTGTAGCAAGTCGTTTACTTACTTATGTGGAAAGACCACTCATGAAAGAATTCACACTAAAGAGAAACCATACAAATGTGCACTTTGTGACAAGAGGTTTTCCACGTTAGGTGTGAAGACCATTCATGAAAGGATTCATACTAAAGAGAAACCATACCAATGTGCATATTGTGGCAAGTGTTTCTCTAATCGAAGCAACATGACCCGTCATAAAAGGATTCACAATAAAGAGAAACCATACCAATGTGCATATTGTGACAAGAGTTTCTCTAATGTAAGCCACAAGACAAGTCATGAAAGCATTCACAATAAAGAGAAACAATACCAATGTTCATTCTGTAGCAAGTCATTTTTTCAATTATGTGGGAAGACCACTCATGAAAGAATTCACACTAAAGAGAAACCATACCAATGTGCACTTTGTGACAAGAGGTTTTCCACGTTAGGTGTGAAGACCATTCATGAAAGGATTCATACTAAAGAGAAACCATACCAATGTGCATATTGTGGCAAGTGTTTCTCTAATCGAAGCCACATGACCCGTCATAAAAGGATTCACAATAAAGAGAAACCATACCAATGTGCATATTGTGACAAGAGTTTCTCTAATGTAAGCCACAAGACAAGTCATGAAAGCATTCACAATAAAGAGAAACAATACCAATGTTCATTCTGTAGCAAGTCATTTTTTCAATTATGTGGGAAGACCACTCATGAAAGAATTCACACTAAAGAGAAACCATATCAATGTGCATTTTGTGACAAGAGGTTTTCCACGTCAGGTGTGAAGACCATTCATGAAAGGATTCATACTAAAGAGAAACCATACCAATGTGCATATTGTGGCAAGTGTTTCTCTAATGGAAGCCACATGACCCGTCATAAAAAGATTCACAATAAAGAAAAACCATACCAATGTGAATATTGTGACAAGAGTTTCTCTAATGTAAGCCACAAGACAAGTCATGAAAGAATTCACAATAAAGAGAAACCATACCAATGTGCATATTGTGACATAACGTTTTCCACGTTAGGTGGAAAGTCCAGTCATGAAAGGATTCACACTAAAGAGAAACCATACCAATGTGCATATTGTGACAAGAGGTTTTCCACGTTAGGTGTGAAGACCATTCATGAAAGGATTCATACTAAAGAGAAACCATACCAATGTGCATATTGTGGCAAGTGTTTCTCTAAACGAAGCCACATGACCCGTCATGAAAGGATTCACAATAAAGAGAAACCATACCCATGTGCATATTGTGACAAAACGTTTTCCCAGTTATGTGGAAAGACCAGTCATGAAAGGATTCACACTAAAGAGAAACCGTACCAATGTGCATTTTGTGACGAGAGGTTTTCTTGGTCAGGTGTGAAGACCTGTCATGAAAGGATTCACACTGAAGAGAAACCATACCAATGTGCATTTTGTGACAACAGGTTTTCTCGGTCAGGTGAGAAGACCCGTCATGAGAGGATTCATACTAAAGAGAAACCATACCAATGAAAAGATTCATACTAAAGAGAAACCATACCGTAGTGCATTTTGTGACAACAGGTTTTCTCAGCCAGGTGCCAAGACCCGTTTTAAGAGGATTCGTACTAAAGAGAAACCATACCAATGAAAAGATTCATACTAAAGAGAAACCATACCGAAGTGCATTTTGTGACAACAGGTTTTCTCAGCCAGGTGCCAAGACCCGTTTTAAGAGGATTCATACTAAAGAGAAACCATACCAATGAAAGGATTCATACTAAAGAGAAACCATACCGAAGTGCATTTTGTGACAACAGGTTTTCCCAGCCAGATGCCAAGACCCGTTTTAAGAGGATTCATACTAAAGAGAAACCATACCAATGAAAAGATTCATACTAAAGAGAAACCATACCGAAGTGCATTTTGTGACAACAGGTTTTCTCAGTCGGGTGCCAAGTCCCGTTTTAAGAGGATTCATACTAAAGAGAAACCATACCAATGAAAGGATTCATACTAAAGACAAACCATACCGAAGTGCATTTTGTGACAACAGGTTTTCTCAGTCAGGTGCCAAGACCCATTTAAGAGGATTCATACTAAAGAGAAACCATACCAATGAAAGGATTCATACTAAAGAGAAACCATACCTAAGTGCATTTTGTGACAACAGGTTTTCTCAATTTATTGACACCGATGAGTGTACTTTGTGAGAAAATCAACTCTATGACATTGAGAAGAAAAATGAGACTCAAATGAATAAAAATTCTTTTAAAAATGAAAGAGGGCGTTCAAATGGAAATAATAGAATATAGTTTAACTTTTGACGTAATAGTCGAGAATTCTGTAGTTGCATGGTGGCGGGGAACGGGTGTATAGTTGATTGAAATATACTGAGCGTTTGAAAAGAAATGTTGATGGAAATAAAATCTTTGGAAGAGAATTTCATTTCAAATACAGATTTATACATGTATGCAAAAATCATAATGTCATTGAAGTAAAGATCAAAGAGTTGAGTGGAACTTTATTTATTTACAAATAATAATTATAATTTGGTCCGAAGCGCAGATACCTCTGAGCTTAGACATGTTAGAAAAAGTATCTACTACACAGATGAAGATGATGAAGCAAAGCTATATTATGCAACACGTGTATTTTTTTCTGTAAAGTCATTTTCAAAGAGGACTACATCAGGAGTGCTCATTTACTCTTTTTGCCGTAAAATGGATTAACAAAAGTTGGAGATGTAGGTTTTGCTAACATGATGTTTTGATGATAATGTTTGCATGAAAGAGTTATGATTTAATTTTGTGTTTGTTAAAAGTGATGTTTTTAAAATGGTGAATCTGGAACTATTCATGGGTTTGACAGTGGGATTCATGGTGACTTTTGATTTGTATTGCAACTTCTCTATGATATTATTGTAATATAGTGAATTGAAGTGATTGTTTAGCGCAAACATCGCAGAAGAGATTTAATGTTGGTGTAGCTTTTCTTTATGGAAAGCTCGAGGAGGGCAAGTTTAAATTTGAAACACTGATGCCTGCATAAGGATTCTGTTGACAGGTACTAAAATGTGTGTAGATTCAATAGCCATAAACATAAAAATGATGAATGTTTGTACATGCTCTGAAGAAGAAAATGCTGCTTGATGTATTTATTTTATTGTGTAGAAGGATTGTTTACAAATAGGCAAGACACAAGGATTTGTAAGTATGTATAATTTTATTAAAAGAACATAATTTGTAATATATACAGGGTGTCTCAAAAAAAAACCGTGCACGTGTTTACCCAACTTATTGACCATGAACTTCTAGAATTTGGTGTAACAATTGGTGTATACATATTGATAGACTAAATGCTTAGCTTTCATATGCCGTTTATTTCATCTGATTTTGTTTTGTCAATCTTGAGATATGACCAATTAACTAAAGCTACCTAAAATCGACTTTCTGCCACTTTACAGTTTGCAATGAATATAAAGGGTTACTCCGGGGAGGAGGTGGTGTGGGGGTGGGTTGTTATCACCCCTAAAAAATCCAATCCAAAATGCAGAGTATGCTTATTTTGGTACCATGGTATAGCTAGAGGTTCCTTCTATCCATACATACCAAAACAAGTACAAACATCCCACGCATGGCGTCATAATGACCCTCGTCACCAAACACTGTCGATGGACAGTGAAATATAGGCCAAAATAGAAATATTCTCTAAAAAAGTTCCAAATATCGGAATTTCACCCGGTTTTTTGCTTATAAGTGAGGGAAATGGTGTTTCTAACATAGGCCTATGCTATAATATTCAGGACCATACAATTCAAATATTTATCAAAATGGCGATTTAAAAAAATGCCCCCCCCCCCCCCCCCCCTACTATCGGACTTTGACGGCTTACCCTACCCCCGGGTACGTCGGCACCCTCAATTTGTTTTTGTCAAAATGAGCGCAGGGGATGTAAAAGCGATCACCTGTACGCCCTAGGTCACTGTTTTAGCGCAATCGGCGACCACCCTCCCTTAGGAGGACGAGGGTTTTAATGCTTATCTTAAGCATTCTTTCTGTAAAAGTGGCACAAAGTCGATTTGAGTTAGCTTTAGTTAATTGATCATATCTCAGGTATGACAAAACCAAATTAGATGAAATAAACGGCATATGAAAGCAAAATGTGTACAATTGTTACACAAAATTCTAGAAGTTCATGGTCACTAAGTTGGGTAAACACGTGCACGGTGTTTTTTTGAAACACCCTATACAGGGTGTCCTAAAAGTTTCAAAGCTCCAGATCTCCGGTAACATAATTCGCACCTTAAACCTGAAAATATCATTGGAGAGAGAGCACTTGTAGAATTATTTTGATACCAAATGTGCAACTTATTTTTGAGGCCCTTAATATTTTACACGAGTGGAACTGTTTGTTTAACTGTCACTGGTTTACCGTAACACGCAATACCACACATTGTTAGATTTTCACGACGCCACCTGTGCGTATAGCGGTATATGCTGGAAACTGGAGCTGCACTTTCCTCATACTCCATTCACGTGGCTTTCACAAAATACATTCACTCATTACATCTGATGCACGACATTAATAGGCTAAATGCTAATTTTCAGGATTCATTACAGCATAAATAAATGTATTGGTGTTGTTTGGCTGTTTTTAAGTTTGAATATTAGGCTATACGTTTGGTGTCTCCAAAAATGTTACACTGTGAGAACTTTATTTAGGGTATCATCGTAGTAAATCTACTTTCTAAAAAAAATCATGAATAGAGGGCGCTCTCTGGAAAAGATCACATAATAATGCCTTTAATATAGACACTTTTTGAATATTTGGACCCAATTTGTGTATGTCACGAATTGGCCCCCTTATTTATGGAAACACCCACGTACCGATACATTAAATACCCGGATTTAATATTTTATATAGAAAACTTAATAGTAGGGGGAAAATGCCTGATCCAAACTTACATTTTCCCTTGGAACAGTGGCATTACCAGGATTTCACATGCAGTGAGGGCCAAGTTTTCCAAATGACTGACTAACCGAATGACTCAAAAAATAATCTTAAAAGGTTGCCCTAGAAAATCTTTCAGCCATATCGAAAACACTGGGGTTAAACTCCACAGAAAGTGTTCCGTATTGCCACGTGTTGTTCTAAAAACCATCCACGTTTTCATCTGAGTGCCACCCCACCCCCAGCCCGGGGGTACTATATTTTATTTCAGTTACAATAAGTCAGCATTATAGGGCCTAATATTTACACATCAGGAATACTTGCAAAAATGTCTCACGGCCCATTTGAAACATTTATTAAACAATTAAACGGCTAAGTTAATAATAAAACCACGTTAAAATAATGAAACTATATTTATGCATTGAAACCGCAGTTACAACAAGATCACTGAGAAGCAATTGAGAAAATAACAAACATATTTTGAATTTTACAAGATAAGGTAAATAAACGATATCCTTTTTTTACTTGGCCATTTTTTTAATAATGCAGATACAGTCAACTTTCCGCGAATCACATTCGTCTAAAGTTGCATTCATAGCCCGTATACCATACACGTGTACACTCTTTGAATCTCGCTCGGTACTGCTGCTGCTAAAAATAGAGGAGCTAATATGAGCTAAACCCCCTACTACGAGAATGGAACACTCCTACAATAACTGACGTACCAAATACGCTTATGGTCCTGGGGCATAAGCGAGGCTGCTATCTCACGGCAGCGCCCGTTACTGCCCGTACCACACAGTTGACCGCTATGATATTTACTGGAATTATGATTTACCCACTGGCCGTGTTTGTGTCCCGGTTTGTGTTTGTGTTAGAAGCTGTGACAGTTTTTCGCTATACTTGTATACGGTAAACTCTTTTTAATCCTGCTGGCCCCTTCAGGACCCAAGCGTGACGTCCTTACGGACCGACCACCGTGTAAACAAACAAATTACTGGAAAATACGACGGTACAACTATGAGTATGAAGGAATTAAAGCATGCCGGAAACCAACTAAAACCTTTTATCTGCAAGTATTGTGGTGGTTACAGATCATTCTCAAAGTTTGACAGATATATGGCACATCTCAGAAGTCGTCATGCAAATGCAAGAAAGAATCATCCACATAGGCCTACAAGATTTTGCTCAAGACAGCGGGGCCATGCGATGTCAACCAAAATACACAATTTTCCATTATGTAATACCGGTATTAAGAGTCTCGTAGGCAAATACCAGATTCCGTTTAGTGACAACCGGTTTTGTCAATCAGGTGACAAGACCCGTCATGAAAGGATTCACACTAAAGAGAAACCGTACCAATGTGCATTTTGTGACGAGAGGTTTTCTCGGTCAGGTGGGAAGACCCGTCATGAAAGGATTCACACTAAAGAGAAACCGTACCAATGTGCATTTTGTGACAAGAGATTTTCTCGGTCAGATGATAAGACCATTCATGAAAGGATTCATACCAAAGAGAAACCATACCAATGTGCATATTGTGACAAGAGTTTCTCTAATGTATGCAACAAGACAATTCATGAAAGAAGGATTCACAGTAAAGAGAAACCATACCAATGCGCAATTTGTGACAAGAGGTTTTCTCGGTCAGGTGATAAGACCCGACATGAAAAGATTCATACTAAAGAGAAACCATACCAATGTGCATATTGTGACAAAACGTTTACCCAGTTAGGTGGAAAGACCAGTCATGAAAGGATTCACACTAAAGAGAAACCGTACCAATGTGCATTTTGTGACGAGAGGTTTTCTTGGTCAGGTGCGAAGACCTGTCATGAAAGGATTCACACTGAAGAGAAACCATACCAATGTGCAAATTGTGGCAAAACATTTTCCACGTCAGGTGGAAAGACCCGTCATGAGAAGATTCACACTAAAGAGAAACCAAACCACCAATGTGCATATTGTGACAAGATTTTCTCTAACGTAAGCCACAAGACAAGTCATGAAAGAATTCACAATAAAGAGAAACCATACCAATGTGCATTTTGTGACAAGAGGTTTTCGCAGTCAGGTGACAAGACCCGTCATGAACGGATTCACACTAAAGAGAAACCATACCAATGTGCATTTTGTGACAAGAGGTTTACCACGTCAGGTGACAAGACCCGTCATGAAAGTATTCATACTAAAAAGAACCCATACCAATGTGCATATTGTGGCAAGTGTTTCTCTAATCTAACCACCATGACCCGTCATGAAAGGATTCATAGGCCTACTAAAGAGAAACCATTCCAATGTGCATATTGTGACAAGAGTTTCTCTAATGTATGCAACAAGACAATTCATGAAAGAAGGATTCACACTAAAGAGAAACCATACCAATGCGCAATTTGTGACAAGAGGTTTTCTCGGTCACGTGATAAGACCCGACATGAAAAGATTCATACTAAAGAGAAACCATACCAATGTGCATATTGTGACAAAACGTTTACCCAGTTAGGTGGAAAGACCAGTCATGAAAGGATTCACACTAAAGAGAAACCGTAATGTGCATTTTGTGACGAGAGGTTTTCTTGGTCAGGTGCGAAGACCTGTCATGAAAGGATTCACACTGAAGAGAAACCGTACCAATGTGCATTTTGTGACAAGAGGTTTTCTCGGTCAGATCATCGGTCCCCAAGGTTTTATCTTGTATACATCTCCAAAAACAATTGCAAGAACTAAGGCATAGTAAAAAAAATTACATGTTTCCCGTCCGGACTTTTTAAAAAAAGGAGGAGGGAGGGTCTTACTATTTACTATTTTCCCATTTTTTGCTATTTTTTTCAAGATGGCCGCCAAGTCGAAAGTGACCAACTGACTGTGTTGCAGACACTCCTAAACAGGATTTTCCACTCTAATTGCCAGAGGAATACAAATATGAAAAGGTTTACCTAAATATAGAGCCAAGTACACATTGTTTCTTTATGTTTTCTTCATTTTTTAGGTTGAATGAGGAACAAAACATCATTGATCGAAAGGATGTAGGCCTACATGTATCGGTCCCCTAATTGCAAGCAATTGCTACGTGAAGTTAGGTATATCGGTCCCCATGGTACTATTTGAGAAGCCATGTCAATAATTCTGTGCCATGTATGGCATGAACATGCTAGGAAATGATACAGCATTTCTATTACACCTACCATTCCTATGGGCAAAGGATCGATCACTAAAAAAAAAAATTAAAATATTAAAATATTAAAAAAAAAATTTACACAAAATTTTCGGAAATAGTAAATAGTAAAAAATAGGAGGCGGCGGCCAAAAAGGAGGCGGGCGGGGACGGGAAACATGTTTATTTTTTTACTAGGCCTAAATATTGACTATACAAACGCAGAAAATCTAGCATAACTGGCCAGTGACAGATATACCTGGCATTTACTAACTGATAAGTGAGGGCGCCATGTCAACAAAGACGAAATGCGTAACTGATGATGATGATGATTACATCTCCGGTAGGCGATATCATCTGCCGTCATAATATCTGTTACCATCGTTACGCGGATGATATCCAATTATATGCTGCCTTCGATCATAAGATACCTGGTGATTGTGAGCGGGCTGTGGAGAGTATTACTAAGTGAATTTCTGATATAAAGGTGTGGATTTTGCAAAACAAACTGCAATTGAATCAAGATAAAACTGAGTTTTTTGTTGTTGCTAGCCCTAGAGTTTTGAGTTCAGTGTCTCATATCCAACTGAAGCTTGACGGTACATCAATCAAGCCTTCCATCTCTGTAAAAAACCTTGGTGTTATATTTGATGATACAATGAATATGTCCATCCACATTAGTAATTTGTGTAAAACTGTTAATTTCCAAATTCGTAATTTGTGGCGGATACGCCGTTTCATCACCCAAGAAGCTTGTCATCATGCCGTTAGAGTACTTGTCCTGTCCCGCTTAGACTATGCCAATTCGCTTTTGTTTGGCGCTCGAGAAGTTGACCTCAAACGGCTGCAACGTCTCCAGAATAAGGCAGCCCGGCTGGTTTTTGCGTGTGGACGGGACAGGTGCTCTGCTGATCTCCTGCATTCCTTACATTGGCTCCAAATCAAGGACCGTATATGTTTCAAAATAATGTTGTACGTGTACAAATGTATGATGAATGTCGCTCCACCTTATCTGTGTGATCTTATTACCTTGTTTAGCGACACATTAATGGTTGAGAATAGGCCCAGACTTCGCTCCTCGTCTGATACCACAAGGCTCTTGGTTCCGCGCTCAAGAAAAAGAGCTGGTGATCATTCGTTTGTTGTTGCCGCTCCACGGCTCTGGAATGAGTTGCCAATTCAGTTGAGGGAGGCGGTGTCTGTGCCTGTTTTCAAAAGTTTGTTGAAAACCCATTTGTATAAATGTTAGGTGTTTGTGTTTGTGTGTTTGCATCATTTTTGCCTATTGTAAGGCGCTGTGTTCTTTGTACAGAGCGCCATATAAGTACTGATTAATAATTAATAATAATAATAATAATGATAAGACCCGCCATGAAAGGATTCATACTAAAGAGAAACCATTCCAATGTGCATATTGTGACAAAACGTTTTCCCAGTTAGGTGGAAAGACCAGTCATGAAAGGATTCACACTAAAGAGAAACCGTACCAATGTGCATTTTGTGACGAGAGCTTTTCTCAGTCAGGTGGGAAGACCTGTCATGAAAGGATTCACACTAAAGAGAAACCGTACCAATGTGCATTTTGTGACGAGAGCTTTTCTCAGTCATGTGGGAAGACCCGTCATGAAAGGATTCACACTAAAGAGAAACCATACCAATGAAAGGATTCACACTAAAGAGAAACCATACCGAAGTGCATTTTGCGACAACAGGTTTTCTCAGCCCGGTGCCAAGACCCGTTTTAAGAGGATTCATACTAAAGAGAAATATAGATTTTATTTTATGCGGTTGAGTACCAATACGAATTAGAATAAATCTAATTTTAGTTTGGTTCGATAATGAGTGTTTAGTGGTCCGAGACTTGGTGTATTGATAGTTTCAATAGGCGTAAATCCGATTAAATCGACATTTATCGAAGTCGTGTTGAGTCGAGAAGTATCGTTAGGAACTCCTCACTTCACGCTAGGACATTACGGCAGCAGCATCACTTTCACTTTAAATAAATTGACTTAATTTAGATGGTGTGACCGGTGACGGCAGTATGCGTGCGCACCTATAGGGAATGTGCTTTAATTCACACTTGATTGATCATTACTTACAATGCTTACAGTGTAATAGAGCAGTTGTAGTCATGGTCTGCATCCTACAATACAGTGAGAGACCAGGCACTAAATCTGGTTGCCCGGCAGTATGCGTACGCACCATAAGGGCACGTGCTTTTAAAATTGGCGCTCAGTGATGTGTGTTTTGCTTTCGAATAGTATGTATGCAGTAGTCATGGACTAGTAGGCCTACCTCTAGCATGTCTTTAGACCAGGCGCTAATCAATTTGTAAACACTACTGACGTAAACAACGGTCACCTCATCTATGGTCACGCGTTATGAACTCGCCTCCCAATAGGGTGGTGCCGTTACATTTTTTAGCTTCATGCTGTCATTTTCCTCAAATATTTTTAAAACCCCAAAAGCTATCTCAACAAATTTGGTATCATTTTAAAGCCCTAATACCAAGCTATTTGCCTGCCAAATGGCATTAGTATAGCTAATACAGAAAGGGAGATACAGCTGTTTGATGTTTGGGGACCAGGGGTGGTGCTGGAAGGGGTGCCGCTGGAAGGGGTGCCGCCTGTACAAACTCAATGGGGATAATCCCATGCTTTGTTATTTTTAGTATAACTAGTCATCCCCTAATGTTACAAACACAAATTTGGTCCCATTTCAAAGGATATTTAGTAGTCTTTAAGTATGTGGTTCAACAGACTTGTCAACTATTATTAACAACTAATTAATTATGGATAAGACAAATTATGATCATCAGCTTTCTTCCTATTCGGTACACAGTCAACATGAATAATCAGCCTCAATTTACCGGATTTATAAAAATGACTATAACAGAAAAAGTTTTCAACCTATGATAGCAAAAGTATACATTTTTGGAAAGCTTGTAACTAGAGGAATTCAGAAATGCAGTTTATATCAGGGAAGGGTTCATCCTTAAACAAATATTTCTGAAAATTCTAAAAATATATAAAATAAAAATTGGAGATATTCACTAGCCGGTATAATTACCATACCGACGTAGTAACTTTGACAATTATATATCATCTAATGGGTAATTTCATGAGGAATTCAAATATGTAACAAAAATAATGATAGGGGTAGGTATAAACAATATATGGATCTCAAATTAAAAATTAAACAACTCTGATATTTTCCGAACATTTCCGATCATACCATTTTAGTTCTTGGTCGTACTATAATTTTAATGGCATATTTGGTTTCCTCATGCAATTTCCCTTCAGAAAATGTATACTTTTACTACCTCAGGGGGGTATACAAGGAAATATAAATGTGTAAAGTTAAAATCATGTCGCGAAAGCCAAAATCCGTGTGTAACGCGAAAGGAGGCGAGCTTAAAACACATGACCCTATATATGTTTGATGATTATTCTTCTGAAAATGTAGCACGTGTAATTCCCTTGGCCTGAAAGGGCTGATTCGCATTGTTCAGGTGTACGTTTCCACTTTTCCCCAACAAAAGGGGTTTGTGGTTTTTCGTAGCTCGCGCTCAGCTGTTCACGTGGCTCATGATATTTCCATGATTGTTCGTATAAATTTGATTAAAGTGTCCAATTCAAATCGATGGCGTGTACATTGTACCATGATGTTATAATTATGATAACAGATTTCGTGAAGGAAAACTATGTGAATTATTAGTAATTATGATAATTTAATTATAGCGTTTATCGTATGAACATGATTATATGGATAGTATCCCCATGATATAATATGATTTGATATGACATGTTATGATATGATTTATTGCTATCCAGTTGTACATTATTTGATGTTTATGTTTATGTTGATATTATGTGATGTTGAGAATTATACACGCTGCAACTAGCGTAGCAAATGCCATTTAATGTGTATACAGGGTGAGTCAAAATAGTCAGGTCCCGATTTCACCGATTTTTTAAACCAGTTAAAATTTTAAAATGAATATATTTAATGACTTGCCTAGCAAGGTGGCATTACTAGCTATAACCTAAATTTTATTTCATTAACATTTGTTATTCGAAACGGGGGATATGATAATTTTTCTAAATTCTGTGAAATAAAATCTGTTCCAACTTATCTAAGGCATCCCTATGGATGTTAACGTTTAACGCGCGCCTTTTGAATAAGTCAATCGAAGGCGTGTTGGTATTCACAGCAATTTACAATAGGAAAAGAGATTCTATTGTCTTTGCGGTTATTTTTTCAATAGTTTTCGTGCAATCAGAGATAGCCTATAACAAACATTATCGAGTTTTAACAAAATGTTGACCAAAATATTTTGAAACTTGTTATTTTAATCGAACTGATATGAGAGAAGTCGGAGAGAAAACAGATCTTATATCTTTAAACAGTTTGTGATTTGGCAACTTACCAGGCAAAGTGCATAGTCCATTTTTATGAATATATTTGTGCAATACTGAGTTATATTATAATATATTTAAATACTTTGCATGCAATATCGGTAAATTTATCAGAGATTCAACAAAAAAAAACATGATATTTTGGTATAAATTGCAACAGTTACACGGTGTGTTGTGTTGTATGAATAACTAATATTACAGTAGAATTAACATCCACCACCAAACTTGGAACACTTTGGATTACGCGTCTTTTTGTAAAAATGTTGTAAATCTGGCGTGGAATATGATATTGTCTTGAAAACATCACCAGGTATGAAGAAATATGTCTACTCTCATAAACAAAGAAAACAATTACCAATTTTGTACAAGAAGTATTTTTCTTGATTTTTTGAAAACGGGACCGGACTATTTTGACTCACCCTGTAGTGTTTGTTTGAAGGGACATTGTTTGAATGTAGTTCAAAACTTAAACCAGGAAAGGAATCATACTAAAGAGAAACCATACCGAAGTGCATTTTGTGACAACAGGTTTTCTCAGCCAGTGCCAAGACCCGTCATGAAAGGATCATTCACACTAACCATACCAATGTTCATTCTGTGATCATCATCATGGTGATAACAGGTTTTCTCAGCGCGATTGCATATTCGTATTTTTGTAATCAAACGGGATATTTGATATTGTATATTGGACATGCCCGTACCAGTCACCATGATTGAAGTCATTGATTCTCATATTAACGGCCGTTTATATTGACAGATCTCCAAAAAACTATTCCGCCCATTTCCTTTGTAAGGATTTATGTCAATAAAACCAACGAGCGAAAAGTAAATACACCGAAATTACCCGGAACATGATGAAGTGGTATAGGCATGGGTGAGGGATGTGCGTGTGTGTGTTGATTATAAAAGTTCTCATTAATGGGAAAGATTGGTTGTAACCAAAACAGGCAATATGTTCATTGTAGACTAACCAAATAAAGTCATTATCTAGTTTTTTATCCTTTTTTTTGTTGTTGAAGAAAACCGCATATTCCCTGCCCAAAAAAGTTAATTTGAAAAAATATCATTTTGATTAATGATTATCTGTCCGAGATATCGACGATAATGTAAATTTTATTCCATAGAGCTGTGTATAAAAGCACATCTTCTCCACCCCACTGTCTTTTAATACAAGATTGTGCGACATTGGCGCTTCTCGGACACGTGCCATAGACATAAATGAATTGCTTTAAACGATTTAAAGTTTATCATGTATATTTATCGAAATGACCAAAATATGAGGGTCTAATTTTCGCTGTAGGAACAAAATTCGGAGAAAAACTTTTTTTTTAAAATATCAAAAATATAATTTTAAACGTATTACGCTCTAATGAGAACAAAAAAAGATTTTGAATGTAAGTTTTGCATACTTCCGTAAACCCCCTCTCCGAACGGCGCGGGGTCTAACATGATCTAAATAGTATTTAAAAAGATATTTTTGATTCTAAGACACGCGGAGTTGACACTAATGAACTTTACCAAACCTTTAAGGTTGAATTTAAGTTTTGCATACTTCCGTAAACCCCCCTCTCCGAACGGCGCGGGGTCTAACATGATCTAAATAGTATTTAAAAAGATATTTTTGATTCTAAGACACGCGGAGTTGACACTAATGAACTTTACCAAATCTTTAACATGTTTAAGGTTGACTTTAAGTTTTGCATACTTCCGTAAACCCCCCCCCCCCCCACCCTCTCCGAACGGCGCGGGTCTAACATGATCTAAATAGTATTTAAAAAGACATTTTTGATTCTAAGACACGTGGAGTTGACACTAATGATCTTTACCAAATCGTTAAGGTTGAATTTAAGTTTTGTAATCTTCCGTAACCCCCACCCCCTCTTGATTCTAAGACACGTGGAGTTGATAGACACAATTTTTTAAAGAGATTTTGAATTCAAGTTATGTATACTTCAGCAAGCCCGCACCCTCTCCGTTCACCGCCGCGTGGAATTTACTGAAATAATCTTTTTAAAAGATTTTGAATTTAAGTTCTGCTAACTTCTGTACCCCATGCCCGTACCAGTCACCATGATTGAAGTCATTGATTCTCATATTAACGGCCGTTTATATTGACAGATCTCCAAAAAACTATTCCGCCCATTTCCTTTGTAAGGATTGATGTCAATAAAACCAACGAGCGAAAAGTAAATACACCGAAATGACCCGGAACATGGTGAAGTGGTATAGGCATGGATTTTAGATATTAAAATTAAATCCATACATAATACATAATGAAGTTTTAAAAACTTTGCCCGTGGGTTTTGGAAATTAGAGGGCGATTTATTTCAAAATGGTCGATTTGACAGAGAAACATTGTATTGACACCGATCAGTGTACTTTGTGAGAAAATCAACTCTATGACATTGAGAAGAAAAATGAGACTCAAATGAATAAAAATTCCTTTAAAAATGAAAGAGGGCGTTAAAATGGAAATAATAAAATATAGTTTAACATTTGACGTAATAGTCGAGAAGTCTGTAGTTGCAGGGTGGTGGGGAACGGGTGTAGTTGATTGAAATATAGTGAGAGTTTGAAAGAAATGTTGATGGAAATGAAATCATTGTAAGAGAATTTCATTTCAAATACAGATTTATACATGTATATTAAAAAATAATAATGTCATTGGAGTAAAGATCAAAAGAGTTGAGTGGAATTTTATTTACTTACAAATAATAATTAGAATTTGGTCCGAAGCGCAGAGACCTCAGAGCATAGAAAAAGTATTTACACAGATGAAGAAGATGAAGCAAAGCTATATTATGCAACACGGGGTCTTTTTTTCTGAATAATCATTTTCAAAGAGGACTACATCAGGAGTGCTCATTTGCTCTTTTTGCCGTAGAATGGATTAACAAAAGTTGGAGATGTAGGTTTTGCTAACATGTTTAATGTTTTGGTGATAATATTTGCATGAAAGAGTTTTGATTTTACATGTGTTTGTTAAAAGTGATGTTTTTGAAATGGTGAATCTCGAACTATTCATGGGTTTGACAGTGGGATTCATGGTGACTTTTGATTTGTATTGCAACTTCTCTAATAATATTATTGTAATTATAGTGAATTGAAGTAATTGTATAGCGCATACATTGCAGGAGAGATTTAATGTTGGTGTAGCTTGTCTTTAATGAAAGCTCGAGGAGGGCAAGTTTAAATTTGAAACATTGATGCCTGCATTAGGATTCTGTTGACAGGTACTAAAATGTTTGTAGATTCAATAGCCATAAACATAAACATGATGAATGTTCATGCTCTGAAGAAGAAAATGCTGCTTGATGTATTTATTTTATTGTGTAGAAGGATTATTTACAAATAGGCAAGACACAAGGATTTGTAAGTATGTATAATTTTATTAAAAGAACATAATTTGTAATATATACAGGGTGTCCTAAAGTTTCAAAGCTCCAGATCTCCGGTGACATAATTCGCACCTTAAAATTTTACACGAGTGGAAATGTTTGTTTAGGGACCGTTCATTATTTATGATGGAGGGTGGACAAATTTGCTGTCTATACCTTTGGAATTTTGTTCACGGATAGTAATGGCGAGCGTAGCAAGCCGGAACTTTTGTCATATTTATACATTTTGGGTGGTTTTGTAATTGTGAGTATTTTGTAACCCTGACAAGTTAGTAAATTATGAGCAGAAACGTATAATCCAGTGAAACGTTCTACTTTTATGAGCATTGGTGCAAAACTGAGACGAGGTGAAAAGCATGCAATAAATTACATTTTTTTTAAATCATAAAATTGGATTTTGTAACATACAAAGATAAACTGTCAGGTCTGCGCGACAACTTTTTTTCTAGTAAAATCACTCTAAAACCATAATTTTTAGTAATTAGGAAACGTATCGCTCTGTAACTCAGAATATATTTATGATTTATGATCAGAAATGTAAATCTGCCAAATCTACTTTCTAAAAAAATCATGAATGTCGCCCCCTGGAAAAGATCACATAATATGCCTTTTAACGTGTTTTAGACACCCTGTGGCTCTAATTTCTCGACCATTGATGATAAGGTCTATATAGATGTGTTTCCAACAGATAGTCCAAGGCAAAGACAAAATTTGCTGTCCAGAAGTAGTCTCATAGTAAAAGTCTTTGAAGTCCATAGGTTTTAAGAAAATATGCGCGAAGCGCAGAAAAAAGGCATTTACACTCCAAAATAGCCTCTAAATCACCCCAATCACCACCATCTTTACATTCTTAAAAAAGTTACACAACCCCCCCCCCCCCTGTTTTTAAGAATAAAAAGTTACATAACCCCCCTATTTCAACATATGAAAGTTACATGACCCCCCCCCCCCCCCCCCCCCCTCCACCATAAATAATGAACGGTCCCTTAACTGTCACTGGTTTACCGTAACACGCAATACCACACATTCACACATTGTTAGATTTTCACGACGTCACCTGTGCGTATAGCGGTATATGCTGGAAACTGGAGCTGCACTTTCCTCATACTCCATTCACGTGGCTTTCACAAAATACATTCACTTATTACATTTAATGCACGACATTAATAGGCTAAATGCTAATTTTCAGGATTCATTACAGCATAGATAAATGTATTGGTGTTGTTTGGCTGTATGCTGAAACAACTAAATCAATAAGGTTTACTCAAAACATTTGTGCGCTCATTAACATAATCATCTTTTGATATAGTATCGAATACATGTATATATGTATGAGATATAATTTGGATGTAACTGACGTACAAGAGTGTTGCTTTCAGCATTACATTAAGCAAACAGGTGCATAAAGCACTAACAGTAGAAACACTAACATAACATCCAAGTTACAATAATCAGCAAGTGGGAGGTTATAACAGTTACAGGTGTTCCAAATATAGACTATTGATGATTAAGTGGGAAGTTTGCTACATTCAGATATTGAGAAATTGGAAGTGAAATGATCTTAATGAAAATTAATCTTTTATTAGAGACACAGGTAAATGAGGCACAATGAGGAAAATATGAACATTTAGTTATCATGACAATGTGTGTATGTTCAGGGACATGTTAGTACCAACATTTATGTTATATCACATTCCAAATCAAAGTTATTGGTCAATGAAAATTACTTGCTGGTTTAAGTAATGCGCAATTAAAGTTTTGGTTCAGTTATCAATTCAATGACCTAAATGAAAGTTAAATACGTCAGAAGTCTTATTTCCATTAATTGGATTTATATTGGTACTAATAATATTAAAAATCAAAAATAAGACTTGTTCTGTGTTATTTACAAATTGAAGCGGACCCCGAAAGAAAGCGGGTGGAGACGGTAAACATGTTTATTCTTTATTTAGCCTCATAAACCCTGATACGAATATCAGATAAACCCGAAAAATAATCAATTAATAAAATAATCATTACTTTATGATCTTCAGGCTTCCGATTTTCACCGTCAAGGGAAATCGATATCACTTGTGTCATTACTGCATATCATTACGGTTCCGTTCCCTGTATAAAATCCAACTTTCTTGACCACGTCTTTGATGACATATCCAGGGTAATAAATCATCCCCTCCTACACCATTTATCTGATTTATTTTACGCCAACTGTGTCTTGCCAGCGTGCGTGCTACCATTTCCACCGCTGTCCTAAACATAGCTCAAGGCTCTTTAGTCTGGGTGTAACTAGAAGCCCTATATACTACTTTTGAAAATGTTCTTGTGTGAAGAAATTCCAACTTTTAATTTCAATTTGTCATAAAAACTAGTCCTATATCATATTTTATGAAAACAAAAGTTCAAATTTCGAGAAAAAAAATCACATTATAATATCCAAAGAGCAGATTTTAGTTTAAAACTAGCCCAAATCTGGCGGAAAGTCACCATGTGTGGAAAGTCATATGGCAAAACTGCAGCGCCTCAGCGTCCCCCAGCATGCGGTCAATGGTGTTGGATGGATGTAATTATTGGGTGGAACTTACTAATACTAGCGTCATGGCCAGTTCAACCTGTCAAACTTGGGCTCAAACCTTACAGGAATGTAATGTATGCAAGGCTTGGCCTAAGAGCAGCCTAGTATTTTATATCAATCATCTGATCATCACATGATCAGTTTTTATCATGGTCACGATAAAAATACCTTCTTCAGACTTGTATACGCACTAATAATCTATTCTAAGACAGCCCCATATAAATAATAATATTTGTACATTTCGCCATAAATATTCATGTAAATTATTTAAAACTAGTGAAACTTGGTTATAGTACTACATTACAATACAGGCTTGTTTCGTATGGATGGAACTCCCCATTCACACTCATCAGTTGCAAATTGTACGGTGAGAAATTCAGCACAAGAAAATCAATAGTTCAATGCATAGATGACTGCACATGATATAAACAACAATAAAGGAATTACCAAAAGTTACTAAAAGTTACATAATCAAACTGGTCAAATTTAACAAACTTGAGGACAAACGTATGCACCCCAACTCATGTACCGATACATTAAATACCCGGATTGAATATTTTATATAGAAAACTTAATAGCAGGGGGAAAATGCCTGATCCAAACTTACATTTTCCCTTGAAACAGTGGCATTACCAGGATTTCACAGTGAGGGCCAAGTTTTCCAAATGACTGACTAACCGAATGACTCAAAAAATAATCTTAAAAGGTTGCCCTAGAAAATCTTTCAGCCATATCGAAAACACTGGGGTTAAACTCCACAGAAAGTGTTCCGTATTGCCACGTGTTGTTCTAAAAACCATCCACGTTTTCATCTGAGTGCCACCCCACCCCCAGCCCGGGGGTACTATATTTTATTTCAGTTACAATAAGTCAGCATTATAGGGCCTAATATGTACACATCAGGAATACTTGCAAAAATGTCTCACGGCCCATTTGAAACATTTATTAAACAATTAAACGGCTAAGTTAATAATAAAACCACATTAAAATAATGAAACTATATTTATATAGCGCCTAATATTATTTTTTTAACATCGAGATTCCCAAGTGCTTATGCATTGAAACGGCAGTTACAACAAGATCACTGAGAAGCAATTGAGAAAATAACAAACATATTTTGAATTTTACAAGATAAGGTAAATAAACTATATCCTTTTTTTACTTGGCCTTTAATAATGCAGATACAGTAAACTTCCCGCGAATCACATTCGTCTAAAGTTGCATTCATAGCCCGTATACCATACACGTGTACACTCTTTGAATCTCGCTCGGTACTGCTGCTGCTAAAAATAGAGGAGCTAATATGAGCTAAACCCCCTACTACGAGAATGGAACACTCCTACAATAACTGACGTAACAAAATACGCTTATGGTCCTGGGGCATAAGTGAGGCTGCTATCTCACGGCAGCGCCCGTTACTGCCCGTACGCGTACCACACAGTTGACCGCTATGATATTTACTGGAATTATGATTTACCCACTGGCCGTGTTTGTGTCCCGGTTTGTGTTTGTGTTAGAAGCTGTGACAGTTTTTCGCTATACTTGTATACGGTAAACTCTTTTTAATCCTGCTGGCCCGAGCATTTTGCTTGAGTCTGGTCCCTTCAGGACCCAAGCGTGACGTCCGTAGGGACCGACCATCGTGTAAACAAACAAATTACTGGAAAATACGGTACAACTATGAGTATGAAAGAATTAAAGCATGCCGGAAACCAACTAAAACCTTTCATCTGCAAGTATTGTTGTGGTTACAGATCATTCTCAAAGTTTGACAGATATATGGCACATCTCAGAAGTCGTCATGCAAGAAAGAATCATCCACATAGGCCTACAAGATTTTGCTCAAGACAGCGGGGCCATGCGATGTCAGCCAAAATGCACCATCTTCCATTATGTAATACCGGTATTAAGAGTCTCGTAGGCAAATACCAGATTCCGTTTTGTGACAACCGATTTTGTCAATCAGGTGACAAGACCCGTCATGAAAGGATTCACACTAAAGAGAAACCGTACCAATGTTCATTTTGTGACAAGAGGTTTCCTCGGTCTGGTGAGAAGACCAATCATGAAAGGATTCATTCTAAAGAGACACCATACCAATTAGGTACATATTGTGACAAAACGTTTTCCCAGTTAGGTGGAAAGACCAGTCATGAAAGGATTCACACTAAAGAGAAACCGTACCAATGTGCATTTTGTGACGAGAGCTTTTCTCGGTCAGGTGATAAGACCATTCATGAAAGGATTCATACCAAAGAGAAACCATACCAATGTGCATATTGTGGCAAGAGTTTCTCTTATGTAAGCCACAAGACCCGTCATGAAAGGATTCACACTAATGAAAGGATTCATACCAAAGAGAAACCATACCAATGTGCATACTGTGACAAAACGTTTTCCCAGTTAAGTGGAAAGACAAGTCATGAAAGGATCATTCACACTACTAAAGAGAAACCGTACCGATGTGCATATTGTGGCAAGAGTTTCTCTTATGTAAGCCACAAGACCCGTCATGAAAGGATTCACACTAAAGAGAAACCATACCAATGTGCATTTTGTGAAGAGAGGTTTTCTTGGTCAGGTGGGAAGACCCGTCATGAAAGGATTCACGAGAAACCGTACCAATGTGCATTTTGTGACAAGAGGTTTTCTTGGGCAGGTAATAAGATCATTCATGAAAGGATTCATACCAAAGAGAAACCATACCAATGTGCATACTGTGACAAAACGTTTTCCCAGTTAAGTGGAAAGACAAGTCATGAAAGGATCATTCACACTAAAGAGAAACCGTACCAATGTGCATATTGTGGCAAGAGTTTCTCTTATGTAAGCCACAAGACCACTCATGAAAGAATTCACAATAAAGAGAAGCCATACCAATGTGCATTTTGTGACAAGAGGTTTTCTCAGTCAGGTGACAAGTCCAGTCATGAATGGATTCACACTAAAGAGAAACCATACCAATGTGCAAATTGTGACAAAACTTTTTCACGTCAGGTGCAAAGACCAGTCATGAAAGGATTCACACTAAAGAGAAACCAAACCACCAATGTGCATATTGTGACAAGAGTTTCTCTAAAATAAGCCACAAGACAAGTCATGAAAGAATTCACAATAAAGAGAAGCCATACCAATGTGCATTTTGTGACAAGAGGTTTTCTCAGTCAGGTGACAAGACCCGTCATGAAAGGATTCACACTAAAGAGAAACCATACCAATGTGCATTTTGTGACAAGAGGTTTACCACGTCAGGTGACAAGACCCGTCATGAAAGTATTCATACTAAAAAGAACCCATACCAATGTGCATATTGTGGCAAGTGTTTCTCTAATCTAACCACCATGACCCGTCATGAAAGGATTCACAATAAAGAGAAACCATACCAATGTGCATTTTGTGACAAGAGGTTTACCAAGTCAGGTGTGAAGACCATTCATGAAAGTATTCATACTAAAGGGAAGCCATACCAATGTGCATATTGTGGCAAGTGTTTCTCTAATCTAACCACCATGACCCGTCATGAAAGGATTCATACTAAAGAGAAACCATACCAATGTGCATATTGTAACAAAACGTTTACCCAGTTAGGTGGAAAGACCAGTCATGAAAGGATTCACACTAAAGAGAAACCGTACCAATGTGCATTTTGTGACGAGAGGTTTTCTTGGTCAGGTGCGAAGACCCGTCATGAAAGGATTCACACTAAAGAGAAACCATACCAATGAAAGGATTCATACTAAAGAGAAACCATACCGAAGTGCATTTTGTGACAACAGGTTTTCTCAGCCAGGTGCCAAGACCGGCGTCATGAAAAGATTCACGCTAAAGAGAAACCATACCAATGTTCATTCTGTGATCATGGTGATTACAGGTTTTCTCAGCGCGGTGATTTTAATAGGATATTAGATATTGCATATTCGGGGTTTTTGTGATCAAACGGGATATTTGATATTGTATATTGGATTTTGGATATTAAAATTAAATCCATACATAATACATAATGAAGTTTTAAAAACTTTGCCCGTGGGTTTTGGAAATTAGAGGGCGATTTATATTCAAAATGGTCGATTTGACAGAGAAACATGGTATTGACACCGATGAGTGTACTTTGTGAGAAAATCTACTCTACATGTATGACATTGAGAAGGAAAATGAGACTCAAATGAATAAAAATTCCTTTAAAAATGAAAGAAGGCGTTCAAATGGAAATAATAAAATATAGTTTAACTTTTGACGTAATAGTCGAGAATTCTGTAGTTGCATGGTGGCGGGGAACGGGTGTATAGTTGGTTGAAATATACTGAGAGTTTGAAAAGAAATGTTGAGTAGAAACACTAACATAACATTCATTTACAATAATCAGCAAGTGGGAAGTTATAACAGTTACAGGTGTTCCAAATATAGACTATTGATGATTTAGTGGGAAGTTTGCTACATTCAGATATTGAGAAATTGGAAGTGAAATGATCTTAATGTAAATTAATCTTTTATTAGAGACACAGGTAAATGAGGCACATGTGGCACAATGAGGAAAATATGAACATTTAGTTATCATGACAATGAGTGTATGTTCAGGGACATGTTAGTACCAACATTTATGTTATATCGCATTCCAAATCAAAGTTATTGGTCAATGAAAATTGAAAATGCATTGCCTGAGCGTTGTTTGTCTGTTTTAAGATTCTTCTTGTTAAACTAGAATTCAAGTTGATATATTACAGTTATATACCATGGTTACAGTGTTCCTGTGTTCTGGACTTACCGACCAAATAAATCAAGTCATGGTCAAATGGTCAAGTTGCCTATATAAACCAGGCCTATTGATCCGAACGGTTTTGAACAATAAAACAGACTCAATTTTGACCCATTTTTGACCCAAATCACCCGGCCTTTAAATATTATAATAATCATAAATTATCAAAAGCCATTCAACCCCATGGGCTTAGGGATGACCTAGCAATTTACTTTTTTACGCGCTCCATGATATCATATGAACAAAGCGCGACAGTTGAGAAAATATTGTGACATAGGAGTATGGTATGGTTTGGTTTTGTAAGGGGTGTAGAAGCGACAGAAGATGCTAAGATACTACTTTATAAACTGACGTCTTTCTCTTAATGTTTCGCTGACGACTTTCTTCTCACCGCATCCCAGTACCAAGCCTCGGTACCAAACAAAGGATTATTGAACTCTGGAGAAACAAATTTAATTTCGCAAGTTTCTATTACCGCTTTGTTGAATATATTATGAGATCATCCTAATATCTATAACCGTGCCTGCGTAAATAACCATTGCAATGGTTGTTATGGTGCAATTCACCATCGTCGGAGCGATTTATTTACCACACTCATTGGTATAGTTTCGCTCAAAGAAGATTTCTTGTGCAGTCCAGCATGCTTCACTTTCATCACATGACCACTGGTCTTCTGTCGTCAGTTCCCGTTGACATTACATTGCAATGAAAGGCATATAATGTTGGGAGAGTCTTTACGAAAATCCTGCTGTAAGTAGTACAATTGGTCTGACTTCAATTCAGTCGCCTATTGGTTTTTTTTATTTATAAGGGGTCATAATCCATAATTATACTCTATCAAATCTTTCCCCAGGTGTTTTGTTGTTGTTGTTATAACAATGAATTTCATTCATACACAAGGCTTTCCCCGGGAAAGCTGGGGAAAGCTGTGATAGGGTATATCGGGATATGATCCCTTAGCCCCTTATGAAATTTCGAGCTAAACAGGTGACTAATTTAAAATAACCGGCCATGTTAAAGGGGCACCAATAGATCCTTCATGGAGGGAACCCTAATTTTTTTTTCATCAGAAGTTGGGTGTTTCACATTTTACCTAATGCTTATATACGTACTAACTACCACCCAAAATTATAGAGCTTGGGTGTTTTACATTTTACCTAATGCTTATACGTACTAACTACCACCCTAAATTTGCAATAGTTCATGTGAAATTCATGGATTTGCTAGAATTTTGAGTTTCTATATGATCACATCGAAACTACAGGCTGTCCCAAAATGATTAGTAGGCCTACCCATCGATGCCCAAAGTTCAATACATTTTTTCATCGTCAAAATCAATGAAATTAGATCCGTTGTTTTTCTATCATATTTGCCATACTGTACCCTTTTATAAGAATTTGAGATCATGAATATCGGACTTATTTTAATGAAGTTACATTCTTAAGATTTCACCTTTTTGGCAAAGTGCAAAAAAATGTGTTTTTAAGCAGCTTGTTTGAATGAAACTAATACATTCTCTTAAATCTCTTGTCTGCTAATGTCTTTGGTTCCTTTCTATTTTAAACTGCTGTTGTATCATATTCAAACCATTAAAACTTCTTCATTTTGATTTAATTTGAAGATTAAAAATGGATCATGCATGAGCGACCCAAGCTTTGTTTCTATAATGAGCTAGTTTTGAGGCTAAATTGAGGGACATTTAAACAGGTAGAGACGTGGTCGTAGGTAATTATAGTAGATTCATAAACTCAGGCGCATCGGTATCGATTTTGGACCTCGTCCATTGGGCGTTAGAGGAACCCACTTTGACCAATGATGAAACAGCGGTACTTTTATAGATGTTATTATTATGATTATTTGCGCTCCATAATCAAATGCTATTCATGATAGTGTGGCTTTATGAATAGGGCTGATCATATAGCTTTACAATCACGATAACCAAAAACTTAATCCAGCAGCTTCAAATGTGTTATCCCTTTGGAAGCGGTTACCACAATAAAAACAAATCGACCATCATCGAACGTATACAGGTTTCGAAAGAAAAATATTATGTATGTCATTTTACCTATTCATAATTTAGTGGATACTTTTTATTATTTTCCGTTTATATTATGCACGTGGAATAAAGGAAACATTAAAATGAAAATAACATTTATTTATTTGCGAGAAAACCCCGGAAAATAATTCAATAATCTTTTTTTGATATAATGTACCTAGGTACAAAACCATTTGTCCTAATTAAATGGAAAAACAGTTATATCAACCAAGATATAAACGTTACTGTAAGTATTTCTGGCTATGAGACGACCTGAATACCTGAATAACAATACATTTCTTTATCGTTATGTCGATAATCCAACCGCAAGTTTCCTGTCACTAGGTACATAGTGGTGACTACATCACAGTAGTACATGCACACGAAGACACGGTATTAACCTTGCATATTACGATTAAATTCGAGTGCCTCCCCCTCTTTTGCTTCTGTTACCTCTTTTCTGAAATGGTAAATCGCTCAAATCAGCCAATGTCTGCGAATCGACTATAGCAGTGGCTTAGACTTCTTTTTAATATTGGGGATACAATTTCCTATAAACTTGCTAAAAATGATATAGTCCCTTATCCTTTAACCTCACGAAATCCATTCTCCAATGTGAATATGAAATCTAAGCCACTGGTGATTCACCAAATACCACTTCATTAGTCACTAAACGCTTGTCAAATAAAACAATGCATGGGGTCACTCAAGTGTGACAAACTTCTTTTACCCGTTAAATTGAATTAAGGAGAAGAATTATAATTGACTTGAACACCCCATAACTAATAACAGAACAACAGAAAGACACACAATATTATATTGAGTAGACAAGCTGTAATAGCACACACATTTTTCAGCACTTTGTCAAAAAGGTGAAATCACCATGTTTTACATAATGGAGTGTATCTTAAGTTTGATAAATCCGATATTCGTTATTAAAATTCTAATGAAATAGTACAGTATGACAAAGATGATGTACAAACAACGGACCCACTCCCATCGATTTTGATGATGACAAAAATTATTGATCGATGGGTACTAATCATTTTGGGACAGCCTGTACCCATATTCATCTAAAAGGCCACAGATGGCTTCTCACTAAGGGAAGACATCAAAACTCGACCGCCCGTTGACCGCCGGTTACGGTCGGTTCCGCCCGGTTCTTTCAGGTCAAATGTTTTACTGGTAAAGGGTTCAACAAAAGAAAGTATACCACTTTGTTTATGTCATTTTGAGTAACATTCAATTTTATAAAAAATATCCCATTTTCAAAAGTCGCATTTCCAATACACAGCACGAGAAAAAAGGACCATTTGTTAACACATACAATGTCGTAAGACCAAACGCATTTAGCACTGTGCGATCGATAGCCCCGTAAATCCTGGCTAATACACACACCCCGAGAGACCCCAATTGGTCCTTTCTTCTCGTGCTGTGTATTGGAAATGCGACTTCTGAAAATGGGATATTTTTCTTTAAATGGTGCTAACCATGGTTTATCTTTGTTGTTTGGGGGAAAATTTGGTATCAAATTAAGCCTAAAAGATTCATCTAAAGGCCTATCTAGGCTGTTTGGTAAATAAATATTGAATGTTACTTAAAATGACATAAACAAAGTGGTATACTTTCTTTTGTTGAACCCTTTATATGAATATACACGCATGCAACACTGAACAACCGCCGGTTCACTTAATGCCGTAACTGGACCAGTTTACACTATCAATCTGTTATCAGATAGAAAAGCCAACCCCAGCGAAAATCAATAGCTGTAAGCCCATTACTTCAAGATTGTATTAATCACGCATGTGACGAGGCACTATCAACCGGTCGTGTTCACCAGAGTATAACTATTGACCTCATTATGTGTGTATATCATAACAGACAACATGTTTTGTGAGAACCGGGCGGAACCGGCCGTAACCGGCGGTTGCCTGGCGGTCGAGTTTTGACGTGATCCCTTAGTATTTGTTTCATGTTTATTCAAAATAACTTTGAAGACCACCCATGACTTGTTACTTGATACTTAGTCATGACCTCCCTGATTCAATTGGTGGTGACTTTTAACCAAAATACAACAAATAAAAATTCCCTTTAAAAGGGATAACCCATGCCCAAGATGATTCCATTTATGAAGATAAAAATAAAATAAATGGAAGGCACCGATTTTAATCATTTCAATTTTTTTAAAGATGAAATTGCTCTTTAGGTTGGTCAAAGTTGGAGGATAAATACCTATTACTTATTTTCACAGTGTCATTACTCGGTGCGAAAAAAAAGGTTATAGGCCTAAAGGATGCATTGGCCTACATGATATTTAGCCTGAAATGCCGCAACATCAACTTTGTTAGGGCTACAATCTATCACCAACAGTGCAATCTACCACACGGGCAGAGGGGCGAAAAACACGTCTGTTTTTCTCCGGCACATGGACATGACCTGTGAGCTGACAGGTCATGTCAGCCTAACCGAGCATCAAATCACTCGGCTAATCGGAAGCATTCGGAACCGATCGTTTATTTTCGGATTTGAAATGGTTTATATCGAGGTAAACTCTGACTTTCGAAGTTGAATAGCTAAGGGTGAATAATTCCGGGTCGCTATACGTGGGTTAGAAAATCGACGGGATTATGTGCAGCTGCATTATACTGACTCGATACAAATGCTTTTACCTCTGAAATATGACAGTTAGAATAATTATATCATATGCAATATATAGAAGAGAATATGCGACTTTTTTACGAAACGCGGCGGATCACGGGACGCATTTTTGTTCATCATGTTGCCGGTGTGTTTTTACGACACCAGGGTCTTGCCACTGTGATTTTTGTGTGGCCGCCATCGTCTGATCTGTCTTTTATTACAGATTTCAGCAGGACATTGTACCATCACCAGAAATTAACAAACATAATATTCCCATAGATAGATTTCCCAATTTATACACGAGAAAATTCTCGGAGACAACACAATTCTTAATAGCAACAACAAAGAACGCGAAAGATTTCATTATTATGCATACACAATATGCTTACATGGCGGCATTTAGTCTTTTAAGCCTTTTTTATAGGACGATTAATATTCCTTCACTCGCAATTTCTCACATTTTCTATTTCGGCCATTTGGTGGCCATTTTGTTACAATATTTTGTATAATATGCGGGAGACGTTTGGGATACACATACACAACTATAATACACGTAGGTTTATATAGTCATAATGATAGCTTACGACATTCCAAAATTGCACAAAATGTTTCAAAAAATTCAAAATTGTTGAATTACATTACTATATTTGAAATCACCATGAGAAATTCATTGAAATAAGTACAAACATGCAAAGTATCGGTCCAGTAATCCTTTTAAGGTCTATCTATCTTAAAAGATAGAACCTGACATTTGGGAAACGTTTCTGAATATTCTGTTTTGTATAATTGTAAAACTTATAGCCGCGTGGAAAGTGTTAACATGTTGAGAGAAAATGATGACGCTTTTCAATTTAAAAGTTGATTTCGCCTTTTATAGCATGAACTATTAAATATATATAGATATGTTTGTTTTGTTGTCTTTTCTTTCATGCAGAATTTGTATTTGCAATTCAACTTCGTCTGGCTGTTCCGCATGATGGTCTATGCCAGTTGTCGTCGTTGTTGGCGTCGTCGTCGCCGCGCGTCGTGTGTACTACTACTGGCGTTCTTGTTGGTTAATCTCAATGTCGTGTTATACGTGGTATAGTATTTACTACGGCGCATGTGTACCGTTATCAGCAAATATTCAAACTATTAACACTTCCACGCGGCTATAAGTTTGACCATAATTATACAAAAAAGAAGTTTTCAGAAACCTTTCCCAACTTTCAAAGTCTATTTTAAGGATTAGTGAACCAATACTAGGCATTTGTACTTATTTCAATGCATTTCTCATGGGGATGCCAAATATGGTAATGAAATTCAATAATTTTGACATTTTGGAACAATTTCTGGAATGTCTTCTGCAGACGCCTGACGAGTGGAAATGTTAACATCAATGTAATATAGGGGATGGGGATCGGAGGGTCGGGGTCACATCTTTTCGGTAGTGGGTGTCATAGTTGTTCAAAAATGTGAGGACTTTAGGATCAGAACTGGGGATAACGTGTCCAAAATAGGACAAGTTTTCCGAGTGTCGGGGGGGGGGGGGGGGGGAGGGCACTCTTGCATGACTCATGTATAAAAGTAGTAATCATCCGAATGTGAATGCATAATCAAAAACTACCCTTCCGAGGATTCTCAAAAAAGGCAAAAGTGACCCTTAAACACGTTAACAAGGATTTAGCTCGACGAGTCATACTCTTGAGCGTGTTTCTACTAGGGGAACATCGTACCATTGATCGGTAGGGAAGGGGGGGATATGAATAAGGGGATACTTCAGGCTACTAGAAACAATATGTGATTTTCACGTGACTCAAAAAGCGTGCCTGTTATGGTCCAATAAGCATGGCAATTAGGGTCAGTGTTCGATCACCTTTTTTTCTATGATTGTAGATTGAGTACTTTGTCATGTGTTGTTGAATTCAAACAGACTCGCCCAGTATGTGCATCTTTACAGGTGAATTTCATTTAAAAAGCATAATTCGGGTAGTATCCCTTTAATTTGATCATTTTTCCTTCACATATGGTTTACAAACTTATCAGATCTGGAATCAGCACAAAATTTCAGCTCAGAAAAATGTTTTTGATTTTGTGGTTTCATTCCATCAAAGAAAAGAGTAATTATTAAAGGCATATTCCTAGATTTTGGACCGAATTTCACGATTGCGGACCATTAAATCGGGTAATACCCCTTTAATCTGAGCCGAAATTGTTTCATATCAGTATTGAGAAAGAAATGTGAAATATTAAAAGAATCACAAGAAAATGCGTTAGGTGAATTTCATTAAAAATAAAAATCGGGTAGTATCCCTTTAATTTGACCATTTTCCCCTCACAAATGGTTTTCAAACTTATCAGATCTAGATTCAGCACAAAATTTCAGTTCAGAAAAATGTTTTTGATTTTGTGGTTTATCATTCCATCAAAGAATAGAGTAATTATTAAAGGCATATTCCTAGATTTTTGACCACATTTCACGATTGCGGACCATAAAATCGGGTAATACCCCTTTAATGTGAGCCGAAATTGCGTTATATCAGTTCTCAACATTACAGAGCATCATATTTGGGACAAATGACAAAGAAATGTGAAATATTAAAAGAATCACAAGCAATCCTTTATAGGTGAATTTCATTATAAAAAAACCTCAATTCGGGTAGTATCCCTTTCATTTGACAATTTTCCCCTCACATATGGTTTACAAACTTATCAGATCTGGAATCAGCACAAAATTTCAGTTTAGAAAAATGTTTTTGATTTTGTGGTATATCATTCCATCAAAGAAAAGAGTAATTTATTAAAGGCATATTCCTAGATTTTGACCACATTTCACGATTGCGGACCATAAAATCGGGTAATACCCCTTTAATGTGAGCCGAAATTGCGTTATATCAGTTCTCAACATTACAGAGCATCATATTTGGGACAAATGACAAAGAAATGTGAAATATTAAAAGAATCACAAGAAATCCTTTATATGTAAATTTCATTCAAAAAAACTCAATTCGGGTAGTATCCCTTTAATATGACCATTTTCCCCTCACATATGGTTTACAAACGTATCAGATCTGGAATCAGCACAAAATTTCAGTTCAGAAAAATGTTTTTGATTTTGTGGTATATCATTCCATCAAAGAAAAGAGTAATTATTAAAGGCATATTCCTAGATTTTTGATCAAATTTCAGGATTGCGGACCATTAAATCGGGTAATACCCCTTTACTGTTAGCCGAAATTGCTTTATATCAGTTCTCAACATTACAGAGTATCATATTTAGGACAAGTAATGAGGAGGAAATGTGAAATATTAAAAGACTCACAAGAAATGCTTTATAAGTGAATTCTTTAAAAAAAAAACATAATTCGGGTAGTATCCCTTTAATTTGACAATTTTCCTCACAGGTTCTTCATTCATGTTCATAAAAAAAAATCATCTTCAATAACAAAATCACCCACAATATCCACGGCATGCGCTGGACACGCCAATGCGTACACATGTATCGTGTCATTTCATGCACACATTGGCTGGACATGCCAATGTCGCATTTACTGGGCTTGTCCATGTATACATCGGCTGGGATTGTTCGTGGGCAGAAGCACCAGCACAGTCCATGTCGCATGTAACTGGGCTGGTACTTGCCGGAGTTTGCCGTGTACACCTGGGTGAAGCGTGGCAAGTGCGGTAAAGTGCCTTGCCCAAGGAAAATACACGCTGGCACCAGCGGGGCTCGAACCCACAACATATTGTGGAGCGAGGGTGAATCCGTTGGACCACGCGTGCCCACTAACCATCCCATATTCAATCTCAAAACACTATCATTATTCTTTATTCAATCATTCATTTCTTTTTTTCTATGATAATTTCAGATCCGATTACGGCATGAAACAAATGTGAATGTACACAAAGCATTTCCTGAAACCTCATTTATATTGAAAGATAATTATCTCAATTTATCCGGCCTAGATTTGAGCTCAATTGTCACAAAATGTATCATCTGATAGCATCAATACAACAATGTCTAAGATCACATATTTAAGTCCTAGTGAGAGCGACTTACCAACCGATCCGAAGCAATGCTTTTTTCGTGTGCAACAACTGCACAAGGACTTCCACAATTGTGACTTTCTCCGGGTAACAATCGAAGCCAGGGATTCTTTAAAACGAATGAAATCCATAGGTGGAGATTACTTTTTGGCGTGGCTGCAGAATGACGAGCAGAACGCCACCGCTGCTGCTAATGAGATTATCGATCATAACAATGGCACTTACACGGCACTATTTAATCTATTTTGGTTGGGTGATGCTAGTGTAAATGTTACGTTAGTCCACCCAAGTGAGTCAGTTACCGTACTGAGACGGATCCAGGACAATAACACGGTACCACGAAACGCGTACGAAGGGATTTTCAGGAAAGACAAAAAAACCTTCACCAAAACACCTTGCCACATTTCTACTATGTACATTAATTCACTTGGGTCTCAGTCTCCTTCACCACCGCATCAATACTGCAATTTCACTGACCGGAAGTTAGGATTCCCATGGTTTTGTATAAAACCTGCTAATTACTCGTGTGATACGTACCGAAAGCATTCCAAGATGGCGGATAACTACCGGACTGCCAAATACGCATTTGCGTCACTCATGACGGGAGAAGAATTACAATTTCACAAAAGAACCACGTAAGTCTAGTTTCGTCGACAAACCGGTTTAATGGCCATAACAATGGCGATTGTGTTCTTTGTCTTTCAGTGTATGCATTCTGCAACACCCCCCCCCCCCCCCCCCCCCCCCCCTCCCTCCCCCTCTTATAAGAATGACGATTGTGCACTCGAAACCCTAAACAGGTCGCCTGACTATCTTAAAGCTAGTTCAGATGGTGTCCATTTTGACTAGCTTTAGCCTAGTCCAGCACTGCTGGACTAGCTTTAAGCTCGACTAGCTTGATGTGAGTCCGTCCTAAGCTGGACTAGTTTAGGCTAGTCGGTCGACTAGCTTTAAGTTAGTCCAGATGGTGTCCATTCTGACTAACGTAAGGTTAGTCCGGCTTGGTTCGACTAACGTAAGGTTAGTCCAGCTCAAACCATATAAAATGCTCAACAAAAGAAAGTCGTACACTTTGTTTAGGTAATTTAAAGTAACTTTCGATTATGTTTTTACCAAACAGGCTAGATAGACATTTGGGTGAATCTGTTGGCACATTTTAATACCACACATAAACACATAGCAACAAAGATAAACCATGATTAGCGCCATTTAAAGACAATTAGTCACTTTTCAAAAGTCACATTTTCAATACACTACGCGATGGGTGTGTGTGAGGTTCACTCCATGTGTGACACTGTTATAACCAGGATTGACCGGCGGGCAATCGATCACACAGTGCAGCCGTTTCTCCATTCCATAAAAATCCCTTTACATTCATATCCCTCACCCATGCATGACACTTTGAATTTGAATTAGCCCGATCATTGAGGGGAAATGCGCAGCGATCAACACGGGACGTATACGGCGTATGTGCTTGTTAACAATTGGTGTTTTCTTCCGCGTGGTGTATGTGAAAATGGTGCTAATCATGGTTTATCTTTGTTGTTAGGTGTTATGTTTGGTATCAAAATGTGTCGAAAAGATTCATTCAAATGTCTATCTAGCCTGTTTGGTAAAAAATAATTAAAGTTATTTTAAATGACCTAAACAAAGAGTACGACTTGCTTTTGTTGAGCACTCTAGTAGATCCCGCCTGACTCAAATTGTTCACGTTGCGTAGCAGTACTGGTTTCGCCACTGGTGATTGCTCTGCTGTCTGTTCAATAGCTATGGCTGACCCATTAGCGTTCGAGATGCCCGCGCTACCGTCGTTCTTTATAGTTAGATTTTTCCTACTCCGAGTCGTCATTCCAAACAAAATGTAGCAAAAAATAGTCTACAGATGTTGGCAAACACTATGATGTACACAATGAAATAACTACGGCAAATTACGTTTGGATTGGCTAGCAAAACAGGACCGGCGATGAAGTACGTCTTATCTGCATGCCGCCTTGATATTTTATCTCAGTGCCTTGACAAACCTAAAGCTTGTCCAGCCAGCTTGACTAACCTAAAGCTAGTCAATCAGCTTGTCTAATAAGCTAGTCCAGCCACAGACTAGTCCAGCAGAACAAATCAAGCTAGTCAGGCTGAGTCGGACTAACCTTAAGCTAGTCAAGTCGGTCATAAAAAAGTAATTGATTAGCTGTTCTTGTTCTACTGACAGTTTGCCCATGGCGATGACATGTCCTGTCTGTCTTCTCGGACCTTCTGAGCATTTGGAGTTTTAAATTCATCCTATTTAAAAGAAGTACGCCTGTCATCCCCATTAAATTTGTCCCGGATTATGCTAATCAAGTTTACAGCTCAACAAGAACAGCTAATCAAAATTCCCGCTATTATCTTCACGCTGAATCAGAGAGATCAATAGGAGTTACTGCAACAATGGAAATGGGCACTTTTCATCTGTAAGCACATACCGCGATTTTAACAAACAAGGTGTCAAAATCACCGTAATTAAATTTTCCGCCTCCTGGTATTTTCATTTTTAGAATATGAGTAACAATTTTAAAATTATAGGTGCTTTTACAACAGCCGAGTTACTTTTGTTGCTGTCTTTAGTTTACCCTAGTCCAGCAGGCTTTACTAACCTGCTCGACTAGTTTAAAGTTAGTCCAGCCTGTGTCTGACTAGTTTAAGTTTTCAGTGTGTTCTTTGTTTTTCAGGGTATACATTTTGCATCTGCGCCTTATATAACAATGCCGACTGTGTTCTTTGTCTTTCAGGCACATTGCTGTTCAGCCTGTTCCATCCACAGCACGGAGAGTTTTCGTAAATCCAGCTAATGGTATGTATCTTGTTGCCAGATTCAAGACCTAAACTAACATCGCATTACATTACATCACATTACATCATCGTATCGTATCGTATCGTATCGCATCGCATCGCATCGCATCGCATCGCATCGCATCGCATCGCATCTCATCGCATCGCATCACATCACATCACATCACACCACACCACACCACAGCACAGCACAGCACAGCACAGCACAGCACATCACATCACATCACATCACATCACATCACAGCACATCACAGCACATCACATCACATCACAACACATCACATCACATCACATCACATCACAGCACATCACATCACATCACATCACATCACATCACATCACATCACATCACATCACATCACATCACATCATCGCATCACATCACATCACATCACATCACATCACATCACAACACATCACATCACATCACATCACATCACAGCACATCACATCACATCACATCACATCACATCACATCACATCACATCACATCACATCACATCACATCACATCACATCACATCACATCACATCACATCATCGCATCACATCACATCACATCACATCACATCACATCACAACACATCACATCACATCACATCACATCACATCACATCACATCACATCACATCACATCACATCACATCACATCACATCACAACACATCACATCACATCACATCACAGCACATCACATCACATCACATCACAACACATCACATCACATCACAGCACAGCACAGCACAGCACAGCACATCACATCACATCACATCATAGTACACTCTCAGCAAAAAAGGTTCAACTTAGAACCATAAATGGTTCCTCACGTTGTCCCCATATGGAACCCTCATGGGTTCTTCCCAAGAACCATTTCATTGAAGAACCCTCTCGAAAGGTTCTTTAAAGAACCAAAAAAGGTTCTTCAGTTTTGTCCTCTATATGGAACCCTAAGGGTTCTTCGGGGTTAAAGAACCCTCTTGAAAGGTTCTTTAAAGAACCAAAAAAGGTTCTTCAGTTTTGTCCTCTATATGGAACCCTAAGGGTTCTTCAGGGTTAATGAACCCTCTTGAAGGTTCTTTAAAGAACCAAAAATGGTTCTTCAGTTTTGTCCTCTATATGGAACCCTAAGGGTTCTTCAGGGTTAATGAACCCTCTTGAAAAGTTATTTAAAGAACCAAAAAAGGTTCTTCAGTTTTGTCCTCTATATGGAACCCTAAGGGTTCTTCAGGGTTAAAGAACCCTCTTGAAAGGTTCTTTAAAGAACCTAAAAAGGTTCTTCAGTTTTTGCATGTATGCCGAACCCTTAAGGTTCTATTAAATGGTGAACAAACTGACTGTGAATCTGACTAGATATTATTTACAAAATACAGAATCAATGGTGTTAAATTAATAAAAGTCAGCAAGTCAAAGTCTTACTTAAAAGTCATTGATTATACTTGGTTATAATCATATCAATGAAGAAATATAGTAGAAAGTAAATATTTGTATTTTTAACATTTATTTAGAAAACAATTACATTGCGAACTCATTTATTAAGATGTACGTATGGAAACTTTAGCATTTGTGATAAGTCTACCAAGAACCCCATTTTCCCCAAATAAGGGTTCTTTCTGGAACCATCACCCTACATAGAACCTTTTTGCAGTGTTAACGAACCCCTAACAAACCTTTTAGAACCATTAAAGGTTCCTTGAGTGTAGAAGGTTCTACATCGAACCCCGAGCTTACTCAAAGAACCCTTTCCGAACCATTTTTGCTGAGAGTGTACACCACCAGGGATAGCACTGGATCAAAGATGTGAGAGGTCCCATGACATTTTTCAGGACCCCGTAGGACTTCAAAAAACAAATTTAAGGGGTCCCCCAAGAAATTGAGGGGTCCTGAAGTTTGGGTATTTGAAAATTTTACTTTTTTTTGCGGACAGTTTTAAATAATTTATAAGGTTTCCATTTCCATACATCGTCAAATTTAAGGGGTCCCTTCAATTTTGATCGGGACCCGCAAGTCTTTCTAATTTGAAACCTGACGCGTCACTATTTAAAAGTGAGAGGTCTAGGACGCGCAGACGCGTCAGAATGCGACCCCTGTACACCACAGCACAATGACTAATTGAGGACGTTCTTACACTATCATACATTCACCAGACGACGCTGGACACGGGCGTTTTCACGAATATTCAGATTAAAATATGCGAACGAGGTTACGTGATCAAGTGAATGAGACGAACGCGTAACAACGGTTTAAATTCAAAAAATGATACTGACACTGCGGATGGTTAGCCACCCACATCACATCACATCACATCACATCACAGTGGTTTTAGGATGAAATAATTTAGTTCCAACGTGTGATGAATTGTATGGGGTCATAATCAAACGCCAGTGTTACATTGAAACCAACGGAAATTCAAAATTAACGGCCGTTCGTGTCCACCGTCGTCTGACATTCACTAAGTATATGAATATGGCACTTTTAGGCCAGCAAAATGTAATACTTTGTCTCAGCGGCCCGCGCGCATTCCTTTTAAAATGGGATTTCGCGCGTAGCGCTACGCGCTGTAACCATTTTCTTTTTTTTTAACTCGAATTGTCTTCTTCTTTCTTTCTAAAAATTAAATTAATTAATTAATAAATTAATTGAAAAACTAGTAAGTTTCGGTGATACTCGGCAACCTTGTGACTGAGAACACACATTCAACTTGTGAAGTTAAGAGATAAAGAAAACTCAAGCATACATTGTGCATTGATCATATCTGATTACTTGTATGAAAAAGACAAAAAGATAACTATTGACTATATTTTGATTTTATAAGAGTAAAAATCGCATAGGACATAGCTTATTTTGGGTATTTTTTTTTAAATCGCATACCGTATAGCACATAGCTTTTTATCCAAAGGCGCTGAGGCAAAGTATTTAATTTGGTTGGCCTTACAAAATGGTACCAAGCGGAATAAAGAATATTAAAATCATTATTAATATTATCAATAAACCATAAGCATCAAAGCCCTTGACATAAATGTATGCCATAAAGGAAACATTCAACCCTGACAAATGATTTGTTTTTCTTCTTCTAGATAATGTTTCATTACATCGTCAGACCTGCCTGCAGAAGGCACCTCCAAAGTGCAACATGGGTTTGAACCCAAGACCTAGCCCTCACCACGTGGCTGGCTACTACTATCAAGATGAATGGATATCACGTGTATGTCGTACGCGCCAATTTAACGGTGCTGCTACAAGTATAAGAAAATGTTTGAAAAATACACATATTGAATTTTACGGCGACTCTACCGGTCAGCAATGGTTCGAATATCTTATCGATACGCTAAGCCAGGACCATGACATTGCTGTTAAGGGTACCTATAAAAAACACGGTCCGATCAATGCCATCGATACCGATAACATATCGTTATCGTTCACGTTCCATGGTTTACCGTTTACGTGCGATCCGGTGAATCGGACTGACATTGACTACATAGCCAATCGAATGGATAGGCTGGACCATGTCGGCCCGGATACAGTTATCGTCATTTCCATATGGGCACACTTTTGGGTCTCCGATTTGCAGTTTTATCGTGAGAGATTGCGCAGCATCAAAGACGCCATACTGCGAATGCAAAACAGAACTCCGGGGACACGGGTGTTCTTCAAGACTCCAAACACGGTCGCCGGTGCGTGGTTTGGATTTACAAATTGGGGCATGTCAGAACTGGACAGAGTTTTGCGTGAGGAAATGTTTGGGTTTAAAGATGTTACTGTTGTCAATGTGTGGGATATGACAGTGGGCCATCGAACAGGGCTTAACATTCATCCGTCAAAACTTATCATTGAGCAAGAGGTTGATATACTACTATCATTTATATGCCCGCGGTAATATTGACATTTATTCGTCGTTTTACCCTGTCGGACTGTATTAACATCACTTCCCGTATTCATAAAAATAAGCAATTGCTTTTACTAACCATTTACCTGAATATTTATACATACAAATAAGCATTTACTTTTAAGCAAAACCTAGACATTTTAAGCAAACGTAATTATTAATTCTTATAAGTAATTTCTAGACAGATTAGTCAATTCATGAAAGGTTATTCATAAAAACGATCATTTACGTGTGTATTTTTACAAGCACCTCCTTTTGAAGCTTCGTTGTCGTCAGAATCCATGTTGGCCATCCTTACAATCCAAATGCTTATGTGAGAATTGAGACTATGCATGCAGCTATAGGCCTACAGTATACAGTCATCAAAAAAGTAACTATACAGGTAATAAATGGACTTTTAACTTTAAAAATATATATTCTACCTAAAAATATTGAATCATAAAGTTATTGAGAAATTTGTTTTCTTTAATAATCGCACGCTAGGATCGGTTGAATATTAAAGAAGTGACAATTCAAAATGTAAGGTAAAGTCAGAATTTCATTTTCTCATTTTACATTTCAACACGGGGAGAGCATGACAGGTAGCGTGTGTGTGGCGTATTGATCCATCGGAACAATTCGACCGACTGCCCAACCTGCGCATGCATCCCCCAATTGCACTACCGGTAATCGATAAGGTACTCGTAGATTGGACGGCGTGTAGAAAATAAAAATGTGAAAATGAAAATCGGACTTCAACTCACATTTGGGAGTGTCACTTCCTTAATAATCACCTGATCTAAGCGTGCAAAATCTCATAAATTTCTCAACAACTTTATTATTCAATATATCTAGGTAGGATATATATTTCTAGAGATAAAAGCCCATTTATTACTTGTTATTACTTGTAGAGTTACTTTTTTGATGACTGAGGGCGGATATCCCGGGGGGGATGGGGGGATTTATCCCCCCCCCCCCCCACTTTTTGACCTTGGGGGGGATGGTCAATGTAATCATCCCCCCCCCCCCCCCCTGATTTTTCACATCTACAAAAAAACAAAAACAAAAGGGGGGAAAAAGGAAAAAAAGAAAGAAAAAAAAGGGGGAAAAGGAGAAAAAAAGGAAAAAGAGAAAGAAAGGCGGGCAGGGAGGCATGCGAGGGACATAAGAACGTTTGGAGTTAATTGTACGTTGGCTAGAATTTTTGGAGGTAACTAATTAACTTCTTTCTGGCATAGGCCTGTCGGCCTGTCGGCCTATTTAAAAAGCCAATATTGATCAGGAATAAAGTGATTCCTTTTCAATAGAATATTGGTCAAAAGTACACACCAAATCGCACCAAATGGGTTCGAAAATTTAAAAAAAATCAAATTCTGAGTGGGGGGCACATCCCCCACTCAGAATCCCCCTGTTCGAGCTTTTAAACCATCTATACTAAAATCAAGAATATATCAGTAAAAAAAATGCTCAACTTCTTTGTGCATTGATAAAAAACAAAATATTTATTGAAAATGAAGCGATGGCTTTTCAATACAATATTGGTCAAAAGTATACACCAGATCGCACCAAATGAGTTTGAAAATTGAATTTTTTTTCTTCTACTTCTGAGGGGCCACATCCCCCCTCAGACTCCCCCCTGTTGGAGCTTTTAAACCATCTATACTAAAATCAAGAATATATCAGTATAAAAAAATGCTCAACTTCTTTGGTGCATTGATAACATTTAAAAAAATTATTGAAAATGAAGCGATGGCTTTTCAATACAATATTGGTCAAAAGTATACACCAGATCGCACCAAATGAGTTTGAAAATTGAATTTTTTTCTACTTATGAGGGGGGGCACATCCCCCCTCAGACACCCCCTGTCCGAGCATAGCTCGGAGTGCGCACCACATAGATGGTACCAGCTCAATTTCATTTTTTGGGGCCACACTTATCATCCCCCCCCCCCCCCCCCCCCCCCCCCCCACACCTATCAAGAAATGTCCGCCCCTGATATCATATACACACCTTTGGAGCTGCTATTGTAAATTGTTATTCAGACCTTGCTAGCCTTGACAAGTAAAAGGTGCTCTCATAAGCAAAAGGTTATGAATACGTTTTTTAGCAATTACTTATGCTAGACCTTTTACTTATCTAGTAATTACTTTTACTTATAGCTTTTACTAGTTAGTAAATACTTGTTTTTAAGAATACGGGCTAGCTCCTGGTGTGGGACCAGAATCAAGGAAAATGTTTGAGCCATGTTTAAGTAAAAATGACCTGTATATTATTATTAGCGTGTTCGCTTTATGAAATGAAACTACGAATTAAAAAAAGTTTGAAGCAAAAACAGAGGTGAATTTTATTATTTCAAGATGATTGAAAAATGCAATCATGAAAAAGGCGCTATAGCACGTTAGCCCGTATTCATAAAAATAAGTCATTACTAACTAGTAAAAACTTTAAGTAAAAGCAATAACTAGATAAGTAAAAGGTCTAGCACAAGTAATTGCTCAAAAACGTATTCATAAGCTTTTGCTTATGAGAACACCTGTTACTTGTCGCAAATTAGCAATTGCTCGAAATATAACAATATAACAATAATGCAATAGTTCAATTTAAAGTACATGTGACGTATCTGGAAACGTGGCCTGTGATATGTTCATGATCTGCTGGCAGAAGTTTGATAGCCGGATCAGCTAAATAAGCCAAAGTCGTTTCCATTTGCGCCAATGGTGTCAAACATCCAACACGAGTCTCATTATTTTCCGGTATAAATGTTTCGGCAAGCCAATCCATATGTTCCTTGTTAAACCTAAATAATGTTCTGTAGTAGGATTGACTTTAGTGGTCCAACCTGTCCTTATACACATTAGGTTGTCCTCTCATAGGTAGAAACATGGCAGCAAAAGTGATATGATTGTGTTGGCAAAAGGACAAGCTTCAAATGGAGGTGCTTGTAAAAACACAAGTAAATGCTCGTTCTCATGAGATTTTATGAATAACCTTTCACGAATTTACTAATCTGTCAAGCAATTACTTATATGAATTAGTAATTACTTTTGCTTAAATCTCTAGATTTTGCTTATAAGTAATTGCTTATTTTTATGTATAAAGATTCAAGTAAGTGGTTAGTAAAAGGTTAGGTAAAGGTTAGTAAAAGCAATTGCTTATTTATATGAATACGGGCTGTTATGTCGACTGGTGCAACTTACCAAATCTGACAATTGGGCAAAAGATTAATGTCCAATATTTTAAAATAAAGACGGCAGAGGCAAAAACACTAATTAATTTCGAGATTTAAAAATATATATATTTACGACATTAAAGAGGGTGATAACCCCAAAATTATTAAATTTGTCAAGCGCTGTATCTTTTGAACTATTAATATAATGTATATAATATAAAAGTATCTATTTTTGATGAGAAAATGAGTCAGAGAATCCATTAGCATGTTCGCTTTATGAAATGAAACTACGAATTTAAAAAAAAAGGTTTGAAGCAATTCAAGATGGTTGAAAAATTCAATCATGAAAAAGGCGCTATAGCACGTAATGTTTCACATTGTTGATGTAGTGTTGTTTTATGGAAATAAATTTGATTTGATTTGATTTGATGTTGACTGGTGCAACTTACCAAATCTGACAATTGGGCAAAAGATAATGTCCAATATTTTAAAATAAAGACGCCAGAGGCAAAACACTACTTAATTTCGAGATTTAAAAATATATATATTTACGACATTAAAGAGGGTGTTAACCCCAAAAATATTAAATTTGTCAAGCGCTGTATCTTTTGAACTATTAATGTGATGTATATAAAAGTATATATTTTTGGAAAGGAAATGAGTCAGAGATTTCATTATGATATCAAATTTCATTAAAAATGCTGATTTTTAAATTTTGACAGAAAATTACATTTTTGACTCAACTATTTTCGGACAAGGTAACAAAATCAGTTGTTGTTAAAAAAAAGAATCCGAAATTAGGGGAGAGCGGGAGTCGCCCCATTTCATTTGAAATGGCCTAGAGATGTCAATTTCAAAGATTGAATGGACCTATTGACATTATGAAAGATTGATATTTTGGCTACATACGACCACAATGTCAGTACCCTAGGCCTTACTGAAAAGGAATGAGTAAAGGATAAAGTGTCTCAAAATGGTGAACTTGCCCCACCCGGGCAGGTTCGTCCATAGGCCGGGGAAAGTTCGCCAAGGGCTCTTCATTAGGCTTCATAAAGTAGTATGTATCGAATAGATACATTAGGCCTATACATATTTGTAATGTGATTTTGTTAGGGATTCCAAAATGTAAGGGTGGGGTCATTTTTTGCGGAATCTACTCGTTTAGTATTTTAAAATGACAATAATAGATAGCCTATAATGTGATTTTCTACTAGAATAAAATGTAGGGATTCCAAAATGTATGGGTGGGGTCATGTTTTGCGGAATCTACTCGTTTAGTATTTTAAAATGACAATAAATACCACATTTAAGGATCTTCTAATTTTAGTGCTCTCTATTCCAGATGGCTATTTTTATAATTACAAATAGCTACAAGAGGTAATTTTGAAATTATTCAAAATCTTAATCATGTAAATCCCCATGGGCAAACATGCCCCATCATGAAAGGGCAAATGTACCACATAGCATAATAAGTGCATTGACCCGGTGGCCACGCGTGTCCCATATACAATTATGGGTTTATAACTGCATCAAATCCGTAACCTATCCCATACGAGTACGTACCTACCTAATGATGATTTACATTAAAATCTTCTGTACGAATATCAATTAGGGGGAAAACAATATCAAAAATGGAGAAGATTTTTTTTTTGTTATGTAAAACTGGTTTTTAAATGATGATCATTTGACAAACGTTATACGGAGATCTGCCATGTTACCATGGGAAGCTCGCGCAACAAACAGAGAAATATATTGCGTGTTCGTCCAAATCAACCAGTGGCCGCAATGATGAGAATCACGTGATGGGTGAAATCAAAATCATCTAAAGATACTTCTCTTGGAGCGCATTGTTTATTTTTTCATAATTGTTTTTAGTTTTTAAACGTTTGCCTTTTTGAGGCAAAAGACCCTCTACATCCTGTGTTTTCATATTGGTCTTTGTTACCATGGTAACGTCGAGTCATCTTTTGCAACAATTGGAAGCCAAACAACACTTTTTATTGTGCTCATAGTGTTTGTCCGGAGCGTCTAAAGGTTTTATATTCTGATGGGATCCGGTCATGAAAGGCAAAAAACCGAATGTTAACACTTTCCACGCCGGCAGTTCTCTACAGACGACAGTTCATAAAATGTTCATAACATGTTTCAAAAATGTTACAAAATATTGAGTCTCATTACCATATTTGGAATCAACATGATAATTGCATTAAAATAAGTACAAACATGCCTAGTATTGGTTCAGTAATTCTTGAGATAGACTTTGAAAGTTAGGAAAGGTTTCTGAAACATCTGGTTTTTATATGGTAAAACTAATAGTCGCGTGATAAGTGTTAATGTTTATGTCTACGGATGGTAAAAGAGCATTTCATGTAGCAAGGTTGACCAGGTTGGGAGGGCCCCGAGAGGGCGATATTATTTACCGTAAACAACATTTACATTGAAACTGATATTGCACATTAACTAGATCATCCAAATGTTGCTTACGGTAATTTATTTCGCCCCGAGAGAGGGCAAAGCTGGTATAAAGAAGGAGGAGGGTCGGCCGGGAAGAACGGGAAAGTAAACGAGGGATTTATTTGTTGACAAGATGGATGCAAAGCCTGATTCTCTATTGGCGATAAACGGCTCCCATGATGTACTGCGCACATGATACAAATCGTAGCCCGCATCAAATATTATCGTATCTTGACGATTTTTTTATTTTGATGTTTTGAGACAAAGTGATTTTCAATAATCCCTATCTTTGGTTAGGAATGTGATATAACATCGACTTTGGTACCAAAATGTATATTACCCCGGGGGGGGGGGGGGGGGGGGGGGGGCACTCAACCTTTTTTGGGTAGGGGTGTGCCGCACAGGGTCTCAAAAAGGAGAGCTACAGAACTGAACTGAGTGGATTTTATGACGAAAAATGGGGTCTTAGGAACTGATTTTTTTTCGCCTATAGTTCAATTTTGATTAGCAAGAACGCAAATTTTCGGGGTTTTTTGGTTTTAGAACGCAAATTTTTTGAAGAATTGGGGCTTTGGAACGCAAAATATCGCGATTTTTACATTTTCAATAAAATTGGGGTCTTAAAGGCTCAAAAGGGGGTCATAAGATCTAGCGGCAGAGGGTGAAAAAGGGGGTCTTCAGCGCGGCACATACCTATACCCATTTCCAATGTCAGTGCCCCCCCCCCCCCCCCCCCCCGGGATAGGGCCATGATATAAATAACTCAAATATTCATATTTCCCTCATTGTTCCTCATTTACTCGCGTTGGGTCACATTATGGTGATGAGATTCAATATGTAGAAACATTGTGTTCATCAAAACCATTGATTGAGGTGAATAAATATAGATTTACTCACCGTTTTTACATATTCATCCTAACAAACCTGATGAACTTATTCAATAATTTGATAAATTCAATAATTTTGACATTTTTGAAACATTTTGTGATCAATTTTGGAACTGTCGTCTGCAGACGCTTGCCGCATGGAAAGTGTTAAGGTAAAGAGGGGATGGGGATTAGAGGGTCGGGTCACATCATTTCGGTAGGGGTTATCACAGGCATGAGAATGGAGTTTTTGAAAATAGCAGGAAACACCAGGAAAGTGGTGAAAATTCCTGAAAAAATGCGTGAAATTGGGCAAAAAAGGCCAAAAACAGGCTGAAATAAATAAAACTGCGTACATTTTGACTAAAAAAAAGCAGGAATTCCTGCTTTTTCCTGAAGATTCTCATGCCTGTTGTCATCGTTGTTTACAAATAGAGGGCTTTAGAATCAGAACTGTGGGACAACGAGTCTAATAAATTAAGGTATTTAGAACAAAATAAGCTCCTATATCCCTCACAAAGGTTTGGGCAACTCCCAGGAGACAGCAAAATCCAAAATAGCTGCCATCCACCATCTTTATGAAAATGACGTAACTTCTAGTCATATTAACCTGGAGACAGGTACCACTAAGGCCTGTTGCGGAACCATTCACCCCGAGGGGTACATTTAGACCATTGATGTGTTATGGAACTAGGCACTAATTTTACACCATGTGCCTGTTTTTGGAGCCATTTATCCCTAAGAGATACATTAAGCCAAGTGGGCCTTATATATTCAACCAAAGTACTTCTATGTAAGATGGGTAAGGTAGAGAATAATATTTGTCACACATGCAATGTGATTGACTATATCGACCATTTCTTTTTCAAATGTAATCTAGTTAAACAGCTATGGTAAAGTTATCTCGCGTAAATTATCAACATGCTTTGTATTGACCACTGAAATTGTTATATTGAACTACCACAATAATACTTATGACCATCACGATTTAAAATTTATTAACCTCATCATCGCCGTTGGGAAACTATGCATAAACAAGTTTAGATACGGCAACCACCCAAATCTGTTATTCCTATTTGAAAATGAACTCTGTCTTCGTAGACTGATTTCTCTGTACTATGTCATCATGTATATCAATTATGTCGGGGTTTTTTTTAATCGATTGCCACATTGTACATACTTGCTATTATTATATTATATTATTTTGTAAATATTGATGTTATTGTATAAATTTATTGTGTATCATAGAATATAGAATAAATAAAAATAAAATTTAAAAAAATGGGCCTTATATGGAACCATCATGCATCTCTTGAGGGATACATCAAGGCATGGATACATTGAGACCATAAGCCTGATATGGAACTATGCATCGCTTAAACCCTTAGGTCCACTTTTACCAGCCAGATTCTTTATAATAGGAATATATCAAGATTGAGATATTTCGCCATCATTAATTCTGTTTCATCTGTCACCAAGTGAACAGGTGTGAACTTGCCTTTAAGGGATACCGTTAGACCATGGGCCTTATATGGAACTATGCAACCCTCGAGGCAGGGTTGCACAAAGTGCGGGAACAGGGAGCACCGCTCCCGGGAAATAATGAGCAGAATTGGGGAAATAATGCCAAGTGGAAAAAGAAAAAGTATTGGGGAAAAGGGTGAAAAAAGATGAAGAGAAAAAAATGCAAACTTTGGGTTATGAGCTGTGGTTGCAGGTATACTAATGTGTTTATTGTTTTATTGCTTTTCCCCAGTGGCGACGCAAGGGGAGGGCATTTCCCCACAAGATATTTTTGTGCCTCCACCCCCTCAAAAAATTTATATTTAGTTAAAATTAGACAAGAATTGACAATTTTAGCATGAAAAGGCAATATTTTTCGCGCTTTGCGCAGATTTTCGTATAAAATTTGACAATTTTAGCGTAAAATGCAACAACAAAAATGTGCGCGTTTCATTTTTTTTTTCATGCTCCCCTAACAAAAATTATAATCCAATATTGTAATCTGATTTTTTTTTATCAAACTTGTAAATATAGGTGGGGAAATGTTAAGCTTAAAACCTTGCTCCTGAGGAAGAAACAACTTTGTGCAACCCTGCCTCGAGGGATGCATTGAGACCATGGGCTTGTTATGAAACTATGCCCCGCTTGCGAATTTATTGACCGTAAACAACATTTAGATTGAAACTGATATACATGTATGTATACAAGTGTTTTGCACTTGTACATTACATATCCTTTGTCGAAAAAAATATCAAACAAGGTTTATACGCAAAATTCTACGACACCGGGATTCGAACCAGTAACCTTTCGTTCATGAGCCTTATTCGACCACGAGGAGTTGGCTGATAGTGATTGGAATTTTAATCGATATGATTTTTACGGAATAAAGCTTATCTGTTTTAACAATAATATATAATACAATAAAACGTGCGTAAGTTGAATATGTATAGCGTACAGCGACCTTTCTGTGAACTACGCCCGAGCTACGATGTTATTATTACGCATTTTAACTAGCCTATCCAACCGTGGTTAGGGTTAATTATTTCGTGTCCCGCTTAATGGATACCTTTAAACCATGGGCCCGTTGCGGAACCATTCACTCCCTGAAGAATACCTTTACAACCATGTTAGGGACGCACCATTTGATTTTCAGGGGGGCGGTAGGAAGTTGGGTTCGGGGGAGAATTTTTTTTTTTGGCCGCCGCAAGGGGTGAATTTTTTTTTTTTGCGCCGCCGGAGGTGGCGATTTTTTTATTTTAATGTATCCATTCATATTGAGTTGGGTGGGGGTAGAATTTTTTTTTTTTTTTTTTTACTCATCAGGGGGTGATTTTTTTTTTGGGGCCTGCATAGAGGGGGAATTTTTTTTTTTCCGAAAACTTCCTACCGCCCCCCTGAAAATCTAATGGTGCGTCCCTTATCTATCTACCCTATACATCAAAGGGACGAACGGAAAATGGTGAAATGCTATGAACGCCTATGTCCCTATTATACTACATTCGCATATTCCCTGGTTTCACAACTCAATAGGTTACTCCACTGCGTTATAAAATCCCAAAGATCGAAGGCCGCAAACCTTATTCTTTATCCCCGCGCCGCATAAACAACACCAAAATGCAAATCATACGCCTGCAAAATAATTCCTGTAAATATTAAACATCGTCATTACAATCCATTCAGTCACACACACAAAAATAGAGCCCAAAAAAATCTGGCAACGCTTTATGATATCCATTAAAGCAATATGGTATTAAGTCTCAATAGGAGCCTATTTGGGCTACAACATATTAGATACTTTATTTGGTTGCGATTAGCAATGATTAGCGGTATTACCTATGTGTCCTTAACACTTTCCACGCGGCTATTACTAGTTTTACCATATTATTATACAAAACAGATTTGGCAGAAACCTTTCCCAATTTTCAAGTTCTATATCTCTAGGATTACTGACCCGGTAAGAGGCATGTTTGTACCTATTTCAATGTATTTCTCACGGTGATTCCACATATGGTAATGAAAATCAATAATTTTGACATTTTTTAAACATTTTGTGAAATTTTGGAATGTCGTCTGCAGCCGCCTGCCGCGTGGAATGTGTTGACTATCAAATATCATGCTGTAACCGTGTGTGACCAAGATTTTCCGGACACCATAATGAGAATATTGCGTGTTTTCTACTCCAATTTGACCCCAATGAGTGAAATATGGACAGGATTTTGAAGGAAATTAAAAAAAAATCATTAAACGATCGATGTTAGATTTCTTTAACACACCTCTTAAACACCCCCAGCTCAAAAACAACCTACGCGTACGCACACTAACATTGTGACGTTCATCCCACACCCTGGGTTTTATTAAACTTCCAACGCGGCCCGAGCGTTGCGTTGGAAACAACTCTAAATATAAAGTAATTGTTGATGGTATTGTGTGGAAGCAGTCATGAGAGTAAGAGAGAACTAAAAGAAGTGGCATAGATTTTAAGATCTGAACACGTTTTATTTTTAACCAACTGCTTTCAGGGAGGCGAGTGACGAGTCGGTAGGCTAGATGGAATAAAAAAAACAAGTTCTTTAACCCTTTCCACGCGGCTATTAGTTTTTATCATTATACAAAACAGATTTTTCAGAAACCTTTCCCAATTTTCAAAGTTCATCTCAAGGATTACTGAACCAATACTAGGCATGTTTGTACTTCTTTCAATGCATTTCACATGGTGATTCCAAATATGGTAATGATATTCAATAATTTTGAAATTTTTGAAACATTTTATGGAATTTTGGAATGTCGTCTGCACTGACGCCTGCCGCGTGGTAAAGTGTTGGCATCGTGACTTTTCATGTGCGCTAAACGTATATCACATTTTCCACAGTCCGAGGGTGTAGGCTATTGCTTCTTAGCATCTATTGTTAACATGGTTAACTTTTTAAAGAGATTCTTGCGGATGATATTTTCTTATGGCATTGTTTTACGTATGTAAAATTTAGCATAAGTTGATAGATCTGGGTAGGGTAGTTTTGTAATACGTCATATATGTGCTATCTTTGTTAAACATGGAAACAGCGGAATAACTTCGTTTATTTCAGCTTATTTTAGCATTTCTGTATAAATACTAGTGGCCGGTAGTATTCATTAAATTTGAATTTATTTCTGATAATGTAATTAAATAAAGGCAAAACTGCAAATCTCTGTAATTAACAGAAAAGTGTTCCTGTTCAAAATACTGCAGCGTATCATTTCCGGAGAGGACCATTTTGTCCCGGGGGGGGGGGGGGGGGGGTACTCGAATTTGAAGAGGGTAGGGGTGTGTGACTGGGCAGTCTGAAAACAGGGGGGGTACTCGAATTTGAAGAAGGTAGGGGTGTGTGACTGGGCAGTCTGAAAACAGGGGCTTACCATTTTGCAACATTGCAATCATGCATGCATAATGGGGTGTCCACACCTTTGGGACAGAACAAATTTTAAAAAGCTATGTGACTAAAATTAATGTTTCTGAAGAAAATTTGTGGGATATAGTGATCCGAAATACTGGAATTGAATTTGTAGTAAATTGCTACAAACATGAAAAAAAAAACTTTACGGGTTTCACAAGACCACCACGCAAGTTTGCGACCACAACCGTTGCTGATCGAAATTATACATTCATAATGCTGTGAGCGTTTTTTTAATACCCCGGTATCGAGTCTTAATTTTAAACCTATACAACTAGATGCAAACAAATTCAGGTTTTATTGTTAATATACGTATTTTTAGCTTGTCTTGCCATCATCATTTATTTTTAACCGTCTAGCTCTTCATTGGATATTGGCAGCGCTGCAATTTCTTAGCTGTCAGTAGCACTGGAATCGTGCTGCCTCATATTGTCCAAGTCATATGCTGTAATGAGCTGCATTCCAAGCTATACTCTCCTCGGTCGCATCTCGCTACGCTCGTTCTGGTTCGCAGATAGCAGCACGGAACCAGTGCTACAACAATCTTTTAAAAAGAAGCGATGAGCGAATCTAATTTGGCGGCAATCAGTCTGGCGCAATCCTCGCAATTCCATCGCGCCTTTGAATGATTCATAATAGATGAATCGCATTGCGTTAAAAATAATTCTAAATATAAAATAATTGGTGATGGTGTATTGTATCGGATAAGTCACGAGATATTCGGCGTTATAGAAAACTATAAAGGGAGAATGGATAACAAAAAAGATAAAAGAAGTCGTTCAAATTTAATGGTGTATTATGTGGAATCAGTCACGAGATTTGGCGCAATAGATAATTAAGGGAAGTTGCGCATATTAGTACGGAGTCACGGAGTGTAAGCATACTCTGTTTGCTATACGTCGACCATCTAAATCGAATGCCCCGCCTCCTTTCACAAGTTCACGTAACTAGTATTAGTAACAGCGCATTATAGACATAATAGCATTGGTATTCTCCTCGAATGATGATATGGTAGGCTATATAGCTTTATAATGTGAAAATATTGGCAGTCTTATCATCTTCAAGACAACCGTGTTTGACATTGCAGCAACGTCCGTCTCAATTGGTCTCAATCGACCAAAATTGGAAGTATAATAGGCTATATTCGGTCACTATATCGCGTTTGATACACGTGAAATTCTGACCAGCGTATAACGTCTACGGTGCTGATTGATAATTGGTAGCCTGTATAACCGACAACTTTGGAATGTGGCAATAGCAGAGGGCAATAATAATTATCATCCTCTTCAAGACGACCGTTTTTATCATTGCGATCTTCCGGCCAATATTTTGTCAATCGACAAAAATCAAAGTATATCCGGTCACTAATATATCGGGTAGATGAAGAAGGAGAATTCAGATTAACTTCAGCGTTTTGTATTGGAGAATAGATAATAGAGAAGTCACTAGAAAAGGACTGAAAGGAACTGTTTCGCGAACGCATCTATCGACGTACCTTCACCAACTTTTCACCAACAAAGTAGTAGCGTAACGAATCCGGAGATCGTAATACATTAGCGTCAAGAATTACGATGGAGCGCCTATGCTGGGTATTCGTATTCACTACCCTGCTAATATGCGGCTTTTCTGCTGTTGTTCACGGTATATATGATCAACCTATAAATTGCACGGTGGGATGCCAAAAACGGACATATTTGCCAGCGCCAGTTTATGGATTGGTACATGTAGTTTCAATTTCATCACGATTCCAGTGCCCATCTGAATGCATATGTACATTAGGAAATAACGAATTACCAATAACCTGTCCTAATGGGGAATCATCGGTACTGCAGGTCTTGTATCCACCAAACTTCATGAACCCATCTGACGACTCAACACTGTTATTATCCTGGAGTGGCACTGGCCTACATGGAATGGAACCAAACGCATTTTTCGACTCTGACTTGGGAAGTGTCAACACAAGCGTTAGCGTATTGTATTGGAGCAGACTGTATTCGTTAGATTTGTCCGACAACAATATAGCGGAGCTACACCGACGGCAGTTCGAATCGCTTACCAACCTATATCAGCTGGATCTGTCAAACAATATTATCGTGGAGTTACATCCGCGTCAGTTTGAAGCGCTTACCAATCTGTATCACCTAGATCTGTCAAACAATATTATCGTGGAGCTAAACCCAAAGTCATTCCAAGGTCTGATCAACCTGACTTACGCATATCTGTCCGACAATAATATCGTGGAGTTACATCCGCGTCAGTTTGAAGCACTTACTGATAACATGTGGTGGTTAGATCTGTCCGCCAATAATATCGTGGAGTTACACACGCAACAGTTCGAACCACTCGTTAACCTAGGGTACATATATCTGTCGGAAAATAATATTGTGAACCTACACCCGCAGTCATTCAAAGGTATTAATAACCTTGAATGGTTAGATCTGTCAAGCAACAGTATCGTGGAGTTACACTCGCAGCAGTTTGATTCGCTAACCAACATGTGGGGGTTAGATCTATCAAACAATAATATCGTGGAGTTACACCCGCAACAGTTCGAACCACTCGTTAACCTAGGGTATATATATCTGTCGGAAAATAATATTGTGAACCTACACCCGCAGTCATTCAAAGGTATTAATAACCTTGAATGGTTAGATCTGTCAAGCAACAGTATCGTGGAGTTACACTCGCAGCAGTTTGATTCGCTAACCAACATGTGGAGGTTAGATCTGTCAAACAATAATATTGTGGAGTTGCACCCGCAACAGTTTGAATCACTTACCAACCTCAGGTGGTTATTTCTTTCAAACAATAATATCGTGGAGTTGCACCCGCGTCAGTTTCAAGCGCTTACCAAGCTGTGGCTCGTGTTAGATTTGTCCCACAATAATATCACGGCACTACACACGTATCAGTTTGAATCGCTCACAAACTTGTGGTACCTATACCTGCATGACAATAATATTGTGCATCTTCACCCGCAGTTATTCGAAGCTCTTAAAGAACTTTCAATATTAGATATATCAAACAATAATATTCTGGAGCTACACCCGCAGCAGTTCGAAACACTAATCAACCTGCGGTGGTTGTATTTATCCAATAATAATATTGTGAAGCTACACCAGGGGCAGTTTCAAGCGCTTACATACCTGAAATATCTGGATTTATCGAACAATAACATTGAGACAGTATATTCACAGTTACTACAGTCAGTAAGTAACCTTGAGTACCTTGACTTTAGTCACAATCATCTGTTTCTGTTTCAGCTATCGACGTCCGTGCAGTACCATTCACTTGTTTACATTTCCCTTTCTAAAAATAAGTTATCTAATTTACCGCGTGATGTATTTAATAATGTATGCAATTTGAAATATCTAGATGTATCTGGAAATAATTTTAAAAGATTTGATGCTGGGTTATATTTTGTGAATAATTCGATGTCTGTACTTGATATTGTAGATTTAAGACGAAATATATTGTACGGAGTAAACTCTAAGTCTTTTAGAGATGTTCCCAACACTACAGACATATTGGTTGATAATGCTGCAACTTGTTGTTTCATAGAATCAGCAACGTGTACTGCCACAATTCCACGTTCACAATTTCTGACATGTGGACGAATGCTTTCAAATCAAATTCAAAGAATAACTATGTGGATATTAGGTATTTTCGCAATTATCTCAAACGTTGGCGTACTGGTCTACCGATACAGACAACGTAACGACACTAACAAAGTTCAGTTGTTAATAATTTCAAATTTGTCAATCTCAGATCTATTCATGGGTATTTACATGTTAGTAATAGCGTCTGCAGATATATATTATTCGATTCTAGGTTATTTTCCTTCTGAAGCATGGAGATCAAGCATTGCCTGTAAGGTATCAAGTACGCTATCTATCCTATCAAGCATGGGCTCGGTATTCTTTGTCACGCTTTTAAGCATAGACAGATTGATGGGTATCAGATATACATTTAGCAATAAGAGATTCGGCACAACCTCAGTGAAGTTAGTCATAGCTATAATCTGGGTATTAACAGTGATATTGAGTGTATTGACAACCATTTTGTCAATGATTGATCCTGACTTATACGATGTATCCGAAGTGTGTACTGGCCTCCCACTCTCTAGAAGCAATACTTTTGAGGCTAAATATTGGCAGTATGATGATCTTGGAATTAGGGATAAAGATAATAAGTTTATTGTATTGAATAGTACTCTTGAGATTGTTGTTGGCACTAAGCCGGGCATGTACTTTGGTATAGCGTTATTTACCATTATCAATTTCATTTGTATGTTGGTAATAACGTTTTGTTACATCGTGATATTCATAACAGTACGACAAACAGCAAAACAAGCCGGACGAAATCAAAGTCAAGAGGAAGAATTCCGAATGGCTATCAAAATGGGGGTGATTGTGCTTACAGATATGCTTTGTTGGTCGCCAATTATCTTACTATCAATCCTCGTACAGAGTGGAAGTCTTACAGTCACACCTCATGTCTATACCTGGATTGTAACGTTTGTACTACCTATTAATTCCGCTGTCAATCCATTTCTGTATTCCTTAACAACAGCAATTTTTGGTTTCATAGAAAAAAGACAAGCAAATACGAACCGTGCTGTCAATGCGATAGCCTTACAAAAACGGCAAACACGGTAAAAGCTGGAAAGAAAGCTTTTTACTAGCGTTAAGATAGTAACCCTGCTAACGTGCTGTTGGTGTGAATGGTAGAGGCTCATAGCGCTACAAAAACGAGATAAAATGTATCACTTTTCATTTTTTTATTTTTAATATTTAACTTTGCAATTTCGAAATGATTAGGCGGTGTTCCTTCTCTGTAAATTAGTATTTCCTTGCATGATATTTGATGAGCTGATGAGCAAAGACGTACACGTACTATAGTTTGATCAGTTCCAAATTGGCGAAGCCTCATTACAGCAGCGAATTAATACAGAAGGACGCGGGCGTACAAGAAGGCAGCAAGCATACAGTTAGCGTTAGCCTGTGGCTATAATCGCGATTACTTTTGCGCGGAGAGATAAATATTTATCGCCAATTTGGAACTGATTAAACTATAATAGACTTAACTTATCACATAAGGGTTAACATATCATGCACAGGACTAATTGGATTTGACTGGCACTTTATAGTTAGTGTTTCATGCCGGTGATTTTATCGTTATAATGTCGCGTAATTTACCAATTGCGGGCTGTTTTTGTAACACAATTTAATCTCACCAACTGATTTCGTGGTGATTGTGTGGTCGTTTCGAACAAATTGTCGAACCACCTCGCCCAGTTGTAATGTAGGCTAATCGTTTAAATGTTAACGAAATGATTTAGAATATCTAAAAAAAACACACTGAAATGTCAGTTTAGAACCTTATTATTCTCAGCTAACGAAATGTTGTAATCATCTGGAGAAGGATTACATGTACTAACAATATAGTATGCTCGTACAACGTTTCTTCAATATATTTGTAGGAAATCATAGTATTTTACGATTTCACAAGTACACATACACCCCGTGGATGCGAATTACGGACAAACGCTATAACCATGATAACAGATTTAATAATATATTAGGCAAAATAAATACCAACAATGTATGTGGTTCCGTTTTAACAAATAAAAATGAATTCCGAAAAAAGAGAGAGAAAAGAACGATACCGTAACTAAAGGCGCGTGGGCACGGCAACGGCGAATAACAGTTTACCTATATTACTATCCGATTATTTTATTCAGTCCGATATATTGAAATTTCACTCTATTAGATTGAATATTTTTAACCCTTTATTAAGATTCTTCCCTCAGCACAGATTGACTTTTAAATCTTTTGATTTAAGAGAGTATTACTATTAATATATCCAGTGTGTATATTTATAAAGATATAATAATTCACTACGGTCTTAACAAACATATTAAATCCCAAAGAGTTATGTAAATGTATATTGTACTCCGTATTCTGAAAAGTTAAACAAAGTCTGTCTATTTTCATATAATTTCTTTTTGTTGAGACCATCTGAGGACTAATACTCGTATACAGTTTCTTCTTCTTCATTCATCCATGGTCTTTAACACTTTCCACGCGGCTATAAATTGTTAAGGATTACTGGACCAATACTAGGCATATTTGTACTTATTTCCATGCATTTCTCAGGGTGATTCCAAACATGGTAATAAAATTGAATAATTTTGACATTTTTGAAACAATTTGTGAAATTTTGGAATATCGTCTTATCTACAGACGCCTGCCGCGTGGAAAGTGTTTACGATTTACACAAGTACACAATAATAGACACACGTGTAATTACGGACACCTCCGAGTGAGTCCTAGCATAGCACAGTCATTCTCAAATCTGTACTAAAATACTTCGATAAAACACATACTAAGGTAATTATTTATTCATCGTCACGAATATTATATACAAACTTAAACCGTATTCCTTGACAATTTTTGAAGTATTTATACCTGTTTTCACATTGAGTGAAATTTTTCCTCTACAAAATAGGCTCGTCGTACATTTTGTAGTACCATTAAGATTTATATATAAGTTTTATGTACAGTCATTCAATACATTATATTAACATTTATGTACATGATATTAAGTTTTATGAACGTTTGTAAATTTATTGATATTCAATTTTATAAAAATTGTTCCTCTACAAAAAGCCTCGTCGTACATTTTGTAGTACCATTACGATTGATATATAAGTTCTATGTACAGTCATTCAGTACATTATATTAACATTTATGTATTATGATATTAAGTTTTATGTATGTTTGTAATTTTTTTGATATTAAATTGTATGTATGAACTCAATGCAACCAGTGGCGTATCCAGGGGAAGCAAGACCCGAGACCCCAATTTTGGTGCCGTTTTGAAGAGAAAAAAATGTTGGGTAAAATTTCATCGATCAGTGTTGTAATTTGTCACGGTGCACATTCTCGATACATCCCGGTGATACGCCACTTTATGGAAACCATTAATAGATATTGTATATAAACTGCTCACAAAAAGTATCGAAACACTTAGAAATGATCCAATATATAACGGCTCGAAAGGGTATGCATTAATAGAAGCAAATAACCAAGTACATAATTTTGTTCTGCGTATTTTGACACCTCGAACGTTGAGATATAGTGTTGCGGAGCTGAGTTATTGTCATTTCAATGATCGTGAGTCCAGTTTCAAAAGTGACACTCATCCCTATTGAAAAACACGAATCTGATCATTCTAAACAGTAATGCAAACCTCTTTGTATAGGATGATTGTCACTTTTGAAACTGGACCCACGACCATTGAAATGACAATAACTCCGCTCTGCAACATCGTATCTAATCGATCGAGGTGTCAAATTACGCAGAACAAAATTATGCACATGGTCACAGGTCACTAATAGGTATATCAAATGAGGTGGGATCGTTTCAAAAAACCCTTAAAATCGTGATACGTGTCTATATTTTAAATAGAAGTTGTCAAAAAAACATAACATTTTTGGTATCATATTAAAGACAATTTATCCAGCTACCGAATAAAAAAAGAATTAAAGCCACATGTTTAGCAACAGTGAAGTTATCAATCTAAACGTCGAGTGAGTCAAGGGTGGGAGCGGTGGATGAGGAGCCGGTGGATGAGGCGCCCATAGGTTTCTACACAAAATAGTGGAAAACTAGAACTTTTGAAATTGATGCCATTTTAAAATTATACATAGGAAAGTTTTCAAACTTCTCATATGTGTTAATAACATGTGCCTGCTACTATGAATAATAATATTAAATTGTTATCTAGACATTCTCTACTAGAATATGATGTTCAATTGAGGGAGTGTTTTAATGTACAAAACACACAGTTTTATTCATTTTATTGATTAAACAATGGCCAAATCGCAGTCTCTCTATTTCATTTGTGTGACTCTTGGGTCCTTTTCTACCCTGGGTAGTAAAACATTTAACTAAAAAAGCCAGAAGTGTTTCTTCACTTCAATTAATTTAATTAATTCAATTAATTTAATTAATTCAAGTAATTTAATTAATTCAATTAATTTAATTAATTCAATTAATTTAATTAATTCAATTGATTTAATTAATTCAATTGATTTAATTAATTCAATTGATTTAATTAATTTAATGAATTTAATGAATTTTATCAATTAAATTTAGTTAAATTATTAGTTAATTAATAATTCAGTGATTGCGTGATTGCATTGATCGAGTGATTATTTAATTAATTAATTAATTATTAATATATTAATTAACATTGTCGAACAACACAACATAAATTAATTGATTGATTAATTGATTGAATTTATTAAATTGATTAATTATTTAATTAATTTAATGAACTTGATCAATTAAATTTAATTAAATAATTAATTGATTAATTATTCAGTGTTTGAGAATCAATTAATAAATTAAATAATTAATTAATAAATTAATTATTTGATAAATTAATTAATTAACTTATTTAATTCAATTATAGTTATATTAATAAAATTGATTACATTAATAAGATTTATTAAATAATTAATTATTTTAATTAATTAATTAAATTAATTGAATTAATTAAATTAATTAAATTAATCAGATTAATCAAATTAATCAAATTAATCAAATTAATTAAATAATTAAATTAATTAAATAATTAATTTGATTAATTTAATTGATTATCAATTTAATCAATTTAATGAATTTGATCAATTAAATTTAGTTAAATAATTGATTAATTAATTATTCAGTGATGGAGTGATTGAATTGATTGAGTTATTAATTAATTAGTGAATTATTAATATATTAAATAACATTGTCAAACAACACAACACCAATTAATTGATTGATTGATTGAATTGAATGATTAATGTGTTTTTTAAATTAATTTAATTAATTTAATTAATTAAATTAATTAAACACGTGCAGCGTATGAACCCTCAAAGATACCCAAAAGTTGCAATTGTTGGCACTGTAAATGGTGAAAGGCCCAGAGGTAGACCAGCTAAGAGGTGGATGGATGGTATTCATCATACTTTGTCTGACATCCTTATCAGAAGCAAGCAGAAAGGCTCAAGACAGAAACGAATGGCGAATAATCTTGCAAAGGATGGCATCACTCAACCAAGTTGGAGTGGACGCCAAAAAGTAAAGTAAGTAAGTACTTAAATTATATAAATTATTACATTTATTCAATTAATTAAATTAATTAATGAATTTGATCAATTAAATTTAGTTATTAATTCATTAGTTATTCAGTGATTAACTTAATTAAATTAATCAAATTAATTAAACTAATTAAATTAATTAAATTAATTAAATTAATTAAATTAATCGAATAAATCAGATTAATCAGATTAATCAGATTAATCAGATTAATCATATTAATCATATTAATTAATTTAATTAATTTAATTAATTTAATTAATTTAATTAATTTAATTAATTAAATTAATTTAATTAATTAATGAATTTGATCAATTAATTTAATTTAATTAATTCGATTAATTTAATTAATTTAATTAATTTGATTAATTTAATTAATTTAATTAATTTAATTAATTTAATTAATTTGATTAATTTAATTAATTTGATTAATTTATTTAATTTAACTAATTTATTTAATTTATTTAATTAATTTGATTTAACTTTTATGTCAATCAATCAATTAACTAAATAATTTGATTAATTTAATAATTTAATTAATTTAATTAATTTAATTAATTAATGAATTTGATCAATTAATTAAATTAATTAAATTAATAATTAAATTAATTAAATTAATTACATTAATTTAATCTAATTAATTAAATTAATCAAATTAATTAAATTATTAAATTAATCAAATTAATTAAATTAATTAAATTAATCAAATTAATTAAATTAATCAAATCAATTAAATTAATCAAATTAATCAAATTAATCAAATTAATTAAATTAATCAAATTAATTAAATTAATCAAATCAATTAAATTAATCAAATTAATCAAATTAATCAAATTAATTAAATTAATTAAATTAATTAAATTAATTAAATTAATTAAATTAATTAAATTAATTAAATTAATTAAATTAATTAAATTAAATTAAATTTATTAATTAAATTTATTAAATTAATTAAATTAATTAAATTATTTAAATTAATTAAATTAATTAAATTAATTAAATTAATTAAATTAATTAAATTAATTAAATTAATTAATTGATTGATTGACATAAAAATTCCAGTCACGGTACATTAACGATGAAGAGAGTCCCTCAAACTTAGCCAGGGATTTAATTTAATTAATTAAATCATTAATTAATCTTATTTAATTTAATTAATTTAAAAAAAAACATTATTCAAAAAATCATTCAATTCAATCAATCAATCAATTAATTGGTGTTGTGTTGTTTGACAATGTTAATTAATATATTAATAATTAACTAATTAATTAATAACTCAATCAATTCAATCACTCCATCACTGAATAATTAATTATTTAACTAAATTTAATTGATCAAATTCATTAAATTGATTAAATTGATAATTAATTTAATTAATTCAATCAATTTGAATTGTAGTGCTACATCCAGCACCAGACTCGTGTGATGACGTCAACACATTTTCCGAAACAGCTCATATGGTTATGGTTAATTAAATTAATTAAATTAATTAAATTAATTAAATTAATTAAATTAATTAAATTAATTGATTGATTGACATAAAAGTTCCAGTCACGGTACATTAACGATGAAGAGGGTCCCTCAAACTTAGCCATCTTTGTAATTAAATTAACCAACTAACCAATTAACCAATTAACCAATACACCAATTAACCAAATCATCAATTAATCAATTAACCAATCAAACAATCAACTATTAACCAATCAATCAACCAATCAATCAACCATCCAATCAACCTATCAACCAATTAACTAATTAATTTGGTTCTTTAGATAACAAAAAAGAGTAAACATGAGACATTTGACCTTGGCGGCCATTTTGTTTATATTGCCCAAAAATAAGATTTCCAAATTCGGGCATACCCAAACAAGATATTAAAATGCTAATCAATACAAATCTCTCCTTGAAGATTTAGCCTTCTAATACAGTTGCTTATGTACCTTTTCAATTGAAGATAAAAGAAATGGCCATTTAAGGAATTAACTTAAAATAACCCTTGTTTGCTTATAATTGTTCGTAAACGAGATGATTTTCCAAACAAGTTCTCAACAGAATTATCGGCCATAGCAATCGTAAACATTATTTGAAATTATAAAATTGGTTTAACAATGGGTTAAGAGTTCAAACCTGTTTAGGCTCTCGGCGTCCGGATTAGCTTTGACTTTTTTCTGGACATAATTATTATAATTTTAAGCATTACGTAGAGATTGCCACTTCTCTATTGTTATCATCATTTGGGCTGCCCCTTGCCCGGTGATTTGAGAGTAGGGTTTAGTGCACCTTACCTACATGCGAAAGATTGGTGGCTCCTTAAACAGAGCCACCATCTTATTCAGTTCGGGAAGCTTTCCACGCGGCTATTGGTTTTACCAAATACAAAACCTTTTTTTTTTAGAAATACATTTTTAGAAACCGTTCCCAAATGTCAAGGTCTATCTCAAGGATTACTGAACCAATACTAGGCATGTTTAAACTTATGTTAATGCATTTCTCATGGTGATTCCAAATGTGGTGATGAATTCAATAGTTTTGACATGTTTGAAACATTTTGTGAAATATTGGAACTGAAGTCTGCATACGCCTGCCGCATGTAAAGTGTTAACGAAGATATTGCTGAGAGTGGACATTTTGAGCACAACGTAGTGTTGCTTTGGGGCACATTTAATTTGAGATCTTCTGAAATTCCTGCGCTTGGCATTCCATGCAATCCATGACCAACTCGGTCAAGGATGTATTAAACATAAGCGCCCGAGGGCGTTATAACACTTCCATCAATGGTGTTGTGAAAACTACAGATTGATTCAAAAAGACTGCAATAGTGGAAAGAAGCCATTTTGATGGATTCTTTCCACTATTGCAGTTTTTTTGACTCACCCTGTATAGCTGGGGGAGATGGTTAAGGTTTAGGTCTTGGGGGTTGGGAGCACGCCGGGGCGGGGTGAGGGCGGGACGGCAGGCCGGGCGAGGAGGTTTAATGAAGTAATGTGGTTTGGGTGGCAGGGGGTTAATGAAGAAATGTGATACTAAATTGCGTAACAGGGAAGGTCACGAGGTGGAATGAAATAGTATGGTTCCTTAAAAGTATCATGCCATGGGATATATATTGGGGTAATGACGGGAAGCATTCAATTTCAGGTCCGAATACTATTAAGAGTATTATAGGCCTGCATTATATTTTCTCATATGTGTGTGATATGGGGTAATGACGGGAAACATTCAATTTTAGGTTAGGAAATAGGCCTATGCATTATATTTTAACTCATAAATGTACTAATTCTTACCAATTTCGCGATAAATGTTCGGATAGCTACTTATGTGTTATTTAATTTTGTAAGTGTTCTATGTAGGCGCTACTTACTAGCGGGAGCCCGTTTGAAGAACGGGCGTCCCGCTAGTATTATATAATTATTACAATTGCAAAAAATTGGAAATCCCGGTTTTGATCCAAATTGAGGGCGCAACCGTTAATTATGTTTTCATGACTGATTATATGAACGCAGCTGAGAAGGCATTCGTGGGAAATTCAATGCCTGCCTTCATACGAACAAAGCCGTAATAAATCTTTTTAAAAACTGTTGTAATTTGTTGAGGTTAATCCTTCAAATTGCTTAGATTTACTGACATTTCGAGGCATCAATGTCCACGAAATTGTTGAATTAGAATGATGAACGCAAAGAACGCAGAGTTTATTGAATAACCATGATAACGGATTTATCGTTTTGTAATAATTAATAAAGATTTAATTACACGCAGCCTTTTAGTCAATTTCCAGCTGATTGTCTCTGAGAATTTTGTTGTTGAAATTGCTTAAGTGATCTTTCCCCAAATAGTGACATCCACAGAGATTTAACTTCTAATCGAACACCTCGAAAAACCCAAGGCTGTGAGAAAAGAATGAGTGACCAATATCTGGTGATGAATTTGCCATTTCAGATTATTTCACAAACTGTTTCAAAAATGTCAATATTATTGAAATGCATTACCATGGAGCCACCATGAGGAATGTATTGAAATAAGTACAAACATGCCTAGTATATAGGTTCAATAATCTCAAAAAATGGGAAAGGCCTCTGAAAAATCTGTTTTGTACACGGTATGGTAAATCCAATAGCCGCACGGAAAGTGTTAACTTTACATCGTCGAGTAGTGACAGACAACGCAAAGGAGTGACGATGCGCCAACGACATGTACAGGGTGAGTCAAAAAAAGCTGCAATAGTGGAAAGAAGCCATCTTGTTTTCACATCCAAGTTGATGTTTGAAATTTTGCAAACGTTATAAGAATAGTATATTTGTCACTAATTTCATGTGAAAAAATGAAGTCAATCGCATTTTTCGTTTGCCTTTGGTGAACCTTTTAACCCATGCACCCATTTCACACGCTTGTCCACGAAACACCCAAAACAGGCATAAGATTGCAAAATGCGTCTCTCATTAACAATTATTAATTCGAGTAAATTTGTGACGTAATTAGAATGTAATGCTTCATTTTCTGTTTACATGGGAGATCAAATAATCAATTTACATAATCCATGCTATGAATTCCTTATAATGCCCTAGATTTGAATAAAAATGAAATCATTCCAAATTGTTGTTGGCGGGGTAATCAAATGTGAACATGAAATGTGTGCAATTTCAATTGAAAATCACTATGCTCGTGGACAAACAAGTAAATTGGGTTGTGCAGCTAAAAGGTTCACCAAAGAATAACGAAAATTGCGATTGACTTAATTTTTTCACATAAAGTTAGGAATAAAAATATCATTCTTGCAACGTTTAAAAAGTTTCAAACTTCAACTTGGTTTTGAAAACAAGATGGCTTCTTTCCACTGAAGAAACCGGGACTCGACAGGAATAAATGCATAATTTCGACATGTAATTCAAACAAGAATTGATATCCTGGTCTCGGTTTCTTCCGATTTCCCAAAGAGTATAAATATGTAGGACTGACAATTTAGCTGTTTGGAGATTGCTGGCTAAATACTAAAAGTAAAAGAAATCGTGTTTTACTATCAACTTTGGATAGCCGTCACCGTAAACGCTTTAAATTCCAGATCAGCTTGTTCTATTGGCAAATTTTTAATTGGCAGTAATTGAAGTCTATTTCGAATACAACATCGTCCCATGTTCTTAATCCTTGTTAAGGCGACTGTTTGAAAAGGGTTTATGGGCAAACAGATCAAACTCAGGCTGGTTTGGTCGGTTTTCTTTTTTAAATGACCGTAACCCCCCCACCCCCCCCCCCCCACCCCCCCCCCCCCCCCCAACAAAATTAATTAATTAATTAATTAATAAAAATTAAAAAAGTTATGGGCAAACGAATCTCTCAGGCCGGTTCGGTTAGTCCATTTTTGCCTGTCAGCAGAACATGGGGTTGTTTTTGTCGCATATCAATCTCAACTTATATGAAATGGGGCCCTTGTCTTTCTTCAACAAGCTACAACACAGTACTGCTTTAAATCTGATAACACATCAATAAAAAAGAAAGAATGGCAAATACAAATCCACTCAATCCAATTTCACATTATATTTTATTAATAAAGCCGGTTATACAACATACATTTCCAAGTACATCCAAGTATAGTTAATCAGTTCTAAATTGGTAAGTTATATAATATGCAGTTTTTACCTATCAACGTGCCACATATTAACCCTAACTCTACCCCCACTTTTTTCAGAATTTTTTCTTCAGCGCGGAAAATCGACCAAAATATCCCCCCGAAAAAGAGTTTAAATCACTCTGAAAAGATTGGAAATCACTCTAAAAAGAGTGGAAATCACTCTAAAAAGAGTGGAAATCACTCTGAAAAGAGTGGAAATCACTCTGAAAAGAATGGAAATCACTCTGAAAAGAGTGGAAATCACTCTGAAAAGGGTGGAAATCACTCTGAAATGAGTGGAAATCACTCTGAAAAGAGTGACAAATCACTCTGAAAAGAGTGAACTTCACTTTTTAGAAGAGCCGTCCCGCCTAAAGCTCTCGAAAGAGTGAGGTTTAGCTCTTACATTTAGAGAGTATTATAGATGTTGGTCTTACGAATTCCGGAATGCAAATGAAGCGGCGAGCTTGAGCGCTCAGCTTGAAAAGGGCGGTTTGATGATGTAATCAAGACGTTTCGGCCGGTACCCAAGCGTTCCGACCGGTTAGGAACCGGTATGGAGGTGGTATGCACACGGTGAGGACACGGTGAGAACTGTAAGCTAGAACTGTATGAGGCCGGTGATCCCGGGACAAGGCCGGTGAGAACTCGGGACAGACCCGGTGTAGAACGGTATGGACCGAGGACCCGGTGAGGAGGTGTTATGCACCCGGTGAGAACGGTAAGCTAGAAATGTATGAGGACGGTGAGCCCGGTACACGGCCGGTGAGGACCCGGTAAAGACCCTGTATATAACGTTATGGACCCGGTGGCCACAACAAAAAATTAATGCGCCCGTTGACATTTTTTAGTGATTGTTTGGACTCTGTTGTTTTTCTATTAGACGGTAAGGTGGCCGCCTTACATTACCGCCCTGCGAACGGGCGCGAAACGGGTGTGCCGTCTTTATACCGTTCTCAAACCGGGCTCTCACCGTTTGCCGCCGCTTTTACTCACCCAGCAGGAGTTTTGAGCTTGTTCAAACTTCCTGCCGGGCGCGGATGGCCGGCAATGTCCCCGGCAACGTGTTCAACGGACGGGAAACGGCCCACCGTCATGACCGTGTGACATCACCGTGTGCCGTCGTCTGCACCAATTTGTCACACGGTAATGAGCCGGCCAGCTCACACGGATACATGTGAGTACAAATGTATTTTACAGAGATTCCCGGAATGTGAGCGAATCGGCGAGCTTGAGCGCTCAGCTTATACAGGGCAGTTTGATGACGTTATCAAGGCGGTTCGGTCGGTACCCAAGCGTTTCGGCCGGTGAGGACCTGGTGAGGATGTGGTATGAGCCCGGTTCCAGGCCGATAAGGACCCGGTATGGAACAGTATGAACCCGGTGACACAAAAAAAATCAATGCGGCCGTTGACATTTTTTGCTGATTGTTCACCGTGTTGGACTCTGTTGTTTTTTTTATAAGACGGTAAGGGGCCGCCCAGCTCACACGGATACATGTGAGGGCCCCATAAGATTTTACAGACATCCTCTGATATCAAAATATCGTATTGTGTTTGATGTGAAGACAAAATATCATAGCCAAAAAGAGTGATCAGAACATATACCTTTAACACGGAGACATGGCACAAACACGAGCTTATTCACGCCTCACTGTGTCAGTGGTTTCATGCAGGTATGTGCATTGTGTGATTAACCAACTATTTTTTGGTGTACGAGTCAACTCGGACACCTTAGCTTTCAAATGAAAGGTCAAGGGTCATTATTATTGTTTCAATTAGCTAGTGGTGACGTGAAACGTTACAATTATTGTATTTACTAATAATGTAAATTGTATTATACATAAAGGAAGAAGAATTGATAGAAAAACGAACTTTATCTGTGGTTTCAGGCAATTTGAGCTTTTTAATATGAGTCGGCAGTCTACTAACTAGTACAGTAGAAAATAAAAATAAAATATAAAAATGCTAAAATATCCCTAAATTCAGTGCGAAATTAGTATTTTAATGATATTTTATATCAAATGTGTCTATTACCGTAAATAAATGGCTTTAATGGACAATATGTAGTTTAAATATCAAAATTCTAATTTTCGATAACCCTGTAACGACACTATATGTAATTAAAAAACTTCGCTAAATTCAGCATGTCTCGTGGCGCAATGAGTTAGCGCGTTGGACTTTTACTGCCTCCATCGCAAATGGCACTCAATGTTTACGAGTTCGAATCACGGCGGGGATGATTTTTTTTGTGTCATCTAACATTAACTTTTTTTACTCTTAAATTTAATAGACATATTAATAACACTCTAGTTTGCACATTTCATATTCTTTTTTTCAATACAGATCATTTAAATTCTTTTTTGGATAAAATGGTTTTAATTTTCGATTTAGCAGTTTATTGAGTGGATAAACCATTTGCATTGCATACGTTGCTTTACAACTTGTTCATGGCGAAACGGTCCCCCAGTGCGCGCCCCGGGAAATCCAAGTTATTTTGTTGCACTTTTAAATTTGTCATAAAGTACGTTTTTCTCGTAATTAAACATTGGAATTTAAACTAAATCATAAATAATGATATTTTTTCTTTCAATTCTTTTTCTTCCATAACTTCACCACATATAGCTCACATAACGTATCGGTGATTTCCTTCCCGGAATAACACTAGCCTATACACTAGTGATCCTCTTGCCAACTTCCACAAAATTCAACAGATCCATTCCAAGTCTTCTCATCCTTTTGTCACCTTAAACACTCGTACACCCAGTTTTTTAGAAGACCTTGTTACTACATGACCTTGTTTTGGCGCGTATTTCAGTACAGCTTGCCGCCCGTAGACTGATGCAAAGGTCTTTTACAATTCTATTGTAACGAACTTTTTCTTCAAATAAGAAGAGTAAGACTTATTACGCACTTGCGTGCTCGCGCCGAAACATTCATACAAATTATGCACGTAATTTGAAAACGCCACGGCAATGCAGGCTAATGAAGGCGGCAGTCTTAGGCCAACAAAAAAAGAAGTTGTGTTGCCCTCACAAGCCTTAAAATCGGGAAGGTCGGCCGGCCGGATTTTTTATTTTTTATTTATTTTAGTATACCAAATCAACGGGTGGTTCAGTCAACATGTGTGAAGATACTTAGGAATGTACATACTGGCTGTATTTTCTATCCAATGGTGACTAAAGTACACATCCATGAAAAAATATTCACCCTTGATTCTATAACAGAAACTGCTTGAAAGTATGGAATATCCACATATTATATTGTATACTGAATTAAAGACAACGATGGAGAGAATGAGACTAAAGAAAAACAATATACTAGCTGCATTTTCTTTTTCGTGCGTGGAGTACAAACCCGAGCTTGTTGTTAGGTTTTCTGGGTTTCGTTGGCTTTCACACATATTTATCAACGGGAAGATAGGAAAATTCTTACAAAAAATCTTTAAAAAAAAACCCGGCCCACATTTGTCGTAAATATGACCCGGCCGGATGAGGGCAACAACTCTTTTTTTATTGGCCTTATAGAGGGCATACCGGTCGACCGCTGTCGTCGATTTTTGCTGGGAATAATTCCTCCTTATATTATTCCGCCATGGTCTAACTCACATGGGTATGGGCCATGGGGGTAGTTTAACGTGCGTTTAACTAAACCCATACACCAAAAGTATGCCTTGAATGATTACTCAACCGTGTCGATGTCCGGTGCAAGCTGACATGCCGCTCTTGTAGTATAAAAAATGCAGATGCATTTGAGGAATTCGGTCCATATCTATACTCTGGGACGATATTTGCAGAGTTTAAAAATCGGATTTTGTAAAACACGTCGTTTAAAAGATATACTCGTGTTTTATTTAGACACTAGTTTAGTTAGACACGGATTCAACATTGTTGAAGCACTGTAGGGACATTGGTGAGCCAATCCAGCGATTGTACCACTCCCGGGGGGGGGGGGGCACTCAACTTTTGTTTGGGTAGGGGTGTGCCGCACAGGGTCTCAAAAAGGGGGCTACAGAACTGAACTGAGTGGATTTTATGACGAAAAATAGGGTCTTAGGAACTGATTTTTTTTTTAAAGTAGGTCTTGAGAACTGGCCTATAGTTCAATTTTGATTAGCAAGAAGAACGCAAATCTTCGAGATTTTTTTGGTTTTAGAGCAAAATTTGGGGCTTTGGAACGCAAAACTTCGTGATTTTTGAATTTTTAATAAAATCGGGGTCTTAAGTTTAACTTTAAGAACTGATGCAGGCTCAAAAGGGGGGGTCATAAAGCTAGCAGCAGAGGGTGAAAAGGGGGTCTTCAGCGCGGCACATACTATACCCTTTTCCAATGTCAGTGCCCCCGGGGTACCACTCCTACAGTCTTTGGCCAATCAAACTGGCAGAAGGGATGACCTCCATGTTACTAGTAAAAGATCACCATTCTTTATCCATAAAAAAGCAAAGCTTGTATCTACTTTAACATATTGGGCCGTATTGTCGTACTGAACACGGTTTAACTTAAAACCGTGTCTAACTAAACGCGTGTCTGTCTAACTTAAACGCGAGTTTATCTTTTAAACAATGTGTTTAACAAAACACGGTTTAAAACTCCGCGAATCTCGTCCCCAGAGTTGTCGTGTGTTACTATATACAGGTATTTATTTTTTGTTGTGGCCCTAGTGGATTACAATAGATACCGACTGAATACATCAAAAGCACGTGCATTTTTAATACTTCACGATCTGAACGTCAGATTGCAGCAGGCACGGTTGAGTGATTATTCAAGGCATACAGTTGTGTATGAATTTAGTAAAACGCGCTTAAACTACTCCTATACCCATGTTTAAAGTTAGACACTTTTTAGAGAGTTAGACGCATATTTAAGTTAAACACATTTTCGAGAATTACGTCTAGTTAAACGATGTGTCTTAAGTTAAAGTTAGATGCGTGTTTAGCTTAAAACCGTGTTTAACTACGTGAGCCGGTGCGGAAATCGAACCCGTGACCTTTCGAACAAAAGTCGCATGCTCTAACCACTGAGCTAACCGGCCGTCTCCGATAAACAGAGAACAGACCAGATAGTAGTGATATAGAGCAGTCATAGATTATAATTGACAAACAATATAAAGATGCTTACCCGCAACCCTAACATTATAAATACATACAAACACCACATCCGAAGATGAGACTGCTGGTTACGCATCACATACCAACATATAGAAGATCGCATAGGGAACTTGAACAATGCTTCTTTTTAGTCCGAGCATTTATTTGCAAGCAATTTAATACCAACTTGCATTTATTAAAATGTATCGAAAGGAAATTGATAATCAAAGCAATGACTTGTATTTCATGTACTCGGTCAAACGTCCTCAGGGGAACTGCAGGCTAGGGGAAAACAACACTCGATCGTATTCTCGGTCTCCCTTTGAAGATGCAGGTCAGGTCAGGGGAATAGGAATAAGAAACAATACTGTTAAATTTGCGCTTGTATTCATGACTTACGTTTCCGTTAACGGTTCCTCCCCACCTAGGATCACTGTAATAGCAATGTTGTTTAGATGTCACTTGTTAACACGTAGGGGAGAGCGGGGAGTGTACGTCCTATGGGCAGGTTCGCCGACCACGTGATTCTCATCTTTGAGGCCACTGGTTGAATTTGGCGAACACACAATAGATACAGTAGTATGTTGCAAGCTTCCCACATTAACATGACAGATCACCATAACATGTTTGTCAACTTATCATCCCAAAACTATAGTAGATTCATAAACTCTGGCGCATCGGTATCGATTTTGGACCTCGTCCATTGGGCGTTAGAGGAACCCATTTTGACCAATGATGAAACAGCGGTACTTTTATAGATGTTATTATCATGATTATTTGCGCTCCATAATCAAATGCTATTCATGATAGTGTGGCTTTATGAATAGGGCTGATCATATAGCTTTACAATCACGACAACCAAAAACTTAATCCAGCAGCTTCAAATGTGTTATCTCTTTGGAAGCGGTTACCACAATAAAAACAAATCGACCATTATCGACCGTATACAGGTTTCGAAAGAAAAATATTATGTATGTCATTTTACCTATTCATAATTTAGTGGATATTTTTTATTATTTTCCGTTTTTATTATGCACGTGGAAATAAAGGAAACATTAAAATTAAAATAACAGTTCTACGTATTTATTTGCGAGAAAACACTGGAAAATAATTCAATAATCATTTTTTTATATACCTTATAGGTACAAAACCATTTGTCCTAATTAAATGGAAAAACAGTTATATCAACCAAGATACGGATTATAAACGTTACTTTAAGTATTTCTGGCATTGAGACCGCCTGAATACCTTTATCAATTTATCTGAATAACAATACATTTCTTTATCGTTATACCGATAATCCAACCGCAAGTTCCCTGTCACTAGGTACATAGTGGTGACTACAATCACAGTAGTACATGCACACGAAGACACGGTATTAACCTTGCATATTACGATTAAATTCGAGTGCCTCCCCCTCTTTTGCTTCTGTTACCTATTTACTGAAATGGTAAATCGCTAAAATCGGCCAATGTCTGCGAATCGACTATAGTGTGCCTCGCAAAAGTGAATTTTCTTCAATTTTTCATATTGATTTTTTTCCAAAGATATTCGCAGATAAGGTTTTAATGTCATTATCATTAGGTAGGTATGGGATTGATTATGGATTTGATGCAATTAACAACCCATCAATGTATGAGGGACATCCGTGGTATATAGGTCAATGCGCTTATTGCGCTATATGGGGCACATTAGCCCTATGATGAAAATTGTAATTTTCCTTTTACAGGATAATTGTAATTATAAAAACAGTTATCAGGAATGGAGTAACACTAATATTAGAGGAGAATATTTCAAAATGTGTTTTTTCTTATTACTTTTAAATTATAAACGCGTATGTTCCGCAAAAGTGCCCCACCCCTATATGTTGGACCCCTAAATGTTATTTTGGAATAAAATAACGAAGAATAACGAATCTATATGTATTTGGATATTATGGTACTTTGTGTAGCCTAATTCTGAGCATAGGGCGAACTTGCCCCGGCCTATGGGCGATCCTACCCCGGCATCGGGCAAGTTCGCCTTTTTGAGACACCTGTTTTTATCATTTATTATCATCTATATACTCAATTGCCTTTACAGTAAGGCCTAGTTCTGAGATCATGGTCGTATGTAGCCAAGATATCAATCTTTCACATAATATCAATAGGTCCATTCAATCTTTGAAATTGGCGTCTCTAGACCTCTTCAAATAAAAATGGGGCGAACACTCCCCGCTCTCGCCTATATAATGTTAAGATGAACTCTTTCTTAGAAAGAGCAGAAAAGCTCCAATTATTCGACTTTGATGACTAAATGTATGTTGTATAACCGACTTCACTAGCATAATTCGATTAAAAAGATTTCCATAAGTGATACCTTATCAACTTAAAGTTCATGTATATATCTGGATCACACAAACAAAAGCTTATGGGCTACTCTATCAATGCGTGCCAATGGATAATACTGTTGCTCAGATATACAGGGTGTATCAAAAAAATAGGACACTTTTTCATGACGGTGTAATACTTGTTATAATCATTGGACCATGACCAATTTAGTCTCAATGTAAAGCCCAATTAATTATTATGATATCCTGAAAATATGATATCACTTCAATGAAAAATAAGAAAACTAGCATAATTTGCGTAAACCATGTCATTTACTGGTTTGTACAATGGTAGATATAGGCTACCTGTTAATAACATGGTTTACGATTCAACACGTTACAATAATTATTAACATAGAAAATAATCTATCAGTCAATAGCAAAGATTAGTTTGGTAATCCAGTTAATTCTGGCACTAATCAATACTGGCTAAATAATCCACAAATCAGATGCATGCGTATTCTGTGCAAATTAAAAAGATCTCGAACCCACTGTAGATGGTTTATTAGCATGATAAGAAGTAGAATTTGCATGATAGTTCACATATTACTCTACTGTTACTGTGTGAATGACCATGACCATTGTACATACTACAAAATAGATTGCCTTGCCTGATAGGTCACAATTTCCTTAATAAATTATGGATTTATCTCATCTCTTCAGGATTTTATCATTATCGGTTGTACTTTATATTGAAATAAAAATTGGTCATGCTTCAGTGTTTTAACAAGGATTTAAACCATCATTAAAAAGTGTCCTAATTTTTTTGATACACCCTGTACATAATACGTAATGTGTGCTGCTTTACATCGTACCGCTAATATGCATCAGCTCAAACTACATTATGTCTTACCAGCAAGATCTTTGTTCGCATCTTCCTTGATGAACCTCGATCAGAATCAAACAACCCTTCACCCAATTCAGGCGCGAAAATGACTAGTAGAAATTGTGTTTAAATCACGTTTCTGTTTGGGGTACTCTGGTCCCCATACTACGTGTACATCTTATGGTTTGTCTACGTGTACTTCTAATGGTTGGTCTACGTGTACATCTTATGGTTTGTCTACGTGTACTTCTAATGGTTGGTCTACGTGTACATCTTATGGTTTGTCTACGTGTACTTCTAGAGGATGGCTAATGTATTGTATAGTGAGACGAATGTCTTTAGCCAGATCTGGGGTTTTTCGTCACTTGTACTAGTACATGTAGTACATGTCATTGGCGCATCGTCACTCCTTTGCGTAGTCTGTCACTACTCAACGAAGTAAAGTTAACACTTTCCATGCGGCTATTGGTTTTACCATACAAAACAGATTTTTAGAAACCTTTCCCAACTTTCGAGGCCTATCTCAAGGATTACAGAACCAATAATAGACATGTTTGTACTTATTTCAATGCATTCCTCATGGTGAATCCAAATATGGTAATGAATTTCAATAATTTTGACATTTTTTTAACAGTTTGTGAAAATTTTGTGTCATCTGCAGACGTGTGGAAAGTATTTAACAGAGCATACTTTTAGTCTAAAATATGATATTGCCACGAGAGGAAAATAATCTGAAATGGCAAATTCATCACCAGATATTGGTCACTCTTTCTTTTCTCACCGCCTTTTTTCGAGGTGTTCGCTTAGAAGTTAAAACTGTGAATGTCACTATTTGAGAAAAGATCACATTTTGTGCAATTTTTGAATGTCGTCTGCAGACACCTGCCGCGTGGAAAGTATTAAGCAATTTCAACAACAAAATTCTCAGACACAATCAGCTGAAAATGGACTAAAAGGCTGCGTGGAATTAAATCTTATTATTACAAAACGATGATTCAGTTATCATGGTTATTCAATAAACTCTTCGTTCTCTGCGTTCATCATTCTAATCCAACAATTTCGGGAACACTGATGCCTCGAAGTTCCAGTCAATCTAAGCATTTTTTAGGATTTACGTCGAAAAATTACAACAGGTTTTTTTTATTACGGCTTTGTTCGTTTGAGGGCAGACATTGAATTTACCACGAATGCCTTCTCAGCTGCGTCCATTATCAGTCATGATAGCATAATTTAAGGAATACTTAGAGAGGAGTTAAGGCTGCGCCCTCAATTTGGAGCAAATCCGGGATTTCCACATTTGATTTTTTACCAAAAATGGTGATTTTCACGATTTTAGAGGTAAATAATCACGTTTTTGGCACTTTTTAGTCTATATATAATTCGAAAAATAATAAATATTTTCAAAAAAACAAAAACTGATTCCTTAGGAATTGTATGAGGAATATAATAAAACTAGTATGACAAAATTTGACACAATATATTTTGAGTTAAATTTGCAGAACCTAAAATGGGTCAAAAAACGTGTTTTTTATATTTTTTTCCAAAATGGTCAATTTCATGATCATGGTTGGATTCATTGAACCCTTTCCTGCAAAAAATGTATACTTTTATATAGATTAAATGAATAATGAAGAAGTTACGGCAGTTTTACGGAGGCTATACCGAAGGTGCACAGCCCCCTTAAGAAAGCCTACAATTTCAAAACCTCCAGACAAGGTCGCAGGGGAAGTAAAAGAGGCAAGCAACTAGACAAAGACACAACTGTACCGCACTCCAGCAATACAACCTCTGACACCTTTCGCACAACGCACATGCACTGTTAGGAGTATAACCCTTTAAAGAGAGTTCATCTTAATGCATTTAGTATTAAAAACAAATACATTGAGCTTAAAGAACACCTTCATGAGAACGATATAGATGTTTGTGCTATTACCGAGACATGGCTTGAAGAATCTATCAGCAGTACTGCATTTACGCTTGATGACCACCTATGTTTTCGTAAAGACAGACAATTAGATTTCTACCCCGAAGGTACTTATTCTGAAACAGGGCAAGGAGATTCGCTTCTACTTATCAAAAGGAACTTAAATCCAACACCATATACCAAAGGTGACATAGATGCGGAAGTAGTATGGTGTAATAATTATCCCTATCCGAAGATTTCTATTCTATGTGGAGTAGTTTATAGACCTGAGCGTGGCGGAGAACCAAACATGAGTAAAATGTGTAAGTCTATTGATACTATTGACAATGACAATGTTGTACTAGTGGGTGTTTTTAACTTCAGAGACATTGACTGGAAACTAAATGAGGCTCATACACCGTTGTCGAGGAATTTCATGTCTTGTTTAGATGACAATATGCTCTTCCAGTTAGTAAATGAACCTACACCAGGTGATAACATCCTTGACCTAGCCCTTACCGGAAATCCGGACATAATTCACTCCGTCTCAGTAGGTGAAAAACTTGGAGCTAGCGATTACAGAAGCGTGTTCGTGGAGTTGAGATTTCCAGTACCTCGGATAGCTCTTACAGAACGTAAAATTGTACTCGGAAGAGACTACAAAGCATTCAACGAAGCTGTGAATACTACTGACTGGGATCACGATAAAGACAGAAAGCGCTTTAACCCTAACCTCCTAAGTCACATTTTGAAGAATTATTTTTTCAACGACAAAAACGCGGACAAAAAGAGTGGCGCCGCCACCGGGGCTCGAACCCACAACCTCTCGGTTGCCAGACGAACGCTCTAACGGGCCAGTGTATTGGCCAGTGTCTTGGCCCGACTATTTAGCCTGGGGTCATTATTTCATCGAAAAGTGGCACGCCAGCTGGCACAGACAGACTTTACCGTGCACATTTGCGGCATTGAGGATGGTTAGGGTTAATAAGCATCTGGATCGACAAATTCGTTCCCACAAAGCACGTTAAAGCGGGTCATCGGCACAAACCCCCGTGGACCAACTTTAAATCAGTGAAACGTGCAAAAAAGTCAAAGAGGAAATTTAAGGTCAAAGTAAATAAGACAGGGCTAAATGTCCATCAACATCTATTCTTAGACGCCAAGAATGAGCTCGACCAGTTTCTTTAAACTTCTAGAAAGACTACGAGGCTTCACTTATCGACCAAATCAAGATAGAAACTAAGAAATTCTACAAATATGCGCGTCATTTTTCTAGATCATCTGCTACAGTGGAGGTTTTAAACTTTTTTCGTTGCTGAAATCAGTATAATTAGGAGAATTTCCCCCTAAATTGACCTAAAACAAGATAGGCTCGTTACCATGGCAACAGAGGGTTGCTGAATCTTTTAATACCATTTCTTCACATAAATACTAAATGTCTTTCACCTCCCAAACTTTAGGCAAAATCTAAGAAATGTGTGTCCAAAAGTTTGGCGGGTCGTTTGCGAGTACTTGCGATATTGCAACGGTGGTCTGCGACGGGTTACGATTTTGAAACGATGGTCTACGATTTTAAACTTTTTGTGCGATTTTTGACGTTTTTTGACGTCAGTTCGATTTCAATAGACTGTCCGGCACAATGCAATTTTGAAGTTCATATAAAAAGAAAATGTCCCCTGTTCTTTATCAAAGCTGTTTCATCATCATGCAGGACGGGCTAGGGTCAGGCTGCAATATGCCTAGGCCGTTCCTTGCCGCCAGCCAATCCGCTGCCATCCGTCTGACCTCATTCCTTGTTGCCGGGCTCCGTCGAGACATCGTCACTCGCCGCCCAGACACGGTCCGATTTTGGTCGCTAGACTCCGTTCCCTGCCGCAGCCATTTGTCCCTTGCCGTCGTGTTGTCGCTGAAGGTCGTTCCCACCCGTCAGCGAATCTTGCTTTTCCCTTTTTGTCGTCGTTTTGCCGCCAACATTTTGTGATTTTCACGTCCGTCGCCTTTCGCGGGTTATCTGCCGCTACTATGTGAGCCAGCCTTAAGACCGCAAAATGCCTACAGCACACTCTCCCAATCATCATTTATTCGTCTCAGCATGCACAGGCCGGGAACATAAAGAAATGTGCTCCAATGCACCTGATTTCCGAAGCTAGATTATATTGACTTGTGTGTACATTTTTATATAAGGGTTCAACAAAAGAAAGTATACCACTTTGTTTATGTAATTTTGAGTAACATTCAATTTTTTTCTTCTTGTTACACTGCTAACATGTTGAGCAAAATACGTTGCTTAATTGCGTTTAATCATCTGTTGGGTAAATGGTTGATTAAATTTTATTCAACATATGTAGAAATCTAGGTGTTGTATAAAAGTAAAAACTACCCAACGTTGAGCAAAACAATTTAGTAACAAGTTGGGGAAACCCCCGGTCAAAACTCATTTTGTTGCTAAAATATTGCGTTAATTGTTTCAATTGAGCAACTGTTGAGTATTTGTCTCAGGCAATCACGCAACTTATTTATATATATATATATGTTAAGATTTACTCATGGTTTTTTTATTGATCAACTGTTGCTTAAATTCTCGATTCTAATTGCGTCCGTGATGGATCTTCTCAGAATTTGGGGAACGGTTGTATACGACATATACAGGGCGAGCCAAAAAGAAGTTGATCGAGAATGAATATTTGTTTAAAAATTTGACAAATTTGACAAACCAACGAGGCACGTATTCAAAGAGCAACTTATTCCGCTGATATGACAAAAGGAATCATTGAAATCGATCAATTATATCAGGAGCTATGCCTGTTTTAATAAAAGAATCACAATAAAAAACACCAATGATAAAAGATGTAAGATATTATGTATATAGTATAATAACATGTAATAAAATTACAGATCTACTACCGAGAGGGAGTGGTGTATGTAGCTCTACTGCATCGCCCAGAATTCCTATTACAGGTTACCGGTTCACTACCGAGAGGAAGTGATGTATGTAGCTCTGCTGCATCGCCCAGAATTCCCGATTTTTGCCTACCCCCGTGTTGATATACAAAAATGTTCAATATGTAATAAAAACAATTCACAAATTAAGCAACAGTTGGTATTAAAATGCCCAACAAATGGTTAATTATTTATTTATATAATTCGTTAAGCAATTAAGTAATCAAGTAATTAATTAATTAATTGATTAATCAAACTAATTGATTGATTTAATTGATTTATTTGATTAATTTGATTAATTTGATTAATATGAATAATCTGATTAATTTGATTAATCCGAATAATTTGATTAATCTAATTAATTCGATTAATCTGATTAATCTGATTAATGTTATTAATTTATTAATCTGATTAATTAGATTAATCTGATTAATTTGATTAATTTGATTAATTTGATTAATCTGATTAATTTGATTAATCTGATTAATTTGATTAATCTGATTAATGTTATTAATTTATTAATCTGATTAATTAGATTAATCTGATTAATTAGATTAATCTGATTAATTAGATTAATCTGATTAATTTGATTAATCTGATTAATTTGATTAATCTGATTAATTTGATTAATCTGATTAATTTGATTAATTGATTAATCTGATTAATTGATTAATCTGATTAATTTGATTAATGTGATTAATCAGATGATAATTTGATTAATATGATTAATATGATTAATTTGATTAATCTGATTAATTTGATTAATGTGATTAATCAGATGATAATTTGATTAATCTGATTAATCCGATTAATTTGATTAATCTAATTAATTTGATTAATCTAATTAATTTGATTAATCAGATGATAATTTGATTAATCTGATTAATTTGATTAATCTGATTAATTTGATTAATCTGATTAATTTGATTAATCTGATTAATTTGATTAATCTGATTAATGTTAATAATTTATTAATCTGATTAATTAGATTAATCTGATTAATTTGATTAATCTGATTAATTTGATTAATTGATTAAACTGATTAATTTGATTAATCTGATTAATTTGATTAATCTGATTAATTTGATTAATCTGATTAATTTGATTAATCTGATTAATTTGATTAATGATTAAATAATGATTTAATTAATTTGATTAATTTGATTAATCTCAATTAATCTGATTAATTTGATTAATGTGATTAATTGATTAATCTGATTAATTTGATTAATCTGATTAATTTGATTAATGTGATTAATCAGATGATAATTTGATTAATATGATTAATATGATTAATTTGATTAATCTAATTAATTTGATTAATGTGATTAATCAAATGATAATTTGATTAATCTGATTAATCTGATTAATCTGATTAATTTGATTAATCTGATTAATTTGATTAATCTGATTAATTTGATTAATGATTAATTTGATTAATGATTAATTAATGAATTAATTAATTTGATTAATTTGATTAATCTCAATTAATCTGATTAATTTGATTAATTTGATTAATGTGATTAATTGATTAATCTGATTAATTTGATTAATCTGATTAATTTGATTAATGTGATTTTATCGTTAATGTCGCGTATTATAATCGCGGGATGTTTTTGTAACACAATTTAATTGCACCACCTCATTTCGTGGTGATTGTGTGGTCGTTTCGAACGAATTGTCAAATCTGATTAATTTGATATCTGATTAAATTGATTAATCTGATTAATTTGATTAATCTAATTAATTTGATTAATCTAATTAATGTTATTAATTTATTAATCTGATTAATTAGATTAATCTGATTAATTAGATTAATCTGATTAATTAGATTAATCTGATTAATTAGATTAATCTGATTAATTAGATTAATCTGATTAATTTGATTAATCTGATTAATTTGATTAATCTGATTAATTTGATTAATCTGATTAATTTGATTAATCTGATTAATTTGATTAATTAATTCATCTGAATAATTTGATTAATGATTAATTAATGATTTAATTAATTTGATTAATTTGATTAATCTCAATTAATCTGATTAATTTGATTAATTTGATTAATGTGATTAATTTGATTAATCTGATTAATTTTTTTAATCTGATTAATTTTATTAATTTTATTTTATTAAAAAAATCACACCGACAGGCAAGCTTTTTTTATTTGCACGCAATTTGAACGCACACTGGCAGGCAAGTTTTTTGGCCGCTGTGACGCCATACAGGTTGACCCAGAAAATGTTGAACCCAAGAATCACAAAATTCAATATATTTTTTTACCATTAAAATAACAAAATATTGCATAACTCGTTCACCAGCTATGTGCACCATACATTTAACTTTCTGAAACATTTTAGATCATAAAAATAGGCCACACGAAACTTAAAATACGTGTAATTTTGTAAGAAGTGTTGTTTTGTAGTGTAAGTGAAGTGCAAAAAATGGTTTTATGCTACATGAGCAGAACAAGTGCCTGTTTGAAACCATATCTGCACAGTATCTCATCAATATTCATTTATTATGTAAATCAATATTAATATTATATAAGAGACTTTGAAAACAAAAACTGAAGTCCCCTTGACTTCATTTGCAAATGTTAATTTGATAAATACAGATCAAAAGAAAAGATTACTTAACTCACCGTACTTCGTACAGAATTAAGTTTCATATCTGAACCAAGGTACAATTTTTTCACATTTACAAAAGGGCGAAAACACCCCCTGTCACACAATCAAGTGTATCTTTAGTTTGGTAAAGCCAATTTACATGATTTAAAGTTCTCCAGAAAGCTGAATAAATTGTTAACATAATTGTTGAAAACAGAATGCCATATATATATTTTTTTTTTTTTTTTTTTTTTTTTTTAAGTTTGTAATTTTTGGGTTCAACATTTTCTGGGTCACCCTGTATAATCAATGCAAATCAGATTTCGAAGTATAAGCATAATTTATTTCTAGTGTCGTGTTTTACATCTCATGGTATCGTCGCGTCTTGTCACTGACGTAGTCTTGGTTACTAAATTAGTGCAAATAATAATACAATATCTATTAATGGTTTCAATAAAGTGGCGTATCACCGGGATGTATCTAGAATGTGCGCCGTGAAAAGTGTAAATTACACCATTGATCAATGAAGTTTGAACCAATTTATTCTTCTTCAAAACGCCACCTAAATTGGGGTCTCGGGTCTTGCTTCCCCTGGATACGCCATTGGTGGCTTAAAACTTGTAAATAAAATTTAATATCAATAAAATGACTAACGTTCATAAAACCTAATATCTTGTACCTAAACGTTAATATCGTGTACTTAATGACTGCACATAAAACTTCATATATCAATATTAATGCTTACTACAAAATGTACGACGAGCCTATTTTGTAGAGGAACAATTTCACTCAATGTGGTAACAGGTATACATACTTCATCAAAGAATAGGGTTTAAATTTGCATATAATATTCGTGACGATGAATAAATAATTATCTTATTATCGATGACGGTCGGGATGTTTTATCGAATTATTTTAGTACAGATTTGAAAATGACTGTGCTATGCTGGTGTGTGTCCGCAATACGCGTCCGTCAATGTGAACGTGTACTTTGTGTAAAATCGTAAAACACTTTTTGTAACGTATAATGATTAACACTTTCCACGCGGCAGGCGTCTGCAGACGATATTTCAAAATTTCACAAAATGTTTCAAAAATGTCAAAAATTATTGAATTTCATTCCCATATTTGGAATCACGGAAATAAGTACAAACATGCCTAGTATTGGTTCAGTAATCCTTAAAAACATATAACCGCGTGAAAAGTGTTAAAGACCATGAATGAAGAAGAAGAAACTGTATATGAGTATTAGTCCTTCTCAGATGGTCACAACAATATTTTTTATAAGAAAATACACGGATTTTTAAAACTTTTTTGGAGTACGGAGTGCATTATACATTAACATAACTCTTTGGGATTTAACATGTTTAATGTGTTTGCTAAGACCGTAATGAATTATTATATCATTACACACTGAATAAAGTACTAATGAGGCTGATCAGTTTGTCACGGACGGACATTTTTTAATGGATTATTAACACAAACTACTTGCACTTATTCAAATGTGTTATGTACTATGTTGAAGAGTGTCATCAACTTCATTGACATTTATTAAAATGTTGGTGGGTGTGGTTTGTTACTATAAGAGACACAGTTAAATATTTGCGTCACGGATGGACAATATGTTGACCTTAAACTGATCAGCTGCTAATAGTAATACTCTCTTAAATCAAAAGATTGAAAAGTCAATCTGTGCTCCGGGAAGGATCTTAAAAGATTGAAAATATTCAATCTAAGTAATAGAGTGAATTATCAATGTATCGGGCTTAATAAAATAATCGGATAGTAATAGGTAAACTGTTGTTCGCCGTTGCCCTTTATAGTTTAAAACGGTATCGTTCTTTTCTCTCTCTTTTTTCGCAATTCATTTTTATTTGTTAAAACGGAAAATTGCTGGTGTTTATTCTGCCTAATATATTGTTAAATCTGTTATAGCATGTGTCCGTAATTCGCAAGTGTACTTGTGAAATCGTAAAAAATATGATTTACTACAAATATTGAAGAAACGTTGTACGAGCATACTATATTGTTACTACATGTATGTAATCCTTCTCCAGATGATTACAACATTTCGTGAGCTGAGAATGACAAGGTTCTAACTGACATTTCAGTGAGTTTTTTTAGATATTTATATTCTAAACCATTTCGATAACATTTTAAACGATATAGCCTACATTACAACTTATTATTATAAATATTATTATTATTCGACAATTCGTTCGAAACGACCACACAATCACCACGAAATGAGGTGGCGAAATTAAATTGTGTTACAAAAACATCCCGCGATTATAATACGCGACATTAACGATAAAATCACCGGCATGAAACACAAATTATAAATGCCAGTCTGCTTCAATTAGCATGATATGTTAACCCTTATGTGACAAGTTAAGTCAATTATAGGTTTATCAGTTCCAAATTGGCGAGAAAAAATATTTGGTTTTGATCTCTCCGCGCAAAAGTAATCCAAGAAGCGATCCGCGCGATTATGGCTACAGGCACGCGGTTTTAGCCCCACGCATAATGATAACAGTGTGCTTGTTGCCATCATGTGCGCTCGCGTCCTTCTATATTCATTCGCTTCTGTAATGAGGCTTCGCCAATTTGGATCTGATCAAACTATAGTACGTGTACGTCTTTGCTCATCAGCTCATAAAATAACAGGCATGGGAATACTAATTTACAGAGAAGTAACACCGCCTAATCATTTCGAAATTGCAAAGTCAATTATTTCTACAACATAAAAGAAGAAACTATTATAAAAAATGATACATTTTATCTCGTTTTTGTAGCGCTATCATGGCTATGGGCGCTTTCAGTCCCACCAGCCGCACGATTATCTAGTTCTAGCTCTAGATAAAGCTAGTATAGTAAAAAACTTTTCTTTCCCGCTTTTACCGTGTTTGCCGTTTTTGTAAGGCTATAGCATCGACAGCACGGTTTGTATTTGTTTGTCTTTTTTCTATGAAACCAAAAATTGCTGTTGTTAAGGAATAGAGAAATGGATTGACAGCGGAATTAATGGGTAATACAAACGTTACAATCCAGGTATAGACATGAGGTGTGACTGTAAGACTCCCACTCTGTACGAAGATTGAGAGTAAGATAATTGGCGACCAACAAAGCATATCTGTAAGCACAATCACCCCCATTTTGATAGCCATTCGGAATTCTTCCTCTTGACTTTGATTTCGTCCGGCTTGTTTTGCTGTTTGTCGCACTGTTATGAATATCACGATGTAACAAAACGTTATAACCAACATACAAATGAAATTGATAATGGTAAATAACGCTATACCAAAGTACATGCCCGGCTTAGTGCCAACAACAATCTCAAGAGTACTATTCAATACTATGAAATTATAATCTTTATCGTAAATCCCAAGATCATACTGCCAATATTTAGTCTCAAAAGTATTGCTTCTAGAGAGTGGGAGGCCAGTACACACTTCGGATACATCATATAAGTCAGGATCAATCATTGACAAAATGGTTGTCAATACGCTCAATATCACTGTGAATACCCAGATTATAGCTATGACTGCCTTCACTGAGGTTGTGCCGAATCTCTTATTGCTAAATGTATATCTGATACCCATCAATCTGTCTATGGTTAAAAGAGTGACGAAGAATACCGAGCCCATGCTTGATAGGATAGATAGCGTACTGGATACCTTACAGACAATGTTTGATCTCCATGCTTCAGAAGGAAAATAACCTAGGTTCGAATAATATATATCTGCAGACGCTATTACTATCATGTAAATACCCATAAATAGATCTGAGATTGACAAATTTGAAATTATTAACAACTGAACTTTGTTAGTGTCGTTACGTTGTCTGTACCGGTAGACCAGTACACCAACGTTAGAGATAATTGCGAAAATACCTAATATCCACATAGTTATTCTTTGAATTTGATTTGAAAGCAATCGTCCACATGTCAGAAATTGTGAATGTGGAATTGTGGCAGTACATTTTGCTGATTCTATGAAACAACAAGTTGCAGCATTATCAACCAATATGTCTGTTGTGTTGGGGAAATCTCTAAAAGACTTAGAGTTTACTCCGTACAATATATTTCGTCTTAAATCTACAATATCAAGTACAGACATCGAATTATTCACAAAATATAACCCAGCATCAAATATTTTAAAGTTATTTTCCGATACATCGAGATATTTCAAATTGAATACGTTATTAAATACATCACGCGGTAAATTAGATAACTTATTTTTAGAAAGGGAAATGTAAACAAGTTTTTGGTACTGCACGGACGTCGATAGCTGAAACTGAAACAGATGATTATGACTAAAATCAAGGTACTTAAGGTTACTTGCTGACTTTAGTAACTGTGAATATAATGTCTCAATATTATTGTTCGATAAATCCAAATATTTCAGGTATGTAAGCGCTTGAAACTGTCCCTGGTGTAGCATCACAATATTATTATTGGATAAATACAACCACTCCAGTTTGATTAGTGTTTCGAACTGCTGCGGGTGTAGCTCCAAAATAGTATTGTTTGATATATCCAACAATGCAAGGTCTTTAAGAGCTTCGAACAACTGCGGGTGAAGATGCACAATATTATTGTCATGCAGGTATAGGTACCTCAAGTTTGTGAGCGATTCAAACTACGTGTGTAGTGTCATGATATTGTTGTGGGACAAATCTAATTGAAACCTCAGATTGGTAAGCGCTTGAAACTGACGCGGGTGCAACTCCACGATATTATTGTTTGATAGCGTTAACCACCACATGTTGGTAAGCGATTCAAATTGATGCGGGTGTAGCTCCACGATATTATTGTTTGACAGATCTAACCTCCACATATTGGTTAGCGAATCAAACTGCTGCGAGTGTAGCTCCACGATACTGTTGCTTGACATATATAAATTTACAATGTTGGTAATACCTTTGAATAACTGCGGTTGTAGGTTCACAATATTATTTTCCGACAGATATATACTCCCCAGGTTAACGAGTGGTTCAAACTGTTGCGCGTGTAACTCCACGATATTATTGGCAGACAGATCTAACCACCGCATGTTAGCAGTAAGCGCTTCAAACTGACGCAGATGTAACTCCACGATATTATTGTCGGACAGATCTGCAAAAGTCAGGTTGATCAGACCTTGGAATGCCTCTGGGTTTAGCTCCGCGATATTATTGTTTGACATATCAAGCCAATAGAGGTTGGTAAGCGATTCGAACTGAGACGGTTGTAACTCCACGATAATATTGTTTGACAGATCAAGCCGATAGAGGTTGGTAAGCGATTCGAACTGAGACGGTTGTAACTCCACGATAATATTGTGGGACATATCAAGCCAATAGAGGTTGGTAAGCGATTCGAACTGAGACGGTTGTAACTCCACGATAAAATTGTTTGACAGATCAAGCCGATATAGGTTGGTAAGCGATTCGAACTGCCGTCGATGTATCTCCGCTATATTGTTGTCGGACAAATCTAACGAATACATTCTGCTCCAATACAATGCGCGAACGCTTGTGTTGACACTTCCCAACTCGGAGTCGAAAAATGCGTTTGGTTCCATTCCATGTAGGCCAGTGCCACTCCAGGATAAGAACAGTGTAGAATCGTCGGATGGGTTCAAGAAGTTTGGTGGATACAACACCTGCAGAACCGATGATTCCCCATTAGGACAGGTTATTGATAATTCGTTATTTCCTAATGTACATATACATGCAGATGGGCACTGGAATCGTGATGAAATTGAAACTACCTGTACCCATCTAAACACTGGCTCTAGCAAATATCCCCGTGTTTGGCATCCCACCGTGCAATTTATAGGTTGATCATATATACCGTGAACAACAGAAAAGCCGCATATTAGCAGACTGAGGGTAGTGAATACGAATACCCAGCATAGGCGCTCCATCATAATTCTTGACGCTCACGTATTACAATCTCCGGTTTCGTTGCGCTACTTGATTGGTGAAAAGTTGGTGACGGCACGTCGATAGATGCGTACGCGAAACAGTTCCTTATCTTTAACTTCTGTAGTAGCTATTCTCCCAAATATCAATATGCCTTAGTACTGTCCATTACATTACGCTGAAGTTAAATTGAATTTTCTTTCTTCATCATAAAAAATATCCGCTATATTAAGGACCGGATATACTTTGATTTTTGTCGATTGACAAAATGACTTTTGTCGATTGACAAAATGACTGAGACGACGAACGCAATGTCAAAAATGGTTGTTTTGTAGAGGATGAGATTACTATTGTCCTGTCACATCACAAAGTTATACAGGATACCAAATACCAAATATAAGCACCGTAGGCGTAATCTAATACGATGATCAGAAGTTCCTATTGTCATACGCGATATAGTTACCGAATATAGCCTATACTTCCGATTTTGGTCGATTGAGACCAATTGAGACGGCCGTTGCTGCAATGTCAAACACGGTTGTCTTGAAGATGATGAGACTTACACTATATATTGTCACATCACAAAGCTATATAGCCTACCATATCATCATTCGAAGAGTTTATCAATACTTGTGATTTATCATGAAACAATGTCTGTTATATTGCACTGTTAATAATCAGAATACGTGAAAGGAGGCGGGGCTTTGCCGATTTAGATGACGACGTAGCAAAAAGAGCATGCTGGTGATGAGAGTTACGCTTCTTTTCTACAACACGAGCGTTGATTTTTTTTGATTTTTTTTTTTAACGATTTCATAGACTGCGCATGGCCATATATATCCTTATTACACTTCACGTTCACTGTTTAACCAATAAGAAAGAAAAGTACACTGCACATGCTGCACTGCATGTGACTATCTAATATTTCTATGATGTGACTGACACCTTCCTGGACAGACCAATACTCGGTTGAGGTTGGCACGGTCGGTTATCGAAGAGGATTTTAAGGATATCCCACAATGCATTGCGGGAGCACCAATCAACTAAAGCTTTTTCCCATGATGCATTTGTGGAGCTCTTAAGTTTAAGAAATAAGAAAAAGAAACACAGCTTAGAACAAATGATGCCATGATGTTGTGCATGTCTATGGAAACCCAGACAAATTGGATACCAGGAGAATAAGGGCATTTTGCAAAAACCTAATGCATTGGGTGGTGTATATAAATCTTCTTTTGTCGGTTATCGAGCTCGATTTATCGTGCCGATTTGGGGGGGGGACCACCCGATACAACTAGAGTGACATGGTATTTATCCTGAGCATGGTAATTAATATGGGATTAAAGTCAAGCATCCCATGTTTATACTACCATGTACTTCTATGGTCACGCGTTATGAACTCGCCTCCCAATAGGGTGGTGCCGTTACATTTTTTAGTTTCATGCTGTCATTTTCCTCAAATATATTTAAAACCACAAAAGCTATCTCAACAAATTTTGTATCATTTTAAAGCCCTAATAACAAGCTATCTGCCTGCGAAATGGCATTGGTATAGCTAATACAGAAGGGGATATACAGCTGTTTGATGTTTGGAGACCAGGGGTGGTGCTGGAAGGGGTGCCGCTGGAAGGGGTGCCGCCTGTACACTCAATGGGGATAATCCAATAATGGCGAAAATCTTTGTTCTTTTTACAATAACTAGTCATCCCATACAGTTACAATCACCATTCTGGTCCCATTTTAAAGGATATTTAGTAGTCTTTAAGTATGTGGTTCAACAGACTTGTCAACTATTTGTAACAACTAATTAATTATGGATAAGACCATGATCATCAGCTTTCTTCCTATTCGCTACAGAGTCAACATGAATAATCAGCCTCATTTTACCGGATGTATAAAAATGACTATAACAGAAAAAGTTTTCAACCTATGATAGCAAAAGTATACATTTTTGGAAAGCTTGTAACTAGAGGAATTCAGAAATGCAGTTTTTATCAGGGAAGGGTTCATCCTTCAACAAATATTTCTGACAATTCTAAAAATATATAAAATAAAACTTTGAGATATTCACTAGCCGGTATAATTACCATACCGACGTATTAACTTTGACAATTATATATCATCTTATGGGTAATTTCATGAGAAATTCAAATATGTAAAGTAAATAATGATAGGGGTCGGTATAAAAAAGATATGGATCTCAAATTAAAAATTAAAAAACTCTGATATTTTTCCGAACATTTCCGATCATACCATTTTAGTTCTTGGTCGTACTATAATTTTAATGGTCAGTCCCGAACTCGTCCGTAGCTATCTGACGATTCAGAGAATCCAGTCCCTCCCTTTACCACACTTTACTACACAGAGCTGAATACAGCATGCTAAGACGAATGACGTCGGATTTACGAGCGATAGCTGCATACCTGAGAACAATACCAGTAAATATCCTTAAAGGAACTCGCGTTTGTTTCCTTAAAATATTCATGATCAATGGGATTCGAACTTGAGGTGGCAACTCCATTCAATAGCAGCACAAAGGCATACATAAGTGAGTTCGCCGTATATTCAATAGAGTAGTGTTGCTAAAATAGTATATACTGCATTAAATTTAGGTATTGGTTCTTTATTTTGGTTAATTAAAGCTAATTAGCACACGATTTTAATTTACCAACAGAGATATTCTTTTCGAGGAGACAATACCCCACATGTCTATACCAATCGCATGCTCCAACACGATAGGAGTAACGGAATGTCTAACGGGAATTGCACACAAAAAGCATCTAAACACTTCTTTAGGATCGGTTTTCTTTTTTTTACATACAAATTGTTAGTTTTGAAATTGTTGACCAAAAAAATCGTACAAAATTGATTTTTAAACTCAAATATATACTTTTTGCCACCTTTTGGTCAATAATTTCAAAACTAAAAGTTTGTATGTAAAAAAAAAATTAATCCTAGAGAAGTGTCTATAGATTATTTTTGTGCAATTTTGGCATTTTTAACAAAACTGATTTTGTTACGTTCACCGAAAATGTTGAGTCAAAAAGTGATTTTTTTTGTGTGTCAAAAAAATAAAAGAATGTATTTAGTAAAATTTGTTACCAAAAATGGATTCTCTGACTCATTTCATGTATACTATTATGACCTCATACCATATATTAAAATCTTACAGATGCCTCTGTAGCTCAATTGGTAATAGTGTCGTGTTAATTATACGAATCCAGCCAGAAGCACTTGGGGGAGGGGGGGGGGGGGGGGGGGTTGTTCACCGTTTATGTGTGCACTGGCTTACTCTGGGACAGATAACTAATGTAATAGTGGTACTATTACTAATTCTGGTCTAAGCCTTAGATCAGAATATTTGAATTAATGTGTTTTCTCAGCCAATATATAGGGTCATGTGTTTTAAGCTCGCCTCCTTTCGCGTTACACACGGATTTGGCTTTCGCGACATGATTTTACTGTACACATTTATATTTGCTTGTATACCCCCCTGAGGTAGGGAAATTGCATGAGGAAACCAAATATAAGGTTAATCAAAGCTAGCTACTTCAAATAAGGATATCGATTTAAAATGATTATGAGTTAACAGTTTCATATTTGGAAAAGTGACGAAATGTCTATATTTTCTTCCTTTATATTGAAACAAGTGATCGCAACCAATGTCAAGGTCCGTATTTAATTATGTTATAACTACATGATTAATTTCATAAAATCTTAAATTAAAATCAAATAATTAAATAGTTGGCATTCTTATTTTGGTAGCGGGCGGGAAACAGTACGCCTAAACACAGAAGAGTCAATTTTAATTGGCCTAGAACACCTCGAGTCATTATATTGATGTTAACTCGGGATTATTTAATTTGAAATAGGCTAATTTATGCTTTTATAAGAGATACGACATCGTGTTGGTATATAATTTGTTTCCCGTAAGCCACCCACAGTTTTAGCAATCTCTTTAGCGGCATTTATTTGTTTGTGGTTTCGGTTTGTTATCTCAGTTCAGGATCCTGAGGAAAACCCACGTTAAATGATGTGAAATGTATGCCAAGATCTAGATGGCCTTTTTTAAATGAGGTAAACTTTGATTCACCGCCAATACAAACAGTGGCGTACCGACCGGGGGGCAGTGGGGGCAACTTGCCCCCCCCCCCCCCACCCCCCCCCCCCCCCCCCCCCCTGGCTCCAAATACCGGGACGCTATAAATCGCAATACCGGGACGCTAATTTCGCATCAGGAAAAACAATATAGGTTCTAGACCGAAAAACTGAGGATTGGGCATTATTTGTTGACTGTTGTGCTTTTTGGACTGCGGAAATTTTGTTACCGTGGTGCCGCGGTACGCGCCTGGAATACAAATGACTCGTGGTGGCAGATCACCAGTGCTAGACTCATTGAACTGCATATAAATCTCATATGGTCATGTTTTTTATACTGGGTACAATTTGTGTTACATGTCCCTTTTTCCATAAATTAGGTTCCTTTTCAGTTAATGCATTATATCTGAAAAAGTTTACATTTAAAGTTGGTAAAAGTATACATATTCTGAAAGCATATACTGTAACGGATGCAATAGCATACAATGAAGTTGATTATACAGGGTGGCCCAAAATTGTACAGGGTGTAACAAGCTAAATCTTCTAAAAAAGAAGGTTTCAATAATTACTTCCACTATGTATATGAAGTGATGAGAGAAAAGTTCAGTACAGATTTAAAGTAGTTTAATAAAATACCCATCCAGACATATGCAAATTAAATTTCATTATGAATCGAGTTTATTTAGTTCCGGAAAAATGCTTTTATTACTACATACATACAAAGACTAGTATTTTAGCAAAATTCAAGTAGATTTCAAATAATAATGCATCAATTACATGTACATGAACATTGATTGATTTTGAAAGTCACCCTTTTCTTATGTAAAGTTGTTAATTTTAAACATATAGGGTGTTTAAAACATTAATTTAGGTATACATGATTATCCACAAATCATTAAATTGAATGAATTTAAATTTGCATCTGAAACATGATTTTACATTCCAATTTGAAGTGGCAAATGGTTTAAAGTGGTATGAGTTTCAAATAATGTTCAATAAAAAGGGGCCCTATAACTACAGGATGAGCTCAAATTTTCCCAATGGCACATGTTTAGTGGCATACATTTAGTTGCGTTCATCCTTCTTGCACCTTCATGAAGTGCAAAGCACATTCAAATGAACAAAATAAAGTTAGTTTCCATAATGTTTGAACCCGGTATTCAAATTTCAAGAGTCTGATTTAAGATTGAATTATAAAATTTTTTCGTTTGAAGTTGTATTCAACATATAGGGTGATCCAAATGTTGATTGGCAAACTGCTTATGCTGGTCATCCTACAGATCAGTTGCATTCCTAAGAATTTAATATTCTCCTGAGTTTACAAGCTTGATGAAAACCAGCAGTTTTTTACTTATTTGGTAACACAGTTAAAAACAAGTAATAACACCACACAAACGCATTTAAACAAAATGTGCTAATTAACATCCAGACAATACAGAATACATGAGGTTAATTACATATTTTCTTTTAATTTTTAATTAAATAGTTAAAATTATTTATTCAAAAGGGTACCTCAACCTTTCTATACTTTTAAAATGGACAGTTTGGTGCAGGCAAATGTTTGCATACATTCGCAAACTGTGACCAACTTATGTTTCTCAACAATTTTTTGAGCTTCTTATTTAATGCTAATTAATTATTCCTTAATTAACTAATTATATTTTTTATTCAAATATGCTTCAATAATGTTATGTTTTCAATATAGAATTGTACCAAGAGTGAAACCAGTGCATTTATGTTTGCCCAATGTATATTGGGCTATTCAGATAATAATGAACCCCCCCCCCCCCCCCCCCCCCCCCCTATAGAGGACATTGGAATTCCAGACTTTTTTTCCCACCAATTTTTCATTGGAATTCCAGACTTTGTTGGCACATGTGCTTCGCTCCCTATAGAGGACATCGGAATTCCAGACCTTTTCTCCCACCAATTTTTCAATGGAATTCCAGACTTTTTTGGCACATGTGCTTGGAGTTCCAGACTTTTTTCACAATTTAGACCGCTCCCCTATAGAGGACATCGGAATTCCAGACTTTTTTTCCCCACCAATTTTCAATGGAATTCCAGACTTTTTTGGCACATGTGCTTGGAATTCCAGACTTTTTTCACAATTTAGACCGCTCCCCTATAGAGGACATCGGAATTCCAAGACTTTTTTTTCTCCCACCAGTTTTTCAATGGAATTCCAGACTTTTTTGGCACATGTGCTTGGAATTCCAGACTTTTCACATTTTATAAGACCGCAGGTTTTGGAAATTCAGACACTTTTTTCCTTTTCTGAATGTCATACTAAAGGAATGTATAGAGATATAATAGATTGAATTCCAGACACTTTCGTCATGTTCGTAATGCTATCCCTGTAAATTGAGACTTTTTTCTTCTGGTTCACCAATGAAGGGCAAGCTCAAGATACAGTGGTGGCACCATTTTTTTTGGGGGGGCGCATTGAGTGGGCAAATTGTGTTTCGGGGGAAGGGGAAAATTGAACTGTTTGCCCTTTTTGGTCTCACTGGGGGGGGGCAAGAGGGGGAGGGGGAGGGGTAGGGGGAAAGTTGTCTGAATTTCCAAGGCCTTGAAATTCCAAAAACGTCTGGATTTCCAAGCGTTAATAATAGTATGGGAAAGGGGTACAGAGGAATAGTGATGATGAAAAGTTGTCTGGATTTCCAGACGGGCAATACGTCACAGCGCAGTGGCGTAACCAGTGGGGGTGGTGGGGGGGCTGGAGCCCCATTAGGACGCCCCCACCCCCATTTCAAGTCACTGCCCCTTCTCCCCCCCCCCCCCCCCATGAAAAAGTCTAGTTACGCCACTGTTGTTCGCACTAGGCCCAAATTGTCGAGTTTGCCAAGGACCAAGAGGGGGGGGGGGGGCTGCTCTTTTTATACAAAAATGTGACTTATTTCACTTATGTTAGTTCAACAATATCAGTGACTGATCGAAAGCGGTTCGATTTGACTCCAACAAAGTTGAATTTACTTGGGTGTAAAAGTCGGGTTTCACCCAAATCTTAGCCTTGCCATCAAGGCCTTCTTATTTGTAAACCAATTCACTATCCAAAACAACATTAATATCGCAACAATATTTCACACTTGACACCATAGGCAATGATTTTATCCCATCCAGTATCCACCTGTTCTGTTATTACCCATCACTGATAGGCCAGAAAGTTTAGTTGCAGGTTTCAGTGGCGGCAAGCAGTTGGTGTTTTGGGAACTCAGTGTTTGACAGGAAAGAGCCTAGGGTGTAGTTATGTTTTGTCAAAATATCCATTTATTGAAACAGTTACTAAATATACATGTCATTGTCATGAATGATAAGTGTGTGGTGTATGCCGGTCATGACCCTAAATGAGGACACGGCATCTCTCACAATTGTCCCAAATACATAAAATACATGAGATACATGTAGGGTCAATGAGATTGTACAGTTCTACAAAATAATATAGTTTCGAATCAATGGAAAATTTTACTTGTACCAGGAATTGGGAGAGAGAGTGTAGTGAGTCTGAGACTTGAGATCAAGTCTACCCCAAATCTATGCGTAGGTTTTAGAGTGTAGTTTATTTTTCTCTGCAGAGTATAATACTACTTATTTTCTAGCAAGGTCACATCATGGAAATATTGCAATTGGTACTCTAAGTATAGTGTTAAATAAGGCCACCCAGAACCGTCAAATACCTTGGTTTCATTTGCTGACAAATGTCACCCTCACTATACATGCTATATAAACACACAACCCTGTCAACCAATCATAACAGCTGATTATAACTATTTCCAATTATCCCTACGCAGCCTTTTGACAATTTTGTAGTCATATACCATATCATGCAATGAACAATTTTACTCACATCTGGGGTCAATGGGTCATGTGAGATTTTAGTTTCTAATTGAATCTTGGTGACAGCATAAACAATTTCCTTCTAATTGTTTATGGTGACAGTTTTATCATACTCCGATCCTGGCCTGGTTGTCACAACGACATGTAGCCTGCTATGGGTGATAGTGTGTATACCAAATGCAATACAATGTATCACTTTCATCAGTGCAGTTGGTTTTCTAGAAGTTCATAAATCATGAAATGTGTGTATGTATTTATTCATATTAAGAATTAACTTAATACATTGAATAATAAACATATTAATTAATCAATCATTACGTTTATTAATTAATAAATACAATTGTTAATTAACTTTAATAAATAAATAATAAATAAATAAATAAATGTCTTTAATGAAATTAGTTAATATTAATTCATAAATTAATAAGTTCATTAATGAATAATCAATTATTGATCATTGATTATTGATACTTAATTAATCATTAATGAATCATAATTAATTATCCATTACTTAATCAGTTGTTTTGCCCCGGTTGACTTTGATGTGATAGGTCTTAGTCTATTCTTAATTAGATAAAAAATATTCCTATTTGGGACCTTTAACTCAAATGTTCAGGGGGTGTGTTCATGTAAACAATCATGTACGGTATAACTATGCCATAGATCTTTTCTTCTCAGGATCTATGCTCTATGACTGAAAGTGCATGTTTTGTTATGACACAATTTTCTTTATGATACTCTACATTTATTTCTGCTTGCATTCAAACTTAAACCCTCTAGCGAGGATTGTGTTTTTAACACTCTTCTTGTTTGCAATATCCACAAATTGTCAGGTTTTACAAAGACCGGGGTGGGGGTATAGTGATCTGTTGCGGACATTTCATACTTGACCGGAAACTCTCAGAGGATCAGCCGACGCAATTTCCAAATTTATTTTACCGATCCAAAACCGAACCCTAGTTGGAAAATTCCTTTTTCATGGGCAGCGCCGTATTAAGTTATGTTAATTCAACATCAGTGTATCAAAATCAGTTAAATCAGCCGAAACAATTTCCAAATTTATGCATTAGATCTAATAATATCGCGTATCCAGGTTTTATATTGGTTGATGTACGTTCAATAGTGTTTTATACCCAATAGAAATGATTTACCAACCGAACCAAACCGAACCATAGTTGGGAAATTCCTTTTTCATAGGCAGCACCGTTTTGACGCGTGGTGTCTCTGGCTGAATCAGTCAAACTTTCAGTCGGTTTCACCCAAATCTATGCGTAGGTTTCTGATCTGTAGTTTAATTTTTCGCAATAGGCCCAAATTGTCAGGTTTTACAAAGACAGGGGGCAGCGCGGTATTAAGTTTAGGCCTATGTTAGTTCAACATTAGTACAGTGTATCAAAATCAGTTAAATCAGCCGAAACAATTTCCAAATTATGCTTCAGATCTAATAATATCGCGTATCCAGGTTTTATATTGGTTGATGTAGGTTCAATAGTGTTTTATACCCAATAGAAATGATTTGCCAACCAAACCAAAACTGAACCATATTTGGGAAATTCCTTTTTCATAGGCAGCGCCGTTTTGGCTTAATTAGTCAAACTTTCAGTCGGGTTTCACCCAAATCTATGCGAAGGTTTCCGATCTGTAGTTTATTTTTTCGCAAGGCCCAAATTGTCGGGTTTTACAAAGACAGGGGGTTGGGGTAGGCCTATTTAGTGATCTGTTATACGTGCGGATCGACATTGGCTGAATTTGTCA